>OZ037730.1:7202500-8402500 GCA_964035505.1 Watsonalla cultraria
ATATGTTTTAAGAGCTGTTAGGAAACTGGAAACAAATCGTTTAAAATGACACACAAATTAATAGCATTTTCACTAAATTAAAGTATTGATACGGTATACACGTTACAAAAAAAAAAACAATATTTGATAATTTTCTCTGCCTGTCTGTCCGTTCAGATTACAAGGAGAGACATAGGCTACTTTTATTTAAAAAACATCGGGGTTCTGCCACCTATAATATTAGGTCTATGCGGGTAAAACCACGGGGCCCTAAATTCTGACATCTTGACGGCGCGCGGCTACTCCTAAGTGTAACTATTAGGATCGCATTATATTTTATTAGTCTGTGAATTATTCAAATCCTGTGGCTGTTCTACCAATGTTCCTATCTTATTACAGCTATCACAAAACAATATTATCGCATAAGTCTTCATAAGTGCTGCCTCTGAACGTAATAAATACTTGAATTATTTAGATAACTCTATAATTTGACATTTGCCTTTATGGTGCGATAATAATGTTTAGTGCAAATTATTACAACACATGAACTGGTAAGGTACGTGGACATGAAGCTTTCATAATCACGATTTTAAAATTCGTATCCATGAGATTTCACACCACCTACTTTACGGAACTTATCGCCATCTCAGGCACTACATACGTCTTTGAATTACTTCTCACATATGCAGGTTTCCTCACGATGTTTTCCTTCACCGTAAAGCATGTGGTGTGTAATCACTGCACATAAGTTTTTTAGAAAAACTCATTGGTACTTGTGTCGCTTGCGATGCAGGCTAACTACTAAAAGTACCTAAGTAGTAACTGAATCTTATGCTGAGAGTACTTAGTTATTTTTTAGAATATAATAATGTATTTTCCTGGTCCTCCAGTGTGCCCTGGACCTAAGAGATCGTGACCCATGAATGGGCCGCCCACGTCCCATTGTCTAGTGCCATGTCTCATGTTGCTAAACGAAATTCGGTTGTCGGATTAACTCATAAATTTATGGCTTGCATTTATGGTTATAAGGTTTTGATATTAGATAATCGCAAACTGGTTGCAGAATTGATCTTCGGTTTAAATGCTACTTATGTTTAAACTAGCTGTACCCCGCGGTTTCACCCGCATATATTTAGTTTCATACAACTTGCATCCCCTATTTTATCCCCTTGGGGGTACAATTAATCAAAATCCTTTCTTAGCGGATGCCTATGTCATAACATCTACCTGCATGCCAAATTTCAGCCCGATCCGTCCAGTGGTTTGGGCTGTGCGTTGTTAGATCACTATGTCAGTCAGTCAGTCAGTCACCTATGAGTTATATATATTTAGATAGCTGTGCCCTGCGGTTTTATCCGCGTAAAGTTCATTTCATGGGTGATCCGCGGAACCCTAATGTTCTTTTTTTAAACAAAAAAGTAGCCTAACACCTTGTAACATTAGTTATCCGCCAGTTAAATTCCCGTTAAATCAGTCCAGCCGTTTCAGAGATTAGCCGGCACAAACAGACAGATAGACTGAGGTAAATAAAAAAAAAGGTTTTTCTATGTCAGTATCGTGCATACCTACTTTCAAATGCATTTGTGAAAAGCTGTTATTTCGCAATTATAAACAGACAGTTTCGTTAGTAACCCGAGTAGTTTTAAACGTGTTTTAATTTTGTCAACATTCATTGCGTATTTTCCTCATTATTTATGGGAACGTAACATTTCCTACACTTGCCGTTAGGGGCGCTTTTACCATACAAAATTAAAACAAAAGAAAATGGAATAGGTTTCTATAAAAGGAGTGTAACTAAAATAAGTACAGGAGTTTATGTGATGACGCCAGTCAAACATTCGCACGCTATAATATAAGTTAGCTAAACATGTATGTTCTATTATACCTCATACCACCTTTATACCATGTTTTTTGCGAATAAATATTATTATTATTATTATTATTAAGTATGGCGCCATAGAGCTAAAAAACTATTTAAAAACAGTAGCATTTCACACCGCTCGACGCGTGTTCCAAGAATACGTTCTCATGCGCACGATATCGCATAGATCTGCGCGGGAGTGCTACCGTTATGAACACTGCTACGTGAGTTACGTAAATGCAGGCTTTTTGACAGATAAAAAACCTTCGAAAACATTTCCAGCCCACTTTGAAAAATGAAGCGGTATTGAAAACTGCAAGGTTTTAAATCTCGGAAGTATTTCGGTAAAATAAATAAATGCATAGTGTCGGAATCGACAAAACAGCGCCATTTAGTCTCTCAAATACTCATCAAATAAAATGTTCGCCTTGACGCCGGATTCGAACCCACGACACCTAGTGTAGCAGCCAGATATTACTTTCTACTAGACCACAGCGATGCCGTCACTAGCTTTTTGTGTGACAAATTTTTTTGTGTCCCAATAATGGTTATTTTTCTTTGCATGGCGTAGTCAAAATAGATAGAAAATATTTTTAGCTTTTATCTATAAGCAACTTCTTTAAGTAATATTAATTCTATCATTTTAAATTAAATCGACTTCAAAAAAAAGAAGGTTCTATTGTACTCCCCGATTTTCAAAATTCTTTCACTGATAGAATGCGGCAATATCACTGGCTATATTAACATTGGCTATTCTTGATCGCGTTGAATAAGGGATCCCATATTATTAAGTAAAATACTTCATCTCTTCACCAAAATTGATATAAGGGAAATCCTTGACCTGATGTTATAGGATCGATGTTTGATACTACCCAGCGTATATGTACAGTGCCTAAGCCTTCTCCCGTAACACAATTAGGGTTGGTACTCGAACTTATTCGATACGGGCGATACGGTTCATTACCAGATTATACGAAGCGTCTACTTTCGGATATTGGTAACCAATTAGTGAAAAGGAAAAATAAAAGTAGGAAAACATGCCCTTGCTTGTGTACTTAATAAAATACTTGCTGTACCTCGTGTTCCACAGTAGCGTATGCAACCTCTTGACCAACGATACAGTCCAAAATACATAAATGTATGTTTTCTACAAATAGCAAGCGAGGACTGGAGCCTTACCATGAGCTCTTATTGCCATGATAGTTTCACTCATTTATGAGACAGATGTATGTGACGTGTATACATCTGTCACTGTCGCACAACATCATTGCAATAAGAGCTCATGTTTGGGCCCCTGGTTATCTTACACACCGCAAGATCACAGCACTAATCTTCAGCATTATTTGGCTAATTACTGAGTTTCTCGCCGAGTTAATTTCAGTTAAAGCAATCTCATAATTATCCTGTATAATCATGTCGTTCTGACGATTTGCAAGTACCTTGTTAAAAGTATAATCAAATAAAGATAATTTTGAATTGGAACTTTGAATTTCTAACTTGGTTATATTCTCAACTTATATTTCTAAGATCCAAGATCAAAGGACGTTAATAATATTTTGAATAGTCATGCTAGCATTGTGATCCGAACATTTGTAGTGAGTGAATGTAGTTAAAATGCCGATCGATCATATTGTCAACAAACACACTGACACAATGTGAGCAGGTGTAAGAATGTGTTGATAACACTAAATAGAAACATAACAGATACTCGGCCTCCTAAATTAGTCAAGAATCTCATCAGCTCAGTGGGTCTAAAAAGGCCACTTTGCGAGAATCATAATGTGATCCGAATATGATTCACAATCGAAATAACAAAATGGTCACTTAGGTGCAATTCATATTATGATTCACGAATGATCAATATTTCGCAATTCACCTGTTTGACACTTTCCTATGAAGATTCCTTAAGTGGTCCACAAAATATCAATTGCTTTTGTGACAAATAGCAGAACCATAAAAAGTTAGTTAGGGACTAACATCTACAATTATTGTAATTATTCGTGAATCATAATATGAATTACAGGTTAAGGTTAACCTCAGCTTAAAATGTTGTTCAGGGGGTTCAGATCACCCAATTGATACGTTTTCTAACATCAGAAAAAATCTATAACAATGAATACATTGTTCAAACACTGAAATTGCAGACATTTTAAGTACGCCTTCTTCCGCAAATATGAGGAGGTCGAACTACGCTGTAAGTTTTTATTTTGGATGACCAATTGTGTCTGATCATCGGCACGTTTGAATTTGGGTTAATAACATTGTTCATACGATTTTTTTCCAATAATTTAGATTGGAAATCTCGAGACCTCTATGTTTATCGTAAAACTGTCATTTCATATTTGATTGATGAAGTTGAAACTCTAAAATGGGTTACCATTTCTAGTATAGCTGTATGTCTTGAGTGGTGAAATTTTGACTAGAATTTAAATGAGTGTGAGTAAGGTCATGTGCTTCAAAGAGTGGAAGAGAGGACCGGAATCTCTGTGTAACCTATATCTATGCATCTTTACAGATAAATTCATTTGAAGAGTTTTTTGTTTTTCTAAAATAGCAGCTTTTCACTAAATGTATTTATGAAAGTAGGTATATAAGACACATAGCTAAAAAAATCTACCCCTCTTAAAATGGTTAGAGCAAAGCAACAACTATAGAGCCACTGAACGGTTTGCTGTGCTCTTAGAAAAGGTTTTAGCATGTTCTTACGTTGACGATATCGCCTGCATATTTTCCTCATCTTGGGGATGTTAAAAAGCGCCGGAAGCGGCGAGTGTAGGAAGTTTTACGTCTCCATACAAAAAAGCGCAAAACGGTCAAAAAGGTCAAGCGACGACGTTCGAATGTGTCAAAACCTAAACTTGGGGCACAGGATAGGTAGGGCTCAAAGCAAAAATTATTGAACTCAAACGAATTTCTCAGACAGTGTCATGGCTATCTTCATATTTACTGCCAGCTACTTACAGTTTCTGAGCCAGTAGACAAAGTAACATTATCAATTATAAAAAGTAGAAACAAAACACTATGTACGGGAAGAACATATGTCACGTAACTGATTTATATCAATGCCATACATTTTGTATCGTTTCTATTAGCGCAAGCGCGAGAGAATGTTATTTTGTCTAGGGCTACTGATATCCTTAACAAATCAAAGATATTATCAACAATAGCCAATTTTCCGCTCTATAAACGACGTGTAGTCCAAAAGCATCAACGACATTTCCCACAATGACCTCTTTCGACCCTGACTCAGCGTTTCCAGCATTCAATGTAAATGATGGATGCCAGCAGATATCCAATGTAATTACTCAATGTAATACGCTTCCGGAGTACAATGGACTCGTGACAGGTGGCCAGATGGCTTGGTTAGCTTAATTTATAGCCTTAATCTATAGAAAAAGGGCATGTTATGTTGCCTTTGACATAGAGCGAATGGGTATCTTATTGCAAAGCCCTTATTTCATCCTCCTGCTCATATAATTAACTGGCTGTGTCCCGTTAAAATCGGTCCAGCCGTTTCAGAGATTACCCGGAACACACAGACAGACAGACGGAGAAAATTTAAAAAACTTTGTTTTTTTGTGTCAGTAGCGTGTATACTTTCATATGCATTTAATGAAAAGCTGGTATTTTGGAATTACCAACAGAAACTTCATTTTTATTTATCTGTATGTATTGTATATATAGATGTATGTACTCGACCTTACAGATGATACTTGAATGAATCTCTCGCGTCGTATATATTTTCAAGAACTACCCACATTTATTCGAGCAGAAACAAGTATTAGAGTGTAGTAAGTAATTCGATTCCAAAAATACTCGATTGTACCACTCGAGTTGAACAACGGATGTTTAGAGCTACTGTAGAGGCCTTTAGCCGGCGCTTCAAAGGGACTACATCAAAGCCGAATAGCCGAAATTGGGACAATGTAAGCCACAATTTATTTACCGTCGATCTGACCTGCCAATGCTAAAGTGAACTTTATTATAACAGAGTCAAAGTTGAAATGTCAATAGACGAGTGATTTGATATTGTTGCTGTGCATTGATGCGTTTTTAATATGCAAATATTTGGTACTGTTTTAATAAAGTGACGTTTTAAAGGTCGTTTTGGGTACAAGGGCTTTGGATTTGAAAGCAATCTGAGTGCTTAGTGCGAGTTTTTCACTGTATGTCGCCGTCACCGCGTCGACGTTAACGCAGATTTGTATGGGCTCACAATAGTGTCATCTTTAGGCCGACAGAGGCGCTGTTCCGATCCTATACAAACCTGCGTCTACGTCGACGCGGTGACTTGTGACGGCGACAGTGAAAAACTCGCACTAGGCCCTCAGTTATACGTAAATCCCATAGTATTAGGGGGCGATCTAGGGGGATCTAGAATTTAGATGCTATTCATTCTCCGGGATTTTTGGTGATTTCACACTCTACGGTAACAAAAGCCTACGCGGCTTTAAATTTTAACTACCCAAGTGTGTAGTTGCCTTATTAAATATATTTTCATCGTTGTTTTAAATCTACAAACAGTAAAATATGCAATTACAACGCTTTAAATCCTTACTTACTCAACATGTCGGTATGAATTGAAGTGTCTGTTTGTAATTCCAAACTAACAGGTTTTCTAATTGCATAATTTGAAAGATGTACGGCACTTACGTTAAAATAAAACACCTTTTGAATTTTCTCTATGTCTGCTTTACCATAATACGTAGGTTTTTACATATAGCCTACACCTATCCTTGGTTTTTATATTATCCCTATTGCAGTGGCGTGCATTGCATATAAGCAGGTAAGCAGAAGTTACATTTTGTGATCACTGAATACACTCGTGTCGTGTGTGAGTGTGTTTATGTTCGTGTGTGTGTCTTTACCAAAACGTATGTACATACACCGTGTCACATAGGTATGTACTTAACCTGCCTACCTACCTACTTATTGTGTATACCAACCGTCTGAAAATCCAATGCACACCCCTGCCCTATTGAAATATCAGCCAAATCGGTTCAGAGGTTATATTAATATGCACGAGAGACATACAAAACCATTTTTAAAGCCACCAATATGCTTTTTTGGCAAAAACAATACCAGAAAAATGTCGTTACATTTTTATTTTCATTTAGATGTAAATTTTTCGAATCCCGGTATTAGTACAACGTTGGTTACAGAAACGTAATTAATTACCATTTACAATGCAAAATATACCCGTACCAATTTACCGGGGTCGGACAAAGCCTGCGAATCCCGTAAGTAATTAGTATTCCCGGGACTGACGGCTGGGAGGCTAGACTGCTAATGTGACTAGCGACACTAGTAGTTGCTCTCTCGTTTATATATATACATATAAATAAAATTGAAGTGTCTGTTTGTAATTCCAAATAAACAGCTTTTTACTAAATGCATATTATGGAAGTATAATCGGTACTGAAATAAAAAACCTATATATTTTTTTTCTGTCGGTCTGTTTGTTGCGGGTTATCTCCGCATCAGCTGAACCGATTTTAACAGGACTTTCACGAGCAGATAACTAATATAAAAAGATTAACTTAGACTACTTTTATTTTGTATCTTGAGCGTTGAACACACATTATAAAATTATATAAGCTTACTAAGCAGTATGTCAATCTAGACATTTTTTTGGAAACGAACATCATCTCCCTAGCCTTAATCCCATGTATTTGGGGTCGGCACTTGATTGAACCCGATGAGGCTGATCATCTGATTTTTATACGAAGCGACTGCCATCTTACCTTCGCAACCCCTTTTTCGAGGAAAATCGGCAATCTGGGTTAAACCAGTTGTAGGCCTCTGACTGACCTGTAACGATTGCCAAAGATGTTAAATTGGCAACCGGGACCGACGGCTTAACGTGCTCTCCGAGGCACGGAGGGAACCGCTCACCCATCCAACTACTGGCTAGGCGTATGGTTGCTTAACTTCGCTGATCGAATGAAATGCGCAATAGCAACTGTGCCACGAGCTTTTTTTGAAATGAACGTTGGCCCAATAAGGCGTGAGGGTTAGCACTCTTAAATATTTTTAAATTTACTTTAAATAACTGTCACGATTCATGAGTTCAGCTTAATGACATATGGTCAGACGGAGAACGACGTCTAGTAGGGACCCTATTATTAAGACTTTAACCTGTGTACGAAACCCTAAAAAGTATAAAGCAGTGTGCATCGTGCATCGTTTATTGAACTTTGAAATCCAATATACAATAATTAATGGTAAATTATGTCTGAATGTAATACTGTAGCTAATCGAATTATATAAGCGTTGAACATTCGATCCTTCATTATACCGGACGATAATTTACTATATCGAGTATCAAGTATCGTATGCATTCGGTTGACACCTTCCGGTTGCTTTAAGTTATAAGCGTCAAGCGATTTTAATAAAGACTAGCGGCCCAGTACGTGCTTCACTACGTATAAGGCATAGTAATAAAAAAAATATTATTAAGTAAGTTCATTAATTAAAACAAAAACATATTTTAAATAGCTAGCTAGTATAAACTAAAAAATAAAAATGAATTGGGTAATCTTACTATGGTGGGTCTATATGGGTTAGTCTAAAACATTTAGATAAACAATATTGCTGACAAAACGAAATGACATATGATGACATTCACCAGCGTAAATTTAGTTTCATAAAAACTTTCATCCCCTATTCTATCCCCTTGGGGGTAGAATTAATCAAATCCTTTCATAGCGGATGCTTACGTTGTAACATCTACCTGCATGTCATATTTAAGCCCGATCTGTCCAGTGGTTTTGGCTGTGCGTTGATAGATCACTATGTCAGTCAGTCAGTCAGTCAGTCACCTTTGAGTTATATATATTTAGAAGTACTACATCCGCTGTCTGGTGCCAATAATATAAGAAATTAGATAACGAGCCCATTATTACGTATGTAAAATACAATTTAATAATCTTCTGTCACTTGTACCACAGCCGTATAACGTGAGAACTAAACGGTATATTTGTAACATTACACTTTGAGAACAGAGCAGGTGTATGTTCGAAATTATTAAAATTATGGAGATCTCAGGCATTAGTGTTCGGTAATAAGATCATCATCTCCCTGGCCTTATCCCATACATTGTTGGGGTCGGCACTTGATTCAACCCGATGTGGCTGATCACCTGATTTTTATACGAAGCGACTGCCATCTGATCTTCGCAACCACATTTAGGAGGAAAATCTGTGATCTGGGTTAAACCAGTTGTCAGATTATTTTTAGGCCTCCGACTGACCTGTAACGATTGCCAAAGATGTTAAATTGGCAACCGGGACCGACAGCTTAACGTGCTCTCCGAGGCACGGAGGAAACTCGGGCGGTCACCCATCCAACTACTGGCTAGGCGTATGGTTGCTTAGGTTCGCTGATCGAATGATATGCGCAATAGAACCAGTGCCACGAGCTCCTCCTCCTCGGTAATAAGATAAAATGACGTATTTTTATACTGACATCGCCGTTTCGTTGACATTGAACATAAATTTGTCTACACTAGTCTACACTCATATTATAAAGTGGAAAGATTTGATTGTTTTTTTGTTTGTTTGTTTGCATTGAATAGGCTCCGAAACAACTTGACCGATCTTGAAAATTCTTTTAGCAATGGATAGTGATGAAAATGAAAATGAAAAATATTTATTCAGTTTAGGCCCTGGTAAGGCACTTATGAAAGTCGAGAATTTACCACCGGTTCGGAAACTAGCCTTCTGAGAAGAACCGGCAAGAAACTCAGCCAGGCATCATGTACATAACATCGAAACAATATAAATCACCCTTCAATATAGTTACATCATCAGCGAGTAACATAGGCTATATTTTATACCCGTACTCCCACGGAAAAAGGAACATCGCGGGCAAAACCGTCTGACGTCCGCTAGTAAGTTAATTGTCACCATATGCTTATCCCAATAAAGTTAGAAAATCTGTCGAATGAAGATTCTCCTTTTTGAAGTCGAATTAAATCGCTCCAATGACATTAGATATGTTAAGGCCTAGACTTTTTAGGCGGACATTTTTGGCACCCAGCTTCAGGGGTCCTAACCATGACGTCTTTTTGCCATGATAGTTTAGCGCTTATTATGAGACAGATGTATATGATGTGTATAAGTATGTCACTGTCACACATTGGAACTATGATGACAATAAGAACTTATGATAAGGCCCCAGTTGGTGGTTCATATCAATTTAAAAATATATAAAAAAACCTGCTCCGGGCCAAAATTCTTCGCCCAAAAAGTCCACATTCTGTATAACATCATTGAATCGCTCCCATTTTTTTTCTCACGAACTCAACCTCCATCAATAAACAACCCCATATCTTAACTGGAGTCACTAAATAAGACACAGATCCCAGATAAAGTAATTGAAGCACGTACCTCTGCCTTCGGTTTAATACGCGTTAATTTGTCGGTAAACTCTTTATGAAAGCTATCTCGATCGACCTAAATAACCAAATGTTGGAGTCACGAGTGAAGCGGGAATACAGACGTCCCGTTCGGCGAATAAATACGGGAATTAACGATACGATTTTGGAATCCTGGTGTTAAGGTTTAGTGGAAAATATTAGCTTTCTGTGTTTTTCATAATGAACGGCTTTTGTGACAATTAAACCCTGTCTATAAATCAAGCAAAAGATTTAGTAACATTATTACATTATACATTTTAATACAAAACTATCTTGAATAGTCTTTTCAATGTGAATCTGTTGGATATGCTATTAAATGGTTTTTTTAAATGACATAAAAATAAAACAATTGTTTGCGCAACGAACAAAGGTGGCCACAGACAGGTTACTAACTAGCTTAATAATTAAATGACTGTGTCACAATCATACCAATCACAGCTACTTCCCCTTACACTCCGCTTGGTTGCACCAAGGCACTTGCTCTCCGCAGAAACACAAATACATTCTTCCAGCTCTTTTGCATAAAACTATATTTTTAAGACGTATTAGATCGTTCAAAGGCTATAAATCTCAACGGTGTTTAAGTTAAGGTACACTTCAAAATACTTTATTACAAATTTTCACCCGCGTAGATTTAGTTTCATCCTTATTGTCGCGGAAACCTAATAATTTTAAGGTATAAAAGTAAGTTACTCCTTGAAACATCAGCTACCTGCCAGTGAAAGTCCCGTTAAAATCGGTCCAGCCGTTTCGGAGATTACCCGGAACAAACAGACAGACAGACAGAGAAAAAATTTATAACTTGGTTTTTTAGTGTTAGTAGCGTGTATACTTTCAGGTGCATTTAGTGAAAAACTGTTATTTTGGATTTGCAAACAGACACTTCAATTTTATTATCTGTATGTATATCTGTATAGACAAAATTTGCTGTTAATTCTACTTGGCAGTGTGTCAAAAATATAATAAATATTTTAGTAAAAGCTTAACACTCTCAAAAGTAGGGTTCACGATTATTACATAAATTGTTAAAATGATATCTAAACAAGATCTTTGATTAAACACCTCTTTTATTGATTAGAAAGCAATGTATCCAAAGACTAATTATGGCACTTAATAACTCGGATCTTAAATGAACACTCTTTTGAGGTGAAATCGTAATTAGGAAAACTAATGGTCTGATTTCATTCCGTAAGTATCTTCCGGAGTATTTAAAAGAATATTAAGTATTGCGTGACCATGGGAAACGGGATAAACTGTATAGATATGCTAGCTTGCGCTCGCAGCTTCGCCCGTATGGCAGTAAGTTTAAGCATACAAACTTTAAACCCTCATAGAAATGAAATTACACCTCACCCAGAACACACCCTCAAAATTCCATGTTTCTAGGATCAGTGGTTTAGGTTAAGCGTTGGAATGAAAATCAGTCAGTTTAAATCTATACAGATAAATACAATGGAAGTGTCCGTCTGAAATTCCAAATTAACAGCATTTCACTAAATGTATATGAAAGTTTGACGGTACCCAATAAATTGTTTTCTCCGTCTGTCTGTCTCTTTATTTTAGCTAATCTCCATATAGTAATCAGAATAGTAATTAATACACTATATAATAACTAAGAGTCCGCTTTATTTTCGTATTTACATATTACTTTTCTCCAAAAACTATCCCGACATATTGTGTCAAAAAATCAATATATTAAAATATATATAAAATATTATAATTTTATATATATAAAAAACATTTTATCAAAAAGTGGTTCACTACCGCTACACCACCCCCCTACTATCACTTTCGGGACTATCACTTTATTTAACAAAAACATTAGGGATCCGCGGTCCACCCATGGTATTATCGCTACGCAGGTGAAACCGCGGGGCACAGCTAGTATATAATAATGCTAATAGACTTGAAAAATACGCAAACGACGCGGTGAACAACTCATATTTCAATCAAACTAAGCCATCGTCCCAAACACAAATCTATTCATCTATACGATAAATAAAATTGAAGTGTCTGTTTGTAACTCCAAAATTACAGCTTTTCACTAAATGCATATGAAAGTATACACGCTACTGATACTAAAAAACCAAGTATTACATTTTTTCTCTGTCTGTGTGTCTGTCTGTTTGTTCAGGGTAATCTCTGAAACGGCTGGACGGATTAACGGGACTTTCACTGATGTTTCAATGAGTAACTTAGGCTACTTTTATTTATTAAACATATTAGGGTTCCGCGACAATAAGGATGAAACTAAATCTACGCGGGTGAAACCGCGGGGCACAGCTAGTTGAAACTCAAAATGGGGAAAACTGTTCTAGCGTGCTTTTAAAGATAACATCCAGGGTAAAATATTCATAAATCATATTCCTGACGGATATTGAAAGGAAACTTTATATAAAACTTCCACCGGTCTGTTGATTGACGGGGCAAATGGTCCACGGCTATGTGAATAGGACTTAATTGAAGGGACTTAGTCTGGAGATAAGGGTTGGATACTCAATTTAACTTCTAAACTTACATATAACTTACAATAAAAAAATTATGAGCTTGTTTGGACATAACGAAAGGATTGAAAGGTGATTAAGGAAAGAAATTTATGGAGCGAATGTGAGCAGAATTGTCGGAAGAGGGCGTCCAAGGAACAACTACTATGACCAAATGAATAATATTTTTCAGGTATTGGTCCAGCCGTTTCGGAGATTACCCGGAACAAACAGATAGAGAAAACATTTAAAACTTGGTTTTTTTGTGTCAGTAGCGTGTATACTTTCATATGCATTTAGTGAAAAGCTTTTATTTTGGAATTACAAACAGACACTTCAATTTTATTAATCTGTATGTATAGATGTATAGATATATAGATTATTTCGGTAAGAAACAAACGGATGCATGACCATGCAATTTCCAGGGCCATGCCATCTACTTAGTGGATACATATCTTCTTCGTCTGTTCATGGTACAGTATTAATTCGACCCAAAGGAAGAACAAAGAATACTTATTAAATTGTAACAAAAACAGCATCAACAGAGGCCAAAATAAACATATTTCCTCAACAA
Organism: Watsonalla cultraria; assembly: GCA_964035505.1. NCBI lineage: Eukaryota > Metazoa > Arthropoda > Insecta > Lepidoptera > Drepanidae > Watsonalla > Watsonalla cultraria. The sequence goes on from OZ037730.1 coordinate 7,215,817, forward strand.
AAAAAGCTTATTTATATAACAAAAGTAAATGAATATACCCTTTATTGAATGAAGCGATTAAATATTGAATAAAACACAGTGGGGCGTGCATCCGTCTGTTACAGAAATAATGCCCTATTAACATTCATATAAAAGGGATAGTTTTTTTATTTATTTCAATCAACTGCCATTCAGATGGGTTTTTTGCTCAAAAACTGGAGGCAGGTTTAATAATACGGTTTCTACGGTAAAATTTAAAATTGGTACTTTTTGAGCTGTGCCCCGCGGTTCCACCCGCGTAGATTTAGTGTCATACTTATTGTCGCGGACACTTAATATTTTTAATCAATAAAAGTAGCCTAAGTAACTCCTTGATACATCAGCTACCTGCTAGTGAAAGTCCCGTTATAATCGGTCCAGCCGTTTCAGAGTTTACCCGGAACAAACAGACAGACAGACAGAGACATTTTTTTAAACTTGGTTTTTTAGTGTCTATACGTGTATACTTTCATATGCATTTAGTGAAAAGCTGTTATTTTGGAATTACAAACAGACACTTCAATTTTATTTATCTGTATAGATGTATAGATAAAGCCTTTTAAGCCCCCTTAATATCCAGCCAAAACATTCAGAGCCTGTACTTAAGGACGTACTTATTACGCCCTAAATTCTAATTAGCTCAGCTACCTCGGATGACAAATAAAACAAAAATAAATTCCCATTAGAGGTCTCTTTGTTTACACTGAAAGAAAGCCTTCGTACTACCTATTTTTAAACAAGTTCATTTTGTTTGGATAAAACACTTTCACTGCGAAATCAAAGTCAAAGTCAAAAATATCTTTATTAGATTAGACTTTTACAAAGTACTTTCGAATCGTCACAATGACATTAATTTACAGGATTATACATGCTACCGCCAGGTTCGGAAGGTTGCTTTTACTGAGACAAACCTGGCAAGAAACTCAGTAATTACTCTTTTCAAAAATATTACACAATTTAAAAAAACCAAAGTAAATCACTTGAGAAATGTAAGTAAAATTAAAGTAATCATTATCCCTCTTATACTCTTTTACGTGATAAATTAATTAGGACTAGCTGTGCCCCGCAGTTTCACCCGCATAATTCGCGTAAGTGTCTGTTTGTAATTTCATATTAACAAAAGAAACGGTACTGACATAAAAAAAAACAATTTAATTTTTTCTCGATATATCTGTCTGTTTTTGAAAAGGGTGATTTTATTACTGAGTTTCTTGCTAGCTTCTTCTAAGTTAAATAAACCTTCCGCACCTGGCGTAGGCATGTATGTATAATCATGTCGTTCTTACGATTTGAAAGTACTTTATTAAATGTCAAATAAAATATTTTTGAATTTGAATTTGAATTATATACCTAGTACAATTTGCAATATGTTCCACATACATAATATTTGTGCGTGTCAAGCATTGTGCGAATCGGGTTGTCCTTAAATGCGAAAATTATACCAATCGGGAAATCGGTTATTGCGGAATTATACGGATCGGGAATTTATCGAAACTAGCTTTATGCTAATACGCTGTAGTATTATCTCCTTCACAGTGGTCTCACGTCGATCTTTCACTAAAGATCGTAGTTATCGTAGTTAGGTCGATGCCTCAAATATTAGTAATAACATGTTGACGATATCACATGCGTATTTTCCTCATTTTCTATGGGAACGTTAAAAAGCGCTCCAAGCGGCGAGTGGACGAAGTTTTACGTCTCTATGCAATAAAATAAAATGCAAGGTCACGACGTTCGTATGTGTCAAAACCTACACGCACTGGGGGCCTACCATAATCGGTTCAAGAAAAGCGTATTAAGAACTTCTGAGCATTGAGAATTCAATTTTGTACCGTTAATTTAAATGACAAAGCTAAAAAGTTATTGCTTAAACGATCATAGTTAGCCCCCTTATGAGCGCACGAATTATCTCACCACTGAATTGTTTAAGGTCCTGCTTTCAATCCCCGGGTCGTGCAAAGTTTTATTGGGCTTTTCCAACTGTAATTTCCCAGTAACAGCCCAGAACCTGGATTAGTGGCCGGTTAATGGCTACATACTCGCCCTTTAATACATGGGACTTAAAAATAACAGTCGAAATGTGGGGGCAGTGGTGTGCATTGCATATAAGCAGGTAAGCAGAAGTTACAATTTGTGATCACTGAATACACTCGTGTCGTGTGTGTGTGTTTATGTTCGTATGTGTATCTTTACCAAGACATACGTACCTACGCCGCGTCACATAGGTATTACTTAACCTGCCTACCTACCTACTTATTGTTTATGCCTACCCTGATGAAAATCCAATGCACGCCCCTGTGTGGGGGTATAAGTATACCTCTACTTATTCGCCCGGAGGTTATAGGCGTATACTGATGAACATACTTCAAAAGTAAAGTAAATAGACAGACAGATAAAAACCTAACTAGTATAGTAATATGATACTTGTGTGCGTATTTAAATTAGAGTCTTTGTTGACTTGTGAAGTGGAAAAAAAATCATTATTATACTTTTTATAGACGCACTCTAGTGAAGGATTTATGAGGGCCCCTGTGATTTATACGATACTTATCAGGGCATTGTAAATACGGGTTTGTTATCTCTTATAACCTCTATAAGGATTATATTCCGTTGAAAATGTTACTGCTGCTTAGGCCAGGGTATCGTATTCACGGAAATGAGTTTGAGATACATATTTGCTTACACTAGCAAAGAGCCGTGGTGGCCGTGGAGTTTAAGTAGTCGCCTGCTTCGTACGCTGTACCTATGTGTTTTTCTATAATCTTATGTGCAGTGATTTCACACCACGTGCTTTACGGTGAAGGAAAACATCGTGAGAAAACCTGCAAATGTCTGAGAAGTAATTCAAAGACGTTTGGGTCGTGCCTGTGACGGCGATATACTCACCATCAGTCACGTTGGTAATCATCATCGGTGAAAAGTGAATGTTATACAACATCTCTGCTTACCCCTTGCCATTTATAGGCATATGTGTGTAAATATTCGGTGGAGACGCTAGCGACAATGAAGCAAAACTGATGATTAGGATAGAGCTCAGATTCAGTTTCCTCAGAGTAGTTCATTCACATGACTCACGAGCCAAATCTTATTCGTCCTAGATGATTTTAAAAAACTCGTTCGGTAAAGGTTCCCTGTGATGCTTTTATAGAAACTCCTACATAAGGTTATTTTAACTATTTAGGTAGGCAGAGGTGTTGTAATAACAACACCAACTTTTCACATGAGATGATTGAGTGCCAACATGAGAGGCTGAGGCTATCGCCTTCTCAGGCACTATACACACTTACGGCGGTGTTTCCACCCCCGTGCCAAGAAAAACACGTTAAGCCATTGGTCCTACGCCTGATCTCTCTCCGGTCGTGTCGGATTGCCCGTCGCAGATCGCCGTAGAGATTAGCCGCCGTAACCGAAATTCAGTAGGAGATCATTATTACATACATACGTTCTTCTCAGACATATGCAGGTTTCGTCTCGAGGTTTTCCTTATTTTTTTGTTTACAACCTTTTATTATTTTAACTAATAATTGTATTATGGTTTGTTTCAGGTACGTTGCAGTCTTTTTACAGGAGAGAAAATCAAAGTATTTATATTTATTTAATTTGTTCGAATGACATCAAGATAATTAAGCCCACGCTAATCCATTTAAGTAGTATCATAACACCATCAAGAGCAATCGTAAACTGAATTTATTCCAACCCACGGAGTCATTATTAAAATTAATGTTTGAATATTTTCAAATTAACAAATCATATTTTAATAAAAACGACACATAATTTTCATTAGAAATGAAATCCAATACGGCATTCTAATGTTTTAATTAAGTTCCAATGCCCATTTGATCAAATCTAAATTGCTTAAGGTGGAACTACATGTACACACGTAACACAGAACATACAATCAAAAGGCTCGTCAAGACATGAGTGGCAAATTTATATGGGAATTGATAGAAAGTTTAATATATGTAATTCTAAAATGATCATGAATGGGACGAACGAAAAGTCATAACAGAAAAAATATACTGTTCACTAGACCTCTTAGCTTACATTTGTCAAATGACAGATCACACTAATGACAGGGCCTTACCACGAGCTCTTATTGCCATGATAGTTTCACTCATTTATGAGACAGATGTATGTGACGTTTATACATCTGTCACTGTCGCACAACTGAATTATCATTGCAATAAGAGCTCGTGGTTGGGCTGGTCTATCGCAGTTGTTGGAAACTATTTTGATATATTTATTATTTATGGTTAGGTTTTTATTGTTGTATTTTTTATCTTTCAGTAGAATTTAAGTTGTCAAATAAATACGTTGCTATGTCAGCTGCTTTTTTTCACTGCTCTCTCTTCTAATCTTGTTTAAATTCGCTATCGTTTACAGTCGCCATTCATGTTGTCTTTAGTCACATCGTTGAATTTCATCTTAGAAGGTTTTAAATGAGTATGTACAAGTATGTACTTCATTTTATTAGTATATTGTTTCTTGGCTGACGTCGTGCGCCACTCAACTGGTCACACTGAAAATCAGCTCCGCTAGATTGAACTGGACCCCAGTTTGGTCTGCGGGTATAGTTGAGTTGTGGCCCTTTGATGACAATGTACGGCAACACCCGATGTACTGGTGCTAACCACTTTGCACCATAATGACACTAGTTTTTAACTTTAGTTTTTGTGTATTCTTTTTTGTATATTCTATTTTTTTTGTCATTGTTATTTGAATTGTTGCCGTTTTTTTTTGTTATCAATAAATGTTTTTATTATTATTATTATTATTATTAAATGCAGCGTTCATGAAATTACTTACAACTATACATAACAGGCAACTTACTTTCCCGGCCATTTATCTTGACACCCCACGCAACGTTGTGTATGACAAATATAGTGCTAACATATCCAGAGTGCCATCACTTCGTACCTTCCATGGAAAGTGGCTATTTTAACGCCCACTTCTTACTTTAAAAGTGAAAATGGTATATGAAGAGTGTTTTACTGCGATATCCGGCGATGTGCCATTAACGACTATAATGGCTGATAACAGATAAAGATTTTAAAATAGACATAATACTAAAGTGCTTTGTTAGAAAGTGTTTGTTTTGAGTTGTTTTGTTATGATGGTAACGAAAAGAAAATGTAAAATCGACCACGATGTAATTTGTACCTACTTCTTACGATGGCAAGGTATATTTTCGTTTGCGCATGTGACGATAAAATTTCCGCTTTCATATTTAAAAAAACAAATGAAAAGCGACATGGCCGACTTATTATTCGAAATTTGAAATGAAATGAAAAGCAACATGGCCGACTTCATATTTAAATAGTATACATTGATATCGCCATACAAAAGTATTTTCTGTGTGACGCGTCTTCTTGTCTGTTACGGATCTAGATACAGTCTTAAATTATATGTGGTTGTGGATCTCCTATGGGTATTGTAGTTACAAAATCCATGTTAAATCGAAAGTTTGGAAAGAAATTGTGAAGGTAATAGATTCAAAAAGCGTAATCCGAAGAAAAGCGAAGGCTGGTCGAAATCTAAGCCAATAATTATAAAGAAGCAATATTTAATTTTTCGATTCTTTCTGCAATAGATAACTACATCATCAGCGATAATATAGTTTATATTTTATCCCCGTACTTGAGGAGCTCGTGGCACAGTTGCTATTGCGCATATCATTCGATCAGCGAAGTTAAGCAACCATACGCCTAGCCAGTAGTTGGATGGGTGACAGCTCGTGTTCCCTCCGTGCCTCGAAGAGCACGTTAAGCCGTCGATCCCGGTTGCCAATTTAACATCTTTGGCTATCGTTACAGGTCAGTCGGAGGCCTAAAAATAATCTGACAACTGGTTTAACCCAGATCTCAGATTTTCCTCCTAAATGGGATTGCAAAGGTCAGATGGCAGTCGCTTCGTATAAAAATCAGGTGATCAGCCACATCGGGTTGAATCAAGTGCCGACCCCAACAATGTATGGGATAAGGCCAGGGAGATGAGACTCCCACGGGAACGGGAAATACGCGGGTGAAACTGCTATTATTATAAAAGTTTACATATGCTTGCAAATTTACTATTCATGCACCTGGCGACCACTGTGGGATAACGTGTTGAAGTTTAAATTTTAATTAACCCTACCTAGTGTGCTCATGGACACGTTAATTAGTGTTTATATAATGAGCAAATTATGATAGCTTTTTATTTATTAAAAAACTAGCCGTCACCCGCGTAGATTTAGTTTCATCCTTACTGTCGTGGATCTCTAATATTTTTGATAAATAAAAGTAGCCTAAGTTACTCCTTGAAACGTCAGCTACCTACCAGTGAAACTCCCGTTAAAATCCGTCTAGCCGTTTCAGAGATTACCCGGAACAAACAGACAGAGAGACACACAGAGAAATTTTTAAAACTTGGTCTTTTAGTGTCAGCATCGTGTATACTTTCATATGCATTTAGTGAAAAGCTGTAATTTTGGAATTACAAACAGTCACTTCAATTTTATTTATCTGTATGTATAGATTTTAACTATCACACGATATATCCTTTAAGTAATTTTGTATTGTGATATTTGTAAGAAATAATTTCTTAACTACTTTTTGTTTCTGTCATTTATATACACCTTTAAAAGTAATTTGATCGAAAAATTTGTAAAAAAACCGGGAAAAAATATTTGGGCATTACCAAGTACTTACTCAATACCAACTGAATATAATAAAAACATTTTAAACTCTACATTTACAGAAAGCATAAACTTAAGTCAAAAATAACTCTGACCAGTCAATAAACCTCCAAAATCGATTATTAGTTAAAAGATTATACATTACCTTCAAATATTATCCGATTAGTGTGAAATAAAAAACTGAAGCTGCCGACAAAATGCTTCATAAACTTGCTACTGTCGGTTTAAAATAAGTTTAAGTCGATTTTAATTCTCTCCGTGAATAACCCTTTTAGTCCCATAAAAAAGGTTTCGGCTTTATCTTTTATACAGGCTAAATATACTTTTAAGACATAATTATACAAATATAATTAATTATATATACCTAAAATCTTACTCCCATAAAAATTATGTGCTCAATATTTTGTTTCTTAAATTTTCAATATATGTACGTACATTTTCAAGTAACGGCAAATTTAAAGGGACAACAACACACCCAGCCAATTAAAAATGGACACAAAAAGTATTATTATTCTTAATTGTTTTAATTCTTAATCCTAATTCTTAGATTGCATTTAGGCAGTTCTTGATTATGGTATCCCGTTGTGCCATTCCTTTACCTTCTTAGAACACAAGTTAATCTAACGAAAATTTTAAATTAAGAACTATAAATACATAATGCCAACTTAATACAAAACACCTTGTAACATTTCAGCTACGAATTTGATATGGGTTTGACTTGGGTCCATACAAGTTGAGTTTGACGTTACATTCAACCTCATAATACTTGTATGGGATCTATAGAAATGATTCATCATTCATCAGATAGAGGGCTGTATTATTTATCTAAGAATTTGGTTATATGTATAACTGCATGAAAAGAAGTGTATGAAAGTCTGGTTTTCTGAACAACTGGTTTAATGCTGATTACCGATTTTCCTCATAGAAGATGTTACGAAGGTCAGATGGCAGTCGCTTCGTATAAAAATCAGGTGATCAGCCACATCGGGTTGAATCAAGTGCCGACCCCAACAATGTATAGGATAAGGCCAGGGAGATGATGACAAAAGAAAGTGCAGATTTGAGTGTAGTTTACTACGCAAGCGACGCAAGTTCCAATCCTACAGATACTATCGTGAGTTTTAAGCATTTTGAAACTACTGAACATGTATGTATGTACGTATGTTCCATACAAGACCCAAAAACTACGACTGCGCGTTCAAGATTAGCGCTTATGACTCGTGACGCCACTTTCCGTGAAACCACTTGTGTTTAACTCAGCCTGTATAAATACTCACCACAAAATGCGCCCCAGCTCGTGTCGCCGTGAACTATGAACAGATTATCCTAATAAATGTGAAATGTATTTAAATCCTTCGGTGCGTTCACATGCAGACTTTACAATTTATTTAATGGTTTATACCACAATTGGCCACATTGATATGTAAGTCTATGATTTATAGACGTGATCAAATTGTACGATGGTAATCTATACAGATAAATAAAATTGAAGTGTCTGTTTGTAAGTCCAAAATAACAGTTTTTCATTAAATGCATCTGAAAGTATACACGCTACTGACACAAAAAAACAAATTTTTTTCTTTGTCTGTCTGTCTGTCTGTCTGTCTGTTTGTTCCGGGTAATCTCCGACGGACGGATTTTAACGGGACTTTCACTGGTAGGTAGCTGATGTTTCAAGGAGTAACTTAGGCTACTTTTATTTATCAAAAATATTAGGGATCCGCAACAATAAGAATGAAACTGAATCTACACGGGTGAAACCGCGGGGCACAGCTAGTTTATAAATATTGTTAATTCTTACATAACATCTGGTTTTACGTATGAGATCTTAAATTAAAGATACTTTTCTTGTTATCCCGCTAAGGTTAGATGTTTTTATTAGATTTGTACATGGTATTAGAAATAGTGATTTATTGGGGCAAATAATTTATTGACTTATCATATTTTTTAACATCATCATCATCTCCCTGGCCTTATCCCATGTATTTAGGGTCAGCACTTGATTCAACCCGATGTGGCTGATCACCAGATTTTTATACGAAGCGACTGCCACTGCGATTTTAAATGCGAAAGTGTATCAGCCTATCTACGTTTTCATTTCACACAAAAGCAAACCTCTCGGAAAATGTTTTAAAATGTGTCAAATTGATAATAGCATATATTGAGAATTGCTCTTTTTTGCACTAAGTCCAGGGGCCCAACCATGAGCTCTTATTGCCATGATAGTTTCACTCATTTATGAGACAGATGTATGTGACGTGCATACATGTCGCACAACTGAATTAACATTGCAATAAGAGCTCGTGGTTGGGCCCCAGGTTTTCATCCGACAAAATGTTTTTTTCAGATATTTCTGGATATTACGTGGTAATGAATATTAGCAGGGGCGTGCATTGCATAGAAGCAGATAAGCAATGCTTACCATTTGTGATGACTGAATACCAAAACGTATGTAATTTTGCCATGCCACACTGGTACTACTTATTGTGTATGCTTACCCTTCTGAAATCCAATGCACGCCCCTAATTTTTAGATATTTCGAGTTTAGTTTCAAACAGCCTTGGAGTAGTGTTGTGTTCCTGCGGTGAGTAAGGTCGCCAGTGCTCCATAGAGGGTAGATATTTAATTATATTCGAAAGAAGCGACAAAATAAAATTATTATGAACTAACCGTTAAGCACTCAATGGGTCTTCTCCCATATAATGCATTATTCAATGGACGCAAGTCAGGAGCAAAAAATACATAAATAAAAGAATTACATGTCTCGAGTTCTGGAACCAGTACGGCTGAATATTTGGTGCGTTGTTTATTTATGGTTTTGTCTGTTTGTATTGTTATAGTTATATATGCTTAATGGTCAAGAAAAATACGAACATGAGGCGGGACTCGAACCCACGACCTCTGCGAACCGTGCAGTTGATCTGCAATCCTTTACCGTGTTGCGAAATCGCAGCTCTTAAGTTCTTGAAAAACTCATCGGTCACAGGCCGCTGAGATTCAAACTTGCGACTACTCAAACCCCACTGGCACCGTGTCTTCCAAATTTCATATGCATGGTGTCTTTCAATGTACGAAAAGTTGGAAACAAAATATTGACAGTCACCTTAATTACGCCTGGGAATCACAAAATTGAAACACAGGTTTTTAACTCTACGGGGAAATCTATATCGATAGAGATAAATAAAATTGAAGTGTCTGTATGTAATTCCAAAATAACTGTTTTTCACTAAATGCATATGAAATTATACACGGTAGAGATATTAAAATAAACGACTGGACCGATTTAAATGAGACTTTCAGTAGCAGTTACCTGATGTTTCAAGGAGTAACTTAGGCTTTTATTTATTAAAAATATTAGGGTTCCGCGACAATAAGGAAGAAACTAAATCTACGCGGGTGAAACCGCGGGGCACAGCTAGTATAGAACAAAACTCAATAAGCTGAATAAAGAATTCAAGTAGCTGTACAGACGGCAAAAAAATAGTACAGAAATGAAATATTCACATACGAGATACGAGCAAAAAAATTGTTGGGAGTTTTAAAAATGGAAATGTCACATTTTCCTTATACATCCACAAACGATACATTGAATCGAATTTTAAAAATCGTTAACAAACGACTAATAAAAACCGACTCGATGGTTATGTATGCCTTTCATGCATCGTTATCGTAAGATCCATTCGAATGGTCGCCATTGATGCGAGCGTTCGTTCATGACTCGATTAAACTTTATAATCGAATACAAAAAGTGGAATACGTTAATTTTAATCGACGTTTAACCGTTTAATTAATTGTTTTAACATGTAATTATGTGTAATTTTCACATAATTGTAGGGTTATCGATCTGTTTATCGATGAAAGACGTACATCGATTCTTAATTGAGGTGAAATATTTTATCGAGTTCTTTTTATGATGATTCTTATTTCCTTATTACACGGTAGTTTTATTTTTATATATTTGTATTTCACCTTGCACCTACAACATAAGGGTCTTCAAAGGGGTAGTCACAGCTTTTTATACCAATATTATATATATTTATTTAAATGCGACTCTTCTAAATTCCGTATATTATTTATTACTGAGGAAAATGTTTTATCAATTTAGATCAAAAGTACGTCTACGTCTCAAACCGTCAATACGGTCGAGTTTAAAATTATTTGCAACAGGCAACATTTATCAGCAGAACAATTGACAAAAAAACTGGCCACATTACACAACCAGCTTGGTTGGAATTTAAAAACAAAGTTCACAAAAAGCCAACAAGCACAGACTGTCGCGACGTACATTCAGACACAAAATGTATTTCCCATTCAAACTCGGAACTTAATAACCTCCTTCTCTTGAAGTCGGCTAAAAACGGAAAATTCAACTTTTTTTCGAAGACTCATTGACAAGTACCGTTCGCAATAACATCCGCATTCACGTCAATGCATTTTAGGCAAGACGTTTGGCGTACGGTCGGAATATTGGTCGTGGTAATTAATATTTCATGTATGTACTTTATACTGTACCAATATTTGCGTAGCTTGTTATGGCTCTGGGCGGGTATTTAAATTGGGAAAATGTATGGGAACGAGTTTTATAGAAAGTTTGGATTTATTTCGTGGAAGGTGACTTTGACTTCATTAAAACAAAACAATTATACAAATTGTTCACATTTTTAGCTCGCTTCGAAAGGAATTAATATTTTACAAATTTTATAATTATTTCGATACTTCGATAAGTTATAACTTGAGTGAGTTAATGTCGATATTTTTCAATACTTATTATTAAAAAAATCAAAAGCATCATTTGGATATTGTTGTCGTAATATAATATTCCGAAATCAGATCTACAAAATATCACATAAATATATAAAAGTCATGTTACAGAAAACGTATCTTGACGCAAAAGAAGATCAAAGAAATGACACGGGATTGAGGCAAAATGTGTGACCATTCAGTGTATGATGATATTATAATTTCTATAAAGCCGAATAGCAATGCTCATTCTCTGCGCGAATAAAGTCCCAGCTCTCGTCACAAGAGGCTTCTACCAGACGACGTGCAACCTCTTTGAAAAGTTGATGAGCATCCAGACCCCAAGGCCCCAGAGTTTCGAAAACACGTGGCAATGTTACCAGCCTTCTTGGCACAATCCCGAGAAACACCGACTTGGGCCAAGTTTCTTTCCTTTAATAAATTTTAAGTACTGTTCCTTGTATATATAATTAAGTTTTTATTCAAAAACTAGCTGTGCCCCGCGATTTCACCCGCGTAGATTTTAATTTCATGGTTGCCCGCGGATCCCTAAATGCTTTTTAAAAATCAAAGTAGCCTAAGTTACTCCTTGGAACATCAGCTACCTACCAGTGAATGTCCCGTTAAAATCTGTCCAGCCGTTTCAGAGATTGCCCGGAACAAACAGATAGACAGACAGACAGAGAAACATTTTAAAACTTGGTTTTTTAGTGTCAGTAGCATGTATACTTTCATATGCATTTAGTGAAAGCTGTAACTTTGGAATTACAAACACACACTTCAATTTAATTTATCTGTATAGAGTATAGATGTATAGATATATAGATATTCCGCTTTATTCAAATGATAAAAATTAAATGTGACAATTTATTTTCTATCCCTACAAATCTCTTTGTAACGTGAATTCCACTCCCATAAGATATTATAGTAACACATTACTTCATTGAAGCCATTTAAGCATTCGACACGACCGCTGGCCATATCAGGAAAACTTTATTTGGCATCATTAACTTTTAACATGGCTATTAAATTCTTAAATTCCTTTTAAATTACTTAAATTTGCTAAAAGTAGGTGAATTGACCCATGTCAACCGAATTTTGTACTTAATGCGGGTATTTGTATACGATCATAAATTATGGTTACAACAAAACGTATAATTTGTGATACTTTATTAAGCAATTTATTTTTCATTATAAGCTTGTTATTGATAATATGTATGTGATACGTGTATAAGCGTAGCTATATATGCTACATTTGGTTCTTTCAGATCTTTGTTTAGCTAGGAACATAAAGTATTGCTCGTCTGTGCAGTTCTTATCTTTTAACAATTAGACTCGATAACAGTTACAGATATACTGCAATGCGCTTGAAAACTCTTATGGCGCGATTTAGGTTCTCGTGTATTTGTACTCAAACTTCGCATTTGTTAGCGAGTAGCGCCATCTATGTAGTGGGTGGAGAAATGCTGCTACGCAGTATTTACGAATAAATTTTCGAAAATTTGCGAATAAATTTGCAAGATGCAGAAATCAATCTTCAAACTTTACAGGCCCTACATACTTTGCGAGGTTCATACTTTTGGCAGCAGCTGGCAAAAGTCGATAAAATACAGTATTCGGATACGATCGAATATAAATCATTCGATTGTTCGTCAGTTTGGAGACATGATAAGACACTGACGGCTCTCATTACTGTTTCACAGGCATCGGTGAAGTTGCTAGTATACATTGTTAAGAATTTAAGATGTAAGTTGAAAGCGGTACTCATTACAACTATTGCTAGAACAACGCCTGACAGCACAGCTATGGCGAACCACGCTATTCTGAGGGTCTAGTGCGAGTTTTTCACTGCCGCCGTCACAAGTCACCGCGTCGACGTAAACGCAGATTTGTATAGGATCGATACAGCGCCTCTGTCGGCCTAAAGATGACACTATTGTGTGCCCATACAAATCTGCGTTTACGTCGACGCGATGACTTGTGACGGCAATTTTAAGAAAACTCGCACTAGGCACTCTAAGGATGTATTGTTTGAATGATATTATCTGCTAAGTGAAGGTGCATTGGCCAGTCTCAATAGAACTTCTGTATTAAAACAATATATATATTTATTTTCCACTGAATTTTTATGCATGGATATCGTGCTTTGATTCAAATTCTTAAAGTCGTTTAGATACAAACACGAGGCGGGATTTGAATCCACGACTTCTCACGAATACAACTACACTGTAATACTATTATTCGTATGTCAAATGTCTCCTATGTGTCATCTGTTAGCTGGTATATCAGTATCTTAAGTACTATAGCTGAAACCTTATGCCTTATCCCAGACTTGAAGGCAGGACCGACATTCCAATAAAAAGCTGCTGGATACAGACAGACATTTCGCCTGGAACCAGTCTAGTGTTTTTCTACAGTTAAAGTCAATGGTTGGAACTCGACTGTTAATTCTTCTCTAATTGGTCGGCCTGGTTTTGTGCGCTAATATGCTGGTTATTAAAGAATTGTGGGTTAGCTTTTGAGAACGATATTTAATTTATGTGACTTACATACATAGGTACATAATTATTATGCTCACGCCTGTATTCCCCAAAGGGGTAGGCAAACTTGCTGTAATAACAGCACCTATTTTGCACCGAAGATGTGAGTGCTAACGTGATAGATGGCGAGTCTATCGCCGTCTCAGGCACTATACATGCGTCTTTGAATTACTTATCAGACATATGCAGGTTTCCTCGCGATGTTTTCCTTCACCGTATAGCAGATGGTGTGAAATCACTGTACATAAGTTGTTTTTGTAGAAAAACTCATTGGCACAGGCCTTGCCGGGATTAGAACTTGCGTCGCTTGTGCCTTGCGTAGCAGGCGACTGCTTAAACCCCAATGCCACCACGGCTCTTGATTTACGTAATACTTTCCAAATATCGAGTATGTTAAAGCAATCCCCGTACCACGAACGAAATCAGTAATGTAGCAAACGATTCACCCACGCGTCGACGTAGCGAAATGTATCATTACACGTACCTGTATTATACAATGGAGTTGCATAAAAACTTATTGTAGTATTGGGTTGCATGTATTATTCATGTATTCAATGTATTGTATTCAAATGATAAGCTTTCGCCAATTACAGTGACGCTGTGCTTTCTCGGCCGTCAACAGTTGCCAAGTCTAGAGAATGTTCTTCTTCTACTTCGAGAACAATAAAGGGCATATATTATAGAATAAATCTATACATCTATACAGATAAATAAAATTGAAGTGTCGGTTTGTAATTCCAAAATAACAGCTTTTCACTAAATGCATATGAAATTATACACGCTACTGATACTAAAAAACCAAGTTTGAAAATTTTTCTGTCTGTCTGCCTGTCTGTTTGTTCCGGGTAATCTCTGAAATGGCTGGACCGATTTTAACGTGATTTTCACTGGCAGGTAGCTGATATATCAAGGAGTAACTAAGGCTACATATAAATGTAGCCTTAGTTATTAAAAATATTAGGGTTCCGCGACAATAAGGATGAAAATAAATCTACGCGGGTGAAACCGTATAGTATTTTTATATTTAACTAGCTGTGCCCCGCGGTTTCACCCGCGTAGATTTTAATTTCATGATTGCCCGCGGATCTCTAATGTTTTTAAAAAATCTAAGTAGCCTAAGTTACTCCTTGTAACAGGCGTCAGGATGACGGGTCGCTCACTTCCCTCTATAATGGTTGAGGAGGGCGATGGCTGGCATTCTCGTCATACTTGTGAACAGGTGCTGCTTGTGGGGGCTGGTCATCTCAAGCTACGCATTTAGATGTAAATAGAACTACTAGACTTTTCTTTATGTTAATTTTTATCGACATTTGTACATTGGAACTGTGTCCATGGGCTTACATTTCTCAAATAATTTATTTTGTGTTTTTTTTTAATTGTATAATATTTTTGAAAAGAGTAATTACTGAGTTTCTTGCCAGGTTCTTCTCAGTAAAAGCAACCTTCCGAACCTGGCGGTAGCATGTATAATCCTGTAAATTGTGTCACTCTGACGATTTGAAAGTGCTTTGTATAAAGTCTAATCGAATAAAGATATTTTTGACTTTGACTTTGACTTTGACTAACATTAGCTATCCGTCAGTGAAAGTCCCGTTAAAATCCGTCCAGCCGTTTCGGAGATTACCCGGAACAAACAGACAGACAGACAGACAGACAGAGAACATTTTTAAAAATTGGTTTTTCTGTGCCAGTACCGTGTATACTTTCATATGCATTGAGTGAAAAACTGTTATTTTGCAGTTACAAACAGACTCTTCAATTTTATTTATCTGTATAGATTATCTAAAAGCATTAACATTATTATTATAAAAGTTTTTGTTGGCATAAATATAATCTTTTGTCACTCAATACCCCTATACTTAAAAACCAATAACTTACTTCATTATAACGTTAAACGAATTTAAAATGCATTAATCTTTATACTTCGCTAACTGCGCCTACGCATCTGACGTATCGCTCTATCGATTCGTTTGAGATCAGTGGCATATGGTATCTTAATAAGTCCTAATAAGTTAAGTATCGATCGATCTATTGATATCGTAAAGATGTTATTAAGTTCATATAACCGTTATAATGTAATCTACCTTTTAAGATATTGATAAAAAGCCTTTAAGATAGTGAAAATATGTGACACAAGTTAGTTAGGCAAACGGAGTTGATACAACGCTCTGGGGCCTTGGGGTCCGGATACTCATCAGCTTTTCACGTCTTGAGCTTGCACGTCGTCTGTTAGAAGCCTCTCGTGACAAGAGAGCTGGGGCTTTTCTCGCTCAGAGAATCAGCATTGCTATTCAACGTGGCCAGCTGCCAGCCTTCTTGGCACGATCCCGAGAGACACCGATTTGGGACAAGTTTTCTACCTTTAATTAGTTTTAAGTACCTTGTAGATATAATTAAGATTTTATTGAATAACGCTTAGATAGTTTATTGTATACCTACTGATGATGATGATGGTCCGACCGATTTCGGCCATGGCGACCGCTTCAACTCCGGTTAACTTGTCGGTAGTGCACTCGCATGTGGCTTATGTATCCAATCTTCTTTTGGAAGGTTCTCGCGCATTGCGTACATGTGAGCACACCGTTCTCAAAATTATAGTTTATAGCCGCATGTGGTCGGGCTTTCAATTCGTAGTTTCGCATCAAGCTCAGAGCGCCGGTTGACTTCAAATTTCGTTTTTTTGTTGTTAATGAAAGTCCTCCACTCTAGTCTTTTTGCTCCCAACGAGTTGTATACTACTTATATTATAAAGAGGTAAAGATTTTATATGATATCTAGCGATTAAAACACCAGTAGGCCTACAAAGTAACATTCTCTCGCGCTTGCGCTAATAGAAACGATAAAAAATTTATGGAAATTACAGAAATCAGTCACGTGACATATGTCACTCTTACTTTGTCTAGGCGTACTGACTGCCACACTACGAGTAGCGGGTTCGATTCTCACATCGCGGGTAAATATTTTATGTTATAATCATGGAAATTTCCTTCTTACTGGACACGTATTTGGGTAAAGTTTTGAACTCGCTTTTTAACGTTCCCATACAAAATGAAGAAAATACACAGTTGATATCATAGTGAAAACATGTTAAGTTCTTGGGGTACTGAATAAAAAAAGGTACTACCGGATCTCACATCTCGATAAGAAGTCACCCACGGTGGCCCTGCGGTCGGAGTTTATCGCACAATTTGACAAATCATGTACAGTGATGACAAATAGCTGCCTACTGCGTATTTGTCAGCCCATTGTTTTGTTTGTGGTACCATGAGTTATGCGTTTATGTTTTTGGAGACATTCAATATTAATTGTAAGTGCAGGGCTCGTGGCACTGTTGCTTGGTACTAAATGCTTATTGATTAGTGAAGTAAGGCATCTCTTACTCGGACATGTAGGGGATGGATGACCGATCGATGTCCCCTCGTTCCTTGGAAAACATTGAAGGCTTCGGTCCTGGCTGGCATTTCTTATAAAGCATGATTCCAAGTAAGGATTACTTAACAAGCTAGAAGGCTATGGATTTTTACAGAAATTGCCAGTCCCTCATTTCATAAAGTCATGGCATCCTCCTGCCCTTATCCTATGTGGAGTTGGCGTAATGTGTTCCTGGTTTCCATATCCCTCTATCATCTGCCATATCTTTATTCGGTCCCATTATTCCCATATCACGTGGCAGGCATCATAATACAATGGGTTAATAAAGAACTCGAATCGAGTAGCGTAATATTTCAATTCTAGTTCCTATGGTATGATTATATCGACCCATATCAATGTGACTGTTATACCTACCGTTTGAAAACGATGCATGCTAGGAATCAAAGATGTTTCCATATTCATAGTCTTGGATTCACGTCTGTTTGTTTAGAACACCTGATATCCCTATTAGAATTTCTTCTCTGTTTGGTATCACCTAACCGCTTTTGTATTTGTATAAATTCTCCATAAACATCCGTGTAAATTAAAATGTTATAAATTTAACTTACCTAATAGTCACATCATATTATTATTCTAGCTTGCAGTCATTCAAATGCACTGTGCAAACAACACAATTTGTCTGTCTGTTACTACATAAGTGCTATTGCGTTGCCTAAACTGAGCTGCGCGTAACATAATTATTTTATAGAATATGTGCTTTAGAAGGCGAGCGGGAGCGATACGATGTTACAAATGTGCCATGATTGTTCAACTCTTCATATTATGCAGAAGTATATGACGTGTGTAAATCTTTCACCGTCACACCTCCTCTTATCCCTTCGGAGACCCTTCTGTGATGGCGTTTACCTGACCTGGGGAACAGTCGCATTGAGGAAGATATATACCTTTTTAAATAAATCCGTGAGCTTTTCGGCACCTTTTTATTTGAGTTGTCTAGGAGTTTTAAGCTTAGGTAAAGTGTGCGTTTATCCATCTGTAAAAATTACAGATCTGTAATTTCCCAGTTGGAGCTCGGAGTCTGGATTATTGCCCGGTTAATTAAAATAGGCTCGCCTTCTGTTACATGGGAAACTGGCGAAATGTGGGTGTCTTATAGGTGCATCTCTGCCTACCGTTTCGGGGCGTGAATATAGGCGTGAGCATCTATGTATGGAGGTGCTATACAGGAGCTGCCAATAATCTAGTTTCGTATTTCATTCGAAGCAATCGCTCTTTACCCATAGCTTAAACCACAGTCCCATGCTGCGCAGGAGTGCGGTGATGTCACTCAGAGCATTAAGTGTTTGTTTAACATTTGATGTTTACTGAAGAGTATTAAAAACTATACGTTCTACCGTCTGAAGTGAGTATTTACGAAATACCTACACTTATAATGTGCAATGGTTCTTATGAGATAACCTTAAATGTCAAATTACAATGCCTTAGATATTGTGCAATTTACTAGGATGCCCGTGATTACCTATAATTTCCTGTGCTAATAACTTTCCTGGGTTGATGTACAGTGATGTCACAATACGAGCTATACAGTGAAAGAAAACATCGTAGGGACGGCTGTGTGTACTTCCAAGGCTGAGTATCTTTCAGGGTTCTTCTCAGTAAAAGCGATCTTCTGTACCTGAATTAATGCTACCTATTAATAATAACATAAAATTTTGAAAATCGAGAATTTTAAGAATGTTGTTAATGTCTAATCAGATAAATAATATGTTTTTAGATTTGAGTTTGAATTCGAACTAAAAGACGTTAAAATCTTAACATTTGTCACGTTGGCACTGAAGTGTCATCAATGAAAATTGTGTTGTTAGTCTGTATTGTAGGCCCTTGTGGGAAAGGTGTCAAGACAACTAATGTATTGTATTTTATCTATGACACTAATAACAATATTAGTCATACTGATACCGAGTATTATCTCATAAATATTAATTCAGGTTGTACGTACTTATTCATTGAACCCAACGCCTACGGAACCATTGTTTGAATGTTTCAACACCTCAGATGGGAAAGTTTAATGCAATAATTTTACAACATCGATAACTTATCAAATGTAAGCTCGATTCATTTATCAAGATGTAATATTTTAAATATCTTAGTAGAATTTGGAATCACTATAAAATAATCGTCGAGGTACATCATAAAATATTGATCAAAAATTCAAATAACAAATCATCAATATAAATCAGAACTAAGAATAAAATATAATATCACAAACTCTAAAGCTATGAATATCTCTAGGGAGAAGTATGGATGAAGGCTGTGTGCCTTCATCCCGTTGAAATTAAATAAAATTACAGCGCCTCCATCATATCTGTATTCAATTTGAAGCAAGATCAAAATTCATCCTCTACGCTTAGTAAATTTGTGTGAAGGCGAGTCCATGACTAGATTTTTAAATATCAAATCAAGACATTTAAACTGAGTTAAATCGTTTTTTCTCAAATCAATGCTTACAATTACATAAATCTCAAAAATAGCTAAAAGATGTGTAAAACTTCTTTCTTTCATGTTGCAATTTCTTAGCCAAACCAACAATAAACGGTTCCCAAAATATTAACCTAAATTGGATAGACTTGCAGTAATTTAAATACCCTAACATACACAGGCCTACTTAAGTTTATTGCTATGGCGTGAACTTTATTGGATTCACTAATTCTTGACTTACCACCAACGTTAGTGGAAATAATTACCTCACAGAATAGCTAAAACAATCCTTATGTCTAAGAAACAGAATCACTTTTCACATAACCAAATTCCAGTGAATAAAGTACAAATGAAAAATAATTTAAAGAGAACATTAATAAAGTTGAGAATCGACTGCGTGGTTGAGACGAAATGCAATCAAAGAGATAAATATCTTGTTTGGATCAAAGCGATTTCCTTCCCATCAATAAGGGTCTTGTTTCTATGACTGAATTAGCCTTAATAAGGGCTAGTATACGTCAGATTGATTTATGACAATGTTTCGGAAAGCGAACAAGTTTAAAAACTACAAACTATTTAGTGACGATCATAGCTCTAGCTAACTTATTTGGATCGTCACTTGCTGACTGACTTGAGTTGCTCGCTTAAACGTTCCTGATTGAATGATAATTGATAACATTACTATGAACCGATCGTAATAAAAAGGAATATTTAAATTGTCTCTAATAGAAATTCAAATTAAATAAAGTAACCAAAATTAATAAAATTAGTAGATTATTATATAAATTGAACATACACTTAGAAAAGTCTATATACATACAGATAAATAGAATTGAACAGACACTGTTTGCAATTCCAAAATTGCTGTAATTTTGGAATTGCTTGAATTCACTAAATGCATATGAAAGTATACATGCTACTGACACTAAAAAACCAAGTTTTAAAAATTTTATCTGTCTGTCTGTCTGTCTGTTTGTTCCGGGAAATCTCTGAAACGGCTGGATGGATTTTAACGGGACTTTAACTGGTAGGTAACTGACGTTTCAAGGAGTAACTTAGACTACTTTTATTTATCAAAAATATTAGGGTTCCGCAACAATAAGGATGAAACTAAATCTACGCTGGTGAAACCGCGAGGCACAGCTAGTTAAATATAGATTGTGTGGAAGATGATTTGGCTAGAGAGGGAGTGAATATAGATATGACAGTTGATAGGGAGAGAAATGAAAAAACACACTGCGCTTCAAATAAAATGGGATAAGCCCATGGGATGTTGAATAGATTAAGTTATATCAGAAGATCCTAAGACGTTATCTTGCACAATAGGGCATGTACCTTTGTAGGCAGATCGTAGGACGATGCTAATTCGCAAACAAATTGATTACATCACTTAAAGCGCATGGGTTTTAATAGTTACGCCATTTTCACGCCATTTATCAAGATTTTGAGATTTTGGTTGTGATGTTTTCGCGCGTAATCTGAACATTTACGACTGTGTCTGTCTGTAGGTATATTATAATTAAACTTAAAGTGTCTGTTGTGTATTTGTCCACATTATAATTAATAGCATACACAGATGGATATATTATGTGTTTTTAAGTGTTTTTGTTCTACAAAACGGCGATTTAAACTAGAGGTCCGCGAATTCATGATTTTAAATCCACTAGGAATACAGACGGCCTTAAGAGGCATTTTGAGGGCGAAGTTGCAGGATTTTTTTTTACATAAATGTATATCAGAAAGTCTAGTAAAAGCTTCGGCCTAGACAGACATTCCCTTTAAAAAAAATCCGAGAAAAGCTATAATAAAGTTCTGCCCTGCACGATACAAATTCATGGAAAGCTAATTTTCATTTCTTCAAAATACAAATAAATAATAATAATAATAAATAAAGGACTATACTGAGAAAATATAAATCCCAAAAGAATTAATTTCGTAAACGGAACATTTTCTGAGAATCGAAAGCCTGATGTTAACTCTTTCGGTCATGTTGGCCTACTTTGGCCAATGCTTGTGTGGCCAACTCCTTGTTCGGCTAAAATGTTGGATGATTTTGTGATGAAGGGAACTGGGACGTAAGATTGAGATTTATTTTTGTTTTTTCTTTAAGTGACAATAAATGAGGCATCGACCAAGACAATATACGCCTTCTGGAAAACGGCTACTGCATATTTGGTGACAAATGGATTTTGGCACCAAAAGATGTTTTTAATTTCATGCGTAGAGCTTTATTTCACGAAACACAGTTTCTTCTTTTTTTTAAATATAAGCTGCCTAAGTTACTCCCTGTAACATCAGCTAGCTACTCGTATCTGCGGAACAAACAGACGGCCAGACAGACGGAGAATTTTTAATTGTTTTTTTTTATGTACCCTATAAACTTTGAAATGCATAGTGTAGAGTAGAAGAAGTAAGTTATTAAGTTCGGTAGAAGTACAGATTTGATATACACAGTATAATTCATTGAACTTTAGTACAAAATGTTATCCGATTTTGTTCCCTGATTTTTCACTTGCATATTCGTTTCGCGTCGTAAATAAAACTTTATTTTCTTTCTTAGCAGCTTAATATATAAAGAGTTAACTTAATTTCTAATGAGTAAACAATTATTTCATCACAGTCTAAATGTGTCCCCGATAGCTATTATCAGTACTTAAAGTATGTTTTGAACACAACAAACATGTGTGTGTAATGTGTATTTGATAACGCACTAACTATCTACTTATTATTAGTCGAAGAAACTCTTGAATGAATATTACGTAAAAGGATATTTATCTATTCTATATTTATATATCTATATAGATAAATAAAATTGAAATGTCTGTTTGCAATTCCAAATAAACAGTTCAAAATCAAAGTTCAATGCACGATGCATGTAAGGTAATTACATAAAAAAAGAATTTGAGGTATCATACTTGGTCACGTACATTTTAAGGTCCCTAATACTTCAATAACACATCGTTTTTACACAAACTTCCAGACCGAAAATAAATACAGAAGATCGCCCAAGAAAGCATAGCAGTCGCCTGCTACGCAAGCGACTCAAGTTCGAATCCCAGCGGGCAGGTTTCTAAAAACTTATGGGCACTGATTTCACACTACGTGTTTTACGGTGAAGAAAAATATCGTGAGGAAACCTGCATGTATCTGAGAAGTAATTCAAAGACGTAGTACGACTCACCATCTGTCATGTTGGTAATTAATCATCATGGGTGAAAAGTGGGTGTTGTTATTACAACACCTCTGCCTACCCCTTCGGGGAATACAGGCGTGAGCATGTGTATGTAGCCCGAGAAAATCCAGCCAACAGCCGGTGACATCGTTGCGTTAAAGCAACCGTTAAAACTCCGCCAAGTTATGGCCAAGTTTGTGTCAATTGTTCATAAACTGTGCTTTCTCCAGATTTGATGTTTAGTTTATCGTTCCTTTGTTAGGTTTCCTTAATTAACCTTTGACTACCGGATAACTGTTTTCTACATGATGTATTTTGTAGAAAATATGGCTATAAACGAATATCCAGTTATTATTCAACGTATGAACGGATTATTATTGTTTGCAATAAGAATATTTATTGTACCCACTGCAGAAGTGGTATTGTCTCTACGACGGAGATTTGAACATACGTAGCATTATCTACACAGATATATAAAGTTAAAGTGAGAATTTTTTTTTTTTTTCCTGTGACTAGACTTTATACGGCTGGACTGATTTGCACGGAATTTTAACTGATAACAACGAGGAGTAACTTAGGTTACTTTTATTTATATTTTTATCATTTCTACATATAATTTTCACATGTTATACAGACTTCTACTTAATAATTTATTTCACCACCACATCAGGATAAAATCATTGGTAATAGATACTAACTGGATATCGGACCACCATGGCACAGCTGAACAATTACCACGGCTATTAGTAAACCACTATTAGAATATTGACGACAACCTACCGATAAATTATCACCAAATAGTACATTCTCTCGAGCCTTGACGTCTCATCAACGCCATCACAAAATATTTCAATCGTCTGCTTAGGAATTTTAAATGCAGCATAAACTTGACTGGTCTCTCGCGTCGTGTCGTTAAAATGTCAACCGTTCCCTGGTTTATGGCACTACCCCCTATGAGACACTAATGTCTGAGATATCTGAATGTATTGTTGCAAATTGTTATTGAAATTTGAACGCCAAAAAGAACTCTTTTTTTTTAACTGGAGGCATGTTTGAAAATAGTTACTAACCAGTAAGATAATTTGAAAATAATTTAATTCAAAACTTTTATTAAGCTATTAACCGGAATGCTAAATACAGTGCTATTTTTCGGGCTATTATTTTAACATAGATTGATTTTGAATTCAATAATTTAACAAGATCTGGGGCCTAACCATGAGCTCTTATTGCCATGATAGTTTCACTCATTTATGAGGCAGATGTATGTGACGTGCATACATCTGTCACTTTCGCACAACTGAATTAACATTGCAATAAGAGCTCATGGTTTGGGCCCAGTTAATTTCATTAAAGTTCGAATGTATTGTTGCAAATTGTTTTTTGGAATTGCAGGCAACATTTGAAAATAGTTAGCGGCCAGTAAGATAAAATTATTTGAAGAAAATGCAAGTTGAGTTTTTCCATTAAATAGTTGATTCACTAAGCTATTAACCTTAAAAATTGAGTGCTAATATTTAATACCATTATTTTTAACTTATATTGGGAAGATCAGTTAACATTTACTTAAACTACATTACTGCAAGCACACACAAGTTCCTAAACAGCGCTTATTTAATACGACTTTAACTGCAAAATAGTATTAACATAAACACTATTTTATTCTTAAGGCTAGCAACACTGCTGTAAAATACCTTTACGGTCCATGGTTACAATGTGACCGTGCGTTCATTGAAATTCAATTACAATTTGTTGCCATATTATGTAAATGACGGCTGCGCTTGACCGAGAGTGTAATTGCATTGTAAGGTTGGCATTACGTTTATTGATTTGTTTTTTTTTACGTCGTGTCGTTGGTATGCCAATGTTTTTTGCTTTACTTCAGTCAATTAAATTAGAATTGTTATCAGTTCTTATTATTCTAACTCCGTTTGAAAATCCATAATCATCTTTATCTATACAGATAAATAAAATTGAAGTGTCTTTTTTTTATTCCATAATAACATATAAACTATTTTAAGTCAACATGATTGCCCTTTCCAAGATCCCTAATCCCAAGTGGTCAGTCTTATCTAAGACTTCCGGACCACCGGGTTATTGTCGCATAATCTCTGGTGAGCAAGAGTGAGCTTTGTCACACTCTAACTCAACACTCAACTTAAAAAATCTGTACGTCAGCTAAAACTTATATATCTAACACAGGAGTGTTAATACCGAGAGAAAGTCCCGTTAAAATTGGTTCAGCCGTTTCGGAGATTAGCCGGAACAAACAGACAGACGGACAGACAGACAGACAGAGATAACATTTAAAAATAGATTTTTTCTTTGTATACTTTCATATGCATTTAGTGAAAAGCTGTTATTTTGAAATTACAAACAGACATTTCAATTTTATTTATCAGTAAATAGATACTATTGTACGTGTGTGCGACTAGCCTTATAAAAATATTGTAGGATGTAAATTATGGACACAATTAATCAAATTCTATTCGACCTCTACAATAATTATTGGCGCTGTTATCCATAGCAAGCATGTATTTTTCGGAAATAATGCTAGAAAGAGAACGACCACAACCATATTTTCAAAAAACGTCAAACTTAGTACCATACCCACTCACTAGAGGCGCTTCAAACACCCACACTATTTTTACATGGAATAGCCAGTTTTGTCTAAACAAAAAATCACTGTGTTTACTTAATTGCAGGAAATTAAACCTATTTCTATAAAAAAGTAAAAAACAGGTAAAATAATCTAATTAACTCCCGCGGGAAAGAAGCCTTGGGTCCAACAGGAATAGCTTTATAAAATATAATGGTCGATACATAAATAATGTTTTAGTACGTTTAAGTGCTTTCCTCAACCTTTATAGTGTCACGATGCATTAAAATGCTATAAATGAGAGTAAAACCATAAAATTCGTACGTTAATATCGCCAATATCCTTACTGAATATGCAGCAGCTTATTAAATCTTGTGTAGTCTTTTTAACTTAGCAGCCTAATCTACACTTGAGGAGCTCGTGGCACAGTTGCTATTGCGCACATGATTCGATCAGTGAAGTTAAGCAACCATACGCCTAGCCAGTAGTTGGATGGGCGACCGCCCGAGTTCTCTCCGTGCCTCGGAGAGCACGTTAAGCCGTCGGTCCCGGTTGCCAATTTAACATCTTTAGCAATCGTTACAGGTCAGTCAGAGGCCTAAGAAAGTCTGATAACTGGTTTAACCCAGATTGCCGATTTTCCTCAAAAAAGGGGTTACGAAGGTCAGATGGCAGTCGCTTCGTATAAAAATCAGGTGATCAGCCACATCGGGTTGAATCGAGTGCCGACCCCAACAATGTATGGGATAAGGCCAGGGAGATGATGATGAGTCTAATCTACACTCGCTAGCCCCTCCGACAATATTTGTTTGACATATTTTAGTTCTTCACGTCACCGCTTGGTGGCGCTGTACAATTCTCATACAAATAGTCGGCGGAGACGCTAGCGAGTGTAGATTACGAAAGCAGTGGCAAACTCGTGATAGGGATGCATTTAACTTGAGACGGGTCGCACCTAAGTTATATTATTTACAAGTAAAAAATTATTGACTGCCACGCTGGTCTATTGGTCGCAAGCGCTACTGCTGAACACAAGTGCCACGGGTGGATCGGGCAAAGTGATATTGCTTTTTTACATAATATGTAACATCCCAGTAGCAGCCCGGTTAATGGCAATAGGCTCGCCCCCTATAACATGGGACTTGACCATAACTGGCGAAATGTGGGTGTACTACAAGCCTCTAAACCTCTGCCTACCCTTTCGGGGAACACAGGCGTGAGCATATTATATACTCTGTGTGTGATTTGTTTGCGGATGAATGGCAGACGATCATGTCGGTATGTTGGGAGTATTGCGAGGCGAATGTCTGAATGTGTTTGTATTTTTAAACATACTGTATAAATCAATGTATTGTGTACTGTATATGTTGTGGAATATTGCTATGTTTTGTGTAATTGGTTAAGTACTGGCCGTTCAAAATATATATTCAAATAAATAAATAGTCTTCTAAAGAAATCGTGGTAGCATGTGGTTTTAATATCAAAGTATAGGTCCCGTCACTAGCTATGAGCGCTGACCTTGGATGCGCAATAGTCAGCAGTGCAGTTTATGCGTCTATTTGAGCGGGATTTGAAAATATTAAATAGCTACAGCCAAAATACCTTAAATAGTCTCGCTGTTGCAATATAGAACGAACATAAATCCCATCTTTAAACAAAAATTTTATCTCTAAAATCGCGCTTAGCTCATCACTTTTAACAACTTAATAACAAGATTATATATTACATCATTGTTCGTTAAATTAGAGGATTAGATACTTAACAATATGTGATGGATTTGTAAGGAACTGTTACTGAGAATACACACATACATACATATGATCACGCCTGTATTCCCCGAAGGGGTAGGCAGAGGTGTTGTAATAACAACACCCACTTTTTACCAGACATGATTAGAAGTGTCTCAAGTTCGATTCCCGTGTCAGGACAAACAATGTTTACCTTGAGTCTGGGTGTTTGGTATGTATTAAAATAAAATCTGAAGTAAAATAATAATGCTCACTCCATCCCAGAAGGGTCTCCGAAGGGGTAAGCAGAGGAGTTCTAACAACAATACCCACATTTCACGGAAGATGATTAAGTGCGATCGTAACAAATGGTGAGTTTATCGCCGCCTCAGGCGCTATACCTACGACTTTGTATTACTTCTCAGGCATAATATGCTGGTTTCCTCACTATGTTTTCCTTCACCGTAAAGCACGTGCTGTGAAATCACTGCACATAAGTTTTTAGAAAATGTTACTTATACAGGCATTGATATGGCATTGGTATGTATTATAAGTATTTACTTACAATTAAAAGTATATAAGTATTATATCCGTGGTCTGGTACCCATAGTACTTACAAGCTTTGCATAGTTTGGGACTTGATGGCGCTGTGTGATAATGTCCGTACTTACATTATTTATATATTGGTCTTGATTGACTGATTCATCAACGCAGACCCTCAACATAGCATCATGAAATTCCACAGAATAGCTAAATCGGTAACAAAACAAATACAATGTGAGCAGTCATAAAAGATAGAGTGATGAGTATTAACTAGCTGTGCCCCGCGGTTTCTACTGCGTAGACTTTATTTCACGTATGACTTTAATTCCTGGAACTTTAATGTTTTTGCTTGAAAAGTAACTTTAGTTAATCCTTGAAACACTAGCTATATCTGCGAGTGAAGTTCCTTAAAAAGGGTCCAGCCGGAACAATTAAAGGTACATGCAGACTGATAAAATAAAAAGTAAAATACTTATATATTCATACTAGCTGTGCCCCGCGGTTTCACCCGCGTAGATTTAGTTTCATCCTTATTGTCGCGGAGCCCTAATATTTTTAATAAATAAAAGTAGCGTAAGTTACTCCTTGAAACATCAGCTACCTGCCAGTGAAAGTCCCGTTAAAATAGGTCCAGCCGTTTCAGAGTTTACCCGGAACAAACAGACAGAAAAAAATTTACTTTGTTTTTTAGTGTCAGTAGCGTGTATACTTTCATATACATTTAGTGAAAAGCTGTTATTTTGGAATTACAAACAGACACTTCAATTTTATTTATCTGTATAGATGTATTGCAATTACTCAGTTACATGATACAACATAAATTTAATTATAATTCTTACATTTATGTGTATATAACACATGTATACCATAATGTGAGTAGGTACTGCAAGCTATACTTTCATATGCATTTAATGAAAAACTGTTAATTTAGAGTTACAAACAAACACGTCAAATTTATAAATTTTTATATATGTATATATCTGCACGGTGTTGTAAACAGATATAGCTCTCGACAGACAGGTTGATTGATTATAATTCGCACACTTCAAAGTACAGTGTTGCTGGGATGTTTTGATTGTTCGTATACCCGTGTTACTACCGCGGCCATCTTGAATTACAAAACCGCTCTTTACTATCAATCAAATAATTAACAACAGATTAGCAAAAATCTCACCAGGATTCGCTTGGTAGATAGTTGGTGACTGAAGTAACAGAATCTATACCAAATCTATACCTAATACCAAAATAACAGCTTATCACTAAATGCATATGAAAGTATACACGCTACTGACACTAAAAAACCAAGTTTTAAATTTTTTCTCTGTCTGTCTGTCTGTCTGTCTGTTTGTTCCGGGTAATCTCCAAAATGGCAGGACCGATTTTGACGGGACTTTCACTGGCAGGTAGCTGATATATCAAGGAGTAACTTAGGCTTCTTTTATTTATTAAAAATATTAGGGTTCCGCGACAATTAGGATGAAACTAAATCTACGCGGGTGAAACCGCAGGGCACAGCTATTAAATAAATAAATATGGTCACGCCATCCTAGAAGGGTCCCCCAAAGGGGTAAGCATAGGTAACAACGTAAGAGGTTGTAATAACAACACCGACATTTCACTGAATATAATTTAAGTGCCAACGTTTCAGATGGTGAGCCTATCGCCATCTCGGACATTATATACACACGTCTTTAAATTACTTCTCAGACATATGCAGGTTTCCTCACGATGTTTTCCTTCAAAATAAAGTACGTGGGATGAAATTACTGCAACTTTAGTTTTTAGATTTGGGAAGAAAACTCTAAAACACTTAAAGGACGTATACGCCACGACATTACGCCAGAGTGCGAGTTTTCTTAAAATCGCGGTCACAAGTCACTGCGTCGGAACAGCGCCTCTGTCGGCCTAAAGATGACACTATTGTGAGCCCATACAAATATGCGTTTACGTCGACGCGGTGACTTGTGACGGCGGCAGTGAAAAACTCGCACTAGGCAATCTGGACCGCTTATTATCGCACGTCTGTGTGAATGTGTCATTTCGAACGACTTGTGCCTAAACTCCGTACTGCATGTAGTAAGTTATTTATAATGTTACTATAGGCTGTCAAGTTACTCTTAAGTTTTCATACTACTTATTTGTCAAGTGACACATGGCATAGCTACGGATTATTTTTTCGTTCGTTTTGTGAGCGTATCACGTATCTATCACTTTTAATCCACACTAATATTAAAAAGAGGAAAGATTTGATTGTTTTTTTGTTTGTTTGTTTGCATTGAATAGGCTCCGAAACTACTTGACCGAAAAATTCTTTCAGCAATGGATAGCTACATCATCAGCGAGTAACATAGGCTAATTTTATCCCCGTAGTCCCACGGAAACGGAAACTACGTGGGTGAAACCGCGTGATGTCCGCTAGTAATATATAATACGAAAGTTCAAGGGCAGTTTGTATAAAACCTGCGCTACCTTGTGTACACAACCCAAATATCTATTTCCATTCTACTGCGAAGAGCATCTGGTTGGCTGAAATACTCTGAAACGTCATATTACAGCTTCATTTTAGGGTTCCCACATCAGTAAAAATCACCAGTGATATGGCAAAAAACTTGGACACGTAACAAATAAAAAAACCTATTTTATTATACGAGTATACTAGATGTAGGTAAGTTTTTATTTTTATAATTCAACATTTAAAAAAAATCAAATCTTTGCTTAGCCGCGATTTTTACACTCACAAAATGAATAAAGAAAATATTTACTTGCAACAAATAAAATAGTGGTTATTCAAAAAGATGATCATTTTTGATATTTAGTCGCATAAAAGCAAACATTTTGTTTCTAAATGTAATTTTTTATACTCATATATAGCTTAACTAAAAATGATCTATAACCCGTAAAAATTTAAGGAACTATGTCTGTTATCTACTCGGAAAGGCGGAAGTTGTTTGTTTACATTAAGTGCATAGCGGTAACGCTATCCTTATCTTTTATCACAAGTGTTACACGCGGACAAGAATGTGCACTTAAAATAAAATAAGCTGTACGTATTAGTATTATAATTTTATCGAAAAAAAAAATCTGCAGTAAGTTCTTAAAAACATTTTGATTTAAATCCATGCCCTCCTCATCAAGCCCTTTTATTTGTCTAGTCCGCCATCTTGAATTATCCGCCATATTAGAAATCAGAATGACGTCTCATCGCAATCATGCATTGTCATCCAAAATATACTATACGTGTATAACGAAGCGCGAGCTTATTTATGTAGAGAACAAAAATATATCATTCGTAAAAAATATTATTCCAATTATTTAAACTTTAAAAAAATAGTACACCTAAAATACGTTGTCTTGACAACCCTATTTCAGCTCTTAGTATATGGTTTTTGGGTTTAATATTGGTTAAACGACCACAGCGATCTACGTAAAGAAGATTTATTATTGCGTACGGTAACCATGATGCTTTCCCAAATAGGATATTATTCGAAGATATTTATTCCATATTATAATAATTTTTAGAGCACCATAATGTTCAGCA
This sequence comes from Watsonalla cultraria, assembly GCA_964035505.1. Lineage (NCBI taxonomy): Eukaryota > Metazoa > Arthropoda > Insecta > Lepidoptera > Drepanidae > Watsonalla > Watsonalla cultraria. Next base: position 7,247,214 of record OZ037730.1, read on the forward strand.
TTTAGCGTATTCCATTTTCAGAATTGACTTTTCTTATTTATTGGATCCAAAATTAAAATAATAATTTAAAGACAACGTCATTTTATTAGAATGTTAATGTAAATAACTACCGAATAAGTAGTATGTTACACAACTTTACGACATATTTTTATGTGCCTAGCAACATTCTTCAATTAATAGTTCATTAATTTATTTAACATAGAATCCAGAATATTTACTAATTAACTATTCTGTAGATGTAATTTAGTCAAAATAATAGAAATGTTTATTACCTTATTAATTATCTATTAAACAACAATTAGTGTAATATAATGTTAATGTAAAACAATCATAATAGTGGTAATTATTATTCTAATAATCATTATCATTCTTTAAAATCACGTAAATATAAGTTTACGCCTCCGAAGGTCCACTAGAGGTGTTATAATACCCACGTTCTTGGTGAGGTGTAAACACTATATAAAAACATTTTATGTATGAGAAGGTTTCTACCCCTTAGGGGTTAAATTGGGGTTGAAAGTTAGTATGTGATTTTCGGCAAAGCTGCCGTGTAAGTAAGTCTGCCATAACTATGATTCACGATTCACATACTCTCATTACCTACTTCAAAACACACCACATAATAATTCTTAACACTTAAAATATTTCATTCAACAGATTCCGGAAACTGATGTTTATTCCGGAAAATTTAAGATAAGCGTGTCTATAAATACGGCATTTTCATACGTTACTGTACCAATGCGTCAGCGTTGTGGCAAAAATGATTCACGCTAGCGATAGCAATGTTCTAACTACACTATCAGCAATGTAATTTATCTTGTAAATAGTGACATCTAAATATTCTTTTTTACTGCTTAAATTCAATAAAAACTTAATTATATATACAAGGAACAGTACTTAAAACTAATTAAAGGTAGAAAACTTGACCCAAATCGGCAGCATTGCCACGTTGAATAGCAATGCTGATTCTCTGAGCCAGAAAAGCCCCAGCTCTCTTGTCACGAGAGGCTTCTACCAGACGACGTGCAAGCTCTTTGAAAAGCTGATGAGTATCCGGACCCCAAGGCCCCAGAATTTCAACCGCAAACGCAAAAAATATGTATCCTTGACCAATACAAGCATATTTCCGACGCTTGAGGCTGTAGGGTTTCAAGTAGTAAACGCGGTTGTATAGGTTCCGTCTCGAGTTATGAGTGCTCAGTGGAAATAGTGGGGGTACCTACGTGTACCTGATGATAAAAATAAATAAAAACTAATCAGCTATCTGCAAACACGGTTCCAGTTAGCCAGCGGTCCCAGTCGCCTGAATCCTCCATTATTACAGACAGACTCTAAATCCAAGAGGTCACCTATATCTCGTGACGCCATCTGCATTCATTTTTGCGAAATGTTACACCACGAGATTTACAGCGAAAGAAAGCATCGTAAGGGCTCTTGCAAGGGCTCTTGCATATATGTTGTCAAGACGGCAATGGACACATCATCTGTCACATTGGTAACTAATCACCTTCGAAGACCTTTCTAAATAGATGTGATGTCGATTTATTTTGTATAATATAATTGTGTATAATAAAATCTTGAATCGTAACACGAATGATAGCCACCCTACAAGTGTAAGTGCTCCCCTTGAAATTGCGTTAAATTATTATTGGCTCGTAAAGCGACACGGTAATATCACTTCAATATTTTATATTATATTTTTTATACCTCGTATATTTTCTTCAAAAATAGTTATTTATTTTTCAATTAAATTTAAAAATATATTTTTTTTTGTGAAGCAAACCATTGTTAAGAAAGCATGTCTGAGATGAAATTCAAAGACGTATGCGATGACAGATGGTGAGTCCGTCTGTCACATTCACCTAATTTTGTTGAAATGTGGCACCTCTGTCTACCCCTTTGAAAACCCTTCTGTGTGTTCGCTTATATTCACAAACGTCACGTCACGAGTTTTGATCGCTCAGCGAAAATAGCTGAAACTGCGCATGTATTCTATTCGCGTCGCGCCATACAGACAGACAGACAGACTCATAAAATGACTACTGCACATTTGAGGTCAGCGCTCATAATTCCTGACGGCACCTAGAAGTTTACAAGGACAATGTGTTAAAATGCATCACAAGTATACACGAGCGTAAATTTACTATGATTCATCATTCCTTCAGTCTTTGAATGAATCATGAATCATTTATTGACTGAAAATCAGTCAAGCTTTTCGTTCATGGATATGAGATCATAAAGTCTATGATTGCGAATTATTAATGGGGTCAGGACCCACTCAACCATTAACCAAGTAACCATAAACAAGTAACCATTAAACATTGTAAAAACTTCGACTTAGTTATAATAGTGTAAGGATATTAAAATGGTTTTTTCTATACTAATACTATTGTGCCCTGCGGTTTCACCCGCATAGATTTAGTTTCATCCTTATTGTCGCGGAATCCTAATATTTTTAATAAATTAACGTAGCCTAAGTTACTCCTTGAAACATCAGCTACCTGCCAGTGAAAGTCCCGTTAAAATCGGTTCAGCCATTTCAGAGATTACCCGGAACAAACAGACAAACAGAGAGATAGACAGACAGAGAAAAATTTTAAAACTTGTTTTTTTTTGTCAGTGTCGTGTATACCTACTTTCATATGCATTTAGTGAAAAGCTGTTATTTTGGAATTACAAACAGACACTTCAATTTTATTTATCTGTATAGATATAGAAGATGTATAGATATAGACTATGATAGTCTTAGGTTTGTTTGTATTGAATAGGCTCTGAAACTACTCGACCAATCTTGAAAATTCTTTCAGCAATGAATAGCTACACCATAAGAGAGTAACATAGGCTATATTTCATCCCCTTACTACCACGGGAACGGGAACTACGCGAGTGAAACCACGTGACGTCCGCTAGTAATAAATAAATAAATTGCATAAAGTTTTTATTTTTTTAAAAGAGTAATTGTAAAGTTACTTGCCGGGTTCTTCTCAGCAAAAGCAACCTTCCGAACCTGGTGGCTTATACTATAATTCTGTACAATGTATTTTTTGTGTCCCTTTGGCGATTTGAAAGTACTTTTTAAGAAGTCTAATCAAATAAAGATATTTTGAATTTTTTACTCATTTCCCGAAAATATTTTTTCATTATTTTTTGGGCAAAAATATGTTAGTATTTTAAATGAAATATTATGTTATTTATGCAACGTTTTAGGCACGTTTACGCCCAAATGTTGTTTACGTTACCTACATAATACGTTACGCGGCGAGCAAACATTGCGTTAGGTAATTTTTTGTTACGAGTTGAATGACAGCGGTGATATTCCAAATATTTTTCCTTAATTTTAAAGTCATTGAAACTGACAGGACATTTGAATTGCGAAGGTGTAGATGCGGTAATACAACAAATATATATACACTAGCTGTGCCCCGCGGTTTCACCCGCGTAGATTTAGTTTCATCCTTATGGTCACGGAAACCTAATATTTTTAATAAATAAATATAATAAAGGTAGCCTATGTCCTTTCTCAGGGTCTAAAGATTGTCTGTGCCAAATTTCATCAAAATCGGTCGAGAGGTTTAAGCGGGAAAGCCTAACAGACAGACAGACAGAGTTACTTTCGCAATTATAATATTAGTAGGGAGAGGCAATTTTTTTTTTCTTAATTGATATTTCTTATACCATCAAAAAGATCTTTGAGCTATCACAGACAAGTATGCAAAAATTTTTGCATATTCAGTAGTAAACTAGAAATATTGTATTCTATTTAACACCTCATAAATGTTGTTGTAATGTGCTGAATTCAAGCAATGATTTTGATTGTAGTTAGCTATTGTTTTTCATTATTAGTTTGTTGGCTCTTGGCGATTTTTATTAATCTGTATTGTTTGAGCTTAATTAAATCCAATAATTAATTAAAGAACAAAAATCAAGGTATAAGGAAGGGTATTATTGCACCAGCTATAATACACCATATCCAACATTTCCTAAATCACAACAACACCATTCTATCGGTGACGCGTCCAGTGATTAAAGGACAGAAAGTAACGACTGAACGCGATAACTGCTGATAACATAATCTCCATTCTTAGTCCACTCCTCCAACGCACTTGTGTTTCTTACATCCGTGTGATCGTCGTTCGATACATCGAAATTCAAAATACAAATTTGTTTCGGAAAGTGGATCGCAGTGCAGTGAATGAATATTTTAAATATGCAAAGCGTTTTCGATATTTGAAATTGTATTAGCTGGCCGCCAATGGTCGCGCTGTTTGTTTTAAAAAAATAGTTTCGATATTTGAAAAAGTGCAGCAAAATTTTAAAAGTACAGCTACAAAAATATGTTATTCTTATTTTGAAAAAAAAATAATAAAAATTATCAGACGTAATTTTCTAACTTATTAAAAGCAATAGCGTGTCAAATCCAATAAAATATTTGGAACAAAAAAAATGTAATGAGTGGTTTTATAACAAAAATTAACCGTTACTAAAACTGTTTAGAAAAGGTTATAAACAAAACCATTAGTTCGATAACCCAGCATAGAACCGTGAATTTTAACGTTCATTTCGATGCGTTAATTTGTTACAAATAGATAATACGATGGAAATTAGTATGAAAGTTGTGTGAATCAGTGTTTTTCAAGATGCGCTGCCGGTCGGTTGGTCAGTTGTGTTTCGCGCGTATCGCGATGTTAAGTGCCAGTGTCCGTGCATTATGAGTGTGCCAAATTTAACCGTTGACCAAATCACAGGTAATTCTTAGTTTAAATTTTTTTGTTTTATTTTTTTTATTTACTAGTATAATAACTTGATGATTTGATGTTCTTTAAAATATTGTCATATATTTTCAAGCCTATTTATATGTTAAATGCAAATTAAACTGTATGAGTATTATGGATATATATGACTAGCTGTGCCCCGCGGCTTCACCCGTGTAGACTTGATTTCACAGGTGGAACCCCAATGTTGTTTCTTAAATAAAAGTAGCCTTAGTTATTCATTATAATGTCAGCTATGACCTTGAAAGTCCCTTTAAAATCGGACCAACCGTTTCGGAGATTCCCGGATCAAACAGACAGACAGACAGAAAGACAGAGTTTTTTTTATATCGTATATACATTTAGTGAATGGCTATTAATTTAGAATTACAAACAGACACTTCCGTTTTATTTATCTGTATATAAGTGTAGATCTTATGTATTTGCCTTAAGGTGACAGTAACATCAGACTACCCTCTATTACGATGCAATGTCGTTGCTTGACGAAAATCTCATTAACTGTAACATTGATTTCTACTTAGAAGTAAGTAGGATTCCACGCCATTTATGCCATCGCCGTCTCAGGCACTATACATACGTCTTTGAATTACTTCTCTGACATATACAGGTTTCCTCACGATGATTTCCTTCACCGTAAAGCACGCGGTGGGAAATCACTGTACATAGGTTTTTAGAAAAACTCATTGGTACCGCTGCAAATAATGCAAAATATATACATTTAATGTTGAGCCATATTTTCAACTTATTCCACCATTGTGTATAGGTATAGCAAATTTCACAACTTAACCGAACTTATAATTAGACTAGCTGTGCCCCGCGGTTTCTCCCACGTACATACATTACATTTCATGGGTGTCCCGCGGAACCAATATTCTTTTTTTTAAAGAAACTTTACCTATCTGCCAGTGAAAGTCCCGTTAAAATCGGTCCAACCGTTTCAGAGATTACCCGGAACAAACAGACAGACAGACAGAGAATTTTTTTAAAACTTGGTTTTTTAGTGTCAGTAGCGTGTATACTTTCATATGCATTTAGTGAAAAGCTGTTTTTTGGAATTACAAACAGACACTCGAATTTTATTTATCTGTATAGATTTGAATTTGAATTTGAATGTGAAACTTTCGCAAATTAACTGAACTTATAATTAGATCATCCAATCTCCCAGAATGCACTTTGATGATCTCATTCCTAGTAGGTGAATGTAAACAAAGCGAGTTTGATGAACATTCTGTTAAAATAAACCATTCACTTCTATTGCTGCATTTATTGCTGAGAATTTGCCATTTTATCTGAATTGAAAGTCAATGTATATTGTGCGTGTAGAGCCTACAGTTTTAAGGCGAACATTTTTTTCACTGAACATCGGTATGAAGACGTAAAAGTTCCTGTAACATTAGCTATCCGTCGGTGAAAGTCCCGTTAAAATCCGTCCAGTGGTTTCGGAGATTACCCGGAACAAACAGACAGACAGAGAAAAGTTAAAAATAGTTTTTTCTATGTCAGTAGCGTGAATACTTTCATATGCATTTAGTGAAAAACTGTTATTTTGGAATTTCAAACAGACACTTCAATTTTATTTATCTGTATGTATAGATATCCATGAAAATAGGAACTAGGGGCGCATTATCGGTGTAAGCAGAGCGTATTAAGAACTTCTGAGCTTTGACGTTTCATTTCACCGTAAAATTAATCGTCAAAGCTAAGAAGTTCTCAATACGCACTGCTTTAACGATCATAGTCCCCAGTTACTTATACTATATATACTCATAGAATAGATTAATTTTACGATAAAATAAAGGAAGACAGAAAAATCTTTAGTAATAAAGTGAATGGAATTTCACTCAATAAACCAGCATTATACATTAGTAAATTTGATGACAGTAATTAGTAATCTCCTAAATAGTAACCGGTTATTTCAACTAATTAGTTATTTTAAAGACTCTTTAATTAGTATATATTATTGTTTTTATGTATGTAGCTATTTTGTTGTATTTTATTATGTACTAGCTGTACCCTGCGGTTTCATGCGTATAGATTTTTTATGTCACAGTTGACCCACAGAAACCTAAAGCTTTTTAAAAATTAAAGTAGCTTAGCTATCCGCCAGTGAAAGTCCCGTTAAAATCATTCCAGCCGTTTCTCAGCGCGAATCTCAGCGAAAGCGCTAATCTCAGGAACTACTCTGGTCCGATTTGAAAAACTCTTCCATTGTTAGACAGCTCATGTATCGAGGAAGGCTATAGGCTATCATCACGCTAAGACTAATTGCGGGTCGAAGTTAGCGTTAGCCCAATGTAGGTTTAAAGAATTTATTTCTCATAAGTAATCATCTCAATGTAGTTCCAAGTAATTCCACGCGGGCGAAATCGCAGGCAGAAGCTAGTTTTTATAAGAATATTTATACCATACTAGCTGTGCCCCGCGGTTTCACCCGCGTATATTTAGTTTCATACAAACTTTCATCCCCTATATTATCCCCTTGGGGGTAGAATTAATCAAAATCCTTTCTTAGCGGATGCCTACGTCATAACATCTACCTGCATGCTAAATTTTAGCCCGATTCGTCCAGTGGTTTGGGCTGTGCGTTGATAGATCACTATGTCAGTCAGTCATCTTTGAGTTATATATATTTAGATACGTACTTTAGCATTGCATCAAACAAAAAAATACCTCTAGTAACAAACTTCACTTCCCTCTATAATGGTTGAGGAGGGCGATGGCTGGCATTCTCGTCATACTTGTGAACAGGTGCTGCTTGTGGGGGCTGGTCATCTCTACGCATTTAGATATAAGTAGAACTACTAGACTTTTCTTTATGTTATTTTTTATCGACATTTGTACATTGGAACTGTGTCCATGGGCTTACATTTCTCAAGTGATTTATTTTGATTTTTTTTTCAACTGTATAATATTTTTGAAAAGAGTAAATACTGAGTTCCTTGCCAGGTTCTTCTCAGTAAAAGCAACCTCCCGAACCTGGCGGTAGCACGTATAATCCTGTAAATTGTGTCATTCTGACGATTTGAAAGTGCTTTAGTGCGTATAAAGTCTAATCGAATAAAGATATTGAGACTTTGACTTTGACTTTGAAATCCAGTGGTGGATAATCTTTTCAAATTATTATTTAAACAAACACGATAGAAGTATAAAGGTTTCGATGAGAAATTGACTCCGCGTATAACCACTTAACGTATTCATAATCGTTTTGTGGATTAACAAATTGTTTATTTGGACGAGGCATCTGTTCAGTTTTGTTGATGTTTTTGTTTTGTTTGACTTCACCAAACTTCCCGCCATTTTTTTGTTTAATTAAAAGCATACCTTTAATATTGTTTTGCTAAAGTATCTTGCATTGTATTTAAAATCACCTGTAGCCCGATATACGTGGTTGTTGTTGTATTCATTATCTATACATCTATACTCAATACAGATAAATAAAATTGAAATATCTGTTTGTAATTCCAAAATAACAGCTTTTCACTAAGTGCATATGAAAGTAAATACGGTACTAAAATGAAAAAAAGAAATTTTTTTTTGCAGCTGCCAGAAAAAGTCCCGTTAAAATCCATCCAACCGTTTACACGTGATACCGTGACCAAGGGAAATAGGGATTCATTTTTATATATAAAGATATAGATTAGCGAAAACACTGTAGTGTCTTAGATATTTTAATCCCAACATTTCCATTCAAGCCAATATTTCACTGTAACATCTCAATTGAAATGAACAAATCCGAAGTACCGTATCCAATTGCTTATAATTAATTTTCTTCGGACATCACTCTAATGGGCCGAAGTATCTTTGGGCCATTATTTAGACATTTGTAGACGTCAGCCCACAATAGTACTGATTGGCCCTTGCCCTACAACACGGATAAGACCTTTACAACATCCAACATAAACTGACCTCTCGGACCAGTACATCAATTGAGACGTTTGAAGGAAGTAAGGGATCTATAACAATGGTTGGTCACATTAATATTTATTAGTAGAAAGCCTATTTAGCTGATCTGGTCCCTATTGTTTGTTTTCGCTGTTGCGTAAGATTAATACGGTATTTATAAATTACTAGTTGTGGCTGTGGTTTTACTCGCATTGAATGGGTCAGGAACCGTTATTTTTTGTAGTTCAAATGTGGCACTCAAGCACAAGCGGCTACTACAAGCAATATAGTGCAGCAGCGTTTCTCCACTCGCTACATAGATAGCGCTACTCGCTAAAAAATGCGAAGTTTGAATAGAAATACGCGTGAATCTAAATCGCGCAATAAGCGTTTGTCAAACGCAGTTTACAGTTTTCAACTATTCTAGTTGGAAACTTGAAAGCCGCGGTACCCCAGGCAATAATGATTTTCTATGTAATGAAATATACATGATGCCAGCGTTTCTTGCCGGTTCTTCTCAGAACGCCAGTTTCCGAACCGGTGGTTAGTTCTTCGATGTCCATAAGTGCCTTACCTACCTTATTTTGTCTACGATACCATCCGTATTCTTCTAATGGTCACTATAAATATAAATTCCTCTATAAGTATACATTCAAAATTGACTAATGACCTTTTATGTAAACCCTTTGTACAGTGCTAAGTACCTCTTAAATTGTATTAGAATTGACAGACACAGAGAGAGCTAATTCCAATTGAAAAATTACGGAACTAAATCGGATTACAGATCATTTTCCCTTGGATCGTCGGTAATAATTCAACGTTAGAGATCGTTCATTTATCTGAACAGCTTTTGCAAGGCTTTAAGATTTATTATGAAAAGTAGGGAATGATGACTGAAGCGTAGAACGATACATATTCCGGGATAAAGAAAAATAAAAAATAAGTATTTTTCGTGTGATAAATGAAAGGAATGGATATTTATTTGACGAGTTGAGCCGTTCACTGTATAACACGTTCACTGAATACTGCACCCCAAGGTTTCAACATGTTTTTACGTGTACTATAAAGCCTGCGTATTTTCCTCATTTTGTATGGGAACGTTAAAAGGGTCTCAAGCTGCGAGTGTAGGAAAAAAGTGCAAAACGTAAAGTCAAGCGATGTCGTACATACGTGTCTTCTCTGCCATTGACCCACCGTGGGTCCATGGGTAATATTTTTACCCGTAGATCCACTGCTTTAGTTTTAATGTATCCTTTTCAATATGTGTTTCTGTGAGCCCACGGGCTAAAATTCTAGCTCAACATTCAAGAGTAATTCGGCTATCCCCTAGGCATAGGGTATCAATGTTTTAAGGGTGTACGGGGAAAAAAATACCAGTGGACCCACGGTGAGTCAAAAGCAGTGGGACAACGGTAAATATCTTGCCAAAATTGGGGCACAGTGCTACCGCCTATTTGAGTTTACCTCAACTTTTCTACCAGCTGCTATAGACATGTCAAGTCAAGTCAAGTCAAGTCAAGTCAAGTCAAGTCAAAAATATCTTTATTCGATTAGACTTTTTACAAAGTACTTTCAAATCGTCAGAACGACATGGATTATACATGCTACTGCCAGGTTCGGAAGGTTGCTTTTACTGAGAAGAACCTGGCAAGAAACTCAGTAATTACTCCTTTAAAAATATTATACAATTTTTAAAAACAAAGTAATTCACTTGAGAAATGTAAGCCCATGGACACAGTTCCAATGCACAAATGTCAATAAAAATTAACATAAAGAAAAGTCTAGTAGTTGTACTTATATCTAAATGCGTAGCTTGAGATGACCAGCCCCCACAAGCAGCACCTGTTCACAAGTATGACGAGAATGCCAGCCATCGCCCTCCTCAACCATTATAGAGGGAAGTGAGCGACCCGTCATCCTGACGCCGCCGCAAGCAAAGGCATTTTAGTGAGCATGACAACTCAAGCCAGTCAAGACAAAAATCAAACATAATATTAAAAAGAAATTGTTGCATAAGTACAGTGTCCATGAGACTACTTACAATATTTATCTAGTATTACATCATTCCAAGTTTCCTTATCACACATAATCACTAACTGCATAATAACCCTTTTTAAGTAATATAGATTTAACATTTTCTTTAAATTTATCAAAGGGCAAGTTTACAATACATGCAGGTAATTTATTATAAAAGCGTATACTTTGCCCTAAAAATGACCCCCGGACTTTCTGTAAGCGGTGTGTAGGTACTACTATTTTATTTTTATGTCTTGTGTTGACATTATGTACATCACACTTCTTTTGAAAAGAATTTTGAAAAGAATTGGACTGTCATATTGACATAAAGTGATGTTTTTTTTTGTTGTTACAGAGATCGAGGCAGCAGAGGCTTGCAAATGGCTGCGAGCAGCTGGGTTCCCGCAGTATGCGCAGATGTACGAAGGTAAGCGAATGGACAAGCTTTATGAAAGGACGGCGCCCAATTGGACTAAGAGCTTTATCTATTTACCGTATCCAAGTGAACTAATAATACAAAATCGATTCAAAAAATCTTCGGTACTTTATATTTGACTAACTGTGCCCCGCGGTAGACTTAATATCATGTACGAGGATGCCATGTGTCACGTGAATTTATGTAGTTTCCATACATTTTGTGTCGTTTCTATTAGCGCAAGCGCGAGAGAATGTTGCTTTGTCTAGGGCCACTGGTGTATTTTTTTTTGGATATGGTCTCTCGCAGTTGGTAGGGGGGAGTTACCTCCACTGCTTAACCGGACTATAGGGCGAGACCCAAGGGCCTCCAGCCGAGCTTAAACTTAAATACTAAGCAACACAGCTAAGGGCGCCCCGGTGCGGGGCTCGGACCTCGGCTTAGGGCGTTGCTGGGGGATGAGCTAGGGAGCTGGATCTGAGTTGTATGATTTAGGGACGTGTTTAAGGCTAGTGGCTCGGCGCGCGCCGGCCCTAGCAGGGGACGGGGGGGACGATGACGTAGAGTTCGCGACGAGCCTCGCCGGCGAGGACGGAACAATGGTCGGTTTGGTGTGTGCTTTTGAGACATTGCTTGCTGAAGCAATGTGATATCGTCGTCAGGGTCAAGGAGAACGTGCCTCGGACGGCGTCGGGAGGAGATACGAGATGGGGTATATCGGGCGGCCGATACGATTAGTGGGTTCGGGTGTTTTTCGGCAGATTCGAAAAAGCGCTTAGAGGCTCTTTTCATGAACTGCTTGATGGTGGGAATTTTGAAGTCTACATGGAGTTGACTATTGCGAATATACCACGGGACTCCCGCGGCCTTTCGCAAGAATTTGTTTTGGAGGACCTGCATTCTATGGATGTTAGAGCTGGCCGTGTGTGCGAAAACAACACTGGCGTATGTCATTATGGGACGGATGCACGAGAGGTAAATTCTCAACTTGGACTTAAGTGACAATTTGCTCCGTGCATTTAGTAGGTAATGGAGTCGACCAAGGGCAAAGGAAGCACGTGACCGTACTTTCTTTGTGTGGGATGCAAAGGACAACCTTTGGTCGAGGATGACGCCTAGGTATTTGGCCGTGGATTCCCAGGGAATTGGCTGGCCGAACATGGTTACAGAAGGCGGAGGATCGTGATATCGGTCGCCAGAGCGGCAGAAGAGGACAGCTGCGCTCTTATCTGGGTTGACTTCAAATCTCCATTTCCGAAACCATTTGCCGAGGGCATTGGCTGCGGTTTGGAGATGTTTGGCGATCGTATGACGGTCTCTGCCTCTATAGTAGATAGCCGTGTCATCGGCGAAGAGAGCTAGATCGGCATTGGGACTTTTGGGGATGTCGCTGGTGTACAGCGTGAAAAGTAGTGGGGAGAGCACGGAGCCTTGGGGAACTCCAGCACGAATACGGCGAGGGGAGGATAATGAGCCCTCGATGCGATATTGGAAGGTGCGATTCGATAAGAAGTCTCGTATGATGAGCACGAGTCTGTCAGGCACACCGATTTGGTAAAGCTTATATAATAGGCCATTGTGCCAAACTTTATCGAATGCTTTCGCTATATCGAAGAATAGGACGCCCGTTTGCTGTTTGGCTTGGAACCCCGCACTTATGTGTTCAACGATGCGGTGCACCTGTTGAACACATGAGTGCTTGGTTCGGAAGCCAAACTGCTCATTCGGGATAAGTTTGTGGGATTCAGCGAAGTCCTTAAGTCTTTTGAAGATCAACCTTTCGTAGATCTTCGCGAGAGTTTTAAGGAGACTAATGGGGCGATAACTAGTGGATTCGGATTTGGGTTTACCAGGTTTTGGTATCCCTATGACAACTGCTTCTTTCCACGATTGTGGGAAGATGTTGTTTGAAAGGGCAGCGTTAAAAATGGCTGTCAGGAAAACAATGATGTGGAGGGGAAAGAGTTTGACAACTTTATTTGTTATCCCGTCGGAGCCAGGAGACTTCCTAGGGTTGAGATCTTTGATGAGGGATTGAACCTCATCGACTGTAACTACTGGGAGTGGATTGTCTGGGTCCTCTATTGGGGGCTGAGCTACCCTTCGTTCGACCTCGGCGTCCACCTTTGTGAGATGGGCCATGTCTACTTGTTGGGAGCTGGGAGAACATTGGGATTCTAGATTGTCGGCTAGACATTCGGTCTTTTCGTCGTCGTCGAAGGCGGGACTACGGCCAGGACGATTAAGAGGAGGGATGCCGCAGGCTTCTTTGACTCTGAGCTTGCGTTGCAAGTGCCAGAAAGCCTGGTGATTAGGGGTAAGGTTAGCCAAGAAGTTGTCCCAGCGAGCTTCCCTCATTTCATTCATGCGCCTTCTTACTTTGGCTTGTAAGTGGTTCATGAATGATCGGTTGGCTGCTGTGGGGTAAGTCCTGTAGGCTCGGATAGCCGCGTTTTTCTCCGTCACCAGTTCGCGTACATCGTCCGGCAGCCTCCAGCGATGGTCGTCCATCGCTGGGACCTGCCGGGAGCAGTTGTTGACTGCTGATTGTACGTGACTGGTGAGGGAGTCAATTGCGTTCACCGTGTCTACAATGGAAGTTGGGGTCGGTTCGGGGAAGGGCAAGGGAGTAGACTTGAGGTTTTCCTCTAGTTTCCTCCAGTTAGTTGCCGTTTTCATGGGGGTGGGAGTACTCGAGTCAGGGGGACCTGTGCGGGGGGTAAGACTGAGTACAACGGGACGGTGATCGGAGTCAAGCTCGTCTATCGATTCCATAGAATTTAAACGAAGGTTTATATTCTTTAGAATCGCCAGGTCGAGAACGTCCGGACGGTGGTCTATAATAGCTGGGTAGTGCGTCGGATGCATGGGAGCTATAACGTCGAAGTTATGGATGCTACTGAGGTAATTGAGTTGATTACCTCTGGAATTTCGAGTGCGGCTATTCCACGACTCGTGTTTGGCGTTTAGGTCTCCTGCCACGATGACAGAGTTGCCTAAGCTAAGAAGTTTTACGATATCAGGAGCGATATCGCCTTGTTTGTTGGGTGCGATGTATGCCGAAACTATTATGATTGGTTCGTGTCCAGTCATGCCTAGCCGACATATTGATGTCTCGATTTGAGAGAGGTTGGGGGGATCCATAGGAATGCAGCCACTGGTGTAATGACAGTAAGAGGTCGTGGTCGATCGCTTATACCACGTTTTTTACCAACTTTAAAAATTAAGTAAATTTTAAAATCTTTGTAATTGCCATCGCTTAATGGAGCAAACGTTCTTATTGCAAAAAATTGGCCTAGATTCCGTTCTGCTAGTAAAGTATATATTTATACTGTACCACGGGGTAGCTAGTGATAATCCTTATCTATACATCTATACAGATAAATAAAACTGAAGTATCTGTTTGTAATTCCAAAATAACAGCTTTTCACTAAATGCATATGAAAGTATACACGCTACTGACACTAAAAAACTGTCTGTCTGTCTGTTTGTTCCGGGTAATCTCTGAAATGGCTAGACCGATTTTAACGGGACTTTCACTGGCAGGTAGCTGATGTTCCAAGGAGTAATTAGATAGAAAAATAAAATAGACTTTACTTTTGTTTATTAAAAATATTAGGGTTCCGCGACAATAAAGATGAAACTAAATCTACGCGGGTGAAACCGCGGGGCACAGCTAGTAACTCTATAAAACATGACTCATACGAAATCAAACCCATATTTTGCATATAGGCAGGTAACCACACATTCCAAGAACATACGGACATGGACGAATCGTGCCCGTTCACGACCTGTCCCAGGCTAACCATTAATCATGCTTACCACAATATCCTGTTTGCCATACATTTCCTAGGTGTAAAGCCGACTTAATCCCTTTGACGGGTCCAAATTGGGAGTGGTATTATGACAGAATATACATACATATGCTGTATCCCATGGTGGTAAGCAGAGACCACCGTTCGCCAAATGCTTATGCTATTACTGAAATTTCATGGGGAGCCATTAGTCTATTTATCTAACGCTGAAATTATTCTTCAAATCGGACTAGTAGTTCCTGAGATTAAGTTCAAGCAAACCAACAAACAAACTCTTCAGATTAGTGATAATTAATAAGATGTCAAAAATGTATGAGTCTTGTTGAAACATCTTGTTGTTGTGTCTGTAACGGTTTATAAGAATTTAAATTCTATTATTGACCGAATTAAAAAAAAGGAGGTGTCAATGCTACATTTGGAATCAACTTCAAAAGTAATTTATTTAACAATGTTTTATTTTCCATTTTGAAGGCGGTTTCTTTTTTTTTAGAATGATGTATATGTGCCAATATTTATAAATATTTAAAAAAACATATTATTAGGGTATACATTTATTACAAAAAATTAATTTCAGCAATAACTAACTTAGTAATAATTTTAGTAGTTGTAAAGTGGACTAAAATGCTATTTCATATCCTAGTGGTCTGTCTGTACCAATGAGATTTTCAAAAAAATTCAAGGCAGACATGTTGCCCCATTAAAAAAACATTGGTTTCGGATCGGTTTATAAAACTGGATTAAGAACAATGTTATTTACAAGTTAACAATCAAAGATATCAACCTTATGTGTATCCAATTAATTTTACGCAAAACTTACAATGAAATGCTTAATAATGAATAATAATATGAATGATAACTAATAATTATTATCATTTCATGTTATTGATAAAATACCATGACATGCTTTTGATGTTCTATCACATTAATCTACTTACTTAATCTTCTATACATCTATACATCTATATCTATACAGATAAATAAAATTGGAGTGTCTGTTTGTAATCCCAAAATTACAGCTTTTCACTAAATTCATATGAAAGTATACACGCTACTGACACTGAAAAACCAAGTTTTAAAAAGTTGTTCCGGGTAGTCTCTGAAACGGCTGGGCTGATTTTAACGGGACTTTCACTGGCAGGTAGCTGATGTTTCATGTGAAAGTCCCGTTAAAATCCGTCCAGCCGTTTCAGAGATTACCCGGAACAAACAGACAGACAGACAGACAGACGGACAGACAGACAGAGAAAAAAAATTAAACTTGGTTTTTCTGCGTCAGTAGCGTGTATCCTTTCATATGCATTTAGTGAAAAGCTGTTATTTTGGAATTACAAACAGACACTTCAATTTTATTTATCTGTATAGATTGACCTACCTACCGATGCCCTGTGTCAAAAACGTATAAAGTTAAGACCTTAGACTTTTTTTTAAATATTTTATACCATTGCTTATAATATTATTCTTCAAAGAATTCAAGTTCCTTCAAACCGTTACAAACATATCATCATCATCTCCCTGGCCTTATCCCATGTATTTGGGGTCGGGACTTTATTCAACCCGATGTGACTGATCACCTGATTTTTATACGAAGCGACTGCCATCTGACCTTCGTAACCCCTTTTTTGAGGAAAATCGGCAATCTGGGTTAAGCCAGTTGTCAGACTTTCTTAGGCCTCTGACTGACGTGTAACGATTGTCAAAGATGTTACATCGTCAAACCGTTGCAGACACAATGGCAAGATAAGTTTTAACAATAGTCTCATAATTTTTGGCATCTGCATAATTTGTTTTGAATAGTCAAATAATAGGACGTAAAAAAAGATACCCCAATAAATAAACTGTCCGATATTTTGACTCAAAAATGACATAATCTCCGAGAAGTTATTTGGGACAAAATGGTCAAGCACGATCGATAAGAACATAAGGGTTCCGTAAATGAATACTTAGTTGCAATTCGAAGCTAAATTATCATATTTAAACTCTTTTGAAACACGCATTCGAACATATTTTTTGTTGTTTCGTAATTCGAAAATAGATTTCAATTTAATAAATACCTGTTCTGTCATATTTTTAACCGACTTCAAAAAAGGAGGAGGTTATCAATACAGCTGTATGTTTTTTCCCCAAATATGACGTATGATGATCAAATGACTACTTGTAAAATCATAAATATTTATCAAAGGCCTAGTTTACTATGATGGCCTATTAAACAAAATGGTCTTAATCACGGACCGACACTATCAAAAATATTTTTACAGTACAAGAATAAAATTTTGACAAAATCGGATATTTGTTCAAAAAAATGTTTTTTCCTATATCAAGTATTACTGACAAAATGAACGTAGGGAACTCTAAATGGTATGATCCCGTATAAAAACAGTGAAAGTGTCCGCCCACACATAACTGCCACAAAGCGGTCTCGAGGCAACAATGACTGATCGTTTACATCACTCCATGGTCAAACAAAACATAACCGATTAACGTTATCTATGCACAGGTAAATTCTTCAATATGACTAAATTCCACACAAAGTCACGCAAAAACCAACCCTAAGCCCTTACAATAAGGATAAGACGTATTTCTGAATAACAAAATTAGCAAATCCTCCGACAGATTGAATTGAAACTCTTTTGTTTACAGAATAGGGATTGGATTCGATGTTTTGAATTTTTTTGTTTTTTTGTAAATTTTGAGGGTAGGTAGCTGGTAGGGGGTCGGTTTCCGTGACAGCTATAACGAAACGTAACGTTCTACTTTTTTTTTTGAATTCTCAAATCTGTTTCGTTCGGGTAGTAACTTTATTAGTTTGCATTTGTGTGTCATGGGATACGTTACTATCCAAAGTGCTTTGTGTTTTTTGAACAAAATGTGTTAATTGGTATTAAGTTGCCAATGGTTTAGACCAAGGCATGTTTGTGTTAAGTTTATTACTTACTGAAGGATTTTTTAATTTGGGTAAGCAAATTGTTTTTGTTCATCATAAAAAAATGGTAAGATTTTTTTATGCTGGAACCGATTTGATTGGTTTAAAAGAAGGTCATATAGTCTTATATTTTTTCCTACGTTAAACTGGTTCTTTCCAGGTCCAAAAATTAGTAAAAAAACGTCTAAATCATCGACTTATCCGTGATTTTTGTTTCCTTCGGAATTTTGGTCTCGTTTGATACTTTTAGAGGATAGATACTTTGTTCATATTTAAACAAAATAATAATAAAGTATATAATCCCTATTAATATTATAAATGCGAAAGTAACTCTGTCTGTCTGTTACGCTTTCCCGCTTAAACCTCTCAACCGATTTTGATGAAATTTGGCACAAGAATATCAGACCATAAATACTAATTAGAAACACTCGTATAAAAAGTATTACTGCATACATACATGCGATAAACTATTTACCAACGACACGAATTTTTTGTGTCGGCTTAAAATATATTTTTTTAAGTTTTCACGTTATTCTTAAATTCATAAAATTCATGTATGAAGAGATGAATGAATGTGGATGAAGCGAAAGAAGTATGTAAGGATCGTAGCATGTAGCGAACGGTGGTCTCTGCCTTCCCTCATGGGATACAGGCGTGTGCATATGTATGTATGTAAGTTTTCACTCTGAATCATAATGTCAAGTCTAAATCCACTCCCAACGGCGTTATTCACTAAGTTTCTCAACTTCGCACTCGTCATCGAGTGTCTGTTTTAAAGATACGGAATTGAACTTTATCCTCTATGTGTTATGTATCGTTTCCTATGACTGAAACCAACGCTCGTCGTCGAGTTCGAAGCTGAGAAACCTTATTGAATAACGCGGCAAATCTCTATCTACAGATTGCAGAAGTGAATAAAATGGTGATTGAAAAACTTATTTTTATCCGAATGAGAGAACTCTGTCAGCTTAGTAGGTTGTGAAGTTTTATGAACTTTCATCTCCCGTGTTCCCCGTAGGTTATTTTTGGATGAAAAAGTCTTTTAACGAAGGAAAGTAAAGAAAGAAACTTTTTTAATTTTACACGGGGCATTTTAGTCTCGTGAGTGTTGAATCTTGAATAATTTTGGGAATTCATAGAAACGAACGAAATACCCACTATTTCTGTTAGTTGAAAGAAGCTGTCCTCTTAGAATATATATATATAAAAATCGGTACTTATAACATGAGAATCTGTCCGTATGAGAACCTGCCCATATGAGAATCTGTCCGTTAAGAATCTGTCAATAGGTAACTATATTCTTATGGGAATATTTACGCAGGCAAATCAATTTTCGTAGCGTGGAAAATAGCCGTGGTGACCTTGGGGTTTGAGCAGTCGCCTGCTACGCGACGCAAGTTCGAATTCCAGTGGGGCCTGTACCAATGAGTTTTTCTAAAAACTTATGTGCAGTGATTTCACACCACGTGCTTTACGGTGAAGGAAACATCGTGAGAAAACCTGTATATGTCTGAGAAGTAATTTCAAGTGAATTTCAAGTTCTTTAAAGTTACATTTCTTCTGTCACAAGTCGCGTTCCTTTATTCTAGTGATCGAGCACCTCCGTCCTTCGAAGTCGGTTAAACAGCCCTTTCAATGTCAGTGCGGTCATACGAGCAAGTATTGTACCTCCATTATGCTGGACTATAGATTGTATAAGAACACACATGTGCCGATTAACCTTGGTCGATACGCTTCAAATATTTTGTCGATTGGTATAAATTC
Source organism: Watsonalla cultraria (assembly GCA_964035505.1). Classification (NCBI taxonomy): domain Eukaryota; kingdom Metazoa; phylum Arthropoda; class Insecta; order Lepidoptera; family Drepanidae; genus Watsonalla; species Watsonalla cultraria. The sequence continues at coordinate 7,266,798 of OZ037730.1, forward strand.
AAGAGCTGAGGGCCTAGTGCGAGTTTTCTTACAATCGCCGTCACAATTGATCGCGTCGTCGTAAACGCAGATTTGTATGGGCTCACAATAGTGTCATGTTTAGGCCGACAGAGGCGCTGTTCCAATCCTATACAACTCTGCGTTTACGTCGACGCGGTGACTTGTGACGGCGGCAGTAAAAAAACTCGCACTAGGCACTCTGAGCGCTATTGTACTCGTGCCGTCACGAGGTATGTAGTATGTAGGTTTGTAAATTCGTTTTATCGTATCTCAAAATGTGTTGATCCGCAATCTTTGGCATTCAACCACAACCCGCCGGCGAAAAAGTATCAACAAATTTTGATCCACGCTACGCAAGGTCAAGCGGTGACGTATACCTAACTTGTGTTTTGAATCCGCTTCTCCATTCTAATATTATAAAGAGTAAAGGTTTGTATGTATGTTTGTAACGTATTGGCTCAAAAAGTACTGGACCGATTTAAAAAATTCTTTCACCATTTTTATGCAACACTAGCTGTGCCCCGCGGTTTCACCCGCGTAGATTTAGTTTCATCCTTATTGTCGTGGAGCCCTAATATTTTTAAGAAATAAAAATAGCCTAAGTTACTCCTTGAATCATTAGCCAGTGAACGTCCCGTTAAAATCCGTCCAGCCGTTTCAGAGATTATCCGGAACAAACAGACAGACAGACAGACAAACAGACAGACAGAGAAAAAATTTAAAACTTGGTTTTTTAGTGTCAGTAGCGTGTATACTTTCATATGCATTTAGTAAAAAGCTGTTATTTTGAAGTTACAAACAGACACTTCAATTGTATTTATCTGTATAGATGTATAGATTATCATTGATTAACATAGGCTATATTTTATCCCCGCGCTCCCACGGGAACGGGAACTACGCGGGTGAAAGTGTGTGACGTCCGCTAGTAATTTATAACTCAGACCACGTTACAATTCGGTAGGCACAAGTGTTGACCTTCGTACACATGTGAGACCAATTGACTTGTGTATTATGAACGCAACCAAAGACCTATTGATACCGGCTGTGACTTCATTACGAGTTCGTATCCAGGTCATACCACAGGAAGCACTAATTGCGTTTGATTGGGGTGCTGTTTGATAACTTATGTTTAAATCATTCTATATGATAATAAGTTTGATCTTTGCTATTTTATGTATCTATACAGATAAAATACAATTGAAGTGTCTGTTTGTAATTCCAAATTAATAGCTTTTCACTAAATACATATGAAAGTTTAGACGGTACTGACATAAAAAGAAACAATTAGATTTTTTTTTCGAGACAATTAAGCATACGATAATTTTTATTTAGTTTTTTTGTAAATGAAAATTTAATTCTAACTGTCAAATTTGAATGCGTGCAAGTACTTACTCTGTTCATGAACATGAGGCTTTATTCATATTAACAAACACATAATAAAAATAAATAAACTTTTATGCAGTAATTACACCCCACGTGTTTTACGGAGAAGGTAAACATCGTGAGGAAACCTGCATACCTGTCTGAGAAGTAATTCAAAGACGTATGTATATGTATGTGCCTGAGACGGCGATGGACTCACCCTCTGTCACGTTGGCACTAAAACATTCGCTGAAATGTGGGTGTTAACACCTCTGCTCATTCCTTCGGGGATGTCGTGTGCATATTAATGTTACTGTGTTTTATGTACCCGATCTCCGGGTTCATTTACAGTTACCTATGTACTTATATAATGTGGTAAATAGCAATTTGACTATAAATACAGTAGCTTCGATATATAATGGTTGACCACGAATTTCAAGCGGTTTGTCTATAATCAGTTTAAGTGCACTGAATTAATACTGACCGCAGTCTGTGGTGAGCTTAGCAAGCGCTTATTGCATAGTCGTGACGTACCCACACTGGGATATGTAGCTACTGAATTGAGATGTACTACGGCAAGTTGTTGGTGTGTTTAATTGTTGGATTACTGCAAATTACGGTTTACTGTGTAGGTCATTCTAAACTTATAATAATTTCTGTGTAGATTGTTCTTTAAAACTAAATACATACATATACTCGCTCACGTCAGTATTCCCCGAAGGGGTAGACAGAAGTGTTGCAATAACAACACCCACTTTTCACTGAAGATGATTAAGTGCCAACGTGACAGATGAGTCTATCGCGGTCCCAGGCACTATACATACGTCTTTGAATTACGCCTCAGACATATTATGCAGGTTTCCTCACGATGTTTTCCTTCACGGTAAAGCACGTGGTGTGAAAACACTGCACATTGGTATTAAGAAAAACGATTTGTAAGACATTTATCAATGTAGACAGCATGGCGTCCCCATCTGTAGTTCAATAACCTGATTTCAGTGCATACTTATATGTTGAATCATTACATTTATCTACCTACTTATACATATCTGATTAGGTAAGTATGTGATATTAGTAGATACTTGTTTATACGTAACTAGCTGTGCCCCGCGGTTTCACCCGCGTAGATTTAGTTTCATGCTTAATTTCGCGGCACCCTAATATTTTTTATAAATATATTATGCATGCAAAGTCTCAGCAAGATCGGTTTAAAATTTACAAAGTTTCATACAAACTTTCATCCCCTATTTTATCTATTATTTTTATAGAATTAATCTAAATCATTTCTTACCGGATGCCTACGTCATAACATCTACCTGCATGCCAAATTTCAGCCCGATCCGTCCAGTGGTTTGGGCTGTGCGTTGATAGATCACTATGTCAGTCAGTCAGTCACCTTTGAGTTATATATATAGTTTTTATCATTACTTATTAAGGCTCGACCGAGATCTCGGTCTCGGTCTCGGTCTCGGCATTCTCGGCTACAAATCCAACCGAGAAACTTGTCTCGGTTCTCGGCTAATTATAGCCGAGATTCTCGGTCATGACCGAGATTGTAACATTGTTCGGATCGGCATTCAAATTTTACCGCGCGTGGCAACGCGCCGCAGCGCGTAGTCGATTGGTGTAAGTGCGTGAGAGAGCTGAATTGTGATTGGTTGAAGTCCCGGCTGGCGAACTGCGGCCGGCCGCTTTCGCCCCATTCGAGCAGTATTTGTAATTGTTTATGTTTACAATAGTAATGAGTGGAAGTTTGTTTTAACACAGTAAATTAAAATAAGTTCTTTTAAGTGTTGTGTTGCTACTTGCTGTGATTACTTGTTGTTGATACTTGTAAATTGATTAATTACACTGGTTTGGTGAAAGCAAGATCATTACTTATAGTTTTGCGGTGGAATATAAAGCGACTAATACAGTTCAAGCTCTGTGATCGAAATAGCGCTAGAAAGCTTTCTTAGAGAGCCAAGACTGCAAAGAAATGCTAATATTTTTGAGTATTGGTTTTCGTCGCCTTATAAGGTGCTTAAGCCCGCAGCAAATAAGTTTTTATCTGCGCCGCCTACTAGCGTAGCAAGTGAACAACTTTTTAGCAAAGCTGGACAATTGTATGACGAGAGACGACATTCTTTGAAGGGCGAAAATGCCGAAAAATTGCTTTTTTTATGTTATAATATAATGTTATTTAACTTTGATTATTAAAACAATTAATTTTGTTAAACAATTAGTAGTGTATTAAAAAGCAAACAGTATAAAAAAAAAAATTTCACGCTTTTTCTATTCTCGTTCTCGGCTCTCGGTCTCGGCCGAGATATTATTTTATTCTCGGTCTCGGTCTCGGTCTCGGCCGAGAACGAAAAACCCATCTCGGTCGAGCCTTATTACTTATGTTATAAATATTAGATAAATCATAAAAAAAATATTAAATAGGCTAAACGTATGTTACACCACGCTGGCAAAGATCGTGGGTGGAAACTAGTTTTTTGGTTATAAGTATTAGTGATCATTCGGTACCCAAAGTTTTGAATTTCCTGCAAAGTGAATATACTTTCTACGATTTCATCATAGTTATGTCAATTTCTCAGAAAACTTCCGCGTTATTCACTAAGGTTTCTCAGCGTCGCACTCGTCGTCGAGTGTTGATCTTAAATATACGAAATTAAACCTTATTATGTAGATATTCTGTATCAATTTCCTACTATTGAAACCAATGTTCATCGTAGAGTTCGACCTTGAGAAAGCTTAGTGAATAACGCGGCTGAGCTACCTGTAGGTCTAAAACGGCCACTTTGGGAGAATCATAATGTGATCCGAATATGATTCAGGAATGATTCATATTTCGCAATTCACCTGTTTGACACTTTCCTATGAAGATTCCTAAAATGGTCCACAAAATATCAATTGCTTTTGTGACAAATAACAGAACCATAAAAAGTTACATAGGGACTAACATCTACAATTATTGTAATCATTCGTGAATCATAAATATGAATTGAACTTAAGTGACCATTTTGTCATGTCGCTGATGAATCATATTCGGATCACATTATGATTCTCCCAAAGTGGCCTTTTTAGACCTACTGAACTTCACATAATATAAAAGGATAATTCTAATATCAAACCCATTCCAAACATTGTATCCATACACCATTAACGATACGGTTTTAAATCTAATGTTAGCCGCTTCGTGGAATCTTATCAAAGGTATTCAACAATAGAATTATAAAAGTGTTTTCAAGTTTAGTATCGGTTCACTTGCTACCAACAATACTGACTCGCGATAATAGATTTTCGAGAGAAATAAGCTAGCAACATGTATGCGACTTTGCCCGCGCGCCCTTCTGGCACTTACCATAAACATAATTTAAATTAAGACCAAATCGAGATAGTCACGGGTGATATACCTACCTACAAACTGCTAAATTCATCAAATTCAGTATATACCTACACTCGCGCCCGGCGCTTGTCGCAGTTAGATTTCACTTAACGTTAGAGTTATCATTTCAGAGTGCCTAGTGCGAGTTTTTCACTGCCGCCGTCACAAGTCGCCGCGTCGACGTAAACGCAGATTTCTATAGGATCAGTAGGTCTAAAACGGCCACTTTGGGAGAATCATAATGTGATCCGAATATGATTCAGGAATGATTCATATTTCGCAATTCACCTGTTTGACACTTTCCTATGAAGATTCCTAAAATGGTCCACAAAATATGAATTGCTTTTGTGACAAATAGCAGAACCATAAAAAGTTACATAGGGACTAACATCTACAATTATTGTAATCATTCGTGGATCATAAATATGAATTGCACTTAAGTGACCATTTTGGCATGTCGGTGATGAATCATATTCGGATCACATTATGATTCTCCCAAAGTGGCCTTTTTAGACCTACAGAACAGCGTCTCTGTCGGCCTCAACAGTATTGTGAGCCCATACAAATCTGCGTTTACGTCGTCGCGATGACTTGTGACGGCGATTTTAAGAAAACTCGCACTAGGCACTCTGAAAACCCTTTCTTAATATAGGTACTTACACCTCACCAAGAACACAACCTCCAATTTTAAATTCTCTAAGACCAGCGCCTCATAGGCTGTGCGTTGTCAGTCAGGTACTTTGAATATTTATTCTATACTTTGTTATCATAAGATAACAAAGTATAGAATAAATATTTTATTATTTTATAAAAAAAGAACACATATGAACTAGTTTAAAAAAAATACGATATTTGTGAGGGCTATAAATGAACCCGAAAATTAGAAGACTTGTTCGTGGTAGTTAAATTAAACGCGCGTGAAACCGCGGAGCTCAGCTAGTATTATAAAGAACACAAAACGACGTTTTTACTTGCCTTTTATCCCCCAAAGAAAATTGTATTACGAACTAGCATTGTATTTATATTGCGTAAAACTGCACGTGGAAAACGAAAGTACCCTACGAAGTTTTTACTCGATTATTGAATCGAGTAAAAAATATCGTTTGTTGAGTTAATCGAATCCACGGGCGAGTGAGCACGGCCCTTTGTGCAAACCTATTAGTGAGCTCGCGTGGCACAATATGAAACAGATTGAACGAAAGGTGAAAACAGTTGCTATTAATAGAATCGATTGTAGCCGAGTTCATTAAAAAAAGTAATTGTTCTACGCCGTAGCTCTATTGATGTTTAACTAACTGTTAGCATTTAGGACGGAGGGCGCAGAGACGTAGAAAAAAAACTTATATACAAATCTATACATACAGATAAACAAAATTGAAGCGTCCGTTTGTAATTCCAAAATAACAGCTTTTCACTAAATGCATATGAAAGTATACTGTATACTGTACAGACATAAAAAAAAAATGAAACAAATCTCTACCCGTGTAAGTTCCATTAAAATGGGTCCAGCCGTTTCAGAGATAATCCAGAACAAATAGATAGAAATATGTATATGCTAGTACCGATTACCGAATATATGCATTTAGTGAAAAGCTTTTTCTTGATGATATTTTATTTATCTGTATAGAAGACTAGCTGTGCCCCGCGGTTTCTCCCGCGCTTCTATGTTTTTTTTTAAAATAAAATTAGCCTAAAACACTCGTTGAAACATCAGCTATCGGCCAGTGAAAGTCCTGTTAAAATCAGTCCAACCGTTTACACGTGATGCCGTGACCAAGGGAAATGGGGATTAATTTTTATATATAAAGATATGGTATGCTGAGTAACTATAAGTCAGATATGGTATGCTGAGTAACTATAAGTCAGACATAGTTCTAGAGAAGGTATAACAGTAAACTCTCCCCCTTATATAATTACTTGAAGAAAACGCAAAGAAAACATTTCCAAATTAATATTTGGCTTGACTCAATTACTCGATGTATTGTTTTTAATTACTCGCCGCGAAATGTAGAGTAATTTTTAATTAAACCCGTTTCAGTATTTCAGAACGTTTCAGGAATGTAACGGGAACATTCCAACGCAACAAAAATAATAACGAAGTGTAACAATTCGCGGTAACTTTCGGTATGTTGGAGGCTTTCCTGTTATGTTATTAACGAACTAATTAATTAACCAGCATACAATTGTACATTACATACATACATATGCTCACGCCTGTATTCCCCGAAGGGGTAGGCAGAGGTGTTGTAATTTTCAACACCCACATTTAACCGAATATGATTAAGTGCCAACGTGACAGAGGGTGAGTCCATCGCCGACTCAGGCGCTATCCATACGATGTTTTCCTTCACCGTAAAGCACGTGGTGTGAAATCACTGTACTTAAGTTTTTAGAAAACTCATAGGTACAGGCCCCGCTGGGATTCGAACTTGCGTCGCTTGCGTAGCTGGAGACTTCTCTAACCCCGAGGCCACCACGGCTCTTATACATTACATGTTTGTTTACATTGATCTATTCTCGAATATATTTTATGGGTGGTCCGCGGAACCCAATAGTTTTAAATCAAAGTAGTCTAAGATACTCCTTGTATCGTCAGCTGTCAGTGAAAGTCCCGTCAAAATCGGCCCAGTCGTTTCAGAGATTACCCGGAACAAACAGACAGACAGAGAAAATTTTTACAAATTGTATTTTTTATCTCAGTAGGTACCGTATATAGATACATTCATGTGCATTTAGTGAAAAGCTGTAATTTTGGAATTACAAAAAGACACCTCAATTTTATTTATCTGTTAGATGTATAGAAGATTTGACTACATTTTCTAAGTAAATATAATTTTGACACATAATAATATAATACACTAACTTCTGCCCGCGACTTCGTCTGCGTGGTATAGTTACCTTGCACTAACGCTAATTTAACCGGCGATTGGTTTTAGCGTGATGATTTTTTATCTTTATCGATAAATGGGTTATCTCAAGCTAAAACAAATTTTTCAATTCAGACCCGTAGTTCCCGAGATAAGCGCGTTCATCACATACAAACAAATTATTTAGCTTTACATCTTACTACAGATAGGATGTTTGCCCACATTTCACCATTCATATTTAAATCCCATGTAATTTCTCGCGTGAAATGCGATTTAGCTAGAAATTAAATTAAATCTATGTCTCCAGAAAGTTTAATATTATGCAGAATAGATAATAAACAAGTCATTAAACTCATAACTGAACTTGAGTCTTAAGTCAATAGTAATAAAGCTGAAATGTAACTGCAACTAATCCCGAAGGAGTCAAATGCTAATTTCAAGAAGTTCAGCTGCCAAATTTCGCTCTGTCATCCACATTATTAATACAAAGTTTAACTGTGAGTAATTTGACAGATGGTGAGACTCACTTTGTTAAGTTCTAAGTTATCTTTTTATAAAACTAGTTGTGCCCCGCGGTTTCACCCGCGTAAATTTAGTTTCATACAAACTTTCATCCCCTATTTTATCCCCTTGGGGGTAGAATTAATCAAAATCATTTCTTAGCGGATACCTACGTCATAACATCTACCTGCATGCCAAATTTCAGCCCGATCCGTCCAATGGGCTGTGCGTTGATAGATCACTATGTCAGTCAGTCAGTCAGTCACCTTTGAGTTATATTTATTTAGATTGTAAGTTGTCATTTCCATAAATTTATTGTGTTTTTAAACGCGTCGTTCTTGTAAACTGTGTCACGAATCTTAATACGGATTTTTTGTACGAAAAACTTCTTTGCAGCTAAATCAAACCACTGCTTTACGGTGAAGAAGGAAACCTGCATATGTCTGAGAAGTAATTCAAAAGGCTTAAACACCTGATAGCACCAGAGACGGCGATAGACTCACTAACTGTCACGTTGGCACTTAATTAATGATTAAACGAACTTACCTGTAAGTGAAGTTCTATCATAATTATACGAGCGCCTCGTCCGAAGAGATTAGTATACAACTTGTAGTAACGCGTAAGTGTTACCACTCCAGCACTTATTTGAGAGATATTTTATACCTCCTTTTGAAAAATATTATTTATTTTTTACTGTCGGGTAGTTTGTTCACCTCTGCGTCGTCCTCAGTTTGTTACTCATTTAGTTTAGAGCCTGGAAACTGAAACTGTAAGCGCACATTATACACAGAACTTTGCTTTAAGTAAGTTATTCAATTTTTTTTATTTTTTTTTTATTTTTATTTTTTATTTTTTTTTTTTTTTTTTTTCCATTTTATATTTGGAAAAAAAAAGGATGGGAGGAGTGTACACCACCGGGAGGGTGGGTTTATACTAATCTCTTCGGACGAGGCGCTCGTATAATTATGATAGAACTTCACTTACAGGTAAGTTCGTTTAATCATTAATTATACTTCGCGCCTCGTCCTCGAGATTAGTATACAACTTGTAGATGTTGAGAGCTTAAATTGGAATAACGTTAATGAATTAGGTACATAATAAGATTATTTGCAAATTTCAAATGAATCACTTAAAGCAAAGTGTTATTTATAAGAACAATCTTAAATATAATTATTAGTGTCCTGAAAACGTACAATAATGATTCAAATCTGAATAAATTCAAAGAACAAAAAGTAACTTAATAATTAAGTACAATTTAATCATCAATCTGGATTAATAGCTTTTTATGAACCTGTTTTAAAATGTAGTATATAGATATTTTGACAGTAATTTTTGAAAAAAATCTATGGTGTCTAAGTTATTCTTACCTGGTAAGAAAATAGGAAAATATTTAGACTTTACCCACAGGATGTATATTTCCAATGATATACTACAGTTAGCAAATTTAACTTGATAGGAGAACCAGATGTTATTGACTTGATATATTTAAAAGAGCAATAAGCTCTAATATAGTATTCACTAGCTCTTCGTGTATTATCAATTCCTACTGCTAGTATTTTAACCAACGATTTTTGTAAGTATAACTTATGGTACTAAGGTATGTACTTACTTCCTTTAGTACAATAATTACATAAAGTGTATATTTAATATTTGCACCAAAGTAATTTGACCTATTTTTTACATTAATTAAAAGCAGTCGTAAGTACTCTTTTCGGAGGGTTGTTATTATTTAATGATTCTGTAGATTACATTAAATATATATACGAAATAGGTAGCATACCTATTTCGGGAACACTACTTTCAGGAAAGTGTTTGAAAGGAATTGAATGACGGAGTTTATATGAGCCAAATTTAAGATTGGTGTATTGTGTCAAACATGAAAGTATTAGTAGGAAATAAATACTATTATTGAATATTGGAATATTCATTATCCACAATATTTAACCAGCTGACCAAAAAGCTAAGGGCTTGTCAATTTTAACCTATCCTATGCAACATTTAAAAATCATACTTGTTCTTTGTAACTTCATGAGATGATTTCATTGTATGTTTGGAATGCATTAAGTATATGATTATGTATACATGTATATTTTAGTACGATTGATAACGTAGTGCTTCAATATAATTTGCTTTAGCTTCTATTTTGCATCCGTTTCTGTTACACGGAACGAAAATAAATCATAAGTCATAAACCAGCTAGTAAGCGCTTCAGTATGTTAGACCAAGATAATTGAGTATTTATTTATAATATTATCAGTACTTAGGTAGTATCATCGCTAATGCCCCCCATAGTTGAGAGAATGCTGACGCGATTGAATGGTAAGCTATTGTTGTTTTAAGTTGTTACTTTAAAAACAAGGTTTCAATTTTATCGGAAAATTAAATTTTGGTCTTAGGTCAAAATAAGTACCTATGAAGCAATCCGACTTGTGTCTCTTTACCATCGGTTGATTGATTTTTGATGTGCAATATTGCCGATAATTTCATACAATTTTTTTACAAAGTTCGATTTTAATTCATTATATTCCCTAATAAGGGGCAACAAACATACGGGCCCAGGAAATGTATTTTGCTATTTTAGCAAGTAGGGACTGTCTAGATTGGTTTATTACCTTCAAAATGAATTAATATGTGCACATAATCGCTGGATCAGTAATAATAATAATAATAATGGTCTCTTAACAATGTTCGGTTACAGCGGCTAATCTCAACGGGGATTAGCCAGCTGCGCAGGAGTGATCATAGCGCACAAGTGTGTGTGCGTAAACACTGGTGCTATCTTTATTCCTTCATTTTCATAGTCCTATTGGACGGCAAAAACGATACGATCTAAGAGAGATCAGGCGTAGGACCAGCGGCTTAGCGTGCTTTACAAGGCACGGGTGTGTAAACACTGCCAACTTTGGGCATTTATTGTGAATTTCTTGACAGAAAAAACACAATTTATATTTTTGACTCGACCCGGGAATCGAACCCGGGACCTCGTGATCGGCAGGCGAACTTGCTAACCACAACGCCAACAAGCAAACAAGTAATTTGGTAAATTAAGGTACTTTTCACCTGCTATAGCAGGGGTGATTTCCTTTTTTATTAAGTACCTAAGGCTTTTTTAGTCGTTAAGAATTTGTAACGATGTATGAAATAGAGATTGAAAAATTTACTCAGATCTTATACCATGAACATTTATAATGGTGTTTTATTTAAACGCGCAGCGAAGTTTTGTAAAATAAAAATTTTGTAGGCTAACCTGAATGAAAGTCTTTAATGTAATAGGTACAATAAAGAAATTAGGTAAACCATTATATTATAGGCATAAGGTGCATGTTCGATTCAGGTATTAAATAAAACAGGAAAAAACCTGTTGCTACCTGATCATTGTACATTAGTGAAATGTTAGATAGGTTTGTAAGAACTTTATTTTAATTTTTTTTTGCACTTAGTAGGTGGATTGAACACCTGCGGTATTCTTATTTCCTATTGATAAACTTTTTTATCTATAATAGGTAATTTGTAATGGTCGTTATCATGACGGTAGGCAAATACCAATTAGGTTTATAATATGTTGCTTCTTTATTGTTAGCAATCTATGTTTTCCATGATGTTTTCAACCAATAAGGCATAACTATTGAAAAAGCAGGTAATTAAGTACCAGGTAGATTCCAAATTATTTACAGTTAAGAAGTTCAAAACAGGTAAATTAATGCTTTCAGATGAATATATCAGATCATTTAGACAACTGTCTAAAATAAATGCTCTTTTTGAGAAAAGTACCTTCTTATCGAAGGGCTACCTGCAGGTTTACATCTAGTATAGTAAGTAATTGTATTGAAACAGTCTTAATGGCTGTCCAATTATGACCTTTGCTTGTACATATACTAGGAAAGGCATATTTATATAGCTAATAGCTAAATAAATTATGTTCACTCACATGAATATTTTCGATTACCTAGATATTTCCAGGTTACAATCCACATCAGCCGGAAAGCATTCCCGGTTGTATCTTTATGTTGCTGCATATTTGTTGTAACGTTCCATCGGCAGTCTTGCTGGTGTTGTAGGCTGGTTGGCAGGTATGTCCTCGTACGATGCGGAAGGCCCCAAGGCAAACTCGTATCCATGGTCATATGAGTGTAGGTAGGCCAGTTGGTACAATGCGAGGGAGACCCAAAGGTAGACCCGTATGCAAGTACTCACGTATTAAGGCACTATGCAAGGGAATCCCAAAGGCAGACCCGTGAGCATGGCCATACGTGTAGATAGATCTAGGCCGGTAGGTACAATGCGAGGGAATCCCAAAGGTAGACCCGTATGCAAGTACTCACGTATTAAGGCACTATGCAAGGGAATCCCAAAGGCAGACCCGTGAGCATGGCCATACGTGGAGATCTAGGCCGGTAGGTACAATGCGAGGGAATCCCAGAGGTAGACCCGTATGCAAGTACTCACGTATTAAGGCACTATGCAAGGGAATCCCAAAGGCAGACCCGTGAGCATGGCCATACGTGTAGATCTAGGCCGGTAGGTACAATGCGAGGGAATCCCAGAGGTAGACCCGTATGCAAGTACTCACGTATTAAGGCACTATGCAAGGGAATCCCAAAGGCAGACCCGTGAGCATGGCCATACGTGTAGATCTAGGCCGGTAGGCGAATGTCCTCACGTGTTGAGTCACGATGCGATGAGAAAGCCATGTGTGAGATGTTGATGTACATGAAAAAGAAAAGGATTCATCCAGTTTTGACCCTGGCATGGTGGTTTTATGTAAAGCCGGTGAATGGCAATGGCGATTGTAAGCAGCTGTTCACCTTGTTTGTACATCGTTCCATGATTACACGTAAACACGTGGTTATATACAATGCGGTGGTAAAAGATCCACCATTAGCACAGGTTACATATTGCAGTTCGTTTGCACGAAACGTAGGTAAACTTTTTTCGTGAGAAAAATAAATGTAGGTAAGGTACCTACATCTGGTTTTATTATTCACGTAATTTAAAAACGTATGAAATGCACATGGAAAAAACACATTACGTAATGCAAATAAGTATTATATATTGGCCTTTACATCAATGAAAGGTTATTTAAGCATCAGTGGCTTAAATAGTCGACCGATTCGGGAACGAACGGTAAACTATTAAGTTAATAAGATAAGCCTTGAAACTTATCAATTAACAATACAGGTAGAAAACATTTATTAGTGGATAAAATGGTTGTACATACCCGCTTACGGTGTCTTTTTTGAGACACATAATAACTTTAACCAGCTTGTTTTCGATAACCTATGAAGAATTATGTCACTTGATTTTGTATGCCTTGTGTAAATTGGCATGTAAAACTTAATCACTTATTAACATTGATTACTTATTATAATTTTAAAAGTGTGAGATCACGAAGACACGTCTAGAGTGGTTGAGCACTAAAATGCGAATGAGTAACAAACTGAGGACGACGCAGAGGTGAACAAACTACCCGACAGTAAAAAATAAATAATATTTTTCAAAAGGAGGTATAAAATATCTCTCAAATAAGTGCTGGAGTGGTAACACTTACGCGTTACTACAAGTTGTATACTAATCTCGAGGACGAGGCGCGAAGTATAATTATTTATGGTGAAAAGTAGGTGTTGATATTACAACACCTCTGCTTACCCGTTGTGATACAGGTGTGAGCATATGTATTGAATAGTGTATTTTTAGTTTTAGTGTATTTATAGAAATTACTATCTGGAACTACAATTAAAAATTAAAATATATAAGTACCTATACATTGCATATATGGGGCAATATTGCTACCCTTGCGGGGTGAGTTGAAATTAGCACACGCTTACTGGAGTGTTAACAGTTCGGTCCGATGAACACCTTTCATCCTGAACCACCCTAAACATAGCAGCTGGTACATGTTAATTATTTTCTATGATAGGTGAGTATTTTGTAATTAAAAATAGTTTTTTTTTTATTTAATTTAATAAAATTGAATAAATAAAATACATATTGAACAAAATCCTCTGTTTAAAAAAAAGTGTGTATTTTTATTTTGTATATTTGAATATCAATAAAATCTACCCTATTTTACTAAATGATCAGTCAATGTGACTATAAGAACGTAACAAGCGTCTAAGTAATTTCCTTTTGACTTTTCAACATACTTAATCGGGACTAAAAAAAGCTGTGATTAATGATTACCTGAACAACTGAACCTCACTTCATACTAATAAAGAAAAATCTTTTAACTGTTGGATTAAATATCACTGTAAAAGTTTATTTTCATTCGACATATACTAGTATACTAGAGGAGCTCGTGGCACAGTTGCTATTGCGCATATCATTCGATCAGCGAAGTTAAGCAACCATACGCCTAGCCAGTAGTTGGATGGGTGACCGCCCGAGTTCCCTCCGTGCCTCGGAGAGCACGTTAAGCCATCGGTCCCGGTTGCCAATTTAACATCTTTGGCAATCGTTACAGGTCAGTCAGAGGCCTAAGAGAGTCTGACAACTGGTTTAACCCAGATTGCCGATTTTCCTCGAAAAAGGGGTTGCGAAGGTCAGATGGCAGTCGCTTCGTATAAAAATCAGGTGATCAGCCACATCGGGTTGAACCAAGTGCCGACCCCAAATACATGGGATTAAGGCCAGGGAGATGATATACTAGTATACTATGAGCCGTGGTGGCCGTCGCCTGCTGCGCAAGCGGTATACAAGTACATTGCGGTGAAGGAAAAAATACGTGTAAACGTGAAGAACCCGACATATGTCTGGAAGTAATTCAAAGACGTACAGTGTCTGAGACGGCGATAGACTCACCAAGCCTCTGCCTACCCCTTCGGGGAATACAGGCGTGAGCATATGTATGTATCTGTTAAATATTTGATAATATTCAAGTAGAACTGTTATTTTTTTATTGAAACAAACTGAATACCGTACAATAAGATAAAAAGGTTCCCTTCAAAACCCCCTTGTTGAGAGTAATTGGGTGTGCATACGAATAATACACAAACCTTAGGAATTCCCGAAATATTTTCCTTATTTAAGAAGCACGTCGACCTTTGAGAAAATGGGCACTTTAGCCGCATTCATGATTTACATATAATGTGCTTTTAAGCCTTGTGGTTCCTCTTAAGTGTTTTGCATGTTCATGTACTTTATTATCTATCATAGTACGTATCTTTTAAAACATTCGTGGCTTATACTAGGTTTTTCTTAACACCCGAACTCTACAACATTTATTAAATACTAGCTGTGCCCTGCGGTTTCACCCGCGTAGATTTAGTTTCATCCTTATTGTCACGGAACCCTAATATTTTTGATAAATAAAAGTAGTTAGTTACTCCTTGAAACATCAGCTACCTACCAGTGAAAGTCCCGTCAAAATCCATCCAGCCGTTTCAGACAGACAGACAGACAGAGAAAAATATTAAATCTTGTTTTTTTAGTGCTGAAAAGCTGTAATTTTGGAATTACAAACAGACACTTCAATTTTATTTAACTGTAGTATGTAGTATATGTATGAATCTAAAACAATTTGCACATTTGTATCTGACAAATTAATTATCAGTAACTTTTAATGAAAATCGCCGTTTTAGACCTTCTTCGCTTCGTCATTTTTCGCAAAATATTCAAAGCTCTTTTAAATATATTTTGTAAAAACCAATCCCCGCACGTCAACCGCAGAGCTGACCTGGATTCACGCACGTTTATTTCGGGGCAAATACAAAATACACAGTTCACTTGAATAAAACAACATCACTTGTCAGTTATCTCGGGGCGAGTATGAAATGGTTATGTTTCGTTACTTCACCTGTCACGGGGTGAGTCAAACGCATGTCACGTTCATATTCATTGTAGTGGATGGTTGAAGGGTAGAAATGTTAAACATTAAATGGGTAAAGGGATATTTTAGGAAGGTACTCGTGTTTATCTATATAATAACTAGCTGTGGCCCGCGGTTTCACCCGCGTAGTGGCGGAACCCTAATATGTTAATAAAACACTCCTTGAAACATCAGCTATCTGACAGTGAAAGTCCCGTTAAAATCCATCCAGCCGTTTACCGTGCCGTGACCAAGGGAAATGGCTTCATTACCATCTGTTACGTTGGCACTTAATCATCTTCGGTGAAAAGTGCATGTTGTTATTGCATCACCTCTGCCTAACACTTTGGGGAATACAGGCGTGAACATATGTATGTATGTGTATGTACTTATTGGCTTATTCTTAAAATGTAAAGATATAAAGGATCAACTAAAGCTACGTTTAATTAAAAAAATTAAGTTCTGCTTAATTAAGCTATTACATGAAGAAGACTACGCGGAAACCACGAGATACACGATATACAGAGGAGCTCGTGGCACAGTTGGTATTGCTCATATCATTCGATCAGTGAAGTTAAGCAACCCTAGCCCTAGCCAGTAAATGGATGGGTGACCGCCCGAGTTCCCTCCGTGCCTCGGAGAACACGTTAAGCCGTCGGTCCCGGTTGCCAATTTATCATCTTTGGCAATCGTTACAGGTCAGTCGGAGGCCTAAAATAATCTGACAACTGGTTTAACCCAGATCACAGATTTTCCTCGATAAAGGGGTTGCGAAGGTCAGATGGCAGTCGCTTCGTATAAAAATCAGGTGATCAGCCACATCGGGTTGAATTAAGTGCCGACCCCAACAATGAATGGGATAAGGTAAGGGAGTTGACACGATATACAGAATAAAAACTATTAGTCAACTTCCATACGATCAGTTAAGGCTTGATTCATAAATTAAAAAACACTATTTAATAAAGGAATACAACTAAGTCACAGCCTGCCAGTTACCCCGAGAACTTCCTACTCCCGGAAGCTGTCCCGATACACAACTGACAGCCGACCTACTTCCACCCATACTGTCATAACTTCCACTGTGTTCTGTTTTCAAATGAATAAAATCATGTTTCTCATTAAAAAAGATACCCTCATCTTTAATTTATTTTCAATCATTTAGCACCGTATATTTTGCTGTGAAATAGTGAAAGTCACAAATCTGAAAAACTCACTTCAATAGACAAAAAGGAAATACTCGTATTAGGAATTTGCCTGAAGATACTAATATTAAATTCTGATATTAAATTAGCATTGAGTATTTATTTTATTATAACATAATGTCCGAACAATATTTATTTATTTATTTATATTTATATTTTGTATAACTATATAATATTATAATTACCTTTGATAACTAGCTTGAACCGCAACTTCGTCTGCTACACTAACAACGCAAGTTCGAATCCCAGCGGGGCCCTTACCGATGACTTTTCATAAAAATACTTACGTACTTATAGTGATTTCACACCACGTGCTTTACGGTGAAGGAAAACATCGTGAGGAAACTTGCATATGTCTGAGAAGTAATTCTATGACATATGTATAACTGCTGCAAAGCGATTTTTCATTTTATTTTAAACTAGCTGCGTTTCGCGGTTTCACCCGGATAGATTTAGTTTCAACCTTATTGTCGCGGATATTTTTTATAAATAAAATTAGCCTAAGTTACTCCTTGAAACATCAGCTACCTGCCAGTGAAAGTCCCGTTAAAATCGGTTCAGCCGATTCAGAGATTACATGGAACAAAGAGACAAACAGACAGAGAAAATAAAAAAAATTTAAACTTGGTTTTTTTGTGTCAGTAGCGTGTATACTTTCATATGCATTTAGTGAAAAGCTGTTATATTGGAATACAAATAGACACTTCATATATAGATACATATGCATAGTGCCTGAGACGGCGATAGACTCACCATCTGTCACGTTAGCACTTAATCATGTTCGGTGAAAAGTGGGTGTTGTTATTACAACACCTCTGCCTACCCCTTCGGGGAATACAGGCGTGAGCATTTGTACGTTTTTTTGTGACTGCATTGTGATAACTAGATGTTGGTATATAACCTACAGCGTTTCCTCTGAAAGCTATTTCAGTACGTATTGCCATGCCAATATCCGTCTCCGCTCCACACAGCATCTATGGAACTATAGAAACAGACGCATGTGGCTTTGTAAGGATGTTATTAAGTTCAACTCATAATAGAGATGGGATATAGTAAAAGGAATGAGTTTGGAAATGAAACGTATATGTATTTACATGGAAAATGTATTTATTTTGTTTGTTTTGATCAGTTATACGAATATATTTAGGTACCTTTACTGGATTTTCCGTTTCCGATTGAATTGACAGTAATATACAGAGTCGAATTTTTCGGCGAGGATTTTGACAAGCATCGGTTAGTGGTAACATATCAATCTATATCTATACATCTATACAGATAAATAAAATTTAAGTGTCTGTTTGTAACTTTAAAATTACAGCTATTCACTAAATGCATATGAAAGTATACACGCTAAAGACACAAAAAAACCAAGTTTTAAAAAATTTCTCTGTCTATCTGTCTGTTTGTTCCGAGTAATCTCTGAAACGGCTGGACCGATTTTAACGGGACTTCACTGGCAGGTAGCTGATGTATCAAGGAGTAACTTAGGCTACTTTTATTTATTATAAATATATGGGCTCCGCGGCATGAAGCATGAAACTAAATCTACGCGGGTGATACCGCAGGGCACAGCTAGTTTAAAATAAAATGAAAAATCGCTTTGCATTTTTCTTTAATTTTACGTCCTTTATTTTATTAAAACTTAGTTTTAGGATTTAACGAAAAATTTCAAATTTACAACAAGTATAACCATTGGATTATGTTCACATATTATCCAATGAACATCCAACCTTTATTAAGCCCTTACATACAACCACACTTTGCCACAAAATAAATAGTAAGTATAAAGACGAAAAGAAGAAAATACATAAAGATTTTTTACTTAAATAAAAAACAACTTAGGCTTCTTTTATTTATGAAAAAAGAAACAAGTAAGATTTTTAGGATTTTTTATTTTTGTCCTACGCGGGTAAAACCGCCGAGCTAGTAATAAATGTAGAAGTTAAATACGCGATGCTTAAAACTATCATAGTTGAAGAACTTCCGTTCGAAATTCAGAATTGGTTAGGTAGAGACAGGTAGCTCGGAGCCAAATAATGCTACTTTAGTGTAGTATATTCCTGCGGTGGGTATGGCTAGTGGGGGAAATTGTTCACAAGGTTACCTGGGAAATTATGAAGCAAATTTGAGAAGGCTACCTGTTTCCGAAACTTGCGACGAATTTTCGGACAGAAAGCTTACCCATTCCATAAATTCTCACGTTCATCGCCAGTGTCCTTCGAAAGTCCTATTCATATTGCAGCAGCGTTTCTTCGCTCGCTACATAGATGGCGCTACTCGCTAACAATAGCGAATTTGAATACAAAAGAACCTAAATCTAAATCGCGCTATAAAAATATTAATCTATACAGATAAATACAATGGCAGCGTCTATTTGTGATTCTAAATTAACTTTTCATAGGTGGTACTTATTTGAAAAAAACAATTTTTATTTTTTTGCGTCGGCTAATTTCTGAAACGTATGGAGCGATTTTAAAGAGAATTTATTGATAGCTGATGTTACTTAGGCTTTTTTAGTGTTCCACGAAATAAACCACCCATGACATTATGTCTACGCAGGTGAAACCGCGGCGCACAGCTAGTACCAAACAATCACAATTAACGTGGTGAAGATATCAGACTGACGTTTCCTTACGGAAGAACAATGGCTTTGTCTGCCTCGCAGATTTGGGAGATGAAACGGTCCGCGTTTAGATACGTTTATAGGTACCTGTTCATCTAAATGCGAGCTTGAATTCAAACTTTTTGTAGAGAAATCATCTGCTAGAATATTTGTATTGGACTTTGTTGTGAATGAGAATGATTCATTCAGACCCTACTTAATAAAACACGTTGGCACTTAATCACAGAATATGATTACATTTCAGGCAAAATACATACGTCTTTGAATTACTTCTCAGACATATGCAGGTTTCCTCACGATGTTTTCCTTCACCGTAATGCCCGTGGGGTGAAAACTCATCGTGATGACCGCTGCAAATCAAACTTGCGTCGCTTACTAAGCAGGCGACTGTTTAAACCCCACGGCCACCACGGCTCTTCTTTCTTAGTTGATACCTAAATCTTACAAGACTGCACCCTCAAAATTTCATATTTCTAGGACCAGCGGTTAAGACAGGGCGTTGATATATAAGTATAGATTCCTGATATTCCCCGTTTGTTCCAGACCTGCAATTCCCGATCGATGTGTCAGGAGTCCAGAACGACCACCCGTTCCTGGACGCTGACTCCTTGCAGTCCCTGTTCAGGAGGCTAACAGCTCTCAACAGATGTGCCAATATGAAGTTGGAGCACCATCATCATCAGAAGAGATCGGTAAGAAGCAGTTTTGAAGTCATAGATTTTTTTGTCCATTTTATTACTTCTAAGATCCATAAGCTTGGTTTTCGTGTGTCATTTATTGTAATCACATCCTGGGGGCCGCACCATGAGCTCTTATTGGCATGATAGTTTCACTCATTTATGAGACAGATGTATGTGACGTGCATACATCTGTCTCTGTCGCACAACTGAATTAAAATTGCAATAAGAGCTCATGGTTGGGCCCCTGAGCAAAGTAGGTTGCATTTCTGAATACTGCTTCACGTGCTATTTTCACTTATTGATACCTGGGGCCATGAGCTCTTATTTCAATGATATTGCAGGTGTGTGACAGGGACGGATGTATACACGTTAAATACATATGTCTCTTAGTAAGAGTAAAACTATCATGCCAATAAGAGCTCATAGTAAGGCCCCTGAAGCTGACTTTTTAATTCACTGAATAAATTTAAATTATAGATCACATTATCTGTTATTTTGTAAAACACCAGTTAGTATTAATAAGCTTTAGATTTTAGTAGTTGTAGGTCAACCATTCAAAATGGTTCATATTTTAAAAGAAAACAGTCGATAATTGTCCAATTCTGGCCTAAACCTCCAGTCTTTCTTTAAATCCAGCTAGAATTAAGTAACAATTAGCAGTAACAATAATAGTTTTCACGTCTTTGTGTCAAAAAGTAACTAAGAAAGTGTGCGTCGGACAAAAAGTTTGGGGACTGACACTTTTTCAATCAGAAACTGGATAGCGATTGAAAAACTTTATTTTCTCTTCTCGTTAGCAAGTTCCATAAACTATTTTCTTTGTAAATAACTTGTTCTTGTTCGAAGAACAAAATGGATTTTTATAAGTTACTGGGACTTTCATCTTGTAACTTTCATTTTGTAAAATGTTTACGGTTTTCATAATTTTTTTGTTCCTTTTTTTAAGAAATGAATTGAATGTTACTTTGTGTAGATTGACTCCTTGATCTTGGTTAGAAACAGCGATGTCCTGGGTTTGATCCCCAGGTCGGACAAAGTGATATTGGGTTTCTCCATCTGTAATTTCCCAGTAGTAGCCCGGAGCCCGGACTAGTTTGCGGTTAATGGATCGTCCCCAAGTACAAGGGACATTTTTGTGACAAGGTATGTTTATACCTAGCTGCTAGTTTATAACAGCCGTGTAATTCACTAAGGATTCTCAGCGTCGCATTCGGCGTCGAGTGTCGGTTTTAAAGATACGAAATTGAACCTTATCCTGTATGTCTTATGTATCAATTTCCTATGATTAAAACCAATGCTCGTCGTCGAGTGAATAATGTGGCAGAATAACGTCTATAGGCTGCAGTAACCGCTTACCGTCAGGGAAGCTGTACGCCTGTTTCCTTTATAGATAAAAAGAGTTAAAAATAACACGTCATCTGAAATAATTAAATAATTCACCGAATTAAATTAAATTTTCATTAAGGCTCACAAAAGGGCTTCATTCAAAGCTCGGTTTCATCATTAAATCGTTTGTAATTAGATTAAACGATCTCACCAATTAAAGTGGGATCTCATCAAATTCTTAGCCACGAACTAATTAATATTTCTTTCAAAGAAATTCTTCTCCTTGCACTGCTACTTTCAAACTCAATCTAAAAATATCTTCATTTGATTAGACTTTAACAAAGTACTTTCAAATCGTCAGAATAACATAATTATACAGGATTTTACATGCTATCAAAAATTATATACGTACTAATAGTAATTTTTGTCTGCCTTATTTATCAACGCACAGCCTAAACCGCTAGTCCTAGAGACATGAAATTTTCAGGGTGTGTTCTTGGTGAGGTATCGGTGTAAACTAAGAAGGGGTTTTCAGAAATTTCAACCCATTTTCAAGGGGGTTAAAAAGGGGTTCAAAGTTAGTATGTGACCTCTTAAATGTATAAGAAGACTTGAATACGAGTAATATAATATTGACACCAAACATACTTTTTATCCTTTTTTAGGGTGGACGCTAGTAAAATATAATTAACTTGTAATTGAGTCATACAATTTTGAACAGTTTGTAAATTAGTTACCTACTACAAGAGATAGAAATATAATTTTATAAATCTCACTAGCGGATGTCACGCGGTTTCACCCGTGTAGTTCCCGTTCCTGGAGGAGTAACGGGATAAAATATAACCTATGTTACTCGCTAATGATGTAGCTATGCATTGCTGAAAGAATTTTCAAGATCGGTCCGGTAGTTACGGAACCATGAGCTCTTATTGCCATGATAGTATCACTCATTTATGAGACGGATGTATGTTACGTGCATACATCTGTCACTGTCGCACAACTGAATTATCATTGCAATAAGAGCTCATGGTTGGGCCCCAGTTCCTTGTATATATAATTAAGTTTTTATTCAATATGTATATAATAAAATGTAAATAAGGTGCCTACTACAAGAGATTAAATGGATTTTATAACTCTAATTAACAATTTTTTATCCATTTCGGGTAATATCCGAAGTGTTTTTACTATCAAAATCATAAAATTAATGTTGAGTTGTGACCTAGAAACTAAATTACATAGATATTATTTTGTGAAATATATAAAAAATCCGTTTAATTTTAAGTACACTGTTAAAACATAATAAAATAACTGATTTAAAATTCAGAACATCGTTCATTAGCTAGCTAATTAATTATTTTAATTATTATACTTATTTTTATGCTCTACAATTATATTACGTTTAATCACTATAAACAGCATTCTTGATTAAAATCCATCTAAAATACAGTGTTTATGCATAAATTAATTATTCCGTGGACTAATTACAGAGAATATTAATTAAATGTTATTAAAATCTCGCTCGACAAGCTTTGCTTTTGACATTTTCTTACTTTCAATGTGATTAATTAATATTTTATTTTTAATTCATCGCCAGTCACTGTTATTTGGAAGTTAGCATACTTTAATGAGATAATTTTACAGAATACCACCTTCTTTTGCCGCAAACAAAGTGCATAGGTACTCTAGATTTATAAAACTAACGAACTAAACCAGTTCTATAAAGGTTATAGAGTTCTTAGGTGTAAATATTTGGCAGAGGGCTTCAGTAGGTGGTACATACCAGTTAAAGTAAAAACTCTTAAATTTATTTTTGGTTAAGTGTAGTTGTAAGATCTAATTAAAAGCTCGATGTTTCTTGTACAATAGCTGTGCCCTGTGATTTCACCCGCGTAGATTTACTTTCATGCTGTTGTTTTTTAATAAACTTAGCCTAAAATCCTCCTTGAAACTTCAGGTATCTGCCAGTAAAAGTCCCGTTAAAATCGGTGTTTGCCGTGATGCCGTGACCAAGAGAAATGGGGATACATTTTTATATATATAGATAAGACAATTAACAACTAAAGCGTTGGAATTACGATATCATAATATTATTAAGCTAATTTTTCAACTATAGTAGTTTTGATTAGGAATCTCTGCAATACTTTATTAAGAGCGGTATCATTCCGAATTTTAAAGGAAACCTAGATTTTTTAAATACACTTTTTAGATTAAAACTACACATACCAGATTTAAGCACTCAGTTTCTGTTTATTATTACGATTATAATGAAAGTGGAGTAGTTAATAGCAAGGTAAGTTAATCTGGGATTAGTTGGCTAAAGCTTTCAGTATAACACCATTCGTTATAAAGTACTAGAGTAAACCGAAGACCGGCGCCATAATATCTCTTGTAGCTTATGGTAGCCTGGTACTTTTTTTATTATCTACTAGCTGTGCCCTGCGGTTTCACCCGCGTAGATTTAGTTTCATCCTTATTGTCGCGGAACCCTTACATTTTAATAAACAAAAAGTTACTCCTTGAAACATCAGCTACCTGCCAGTGAAAGTCCCGTTAAAATCCGTCCAGCCGTTTCAGAGATTACCCGGAACAAACAGACAGACTGAGAATTTTTTTAAAACTTGGTTTGTTAGTGTCAGTAGCGTGTATACTTTCATATGCATTTAGTGAAAAGTTGTTATTTTGAAATTACAAACAGACACTTCAATTTTATTTATCTGTATAGATAATATAGCATTTAAATAGTGAAAGAATTTTTAAAATCAGGCCAGTAGTTTCGGAGCCTTTGCGTTACAAACAAACAATTACTTCCTCTTTATAATAATGGTATAGAGATTAGATATAGATGCCCTTTCCCTTTGTTTAAAATCATTGCCATTCTCATTAGATGTAGAAAAAGATGACCTAGCCCTTTGACCTCACACATCAAGTAATTACATTTGATAGGTGTTATTAAGGTGTTCGAATGATTTGCCCTTGAGTTAGATACTCACTGTTTTAAAAACATTGTACTTTTCCATTAAGTTATATATCTATACATCTATACAGATAAATAAAATTGAAGTGTCTATTTGTAATTCCAAAATTACAGCTTTTCACTAAATGCATATGAAAGTATACACGATACTGACACTAAAAAACCAAGTTTTAAAATTTTTCTCTGTCTGTCTGTTTGTTCCGGGTAATCTCTGAAACGGCTGGACGGATTTTAACGGGACTTTCATTGGTAGGTAGCTGATGTTTCAAGGAGTAACTTAGGGTACTTTTACTTATTAAAAATATTAGGGTTCCGCGACAATAAGGAAGAAACTAAATCTACGCGGGTGAAACCGCGGGGCACAGCTAGTCATATCTATATAAATATATATACATACAAATAAATAAATAAATAAAATAAATATAAATAAATTGAAGTATATGTTTGTAATTCCAATTAAACGGCGTTTCACTAAATGCTTTTGAAAGTATATCAGGTATATACATTAAAAACAAAGAATTTTTACTCTGTCTTTTTGTTATGGGTAATCCCTGATACAGCTGGACCGAATACAACAGGATTTTCTAATTGGTAGCTAATATTACAAGGAGTTACTTAGGCTATTGTTTTTTTTAATCAAACTTCCAAAAAAAATTAAGTCGTGATACATAATAATATGCTCACGCCTGAATCCCTTGAAGAGGTAGGCAGAGGTGTTCTTTAAGTTCTTGCCGGTTCTTCTCAGAAGGCTAGTTTCCGAACCGGTGGTAAATTTCTCGACATTCATGCCTTACCAGGGCCTAAACTGAATAAATCATTTTCATTTTCAGTACACCCACATTTCGCCAGTAATGTTTAAGTCCCTTGTGATAGGAGGCGAGTCTATTGCCAATAACCGGCCACTAATCCAGACTCCGGGCTGCTACTGAGACAAACCCAATAACTCTTTGCCCGACCCGGGGACCAGAGGCCGTAATTGCGAAGTCCATAAAATTCGAAGCGTTAGAAGTTTTTCAATGGAGCAGTCTTAGTAGTAGTTAGCAATGCAAGTTCCAATTTCACTGGTCAGTAAGAATGAGATTTTTTTAAGAACTTAAGTGCGCCGATGTCACACCAGCTTTACAGTGAAGGAAAACATCGTGAGGAAACTTGTATCGAAGGAAATACGATAAAGGCACTTAGATTCTTACGTGACGACCATGTGTCACGTAAGCACTTTATTTGGTACAATGTTATTTCTCGACCCCATCTCCTTGAAATTCTGAAAAGGCTAGAAACTCAAGTTTTTCACCGAAGATTATTGTGCCTACGTGACTGATGGTGAGTCTGTCGCCGTCCCAGGCACTATACGTACGTCTTTGAATTACTTATCAGATTCAGTTTCCTCACGATGTTTTCCTTCACCGTAAAGCACGTGGTGTGAAAGCACATGCTTTTAGAAAAACTTATTGGTGCAGGCCCCGCTGGGATTCGAGCTTGCATCGCTTGCGTTGCAGGCGACTGCTCAAATCCCACGGCCATGGCTCTGCCTAGGTATATGATATAAGTATAACATGATATTGCATTATCACAACAGCCGGTGATCGTAACAAACCGGCTTGATGTCAAAACATTTACATCATTAGTCATTGACCTCGCGGGTAGAAACAAAAAATAATGCTTTTGCAATACCACGCCATTTTCGCATTATGTCGAGTCATTTGTAGAGTACTGTCGGGAGGAAAACAGTTTTGTTATCTGATAATTTGTATTCAAAATTCAAGTTTTAAAATTTTATGGAAAATTTGTATTTGTAATTAATTTATTGAAGTACGTAATAAAATTATAAGTAGAAGGGAAGTGACCAGCAAACTGAATGGATATGAAATAAATTGGTAAAGAGTTCAAAAACGTAATGAATAGAAAATTTTGCCAAGAGTGTATATTAGACAGAGATTAGGATATGGTGTAAACGCAAAAACTCAATTCTATCTTTCGATTAGACTTTATACAAAGTACTTTCAAATGGTCAGGATGACACAATCACATACGATTATACATGCTACCGCCAGGTTCGGAAGGCTGCTTTTACTGAGAAGAACCCGGCAAGAAACTCAAACCATACAAATTCGCTGGATTGCACATCCTACACAAAATTATCACCTCATTTTGTGTCATATTGTTGCGCCTCAAGCTAGAAGGTCCGGAACTTAATTAGACGTTTATTGGGAAAATATATATTCAATATTTCTTATTTCGGTAGCCCTTCGCTACATGCTCGCTAAACACGTTAGCGCTAAAGTGGCGTAAATCAAATAAGCACGATAAATATTGCCACTTATGGTCCCAATGTGATTTGCTTTAGTCCAGATCCTTTTATGATAAGTCAGCGTTCAAATTATTGACACAAGATTAGCCGTTTCGTTGTGGCGCCCTTGTTTGACAATTTCTGTCAGTAACGCATTTCCATCGTCATACACCATACGTTTTAGATGTCCATGACGTGCGATGTCATGCGCAATGAAACTTTTAAATAAATAAATACTACATAATAATGATTACCATGGTAACGTTTTGTATAGAACTGTCTATCAGTCACTTAATCAGACTGGTCTTCTTAAACATTTTTTTCTCTGACTGTCCAAAATATCCTTAACAAGGAGATTATGATCAGTGGTTGCGTTTTGTACTCGTCATCCCGACAAATTGGTACGTTCCTCAACTTTACACCGTTCTTTAGTGTTATTAATTCGATATAACAGCTAATTCAAGCAGCTCATTCACCGCTAACTAGATTCCGACAAGAATCTATTTTGTAATTGATTTTTTGTCCGATCCATAATGAAAAATGACGGCTCCAAAAGGATATTGTATGGGGATTTATCAGAGCTTGTTAACATACCAGAATAGTGATGTTATCACCTTCCTCATCGACTGTATCATCATCACCAAATATGCCTAAGAAATTTGCATCGATGAGTTACCTGTTATAAAAAATTGCGGTGAGGGAAAATATCGATAATTAGAAAACAATGTAACACATTTTTTTGCTAGTTACATTTTTGTTTGATTTTCTATAAAATGTGTTTTTAAGGCCGTCACTATATAGTGACTTATCTTATAGTATAGGCCTATCATCATTTAATATGTATAGTAGTAATTGCCGCGTTATTCACTAAGGTTTTTCAGCGTCGAACTCGACGACGAGCGTTGGTTTCAATCATAGATTTGATACATAATACATGAAGGATAAGGTTCAATTTAGTATCTTTAAAACCGATATTCGACGACGAGTACGCTGAGAAACCTTAGTGAGTAACGCGGCTGAACTGATATTAGATTATTGCGACCAAATTTTAAATCTGCCCTCATAAGCCGTCCCTATATTATGTCACTTTAATTGCGACCAAATGGATAATGTTATAAATGTTGTCAACAGAACGATTCAGATGATGAGCAATGTGCGCTGAGTGACAAATGGCAGTACGAGAGGAAGTCCAGGCGATGGTCGCGAGTGGTCGAGATCACGCCGCAGGCGCAGAAGAGACTGCAGGTACATCATCATACATCAATAGTAATTTAGTCGCAATTAACTACCGGTAGTAAATTAACCTAAGGTAGGTTAAAAAAAGCGGCCGGTGACAGTCTCTCGCGCACACTATTCAGTTAAGATTTTTTTTTATTACAAACCACAATATCATTTTTGAAGACCTGTCCATAGAAACCCCAATACATTAAGATGAAAAAAATTTTTTGAGTTTCAGATCTAAGTATGGGGAAACCCAATTTCATTTTTCTATTTTTGTTTTAAAATCTTAATGTGGTTCACAGAATACACCTACTTACCAAGTTTCAACCGTATAGTTCTTATGGTTTCTGAAAAAAGTGTCTGTGACATACGGACGAACAGACAGACAGACATGACGAATCCATTACGGTTCCGTTTTTTTGCCATTTGGCTAAAGAACCCTAATTTTTTTTATTTGATTGCTATATTCTTATAAAGCTATTTAAAACTTTAGGGGATGGTTTGAGCATTATAATATAGCACACGAAAGTAGCATTTATGCTCTTAACAATAAGGTACCCAACAAACAACAAATCCATTCATATAACGTTCAACACAATACACTATATCTGACGTATTTATCTCATAAGCGTCATGTAAACACTCATGACGTCTCATCAGAAATACCCTTATTTATACCGATGGTAAGGGAAATGTGATACGAATGAATACTATGAATTATTTGTGCCGTGAAGGGTTCGTACAGCCGCGTTATTCACTTAGGTTTCTCAGCGTCGAACTCGACGACGAGCGTTGGTTTCAATCATAGGAAATTGATACATAATACATAGAGGATGAGGTTCAATTATGTATTTAACGACGAGTGCGACGCTGTGAAACCTTAGGGTATAACGCGGCTGGAATGTATGCTACAATAATGTTAACGGACTCTGATAGGTAATATGATCAGTTGGTATTATCTGTGCCTCATGGCTTCACCTGCTTATGACATTATTTATTTTTAATTCAGCAACGAAAATAAAGGCATATGGGTGCCATTCTCAGGTTTTGGGTTGATGTATTTTTTGCTAAATTTATGATTTACAGCCAAAAATAAGTAGTCGCATTGGTGCAATTTTCGACGGACCATAAAAAAGGCTAGTTATAAATTCTTATATTTATAAACTTCCAACCTATTCGCTTTTACATAGCGATCTAAAATTAATTCGCGATCAAATATTAGTTCCCTAACGCTTAGAGGCGTGGAGCAAGATGAAATTTCTCATGTTTTTTATAGTAATTAGTATACAATTTAACCTTGTGACCACAAACTTGTGACTCTTGATTTTTAACAATTAAGAACCTACACATCATGTTTTGGCTAGTTGCTTACAATAGGTGCTCTACCTGCCTCACCCAGGGCCGTCGGGTGACCTTCTAAATGTGTTCAATCGTTGCATTTGATCGTTACAGGTGATAGCTGCCCGAGCCCTGGCAGAGAGGGAGGCGCGGGAGGCGCGGGGAGAGGTGGAAGATGACGAGGACGACACCCTGCCCACCATCCGGGTGGGGCTGGTCGATGCCGATGGACACTACACCGATGTTGAACCTGATCTGTAAGTACTAATCTATCTCATTTCTCTGGTCTGAAAAAAATATCAATGCAAAAGAAAACCCTATATCAGAGCCAATTAGTAAGTTAATTAAGTACTGCTGGAATTAGTCAGTCATGATCTTTGCAACATTCTGTATTTTTACCTTTCATAAATATTCATTATTGATATTAATATACAGGGTGTCGGGGAAACCCGGACAGCTCTTAAAATATGTGATAGGGTATAATTTTAGGAAGCAATTAAAATTATTATTGCAAAATTATTTCATAAAAATCAGCAGTAACGTAGAGTTATTCACGTGAAATCTAACTACGTTTTTATTTTTTTTTCTCCCACTAATAATTTCAATACAGTGATATATTCATAAAACCCTACAAGTTCTAGAAGACGGCTAGTCACATATATAATTAAAAATAATTTCAAAATTCTTCTATTAGAATTAAAATCGAGAAAGTTTAAGAAATATTATTCCTCTTTTACTACTATAAGTTTCTTTATTGGAATTGGAATTTAATAATTGCTGTTGCAATAACGACAGACTATAAAAATAGAAAATGTAAGTTAATTCATTCAAACTAAACTCAATCAAAAACGACAATAGAGTAAGTATTAACTTCTTAATCCATAGATTATGAATTCCGTGGATTACCAAGTCTCTTAATCAAGTTTTGTTATGTTAATATTGCGACTAATACTTTAATTAAAACGATGTTAATGTCAGATTTAAGAATTCATAATAATTTTCATAGCTTGATTATGTAATGCCTTGAGTTAAGATTTTTGATATTGTCAATTTGATCGTTCGTTTAATTTTTAGAGTACTTATCAAGTTAATATTATTAAGCTGTAAAATTATACTTTTAATTACATACATATGTTCACGGCGGTATTTCCCGAAGGTAGGCTGTAGGTTGTAATAACAACAGACACTTTTCACCAAAGATTATGAAGTGCTAACGTGATAGATGATGAGTCTATCGCCGTCTCAGGCACTATACATGCGTCTTTCAATTACTTCTCAGATATATGCAGGTTTCCTCACGATGTTTGACTTCACAGTAAAGCGCGTATAGTTTTTAGTAAGACTGGTAAAGTCCCCGTTGGGATTCGAACTTACATCGCTTGCGTAGCAGGCGACTACTCAAATCCCAAAGCCACCACGGCTCTTTCTTTCTCATTCATCCCTTTTAACTAAGGCTTTCACTACAATCACCGCGTCATCCTTCATACAAATCTCACCGTTTCACCAAGTCCATTGAACATCCCGCACTTGAATGTATTAAGAGCGATAAAAATCTCAAACAAAACACACCAGTCTATCATCTCTATCATTACAAGAAATGACGCGCTCAAATCCACTTAACCTATCAATCAATAACTTAACAATGGATTTAATAAGCTCTTGTTCATAATTGATACTTCATAACCTAACTGTATATACACTCGCACTATTTTAATTGGCCCTCCGATGGTTTGATAGATATCAGGTTTTATTATTGGTGCATTGTTGGCGTCTATCTGTGATGTTAACTGTATTTCGCTATTGAGATATGACTGTGTGACAAATGAAAATCTCACGAAATTTCAATATCGCTATGTTTCTATTTAAATTTCGATCGCTAAATAATTTATTTATATATAGTTTTCCCCTCATTTTGTATGGGAACGTATAAGCGTCCCTAGCGGCGAGTGTAGGAGATTTACGTTTTAAAACCTTTACTTGGGGCGCAGGTGCAGGCGTAATAAAGTGCTAACGTGACAGATAGTGAATATATCGCATGCTACCGTCTTTTAGACACGATACTTACTCCGAGTACACCCTGTTTGTTTCGACTCAGATGTATACGGGCACTTAGAAGAAATTCACGACGGTTCCCTTCACGGTCTACATATATACCTACAAGTTTACGTAAGTAAACTTAAGATTTTCTACAAGGTCTAAACATTTTTGACACGTAGCGTCGGTTCGTGATACATAACACAGTAGCTACTACATAAAATAAAATCCTTTGCTGTATAACTTTAGATTTTTCTGTTTACTGAACATTTAAGCTAATTAGTTTATATATAATATAATTAAATAGGTATGTGGTTCCAGTCGACCGATTCAATGGTATCAGGCAACTGGGACCACGGTTTCAGGTGTTAGAGGTCCCACTCGCTTGTAATAAACAAATCCCCAATCCTTATTTAATTTACGTATCTTCTTAAAACAATGAAATAGAAATAAAAAAATATCAACTAATTATCAGCCTCAATTGGTCCGACGGAAATCTTAACTGGCGCAGCAACGGTCCATCTACATTGATTGACTTGCAAGACCGCCCGTAACTCCGAATCAAAATATCTAATCATCAAGAGATAATAAACCTTCTTAAATTCTAATTTAAACTAAGTATATCAATATGTCAATTTCCCATGTGAACAATTAATCTCACATAAAAGCACTCCGCGCCCTTATGTAGGCTATTGAGGATGTCGCAACGCGTCGGTTCAAGGTGTGGTTCGATTGATAGCGTTATATTATGCACGTTTA
This sequence comes from Watsonalla cultraria, assembly GCA_964035505.1. Taxonomy (NCBI): domain Eukaryota; kingdom Metazoa; phylum Arthropoda; class Insecta; order Lepidoptera; family Drepanidae; genus Watsonalla; species Watsonalla cultraria. The sequence goes on from OZ037730.1 coordinate 7,299,149, forward strand.
TAACTTAATTGCTTTTGTATAAGCTTTGGATCGGATTGTGTTTAAAATGGCTAGAAAGGGAATGAATTCAGATATCTATGACGTAACGTGATTTTTGATTCTGTCATCCTTCGTAGAAAAATAGATTGGCCAAAATATAATTGAGTAAGCACCGACTTTGGGTGTCAAATGATTTCCCTTACTTATTTATATTTAATAAGGCATTATTTTGTATATTAATATTACATATTGCAACTATCCCTTTAATACAGATTATTTGAAGTACGTAGTTACCATTTCCAAATATTACCAGCGAATTCCTACCACCCATCAATAGCCATCATTTGTTTTCTACTCTATCGACACGACACGCTGAACTTTAGTGTTTACTAGCTGTGCCCCGCGGTTTCACCCGCGTAGGTTTAGTGTCATCCTTATTGTCGCGGAACCCTTATATTTTTGATTAATAAAAGTAACCTACACCTTGAAACATCAGCTACCTGCCAGTGAAAGTCCCGTTAAAATCCGTCCAGCCGTTTCGGAGATTACCCGGAACAAACAGACAGACAGACACACAGATAAAAAAATTTAAACTTGATTTTTTTGTGTTAGTATCGTTTATACTTTCATATGCATTTAGTGAAAAGCTGTTATTTTGGAATTACAAACAGACACTTAAATTTTATTTATCTGTATGTATGTATAGATAATATCAGCACGATAGCATTACAAATTTCTCGCTGTCAGTGCCACCACCGCCTTACCAGCAGTCTATCATTATTACTTATGGTTTAGCAATCCCGAATAGAAACGTGATAGGTGAAGGGCTAAGTACGCGGTAAGTGGAACACCGGTGACCAGCCTAATTATAGTCATTATGCGGTACTTTCGTGTACTAAGCTTTATTGAGCTTATTGCAAGTACAACTGGTGATTAGGGGAAAATATACACTTGTCTTTTTAACTTCGAAAAGGAGATGATTATCAGTTTGTTTATGTTTGACTAGCGGACGTCACGCGGTTTCACCCGCGTAGATCCCGTTCCCGTGAGAGTACGGGGATAAAATATAGCCTATGTTACTCGCTGATGATTTAGCTATCAATTGCTGAGAGTTTTCAAGATCGGTCAAGTAGTTTTGGAGCCTATTCAATGTAAACAAACAAAACAACAATCAAATCTTTCTTCTTTATAAATTATAATATTAGTGTAGATTTGGAAATAGATTCGCATGGATTTAGCTTTTATCTATAGACCCTTTCAGTCCGGTATCGTAAAGCTAATAGTCCAGTCGCTGGGGTGTCGATGAAGCATATGAAGATATAACACGTACACCCCCCCACTTAGCGACCAGGGAGCTAACTTTGATCGTATAAGCAGCGCGTATTAAGAACTCCTTAGCTTTGTCGTTTAATTTATTGTACAAATAGAAACGACAAAAACGTCACAGAAGTTCTTAATACGCTCTGTTTAAGCCGTTGATGGTAGGAACACCGTGGAGTTTAGTCGGTTCGAGTCCGACATAACCCTTCCGCTGGCTCCGCGGCCCTTGGTGTATCCATAACGGATTAGTACGGGATTTTTGCTAGCTAAAGATATGATTGAGGCAGACCAAATCAAATAGCTAATTAAATGATTAAGTCGTCATTGTTTCATTGTTAAAATACAGTAAAATGTCTCTAAAACACTCGAAATACTGAAAATGAATTAAGTCCACACAAAACTCAGTAATAGCACGTGAAAGCTTGTTAGAAGTTCGACCCGACTCGCGCACTAACACAATTTGCGGGATTGGCTGTGTCGCCAAAATGTTTAATTAAATCCCGAGTACTTACTTTTAAAATGGCGAACTTATTCAATACACATGAGCTTCTACACTATTCACCAAAGAATGAAGAGCTCTGGGCCTGTCGACAAAGTAACATTATCCTCACGCTTTGCTTATAGAAACGATAAACGGAAATGACATATGTCACGTGCCTGATTTATGTCATTTACATACATTTTGTATCGTTTCTATTAGCGCATGCGAGAGAATGTTACTTTGTCTAGGCCTACTGGGCGTCCTGTGCACAGTAAAATAAACTTACCTAAACAGTATGGAAACTAGAAACAAATCGTTCGAAAAGAGGATACTCACGCAGACCTACGAGAGCAGGGACCTATGACATTCTAAGCATCCCTGGTCATATGAAAGTGTGTCATATGCATACGTTATGACGATATTTCTGTGATTTGCTGACATTTTTCAAATTATCAATGCCACACAATCTGCTTTGCTTTGATAACCCTAACACTATCATTTAGGTTTTTTTAATAGCTTTTTGCATTTTTTAAATATTATTAACAAAAACAGTATTTAAAGTCTATTTCTTATGTGTACCGTGCCCTAAGTATCGCCATAAGTTAACTAATAAGCCACAAAACCTCATTGTAATATAAAGTATTATTGCAATATCACAAATCGCCTCACTTATGCGGAGTAAATAGAAGTTCACGTAACTTCTGAAGTTTCTTAATTTCCTCCTGTCAGTTTAAGTATTCAAGCTGGGGTTGCTATACGTCAATATTGTCAAGATGTTGCCAAATTGTTCAACTTTTTAATGACAAATTAAAATCAAGTATCGGCTGTGGGATTTTTCTTTCTGACAGTAGGTTTAAATTATAATCTAAATCAAAAATATCTCAAAGTGATTCTAAGTCTTCTAAAGGATTAAAACAATTTATTATATACGACTACTAGCTGTGCCTCGCGGTTTCACCCGCGTAGTTTTTAGTTTCATCCTTATTGTCGTGGAACCCTATTATTTTTAATAAAGAAAAGTAGCCTAAGTTACTCCTTGAAATATCAGCTACCTGCCAGAGAAAATCCCGTTAAAATCGGTCCAGCCGTTTCAGAGATTACTCGGAACAAACAGACAGACAGACAGACGGACAGACAGAGAAAATTTTTAAAAATTTGTTTTTCTTTGTCAGTAGCGTGTATACTTTCATATACATTTAGTGAAAAGCTGTTATTTTGGAATTACAAACAGACACTTCAATTTTATTTATCTGTATATATATAGATAAATGCTGTTGGTTCGGAAGGTTGTTTCTGAGTAACCATATCAAAATTAAGGTATCAATTTACATTTTCAAATTTGTATCAAGCAATTTTAAAAACAATTTGAAAGCCATAAGGCTTGCTTAAACCCCTACACCTCCCTCCTGTATTTCCCACTTACATCCTCGCTACACAAAACGAGATCCATTAAAGTTATCTCGTAAACCCACACGTGTTAGCACTACACTTTGTTCAACAAACTGCATTATCTCCTAGGCAGTATAACTTCCTGAAGATGACTGAAACGTGTCGAGGTAAATTTACAGCGGTGTATGTTTTACTTTAAAAACTTGTATAACTTTAGAACGCAAATGCTAATAAAGATATGCAGTCTAAGAAATTGATGATGTCTTAGTGGTTTATGCTCCGTAAAAGCTTAAACTATAGCAAACTGATTAAAATTAAAAATAATTTTAGTTTTAATTTTTAGCAATAATTCGACATATGTGGTAAGATCAGGAGTAGCTCAGTGGGCAGAGTAACTGCACGGTTTGCAGAGATCGTGGGTTTGAGTCCCTCGTGTTCGTATTTTTCCTGACCATTTTTAAGAATTTAGAATTTAAACATGTGTGTCATGCATGAAAAATCTTATATTTACTAAATAGGTATTATAAAAAGAATACATGCGCAGTTATTTCAACTATCTTCGCTGATCGTTCTCAATACGTGGTGGCATAAACCATAAAATTCTTCTTGAATTAAGGGAAGTCCTAATAAAACGCGGGCGAAGCCACGAACGGAAACAAGTTGTGATATTTTCGTTTTTGGAATATTTCGCTTTTATTCTTAGGCTCTGGTTCTTATAGTAAATATCTGCATAAGATCAAGCTTGTAAATAGCGACCCTAAAAAAATACCTTATCAGTTCGCTTTAAACGTATTGCGGGTTATTGTATTATTTAAATACTAGCTGTGCCCTGCGGTTTCACCCGCGTAGATTTAATTTCATTCCCGCGGAACCCTAAATGTTTTTTTAAATAAAAGTAGCCTAAGTTACTCCTTGAAACATCGGCTACCTGCCAGTGAAAGTCCCGTTAAAATCCGTGCAGCCGTTTCATAGATTACCCGGAACAAACAGACAGAGAAATTTTTAAAACTTGGTTTTTTTGTGGCAGTAGCGTGTATACTTTGATATGCATTTAGTGAAAAGCTGTTATTTTGGAATTACAAACAGACACTTCAATTTTATTTATCTGTATAGATAGGATTCAGACTTTATAGTCTCACTTTTTTGGCACAGATCGTCGGCTGATGGGATATATCAATAAAATTGTGCGACTACAAAGTCTTCATCCTGCATATTAGATAGGTTCGCATTGCTTATACGTCTGATCCACTTCATATCATAAAAAACTGGAAGAGCCTAATATTTAATGCATATAAAACGGTCCTATGATCACTCCATCAATTTAACTCCGGTCGAATGTTCTACAAATACATAACCCAAAATAACAAGGCATTGCAGACCAACCCCAATTTGCATCACAAAGCCAAGGATAAGTTGCCCAAAATTGTTCTCGCGAGTATCCTAATGGAATAATTTGTTGTTGATTCACTTGGCGAGTCCTCAAACTTAGCACTTCACGTCAAGTTCTACATAACTTCGAGACGGTAATCACCTCGGTTTATGAAACTTTAAGGCCACATTAGCATGTTTAGTCTCTACGAACAACTTTGTTACTTAATTGTCATTAAGTTAAAAGACTATAGAGGCATAGGCACTTTAAATGTTTACAATATCACTACGTTAAGTCGTGAGCAAAAAGGTTGCAATATTATTCTAGACTATTTCGACGCATACTACCAGAAACGCAATATCAGGTAAATTGCATATGAGCATGCTTTCATTCGTATAGGCAATAGACCAGAAATCCCAATGACCTGAATTTCCTTTCGCGAAAGACTAGTTTATCAATCTCCTTTAGTTCATCTAAACGTGCTCTTCACCACTTCGCCCTTACGGGTGTATTTCCACCAGAGATGTGGGATGTGTTTCTTAATATTAATTAAGCTTCGCGTTCAATAACCCCAGTGATCTATGCATGTTTCAACGTTATTGACATTCTATTGCCTATTTGGTGAAATTGGTGTGACTTGAAATAAGTTGGTCCACCATCTTCGGAATTCAACTTCAGCACGCCTCCGAAAATATCAACACACGCTATTAAAACATAATTTGAACGTGTCAAAACCTATCTTTTGGGCACTGCTAAAGATAAGTGCTTCCTGCCATTTATATAAGATTACCAACATTATAAATGAGAAGACTTAAAGTGTGTTCTCCTTGTTTCAGATTAACAGTACCAGGTCAACCAGTAATACAGTTACCGAGCGACAAGGAGGATGAAGAAGAGACGAGCACACGCTTCCGACGGACGGGCTCTGAACGCCTACGCGACGGAGCCAAAGCATTACTACGGAGAGTAGAATCGCTCAAGACCCGAAGAAGAAAACGGCAGAACCGCACTGAAGTCATTGTATCCTCACCACACTTCCTCGATGCTCAATCAGACCGCTACCCCGACATCAGCTACATTGACCTCACCCCAACAACCCCAACGGCATTCCCTTTCCCAGACTTCCATAGTTCCCCCGCACATGCTCCAGCTATCAGAACCCAACCTCCATCACCTATGACCGTCATGCCCCCTTCCCCTATAGGTGCGTTGGAACAATCCTTCGTCCTTTACCCACCCTTTGGTGATGACAGCTCATACGCTTCAGATGGAAGTATGAGCTCTAGTAATAAGAGTTCAAAGTCTAAATTAGGGAGAGCAAAGAGGATATTTCATAGAGGAGTCAAGAATGACGATAGTGCGTTGAGCGATTCGGAATGTCAGCCGGCGAGTTGGAGGCACAATTATTATAAGGAGCATGTTACCCACCAGAACACTGAGGTAAATTAATTGGTCTTTTAAATAATATTATCATCAGACATGAGACGTCCACTGTGTAATGTGACCTTGCCCAAGTGATTATATCTCTGACTGCTTTTACAAGACGATAAGTCCTTCTGATAGGGGGCCTTCCAACTCCAACGATCTTTAAAACTAAAAAAAGTTAAACTTTAACTGCCTACGCGTTAATTAATCACGCTTAAGCTGAAGTACATTAAATGTAAGACATTCCTTATGAATCCACCATCCATCATTCTAATTATGCTTAAGAACTATAACAACAATACTTCTTACAGGTAGAAGCCCCTTCACCCGTGGAGCTGAAACCAGACCCAGAGATACTCAAAGAAGTTCAAAAATCACCAGGCCATACGCCGCACCGACGGCAAGCCATCAGGACAAGCTCGCTCAATTTGGGAAAGGATGTACAAAAGTAAGTATATTTAGTTTTATTGATAAAATATTTACATATTGACCGTTTTAAGCAGCTCGTAATTAGAACTTTTTAGCTTGAACATTGCATTTTAGTCCATAATTAAAATTAAACTGGTTATTATTAAGGTGTTGTGTCTGCTACCCTTTAAAGGGTACTGCGAATTCATAATTACTGCTTTGGAATTACTCAGGAAAAAATATTTGATAATGCAATTAATTTATCTATTCTTGCAAATCCGAAATTCCAACTATAACGTCTGCGTAGCGTCTGGTTTATGTATGGACTAACCGCTTTGGAAGATCACATTAGTGTTTACGTCTAGAAATTCTTCGCTACAATTGTTTTAATCAAGCATCGACAATGCTTTACTAATCACAACATCCAACTATTAAACAAACAACATAACATACGTTTCAACGATCAAGATATTCCGCTGGGTCCAGCAATCAATTTGAAAGCGTCATTAGGGCCTAATTGCAGCACTTACAAGCCATTAGTTCTAAACGAGTGTCGATAGTAACCGGCGAATAAGTCATTGTCTCGCTAATGTGCCCGTGCGCACAGATTGTGAGGAAAGTTAAATTTGGACCTTCATCAATATTAGTGCGTGTTTGTGTAAAACTTAATCTTTTTTTATAAAGATATACATTTATTGAATAAAAACCGAATTATATATACAGTACATAAAACTAATACCAAGTAGAGTACTTGGTCCAAATATTTATTTTAAAAGGAAGTGCAGTGATTAAATAACACGAGCTTTACGGTAAAGGAAAATATCGTGAAGAAACCTGCATGTCTGAGAAGTAATTCAAAAGACGTATATACAGTGCCTGAGACGGCGGTAGACTCACCATCTATCACGTTGGTACTTAATCATCTTCGGTGAAAAGTGGGTGCTGTAACATGACTACCCCTTCAGAGACCCTTCTGATACGGAACTAATTGTAAGGCGTGAGCATGCTCGTATGTGTGTAATAATAAAGATCACATTAAAAGTTCATTTATAAGACCTTCTTATATGACATTGTAAAGATAGGACTGTATCAAATTAATTTAAAATGTATTGTTCTAAAGAAATTGTTTTCTAATATTTTCAGGTTCCGTGACAGAAGCCTGAAAAGGGACAAATCCGCTTCGAGGAGCTCTGAACTAGACAGCAGTCCAAATTCAGCTGGGTCGAGGTCTCATGACGGTGATCATGACGACGATGATGATAGCCTTGATATGAAGACTAAGAAGTAAGACAGTATTTATGTATTTATATTTCATCTTTAGGTATAAGTATCCCTGTTTGACAATGTATTGATTCAACTTGTATAACCCATTCCACAGGAATAACATACAGCGATGGTATTCGTTCCGGACTAACACCCTGAACGGGGGACCTAAGGCGAATAACACGCTTCAACCTTCACTAGACCAAAAAGACCCCGAATCGTACCGTAAGTAGATGCACTGGACACATTCACGGCTAACTCGCTGAAGCGTTTATGTTGCAATTTGGCAAAGCCATAGTTTTCACTCCAAAGATGGACATAATGGTATTTATTAAAACGCTGATGAAGTTGCAAGTAAAAGCTAATACATTAATATTTCAGCGCCTAAAATTCCTCATAAAAATCTCATGAACCATGATGATTGTTTTGATAAACACAATGATAAAACAACCATCTCTTCTCCCTCAGTATCACGACCAATGTCATCCCTTTCCTGCGGTCAGCTCCATATTCTAAGGAAACTGGCTCTTCTACGACTGACGGCGTGTATGGAACGGTATTGTCCTTCGCATAAATCTGGCTGGAATTGGGAGCTACCAAAACTCATCAGAAAGATCAAGAGTCCAGATTATAAAGGTTAGTTATATTTATTTTTATTATATTAGGAATTAATGAAAAAGGTTTACGAACTTACACGTTATATATTGCACATCGTCTAATTTCGGGCTTCGTATAGCGTTATCTCTGTCGCATTCGCACACTACCTATGCAATAGCGCGACTCACACTGATTGGTGAAAATTACTGACAAATGTCAAACGTCGATTGTCTCCTTGCTGAGGTCGACGTGCTATATATATATATCACCGTGTGTACAATACTTGTAATTTTTCAATAATTTTATTAATGTATTGAATTATTTTGCAAATTTAGATAAAACAGTATTCGGCGTACCTCTGACAGTATCAATCCAAAGGACAGGCCATGCTCTACCAAAACCTATACAATGTGCTCTTCATTGGTTGAAAAACAACGCTTTAGACCAGGTAACTTCAGTTGTAATAAATTTATGTCTTGTTAATGGTAATCAGCTCACCCCCTTTTACATGGAAATTAAATGAAATGTGAGTGTTCTGTAACTACATCTCTGCCTACCCCATCAGATAATACAGACGTGAGTATGTATTAATACTAATTTTGAACTCTTCCAGATGGGAATCTTCCGCAAAGCTGGAGTCAAATCTCGAATAGCGAAACTTCGCGCTATAGTTGAATCTGCAGGTGCCGGCAATGCCACCTTTGCTATAGAAAACATGAATACGATAGACTTTGATAAATTAAGCCTCAATTTCGACGGAGCTCAAGCACATGACGTGGCCGATATGGTGAAACAGTATTTTAGGGAGTTACCTGATGCGTTACTAACAAATAAACTGAGTGAAACCTTCATTGCTATATTTCAACGTGAGTATACATATTGCTTTGATGAAACTTTTTTTTGTTACTATGATGCGTCGAAACAAATTACTGTATGAAAGTATGTAAATGATGATAATGGTGATAGTGCTTTACCAATTATGATTTTTATATCTCTAGATATCACTGGTAATAAATGTATACTTGACTAAATACTACAACGGATAAATGGTCAGCTGTGACACTTACTATCAGGCCCGTAACTTGAATTATAAGGGTACTTGACTGATTCAATTAAACTTATGAGTGAATTGTCATGAAATTTAATTCACAGATGTTCCTGAACACCTAAGGCCAGACGCGGTACAGTGTGCGCTATTATTGTTACCAGAAGAACATTTAGAAGCATTGCATTCCCTGCTCATCTTCCTATCAGACGTAAGTTTCTTTCATCAATACCCTAAAAACAGCAACGTATTACCCTCTTAAATAATAATAATTATATTATGACAATCCTAGTAGCTTATTTTATTTATGTTAGTTGTATATGTTCGGACATTATCACACAGCGACCTCTAGTTCCAAACTTACTAAAAACCATCCATTAACTAGCGACATTTTGGTGCTGTTGTCAATACCGAACGAGAGATGGAATACGTAAATTGATTCTCATTTCTATGCACATTCCTATATTGATGAGAACTTAAAAATATTGATTTACACATACGTATTAATAAACCAACAATTGCACCACTATACGAGTAATGTAAAAGTCCCAATATTACAGGTGGCAGAACATTCTGCGATCAACCAAATGACAGCATCAAACCTAGCCGTGTGTTTAGCACCGACGTTATTGAGGCTGCATCACGCGCCACCACAGACTGGAAGTACTAAGGAGGGAAATTCAAATAGGTACGATAATTTTTATAGTAAGTAATGAGCTATTATAGATAGTGTATTTGGTTAAGTGTGTCGAACACCTTAGGTAGGTATACCTACATGCAAACAAGTCCGAATTTATTAAGTTACTAGAATTTTAAACTTTTTCGATTTTACTTATTGCTACAGTCAGTTGAAATGAAAACATTAAAACATCATCTAGATAAACCAGACTCATACAGTTGGAAATCCTGAGCGCATTGATCAATAAAAGTAAAGTAACAAAAATTATCAATTTCGTAAATATTCTTCATGTATAAACGTAATGTTTAAAGTACCATGTCTAACAATAAACGTTTATGATGTTTTGTATACATTTGCTGAAACTCATAGCTTACATCAATCGTCCCTTTCAGAATGGTGATAGAGAACGTCGCAGACCAAAGGCAAATTAGCGAGAGCCGAGCAGCGCACGCTTGTTTGTTGCTGTTGATTCAAAAACATCAGCAGTTATTCTTAGCCCCTGCTGACATGCTGGCTAGGTGCAAGTTCAATTACTTTGAAGAAAGTGTGCCGGTGGGTAACTAAATCATTTTTTTCTCTTGTACTAGCCTGGGGCAACCGTCAGCTCTTATTGCCATGATAGTTTGACTGTGTAGCAGTGGTATATACAAGTCATATGCAATGAAGGTCGTACCTACCTTATTTATTATATCGTAGATTAGCAAGAATTGCCATATTATGTATGAGCTATATCAATAAAAAATGAGATCAGACTTAATCAATGAAGTAATTAAATTTACAGGTTTCTCTAGAAGAATTGGGAGCCGATTTCAATCAAGACTGGAAAGGATTCCAGCAAGCTTGTATAAAAGCTTTACTCAAAGAAGCCAAAGAAAAGTAAGTACCATACATTAATTTATTCTAAATCAAAGTCTTTCTCAACTAACTAGCTAACGGTGTCATTATTAGTAGACTATTCTATTCACTGACTTATGCTTTATTAGAACAGTGGACTGACTACTCCGTACAAAGTTACAGTATAATTTGTGACATTTAGAAGCGCCCCTAGCGAATGTCTCGAGAACTAAATTTGACTTTTACCAACTCCCTCTGTCATTAGTTCCGCGGACGCTCGCTATTGACAACAGCGCTAAAATGTCGCGAATCAGATGGACGATGATGTTTACCCAGTTCATCGTCCTCGTATGGTAAATGTCAGTGTTTCTATTGTACAAACTATTATTCCTATAGTCTAACTTGTTTCATGCTTTTATAGAGTCTGTGGCCGATCAGGAAAGAGGTGAGATATCGGTGTTAGAGCTTTAGACCTTCATCTTTGATGTTGACTATAATCTAATCTGTTCTTTATAAAAATTTCTGCACTAGACTTAACTTTTTTTAATAACTTCACATGAGTAATGAACCCCTTCGTTGAAGCATTGATCAGTTGAAATGTATTATCTTCTTTTCAATAACACTTAAGATGTAGTTATTTGTTCTATTTTATTTTATTTGAGACGAGAGGAGCCTAGTTTACGAAATTGTATTTACTTGTCGTTTATAAGTTAATAAATGTTGGTGTTATACCTGTGCCTACCCCTTAGGAAAATACGGGGGAAAGCGAGCATGTTTATGTATTTATGCTCTTGAGTTGCGGTCCTAAGCAGAATATCTCTCAATAGTAATGCATTAGAATGGAGATCCTCTAATTTCGACTGATCAATGTAATTATAAAATTTTAAAAAAATGGTATTATTTAAATACTTTTAAAGGATAACTAAACAAAATTAATATTTATATGAAAGAACAGATTAATTTCAAGACCATCTCAGACTATCATGTCATCCATTTAGTGCTCTGCTTACACTTAGGTGTAATTGTGTTAGTGTAGTGGTCATTATTAAATTATTGACAACATTTAAAATGTCTAATGATAATAATTACAACTAAATAATGTACCTGTATATTGTTCAAATAAACGCTTACATAAATGTAGCACTTATTCTTACTGAAAAAACCTGACAAATTTAAATAAACAAAATATTATTGCAGTGTTACATTTAGCGGAATATAGAAACTAAAATAATATGCAAGAAAATGCTTGCGAATGATATTAATAAAGTAAATAGTAAAATCGAGATCTACCATAATTGTATAAACTAAAAACAAAAACTTACAAGTACATTTTAACCAAACTATTCCAGAAATTGGCTGAATTTAACACCAAACCATTGCAAGATCCAAAATGTAGATCTCGATTTGGATTCGAAACATTATAACGGCGTGTTAAGATCTAATTTTGATTACAATATCGTAACTGAATATTCCAGGACACGAGGATGGATGTCGGTGTCAGGAGCTGCTCCTCACGTGGAGCTGTGCTGCAAGAAAGTGGGGGATGGACACCCGTTGAGGTTGTGGAGAGCCACTACTGATGTCGAGGCACCGCCCCAGGAGGTTATGCAAAGGTTAGACATACATTTAAGTCGGTTGCTAAACTAAAAAAGCTAAAGTGACTAGGACATTAATTAGGAAAACTAGCACTACATATCTACTAAATTGGCTGCTTCTTCATTTTTGTCTATGCGTTTTCCTGGGACGATGGGAACCTTTCTTTTTCCTCTTACCGCGCGAGTGAACACATACGCTGTTCTTCCAGCTGCTTTTAAAGCCTAGACAAAGTGTCAGTCTCTTGTACTTTCGCTAATATAAGCGATACAAAATGTATGGGAATGATATATTATGTCACGTGCCTGATTTAAGAATGGTTTCTATGAGCATAGCGCAATAATAATGTTATAATGGCTACAGTCCCTGAACTTACTTTTATTTCTTCTGTTTATAGGATACTCCGAGAGCGACACATTTGGGACGACTCGCTAGTAAAGTGGCGCGTGGCGGAGAAGTTAGGGTCCAACGCGGAGGTCTTCCAATACATCACAGCGTCCAGCATCAACCTACCGCCTAGGGACTATTGTGTTTTAAGGTAACTACCTACCTACCTAATACATACATTTCCAGAAGTTCCTCTCAAACATTATACAGGTTTCTGCACGGTTTTCTCCTTCACCATAAAGCTCGGAGTGTAACACTTATATTTTTAAGAAAAAGTCATTGGTATATAGTACCTATAGACAGAGCGGTGATATTGAAGCTTGCGTCGCTCAGGGTCCCCAGGTACCCAGCCTATCTAAAGGAGTAGAGCAAGTTTCTAATGGATACAAGTAATACATATATAAATAGATAAGTTCCTCGTTACCTACGGATGTTTTTCTTCTAAAAATGAGTGTCAAGATTTCCACTTACATGTCGGCAATCCTAGTCGGTAACACACGTAGCAAGTAGACGTTTAATCTCGGGCATGTTCGGTGTTAGATCGTGGCAGCAAGGCGGCGGCGGTGGGGGCGGCGGCGGGTGGTGCGCGGTGGCCGAGACGTCAGTGGCGCACGGAGCGGCGCGCGCCCGCGGCGTGGTGCTGGCCTCGCGCTACCTGGCGCAGCCCGCCGGCAAGGGGCGCAGCCGCCTCGTGCACCTCGCCAGGGTCGACACCATGTTAGTACTGCACATATACCTCCTATATCATCACGTCGGTGGCGCACGGTGCGGCGTGGTGCTGGCCTCGCGCTACCTGGCGCAGCCCGCCGGCAAGGGGCGCAGCCGCCTCGTGCACCTCGCCAGGGTCGACACCATGTTAGTACTGCACATATACCTCCTATATCATCACGTCGGTGGCGCACGGTGCGGCGTGGTGCTGGCCTCGCGCTACCTGGCGCAGCCCGCCGGCAAGGGGCGCAGCCGCCTCGTGCACCTCGCCAGGGTCGACACCATGTTAGTACTGCACATATACCTCCTATATCATCACGTCGGTGGCGCACGGTGCGGCGTGGTGCTGGCCTCGCGCTACCTGGCGCAGCCCGCCGGCAAGGGGCGCAGCCGCCTCGTGCACCTCGCCAGGGTCGACACCATGTTAGTACTGCACATATACCTCCTATATCATCACGTCGGTGGCGCACGGTGCGGCGTGGTGCTGGCCTCGCGCTACCTGGCGCAGCCCGCCGGCAAGGGGCGCAGCCGCCTCGTGCACCTCGCCAGGGTCGACACCATGTTAGTACTGCACATATACCTCCTATATCATCACGTCGGTGGCGCACGGTGCGGCGTGGTGCTGGCCTCGCGCTACCTGGCGCAGCCCGCCGGCAAGGGGCGCAGCCGCCTCGTGCACCTCGCCAGGGTCGACACCATGTTAGTACTGCACATATACCTCCTATATCATCACGTCGGTGGCGCACGGTGCGGCGTGGTGCTGGCCTCGCGCTACCTGGCGCAGCCCGCCGGCAAGGGGCGCAGCCGCCTCGTGCACCTCGCCAGGGTCGACACCATGTTAGTACTGCACATATACCTCCTATATCATCACGTCGGTGGCGCACGGTGCGGCGTGGTGCTGGCCTCGCGCTACCTGGCGCAGCCCGCCGGCAAGGGGCGCAGCCGCCTCGTGCACCTCGCCAGGGTCGACACCATGTTAGTACTGCACATATACCTCCTATATCATCACGTCGGTGGCGCACGGTGCGGCGTGGTGCTGGCCTCGCGCTACCTGGCGCAGCCCGCCGGCAAGGGGCGCAGCCGCCTCGTGCACCTCGCCAGGGTCGACACCATGTTAGTACTGCACATATACCTCCTATATCATCACGTCGGTGGCGCACGGTGCGGCGTGGTGCTGGCCTCGCGCTACCTGGCGCAGCCCGCCGGCAAGGGGCGCAGCCGCCTCGTGCACCTCGCCAGGGTCGACACCATGTTAGTACTGCACATATACCTCCTATATCATCACGTCGGTGGCGCACGGTGCGGCGTGGTGCTGGCCTCGCGCTACCTGGCGCAGCCCGCCGGCAAGGGGCGCAGCCGCCTCGTGCACCTCGCCAGGGTCGACACCATGTTAGTACTGCACATATACCTCCTATATCATCACGTCGGTGGCGCACGGTGCGGCGTGGTGCTGGCCTCGCGCTACCTGGCGCAGCCCGCCGGCAAGGGGCGCAGCCGCCTCGTGCACCTCGCCAGGGTCGACACCATGTTAGTACTGCACATATACCTCCTATATCATCACGTCGGTGGCGCACGGTGCGGCGTGGTGCTGGCCTCGCGCTACCTGGCGCAGCCCGCCGGCAAGGGGCGCAGCCGCCTCGTGCACCTCGCCAGGGTCGACACCATGTTAGTACTGCACATATACCTCCTATATCATCACGTCGGTGGCGCACGGTGCGGCGTGGTGCTGGCCTCGCGCTACCTGGCGCAGCCCGCCGGCAAGGGGCGCAGCCGCCTCGTGCACCTCGCCAGGGTCGACACCATGTTAGTACTGCACATATACCTCCTATATCATCACGTCGGTGGCGCACGGTGCGGCGTGGTGCTGGCCTCGCGCTACCTGGCGCAGCCCGCCGGCAAGGGGCGCAGCCGCCTCGTGCACCTCGCCAGGGTCGACACCATGTTAGTACTGCACATATACCTCCTATATCATCACGTCGGTGGCGCACGGTGCGGCGTGGTGCTGGCCTCGCGCTACCTGGCGCAGCCCGCCGGCAAGGGGCGCAGCCGCCTCGTGCACCTCGCCAGGGTCGACACCATGTTAGTACTGCACATATACCTCCTGTATCATCACATCGGTGGCGAAAAAAATCCTTGAATTTCGAATTTGGATGTACCACGGACAGCTACGGTTCAAAATGAGAAATCCCGTTGAATCTCATTCAACTTCAATGATCAGGAGGCTAAAAGTCTACCGATGTGAGTTAGATCAGCCTATCCACGCTGGTGGAATAACAGCCACCTGTTTTGAATACAGATTTAACCTGTTACTATTTGCTTCCAGGGGCCGAACACCGGAATGGTACAACAAATGCTACGGCCACATCTGCGCATTATACTTAGCTAGGATTCGCGCATCCTTCAAACATAATACCGAAGGGCCTGAATCAAATGTATGATCCAAACATTCCACTTAGGCGTGTGCTTAAGTATCAAGGACTTTGTATATAGTGTGTTTAATGCTCATATTCGGGCGCCAAGTTTTGACACCTCATCACAAAAATGCAATAATTATTCATATTATTTGATAATAATTCCGCAATAAAAAATAATAATGCAATTATTATTATTATTATCTTAATAAACTTACTCGTGTTAGTATTTATGTCTGCAAATATTTGTATTTGTGTAAACTGTAAGTTATATAATAATTTATATCTCTTTTGGTCGTACAAATTACACAAGACATGGATTCAAAAATATTTTCTATAGTCTATTTACTCAATTAAGTATGCATATCTTAATAATATTACCCATAGTGATTTTCTCTGGTATTATAAATAGGAAAACCTGAATATAATAATATTTCAAATATTGCCTATATTTCTGCTCTCGAAATTATACTGTAGGTATATTCTTAGATAAATTAATATAATGTCTTAAAATTATATTTCCGAAAAATTATAATTATATTATTACCACTTATTCTTGTAATTAATGATAAGTATATATTTGTAGAACGGGAGCCTATAAAATTATTGAACAATAAATGCATAATAAATAATAATAAATATTTATAAGGTTAAATTCACCTACCTCCAATATATAAAAAAACCCTTATTAAGCCGGAAGGGCAGGGCCTTATATGCCAAAAAGCCAGTCCTTTAAAAATTTCACGATATCTAGTATATTTCCCTCCAAGGTGCATTTGTAAATATAGAAAATAAAAAAAAATATTATATCATAATATAATAAAATAATATTATAAACTTTTTCTTCATTATTACAAAATAAAATAATCTCTAAATGATATTATGACAAGTTAATCAAAATAGAATTTTTGTGTAGTTGTTTTGTGAATTTTATATATTTAATATCCCAATTGTATAACTTTAAATATACCATACAAGTAATACCATACCATAATATGTAAAGTTATCGTTACATATCACTAGTCATATTAATATTATAATAATTATAGTTATTACACAAAATAATAATATTTTGTTCAAATTTTAATGTCACATAATAACCGTACCTGTCCTGTGTTCAGGAATGTTATAGTATTAAAAATTAAGTTGTTGATAAAAACGATAATGTCGGTTTGACATTATCCTGCCCATAGCATGCATTTTAAAAACTTACATTATACTTATTAATAATTTAAAATGTATCATTGCGCTGTATAAATTTATACAATTTATGATAACATTTATGAATTAATTCTATTTGGCGTATCGTATTGTGTAACTTTAATGCCCCAATAAATTTAAATGATTTAATTATTCTATGAGGTGTTTAAATGTAAAAAGTCTGATTGTAAATAGAACCCTAGTGTTGATAGATTAAAAAATGACCATCACAATTTTAAATGTACTTAGATTATTAATATATCTAGGCATAATATAGATTAAACATAGCTGCACGAGCGTTCCATAAGTATGTACAAATAATATACAATAAAAATGATAAAGTGGGTAGCCAGGTATATAAATTGCGTTTGTGCGGGTACTACTTATGAAACACTGTGCAGTGTTACCATATAAGAACAACAATTGAAACCAAATATCAAATTGAAGATATTGAATTAGGTAGGTACTTGTAAATAAATATATTTTATGGATTATATAATCTCAAAATAATTATAATGTTGTCAGTTACCTTCTATATCACAAGTGTTATATATTATATTGGTGCAGAATGGACGTTTTAAACAGTGTAGCATTATGGGCCGAGACAGTCAATGAGACGAGATAAAAAATAAAGAACAATTAGGCACATAAGCATTGAATAACTACAAAAACGTTGCTCAGTAGATTATTCTGTTATATAGGATGTCGCTCAATATGTATCTCGGTCACGGCGGCTTATCTTAACGTGGAATAGCCATCTGCGCAGGAGATATTATAGTGTACAAGTGTGTACTCAAACACAGGTGCACTCTATTCCCTCACTCTCATAGTCCGATGGGATGCAATCGGACACGAAAAAAACGAAACCCGACACGAAAAATCCGGAGAGAAATCAGGCGTAGGACTAGTGTGCTTTCGCAAGGAGGCACGCTAGTCAAACTTCGTACATTTATTGTGAATTTGACTTGACAGAAATACGAATAGCTAGGCTTTCCAACCAAAATGTTGTCCAAATATTATAAACTAGCTGTGCCCCGCGGTTTCACCTGCGTAGATTTAGTTTCATCCTTAAAGTTACTCCTTGAAACATCAGCTACCTGCCAGTGAAAGTCCCGTTAAAATCGGTCCAGCCGTTTCAGAGATTACCCGGAATAAACAGACAGACAGACAGACAGAGAAACATTTTAAAACTTGGTTTTTAGTGTCAGTAGCGTGTATATTTTCATATGCATTTAGTGAAAAACTGTTATTTTGGAATTACAAACAGACACTTCAATTTTATTTATCAGTATAGATTATGTTTTAGCTTGTCTTATTGATTGTTAATTAGGTAGACTATAATAGTCGAATGATGTTGAATCTCAATTTGTTTGATAAGTTTTGATTTAAATAGGCCAGTTGTTTTCCACTTACCTAGGTAATTATTTATTATACTTACCTACTTTGTTAACTGTGAAGAAACCCAAACTATTTCTGCAGCGTTTTTCCTCCCGAACATTTTAGTAACTCAACTCTGTACTCCAAGTATACGTTTTTTATGGGAACGCAAAACTTCTTGCACTTGCCGCTCGAGGCGGCGTATGCAGACGATATGCAGGCGATATCGTCAACATAAAACATATGAAAAACTGTACTTTGGGCACTGATCGTAAACGTAATTTCATTATAATATCACATCATAGTTTCACAAGATTTTTCATATTTGCCTTACATCTGCAATAAATAAATTAAAAAATTCGAAGAAACTGCTTAGTTATAGATAAACACACACTTAAAATAAAAATGTATCATTCCAATTAGCCCTTAAATTATAAAACCAAATATTTATATATTTATGCAATAAAAACTACCAGTTATCTAAGTAGGTACCTACCAATTATAATATTAAAATATGATTCAGTATTTTGAAAATATTATTAAGAATTAAAATCAAATTTTACGTCGTGTAAAATTATTAGTTATTATATTGTACACAGATTAAAATCTATATATATACAATATAATACCTATAAGCACTCTATATTATTATTATTAGCAGTTACAGTTGCCAGTAATCAAATTGTTCACCGTTTAATACTCCATGTCTGTTATTATGTAAAATATTAAACTAATGCATTGTGATTTTATTCTCTATGAAAATATATGGACCATTATATTGAAATTTCATTGTTTCATTTTATTTGGTGACACAATTTTACTAAGTCATATAATAATAATTAAGGACAAAACTTCCTATAAATTAATTTGCCACTGTTTTCGTGATCTATCGCTAGCGTCTAGCAAGTATCCGAGGTTGATCAATCTCGGAAGATGTTTATAGGTAAGTACCTACGAACGTAATCAAATGACGAAATTAAATTATTTAACTCTAATGGTTTTTGTTCCCATACCCCTTATATTCTCTTATAATCTTACTTGGCTGACTTCTACCTGAGCGCTGTAAAACATTTCAAATATTGCATCATGCAAAACACGACCAATGGGCTTTATGGAAATGATTTCTCTCTATTGATTGGCCCAAAGAAAAAAAAAGTGTACAGCTGATCACGTCTCATTTCACATACTCGAAACATGTATAAAATTCAGGCGTAATTTATATTTAACTTATGAATTAGATTTTCTCAATTATGCTCTTAGTATGTCAATTTAATATTTTTTAACATAAGGTTTTAATTCAGTTCTTGAATTTGTTAAAACAAAATACAATTGATTTCGCCAGGAACTATAACTAGTGTAAAACGGAACGCTTAGCCGTATTTATTATCTGTGTTGTCCTCTTTCGCGGAAAAGAATGTATGAAAATTTGTAGTAGTATTCTGTCAGTCAGTCTCAGTCAGTCCGTATTCGTGCGTTGTTATGGTTAGTGCTGTTGAAGTAAATTTTATTACAACAAAGTATTCGTTAAAATTACAAACGCGTATTCTAAAACACACAATGAGACACAAGTAGAATAAATGAAGTGACAAAATCTGTGATAAATCAATTGGCACGCGACTCCTAGATCGCTTTCCTTTCAACGTTTAAAAATCGCAAGGTGTAGTAAAATTAGGTATTTGCAAAACAGAATTTCTTAAAGTTTCTAACAGAATGGAGAGTAAAACCTGCTTCGAATTCAACCAAGAAGGGTGTTCGAAAGTAATGGAGCAGAGAGACGTTGAAACGGAAGCGAGGAGAGAGGCTTTATGGGTATTCGGCTATGGATCTCTGTGCTGGAATCCAGGGTTTGAATACCAGCAGTCGGTCACTGGCTATATAAAGGGGTTTTCAAGAAGATTCTGGCAAGGGAACACTACACATCGCGGTACCGAAGCGAAGGTAAGCTAGTTTGAAAAAGTATTTAATGACCTCAGACACCCACATTCCAAATTTGAATTATTTTTCTTTATAAACAAATTTAATCATATTGTATTATTTTTTAAATCTTAAGTTCAATTGTTATGTGCCAGTTATTTGTAATTTATTTCTAAGTTCACTGAACTAAACACAATTATCGTTTATTTGTGCAGATGGTGATGCAATTTTATAGCATTCTTTCATACACTTTATCATAGAATAACATTATTACTTATGTACTTGTTTGTAAGTACACAATAAATTATTTTTATTTTCTTCAATAATGCCTGTAGTTAAAACTAATTTCTGCAATTATGTACTTATAGAAAAAGGTATTATTGTTATCATTATGAAAAGGGCATATCCACACTAATATTATAAAGAGGAAAGATTTGATTGTTTTTTTGTTTGTTAGCGTTGTTAGGCTCCAAAACTACTTTGACCGAGAGTAAAATGCAGGTGAAACTGTGTGAGGTCCGCTAGTTATAAATATATGGGTTTAATAGGTTCAAAGTTTGATATGAAATATTCCTGCTATGCAGGCCAAGCAGGGGGTGCAAGCTAGTTCTATTATGCTTCTATATCTGCTATTGCCTATAGTAGCTAGTACTATGAAATGAAAGTAGACTAAACTACTGGTGTTTTTCAACAATCATAATAGCCTTACCGGGGCCGAAAGTGCCAAAATATATAAAACATTTTCATGTGGTACCAGTACCAATATATAAAAAACTCGTCATCTCTATTCTTCTCAAGTGAGTTAGACCTTTTTCAGGTAAATTAGTTCTTCCTGTATTCAGTCAAGCATGATATTATTTCCTAGTCTGAAATGAATAGACTCAAATCTTCCTAGGAACATTGATTGATTTGATATTTGGTTTAGGAGACAATTCCACGCTACCTTGTTCGTATCCTACTAATATTTTCAAGGATAATATGAAAACTGAGTCTACATTGGAATAAAACAAATTTCTCTCTGTACTTAAGTACTTACTACTGTTGGACTTAATATGAAAAATAAAATTTGCAGAGATACCTACTAATAAAAACTATCTACATAATGGCCAGTAGGTCTAAAAAGGCTACCTTCATCACCGAATTGACAAAATGGTCACTTAAGTGCAATTCATATTTATGATTCACGAATGAATACAATAATTGTAGATGTAAGTCCCTATGTAACTTTTTATGGTTCTGCTATTTGTCACAAAAGCAATTCATATTTTGTGGACCATTTTAGGAATCTTCATAGGAAAGTGTCAAACAGGTGAATTGCGAAATAGGAATCATTCCTGAATCATATTCGGATCACATTATGATTCTCCCAAAGTGGCCGGTTTAGACCTACAGATCAGAATCTTTGAGAAATTGCGAAAGTTACTCACAGGAGTGTCGGGGCTGATTTTAATTAAACGATTTTTGAAAAGGGCATTTTAATTAAGTATTTAAAGAAATTCATTTTCACTCCTGTTGTCTCTTTCTGAAGGTCTAATGGCTAGCCGGCTAGTGCCTATCTGTCCAAATGGCTTGACCAATTTTGACGTGACTTTACAGGAAGGCACAATTAAAAACAAAACGGAGTAAGTTGTACAGGCAATTCCGCGACTGTACCCCTCCTCATTCCTAATATTCTAAGGTTTTCGCGATACAGGCTTGCCTAGTGTGAAAACCACAGAAAAACTCAAATTATATAAATGTGTATGCCAGTAGATTTAGTAGTCATATAAAAAACTAATTTGTAAAGACTGTATGTATTTATTACCTACTTACTGCTGGAAATAAATAATTTTTCATTTTTTTTTTCACTTCGGGACACAGTGTATGAAGATTTTTTAGAAGGCCACAACGTAAAACCAAGAATTCGGGACTTAATTTTATGGGCCAAAGTGTAGTACCCCAATCCAAGGAGGAGCTCGTGGCACAGTTGCTATTACGCATATAATTCGATCAGCGACGTTAAGCAACCATACGCCTAGCCAGTAGTTGGATGGGTGACCACCCGAGTACCCTCCGTGCCTCGGAAAGCACGTTAAGCCGTCGGTCCCGGTTGCCAATTTAACATCTTTGGCAATCGTTACAGGTCAGTCAGAGGCCTAAGAAAGTCTGACAACTGGTTTAACCCAGATTGCCGATTTTCCTCGAAAAAGGGGTTACGGAGGTCAGATGGCAGTCGCTTCGTATAAAAATCAGGTGATCAGCCACATCGGGTTAAATCAAGTGCCGACCCCAAATACATGGGATAAGGCCAGGGAGATGATGAGTGTAGTACCCCAATTTAAGGGCATATTGTAATCGCATAGACCGAAAACATTTGCGAAGTCCAGTGGACAGGTTTGACATCATTGTGCAAAGATTAATCGGGAAATAACGCAATAAAAATATTGGCTAAACAAACAAATTTCAAAACGAACCTGCAGTGAAACAATAGGAGACCTGTAGTTTAGTAATGTTATAGGTAATCAAATTATACTCGCAATTCATTTCGAAAGATACTTTTGTAACAATCTTATCCGGATTTGAAATTTATCGCTCAAAGATAATAATAATGCCTGAAGATTTGTATTTTATATATATTTATAGGTTGTACATAAGTACTTATTCGGATATTTCTTTCATTCGCATAATTATTTTTGGGTTTCAAACTGTACTTCTATGGAGTCGAGACTGAAGACGCACTTTTTTGTCACAAAGCATTGGCAGGTGATATAAAAAATCCCTAAACATTTTTTAATTTTTTTGTCGTTATACCAAAAATTACATAGACTTTCAAATAGCAAACAGACAGACAAATTATTTATCCCCATGTTAGCATTACGCCATGCAGATAAATAGATTTATGCCGTTCTGATCCACATTTATAATCCACCGGTGAATCAATTTCATTTATTAATTATTTTCTATTCGGCTCTGGGGCCTTACCATGAGCTCTTATTGCCATGATAGTTTCACTCATTTATGAGATAGTCACTGTCGCACAACTGAATTATCATTGCAATAAGAGCTCATGGTTGGGCCCCTGATCCACCCTGCCATGCTGTGAAAGCCTTGTCATCCATTAACAGAGTTTTGGGACATCATGTAGATCACAAAAATCTAAGTTCTGTGTTAAGAAATCTAACTTAAAAAAGCAGGAAAACTAGAAAAATTCAACGCGCTTTATAAACAGCTTTCCGACATCAATCTGGCACTATCCGGCTATAACCAGTTGTTCAGCACACAAATCGGTAAATTATCAACATAGCACTGTTTATCACGTGTCGTGAATAAAAATAAAAACATCTTAACGTAAAACATTAACCTACCTACGATAAGCCACTCTCTTCTTACATAAAAATAAAACGTGACTTTTATTAATTTGATTAAAATAAAATCTTAATAATGATAAAGATAGAAAAATAATTTTATTAGTCCTTCACTCACGTCTTACAAATTAAACCATACGTGAAAAACGGTTCGAAAAGTAAAGGAACCAAAAGCTTTGGTTCCAGAACGCATGAATTTATAAAAAGTGGTAGCGGTCATTTTCGTTACTCATAAGGACGTTATAGACATGATAAAAAGCTAGAGCCTAAGCTGAATGTGCGAAGGATACTAGGGATGCATCATGTACTTACTAACTGCTATATTTACAAAGCCAATACTAAACATTAGTGTGTTTTGTTTCAGCCCGGACGAGTCGCGACTCTAATAGAAGACAAGGAAGTGAGTATATTTGGAGTTTATATTATTAGAGAAACGGGTTTGGTATAAGGAAGTAAGTTTCATCCGAAGAAACGTGCACTGCCTAGAATTTAGGGCTTAGACGATAACTTATTTCGTCTGAAGAACAAGACCAGGGGCCCAATCTTATGCAGCGAAGTTTTTTCTAATCCTACTAGTAAATTATTTAACGAACGTAAATTTGAGTTTCTTAAACTAATCGATACTGAAACTTAGTTTGATGTATTTGTTCGTGTTTGAAGAAATCGAATATTGGTTAGTAATTCTTTGGGAACCTTAAATAGTCTAGGTTCCCCATTTGGAGAAAGATACTTAAGTATCTTAACAACTCCTGTTCGTACAGTTTTTCTAATCTAAAAGTCATTGATGAAAGGAATGGTGAAGACTGCCAGATTTTATTGGCAATAATCTAAAATGAGACCGTTACAAAATAAAATTTACATTTAGAATATAAATCCGTTCGCACACATATTTTTGTCAGATTTCTTCCAGTGTATCCTCTTCTAGATTTTCATATATCAAACAACGGAATGTTAAATCAGTAAGTTCACATAACAATGATAACCTATGTGTTACCAAAAAGTGTAAAGTACTTACCGTTATATTATAAATAGATAGTAAATAAAGAGTTAGTCGTTTTAGGAGACCTGGGGGTTCTATGAAGAAATTCCAGATATCGTTATAAGGCCAATGGAAGTATATTCAAACATACTATACTGTATGTACTGCACACTAGCTTGGTCAGCTACCAAGCATTACACATCGAGCAATCTTACAAACGGTTGTAAGAAATTACTGAATTTGTTAATAAAGTTACTCTAAAATAAACATTATTGCAAGAGTGAACCACAGCAGAAAATTAAAGAATTTTCGACCCACGGGAGCATGCCGAAAAGACGTTATGGTATCCCATTATAAATTGCCCATTTTAGATTGGTTCATTGATTGCGCCTAATTTTTCCTACGGCTGTTTAATTTCGGCCCCAATTATCTTGTAATCCGCTGATTATCTACAGTTGCAAGCGGCCTTTTTATACCATTAGCAACCAATAAAGTTCCGCCGGTACCGTATCTTTTGGCTAATTGACAATCTTTGGATTGCTCCGGATGTTTGGTCATAGATTATTAATAACTTATTAATATGATAGAGCAGACAATGATCTTCAATTTCACGCAACCAAAGCTAATATAATATGTGTGTTTTTTTTAAGTATTGCATTTGACAATAATTTCAGGTCAGTCAGAGTCTGACTGACCTGAAAGTCTAATAACTGATTTAGCTTAGGTTACCGATTGTCTTAATACACTGGGTTGCCCAAAAATTGCGATTGGACAAATCAGGCTGGATCCAGCTGCCGTCCGACCCCAATTCCCATTTATGAGGACAAGGCAGTAAAGATCTTCACTAAGCAAAATTACCCACTACTTTTAGTACTACCATCCACTGCTTAATAGCCCCAAAACCTCAAAGATAATGCTGACGAAACAGAATTAAATTCTGAAGCAAAACAAGCTATTCATTGAGTTAATACTTAACATGGTCAAATAGTGCTAGTATTTGAACCAGTATTAGTTATTGACAGTTGTCGACGTCCAAACAAAAGTGTTATCCACACGTGGGAATACTGTGTGCTGTCATTACCCATGAGACATTATTGTTTTCGAATAATAGACGTATTATGATTAACTGCTTGTATATACCTAAGCATATATGATTGTATAACATTTCTCGGGGAATAACAGTTATGACAAAACGTCTTTAGAAGAAATACCTATTCCATTGTTTTTTGTTTGCGTCGAAAGAGGGGAGTTCATCTCAATTGTTTCAGTAACTTATGAATGAATTATTGCGGTTTTACCAATGTTGAGATGCCTGATGCTTAATTACCTACGGTAGATGCCTTAACCGATGTCACATTACGTAAACATTTTCCTTTTAACTCCCATTCATGATTATCCTCAATTCATGATTTTCTTATGAATGATCTTAGAGTCAATTTCCTTAAAAGTCATTGAAAACAATGTATGACTTTTCCTATTCCGTCATAACATAGCACTTGATCATGAAGATGACAAATCAACCCATAATTTGTACTACCTTAGGAATTTCCTAGATACAGCTTCAAGCATTCCAATGAATGAACTTGATGAATTTTTACGAATGGATACTTGATACTTAACCACAAATCTCCAAAGTGTTAACCAACCTTGGTTTTATTAATTTTTTTTATAGATAATTGTTTTACAAAGAAATATAGAAGAGTTTGCTTTTAGGACTAAAAGGCGATCTTTGATTGATCGACAAATTTAAACTAGGATAGTTTCTTACATTTCTGTAGTGGTCTGGCTGGAGATAAAATCGGCTATCTAAGTGCTTTACGAGTATTGACAACATTTACATGTAAAAATTTCGCTACGAATCTTTATTATTTTTAATAAGCTTGAATCTGTTTGTTAGAAGTCAATATGCAAACGATAATAGACCTTGTCTTCCTATGAGGAGCAAATTATATTCGATCTTAACCGACTAGATATAAGCTAGCCTTTGAAACATGAACATAGATAAGTTTGTTTACACACATTGGCGTCCGAACGTCTGGCAGTTGATGCGAATGCAACGAACCGGAATCATAAAATAAACAGTTGAATCGCCAAGTTCATTGAAGACCACAACAAGTTAATTGGTGAAAGGCACAGACTGCGTCGTTGTTCTAGTGGTCGCAAACTCTGCCAGGGAACACGAGGACCTTATTTCAATCACCGGGTCGGACAACGTTCTATTGGTTTCTTCTTCAGTCTCGAGTGCCTGTTTAGTGATAATAGGCTCGCCCCCTATTACATGGGACATAAAAATACCTGGTGAAATATAGGTGTACTATAAGTTCACCTATGCCTACCTTTTTGTATGTATTCCCCAAAAATGCACATACCACTGAAAGAGACTTGTCTTCTAGATAATATCGCAATCTTAAATATTCTCACGTGTCAATGTGAGCCAGACTAATTAACTTTGTTATCTGTACGTTGTTTATATAACATAAAGGTTATAACGTAATAGATCATCTCCTTGGGAATATTGTCCGGAACATTTACTTTGTTTATAAAGAAAATGCTTACAGCGTGCGTTATCAACGCGTGCAGTTACTAGGTTATTGGCTATTATCCAAATATGTACAATGTTGTTTTGGAAATAACCATCTTTTATTATGCGACATCATTAAAGTTCATTAAAAACGCACAAGAGTTCAATTATTATTAGACTGTATTTTTGTTTTCGTAGCAATGTTATTTTCTCGTATATATTAATTACCTTTATTTACAATTTTATTAACGTAATACTTGTTTTTAGTTTAATTTTACTTGCTTTAGCATCATGTTTACCTAATTGGCTCAAATTGATAGCAAGTATGCCTAAATTAAACATACCGTTAATGACCTTATTTGTTGTTCGTCGTATTTCATAACATGATAGTGGCGACAATTTAGTATTAAAATTTAGCTCGACGATTATGTGTGTAAATAATAGAATATCATCCATATATGTCTAATATCTTCGTCTATTTAATCTATTATTTAATATATTAAATTGCGCTATAAGACCTAAAACCTAAAGCTATTCGAACTGGTCTCCAAGTTTTAGGTAGCCATTTCTTCTGATTACGACTTCAAGAAATTCTGTCCTTGCGAAATAAATAGCAAATTATAAATAAACCAATTGATATTCCGGTTCACAAAGAAATCTATTTATACTGAAGCGTGTGCCCGGTAGCCCCGGTATGTACACGCAGAAATTTGACGCAAGGTCGCGCGTGGATCATGCTGTTATCGGATGCCTCGCCATTTTGGAACGATCATTTACATATTTAAAAAAGAAATCACGTTTCTTCTCGTTACCTTTTCGATTTTTGACGAAGTTGATGTAATTCTGAAAAGGTCAAGTCTCAAATAGTTCAACATTATACTTTATATTAAATTAACTGAATACTAATGTGATGAATTACGAAAAATGGCCAACTAAATATTAGATTTTTATGCATGACACATCTTTATAAACTCAATTCTTAAAAACACGAGGACTCGAACCCATGACGTCTGATAACTCGTGATCCCTGACAACCGAGATCTCATTTTCTTCCTTTGTTTTGTGCAGTTAAGTTTCATGGGTTCGATTCCCGCATCGTGTTCTTATTTTTCCTGACCATATTTAAGAATGCCTAGCTTAGTTACTTAGTTATTTCCCGGACCAGTGATAATTTTGCAGGAGGTCGGGTTCAAAGCTTTTAACCCCACCTTGCATTCGTATTTTTCCAAATCATCATTTCATAACCTTAAGAATTTTTCCGAGGTCCACAAGTGCGTTACCAGGGCCTTAAGTTATAATTTTCAAGTTCTTTACGACCGCTTGAATCGTCGCAGACATTTTTTAGGATTGGTCAAATGGTAGCTTTAATAATTATCAAGTCTACAGAAGTGCATCCCACATCTTGGTTCTGTTACCTCGTGTTGAAAAGGTCAAGGTTTGATACAATTATAACTGTCAAATAAGTACGTTTAATCATCAACACACGTGCTTTACACTACACGTGTTGTTTATTTACTCATAATATTAGATTAACTACGTTCTTTGTGTTACTTGTTCGTATTTCTTTGTTATTTAGCTTAACTAATGTGGCTTCTGTTTGTTTGAATAGTCAATTTTGTTTATTTAAAATATTGACTACGTGTCAATCATTAATGAATTATTGATTACATTCTGATTAAAGAGCATTTCAATCTACTAAATCATCAGCGTCACTTATTGCAAAGGGATTTTATAATTCAAATACAAAAACAAATACATATTGGAATTGAAATTGGACAATTTGCATTCCAATCATTGTCTTCTATTCGATTTTGAGCGAAGGATTATAGATTTTTACTCAGCAGTCCAATTTTCAACGTGGTTGAGCACTCAAGTATACAATATTGAAATTCTCTTCGAAACCTCTTATTCGTTCACTAAATTGTATTAAACAAAGCAAAATCTTGCTCTTTGTTGAGTCGTGGCGTCGTTGACTCGCATCATTTCAAAACAAATGGTTCAATGTCTTGGCTTTAACCCAACTAAGAAAAATACACAATAGACTTCTTATGAAAACATAAGTACCTGTTCATGCATTCATAAATTTTAAAATTATCCTCTCTTAAACGTGTTTAGTTTTATATATCATTTCTAAAACATCGTTTAAATTTTGGAAATACAAGTATATTTTTCTCAATCTCTCTGTCGAAGTCACCATCGTCTTCCTGCTTTTTTCCATTTAGTTTGGGGTTGTCGCAGATTATTTTGGTACACTTCATTAATTATGATTTGTGTCATTGCATGTCACTTCTCTCTATTAGGCTACATATCTGTATTCACTCCTTTTTTTTATTTATTATCTATCACACAATCCATCGATTGTTTGTTAGGATTTCCTGTCCCTTTGTGGCATCCACCTTTACAAACAAAACTTTGTTTGCAACATTGTCCTCATCCCTTCATCTAGTATATTTAGTACGTTGCTCCATCATGCACATGCCATTCATAATCTGATCCCAGTTTCTCTACATGACCAAATTGCATCCGCCAATTTGCGAATTGGCAGTGTTGTGAGAGGGTTACGTGTTTGAGTGCACGTGATCGGTATTCATTGGTCGACCAATGTTGGTCTTTATTATACCGTCTGCCATTAAAATGACAAATTCTTCAACGAATTCTTTAGATTGAAATTCAAAGTTTTGTCTAATTTTACTTTAAAGATAAATAGGTAGATGACATCGGATACATGAATGATTTATGATAAATAAATCCCTTGTGTATGGAATGACGAGAAGTTTATTTTTATCTTTGGTATCAAAATATTCTATATTTATTAGATTTTGTAGATTAGCCGAGTCGTAAGAGTAAGATTCCATTTCAATGACTTCTCCTACATGTGTTTAAATAACGTGTGCAACGTGCATCACACGTGAGCATCTAACGTGCTTATTTAAGCACGTTACTGTAGTAATACGTCTAGTCTAGCCCAAAATTTCATGATTAAGACTAAAACATTCGAATATTTAATCAAAACTATTCACGGGTTCGGTAGTCGATGTACATATTATTTTAATCATTTACGAATGTTTCAATAATCGGTCGTTGTAATTTTCTCAGTCCAGTGCAATCCAAATAATTATCCCTTCGTTGAATCATGCGTTTCTCATGTAAGTACCATTGTCGAACTGCTATTGATCACAGCAACATTCCAGGCATTGTTATCTCTTGCTTACCTTTGGGTAATTACGCATGTAATTTACCTGTTTTGATGCACACTCATCTCTTGTTTGGATGTTTGCTCTCTGCCGTCATACGAAACTCCAGAAATTTGACGTCTCCAACGAACGTCACACAATACATTCTTCATAACACCAATGACTCTTATTTACAATACAGATAACGTAACGGGATAAAAACGTATTGTCTTATTATTCCATCACTATTATAGCAATACTTCTATTATTTCAACAGCTAATAGGTCAGAAGTTATTCGTATAATAGTTGTTATGTTCTTTCCAGCAAGCTTATCATTTGCCTGTTTACTTATTGCTCTTGAGAGATCAATAAAAAATACCTTGCTTCTTTACTTTTACAAACAACATCCATAACTGTTTATCACTAGGCATTTATCAACATCGATACCAGTTCTCCAGATTTCTAGTCATACAGTAAATGCTTTTAAGCTTTGTTTTCATTAGGATTAAGTACTTATCTAGTAATGCCAGCACTTGAATGAACATACTCATGATTTTAAGCTTTGATAATGTAGTGATAACAGAACCATCCAGTTTAATATTTACCTGAGAACTTTAATTGCAGTTACATGTTGACTAAATGTATGGAAAACACGTTATAGATATTGCTTATCTCAGTATTGTAATGACTTCAGTTTTTTTAAGAGTATGCAAATAGAGTAATCGTTAAAATAATTTGCATGTATTTGGATTCGGCATTCGAGGATGTTTGATAGCCTAATTTTTTTCGTGTAGGTTGGATTCTCTGTTCACATTGTAAAACATCAAATTGATATGAGTTTATTTCTTTCTAGTTAGCAATTATGATCTTATTTTTTCGGGTTCATTTATTTCCTAGAGTTTGACAATGATTATGAGACAAATGTATATGACATGCATAACTCTGTCACTGTCACACAGCTTTACACTTTGTTATATCTATACAGATAAATTAACTTGAAGTGTCTGTCTGTTCGGTACTGTCATAAAATTCAGTAACTTATAAAGTTTATTAGCACTCGAATGGTATCTAAGTATCGGCAAAGAATATTGTACAGGGAAAATTATTCCACAAACATACGTAATTAAAAACATAACATTCGTTTGCCGTTATTTGTGTGGCAGAAGAGAATGGAGTGATAACACTATAAATATTGACACTTAACTCAATAGTTCAATAGAAGCGTGTGCGCATGTCTTATCACTTTCATTTGGAGCGTGCGTGTTAACTAGTAGGGTTGTCAGAATACTAAATCTATACATCTATACAGATAATTAAAATTGGAGTGTTTGTTTGTAATTCCATACCTACAGCTTTTCACTAAATGCATATGAAACTATTGACACTGAAAAACCAAGTCTGTTTGTTCCGGGTAATCTCTGAAACGGCTGGACCGAGACTTTCACTGGCAGGTAGCTGATGTTTCAAGGAGTAACTTAGGCTACTTTTATTTATTAAAAATATTACGGTTCCGCGACATGAAGCATGAAACTAAATCTACGCGGGTGAAACCGTGGGGCACAGCTAGTTAAAAATATCTTTAGTTTATTAGACTTCTTACAAAGTACCCTCAAATCGCCAGAATCGTCAATCGGACACAAAAATACATTATACAAGATTATAAATGTTACCACCGGGTTCGGAAGGTTGCTTTTGCTGAGAAGAACCCGGCAAAAACTCAACAATAATTCTTTTCAAAAATATTTTACAAGTTGGTTACAGCATGAGTATTAATATAAGTAAGCCCATGGACACAGTTTCACAATTATCATAGGCACGATTAGGCTCCCTTTTATCGCTGACCGCTCAAAACTCATGACGGCATCTGTATTATAAATACTCCTCTGCCTACCTCTTATACCTCGTATAGGCGTGAACAAACATGTAATCATGGGCATATTCCATAGAATGAAGCGTGTATGCTAAATGTGATAATGATGATGATCGATCAAATTATGATGATGGCAAAATCTTTCATCATGTTCCCGCAAAGCCCGTAAATTTCCTTAGTTAAAGTAACAAACATCCCTACTAATATTATAAATGCGAAAGTAACTCTGTCTGTCTGTTACGCTTTCCCGCTTAAACCTCTCAACCGATTTTGATGAAATTTGGCACAGACAATCTTTAGACCCTGAGAAAGGACATAGGCTACCTTTTATTTATTAAAAATATTAGGTTTCCGCGACCATAAGGATGAAATTAAATCTGCGCGGGGGAAACCGCCGGGCACAGCTACTTAGTATAAAAATACAGACATATTGATAACTTCCTTTTTTGAAGTCGGTAAAAAGTTGATCCTTACAGAAATATAATATTGTTCTTCCAAGCGTTAGAGAATTTTAGATGTCGTGAGCTTAGAAGCAATACTAATTATCCTACCACTAGCTGACCCGACATACGTTGTCCTGTCTTAATTATGAGAATGCAACACGAATTCTGTCAATTCTATGTCAAACGACATAAGGTTATATCAAAAAGTTTTTATTGTCAAAGCGCTAGGTTAGATTTAAGAAGAAAGAAATATTTTTATATGGTGGTTGAGTATTCTTAAATTTTTCACTCGATTTTCTTAACTTTTTCTTTCATAACAACCATCGCCTGACAATAACGAACACAACAAAAAAAATACTATCGAAATTGGTCCAGCCGTTCACCTGTAATGTCGTGACCAAGGGAAATGGGGATTCATTTATATATATAGATTAAAAAATGTCACTTATACCGCCGCCCCGAGGTGATAGTTTTTATTAACAGCCCTAATTTATCTATCGGACGTCAAATGTGCCAAAAACGTCAGAATTACCAACTGATACCTACGAGCACATTTGAATGAGACCGCTGATAAGTCTGTCTGGAAGAAATAAACGAGTGCTACAACTTACAAATTCTTCTTTGAGACATCTTTGTTTTTCTTTAAGGCATTTGTCGACGTTTCATTAATTCAAAGTAACTTTAAGTATTTGTTTAGACTTTAAACAAAATACTCGATTACACAGGATTATAAATGCTACTGCCAGGTATATAAGGTTGCTTTTATTGAGAAGAACCTGGCAAGAAACTCAGTAACTCAGTTTGAACGTGACAAAACCTGTTGTGTAACGTATTTGAAACCCTCACTTCTAACCTAACGTCGGCCCTATATTTGAGGTGCCCAGAACATTTGTATTGATCTTGGAATGCATTACTTTCGATGTAGTTCCTGTTGGAACTTAAAGATGTTCTAGATATTCCAGAGTTTATTTCAGAGAGAACACGGAGACATTTTTACAAACAGTTGAGAGGGAAGATCACAAGAGCGAGAGCGAGACAGCAACACCTGCTGACAGATACGTCAAACGATTGACACATAGTTTAGACATATTCAATTTCGTTTATAAAGCTAACAGTTCCTTACCTAAATATATGGTCGCACATGATTGATTGATTTGATTTGATTTCGATAATGAAAGCCTTGAAAGTGAATCGTAAGGTTATTATGAAGCCTAGGAGACGTTTCTTTGAAGGTCATTCGGTAATTTATCCAAGCAATCTTCCACCTATGTTTGTGCTTTCCATTGTAAAATAGGTACCTATCTAATATCTACTAATATTATAGAGGAAAGGTTTGTATGTATGTTTGTAACGAATTGGCTCAAAAAGTACGGGACCGATTTTAAAAATTCTTTCACCCTTTGAATGCTACATTATCACTGATTAATATAGACTATATTTCATCTCCGTATTCCCACGGGAACGGGAACTACGCGGGTGAAACCGCGTGATATCCGCTCGTAGATTATATTTCCGCACTTGTAAGGCAGTTTTAAAGTTTCTACGCATGTTATCTCAACATAGTTAATATGTTTTTAACGTTCTTATGTAACAAGATCTTTTATTAGTTACCTATCCTCGATTCTACTGGTTTTGAACAGGTTCAAAGTAGGTTATGCGGTTGATCTCTTATTAGATGAATCTTACCTTACGTAGAGTAGCTATCATACTTAACACAAAATAAGCGACTTTTTGCCGTGTTAAAATAACGACAGAAAGTGGCTAGTCCCATTATTACTGAGATTTCACTGGCAGATACTTAGTCCGTGTTATAAAAATTGGGTTCCGCAAAAGAATTGAAACCCTTAACTACGTGCGGCACCTTGTTCAAAATATTAGTAAAGGTTTTTACTTCGCAATTGGAGTCTAAACAGACAAAAATTTCTCTACTTAAAAATCTACGTAAAGACTTAGAATCTAAAGTATATTTTCCATTGTTACAGGGCATCACATGGGGCAAAGCATTTTTAGTAGCAGCCGAAAACAACGCCGCCTTGCCTTACTTATCAACAAGAGAGTGCCAATTGGGGGGTTACAGAACTTACAAGGTGAACTTCCACCCCCGTCCAACCTTCTCCCCATCAACCAGCGACGAGAGAAAAGACGCCTTATTATACATCGCCGTGCCGGAGAACAGGCATTGGATGGGCGCCGCCCCTTTGCCAGACATAGCGAAGCAAATCCTCGAATGCCACGGATCTTCTGGTTCAAACGTGGAGTACCTACTAAGGCTAGCAGATTTCATGAGAGAAGAAATTCCTGAAGCTTTAGATGAGCATTTGTTTTCATTAGAAAGGTTAGTGTGGAAGTTCGCTACCGATATGAAGGTCTGTCTCAAAACCCTCATGTCTTCTCAGGAGAAGGAAGAAGAGAAACCCAAGGCTGTGGTGCCAAGCTATCAATTTGCGTCCAGAATTCCTGAGAAGAAGTTGCGTTGCGTTAATATGTGATTTGTTGGGTTTGTTAGTCAAATCTGAGCTTGAATGTTACGACGTAAAATGAAAGTGCAGAAGGGCACCTCCCGTAACAGACCTGCGTACATCGACCCATGCTTCTCACTATAAAGATCTATTGACAGCTTGAATTATAGACGTCTAATGGGTGCGTGCGACGCATTATCGATGTTTAAAGCTGTCCTTCTGTTGCCTTTTTGTTAAGTTGCTAAAGTTCCATTTGAAGTGCAAAGCGAGCAAATAATCTCACTTTTGGTAAAACAGTGAGAATTCTCGAAATCATTGCGCTAAAATAGCTTTGTAAAATTTTCATGCATCGTTCTTCTTACAGCATTATTTTAAGTAACTTTCTTAATGTAACTATTTTTGTAAGCATGACATTATTTGATTAGTGGACATTTTTACAATATTGTTTTATTTGACAGATATATTTCTTGACATTCTGACTTATGCCCGGGTATTAGGTTAGGATTAAAATGTGGTAATAATTACTGGTCAGACACATTGAATATAGTCTTTAAGGTTCTGTGATGCTTATTGCAACTGGATTTTAGAGGAGTTACTCTAACAGATCCCACTAGAAAATCTATTTAAATCCTCAACATACTGTTATTTTCTCCTGAACTACCTAAATGCTGATGAACGAAAACCGCATCGATACCCATCGCTATACTCAAAAAGTAAGCGAGACAGACGGACATTTTAGTTTCCGAAATAGCGGAGTTACTTCGTCCGGGTCCTACATGTCCCTGGAATACAAACTCCATTCCAAAATTTAGCCAAATAAAATTTAATCCGACCGGCATAGCTCATCGGTTCATCGATTTTTCCGTGAATAGGTAACAGACAGACAGACGCTTCTGGTTATAATTAGTAAGATAGTGAATTCAATGTATTTGACCAATAAAACCTGCGCAATGTGATATATTATTACTATATTTAGAGTTCCTTGTTTAATATGTAACTGATTAAGTTTTGACAAACATAAGATACAGCCATTGTCCGACGCTACAATAGGATACTATGGGAAAAGACGACGTGTTTTGACTCAACAGGCGTTGCATTAAATATATACCTTTTTCTACTTCTCATTACAGTCTAATTCTTGTATTAGACCAGGACAGTCATTCTCAAACTGTGGCAGCTTTGTAAGAGGCTTATTTGATCACATTTAAAATCTCTTGTAGTTTTGAGACGAGGAGGCTTACGTCATCTTCAAAATATAAACTAAACTTTTTGTCAACATAAGTGGCCCAGGCAAAAAAAGTTTGAGTAAGACTGGTCAGAGGGTAGACTAGAGAATATAGAAAAATAAACGTGATGTAATAGATTATACTTAAATATAATAATATTATGTTTGGTTTTCGTAATAAAGTGCCTAGTATATTATTAATATTTGACAGAATAGGGCAGCACAATTTGTTTGCTAAATACATGCGCGTGCGCTCATCAATTAATAAAACATAAGGAATTTTATCAGTACTTTTTCACTTTCACTTGTGATATTTTCTGTAAGTGAAAACGAGTCATAATTATATCCTTAGTAATGGAAAATAGCCCAGTAACGACATCTAGGAGACGATTTATGAAACTATTTGCTTTTGACAACATTATCTTTATTTAAGGGCCGTTTTTTATGAATTATTATTTTATGGACTTTCGAATTATAAAGTAATTATTGGCTATTATTATTAGGTTTTCCAAAAGATAGATCCTTAAGTAGTTATTCCTTACAATTTTAATCATATTATATTGAAATAATACCATAGAATTGACTTTCTACACAATCTAATCAAAGTTGAGATATTTTTCAAATAATATTTTATATTCGTTTATGATTAATGTAATTGTTTTTATAAATGGCAACTTATGTATAGCTTGTGTTAATTATATTGAAATTATGATTTATTTGAAATAAGAACAAAACAAGACCAAATAAAAGTGAAATTGACAAGTATTATATTTCGAATCTAGTTTTAAGCTTGATTTTATTTTTTTATTGTAATTTGTTTTGTTTCTTATTAGTAGGTAACATATTGTTTTATTAAATACATGTTTAATTATTTGTTATCTATTAAATGTCTATATTTAACACAATTTTATTATTTATAATGGATACTGACCTACTTATTATAGTTAGTTTTTAAGAGAAATATTGTGATGTAGCTTTGCAATTTTGTAAGTTTTGTAAAGAATTATTAAACATTGATGTATGTAACTAATGTTTTAGCATAATTTACTACGATAAAAATGTATTTATATAAGGCCAAGCCATAATACACTGACAAAAAATATTTAATACAAAATAAAAGCATTCGTGACTAGTGTGTTGTATGAATTTCCTACCCTTTAAGTCAGTTATAGTGAAGAGCGCCATCTGTGGTATTTTCTGCATACTATTTAACAGGAAATTAACTACGTACCGTCCAAAGTCTTAGCGTAATAATAATAGCGCCAAGAATGTAGACTATCAAACTATTATAATTCACACAAATTTGCATAGATGGCGTTATTGCAATAGGCAATTTTAAATCAAAATTTACTGCACCGTCGGACACTCAATAGGTTTGCGATATTTTGTCACTCGGCTTAAAAGTACTAGGCGCGCAGAATATTATATATATAATATAGTTATAAACAGGGAGACTGGTAGAAATAAAACTAAAGAGCAAGTAAGTAAGCTTAAAATCAATGATAGTATTATATCGGATAAGTTAGAGGTCGCAACTGCTTTTGAGAATTTTTTCGCTAACATTCCCACAGAGACTACCAAACATCTTAACTCTAGTCCGAATACAGCTGAAAGCTTATTGAAACAATCGTTACGAAAAAGCTTCCCAGATTTTAGTTTTAAACATGTACGTCCTATTGACATCATGAAGGCATTTAAATCGCTTAATATTAAAAATACGGAGGACTTATGGGGACTCTCAATTAAAAGTATCCAATCTATTATAATAACGATTGCTCCCGCATTAGCTTCTATTTTCAATTTATGTATAGATCAAGGTATATTTCCTGATATTATGAAATATAGCAAAGTAATACCGATATTTAAAGCAGGCTCTAAAGAAGATCCTTCTGATTATAGACCTATATCGATTCTTCCCGCGCTTAGCAAAATATTTGAAAAAATTCTGCTTAATCAGATGTTAGCTCACTTTAACGTACATAACATCTTGCACGATCACCAATTTGGCTTCACTAAAGGTAGATCAACAACGGACGCGGCAGCAAAATTAATAAAACACATTTTTGAGGCTTGGGAGGGCGCCTATGACGCAGTAGGAGTCTTCTGTGACCTTTCTAAAGCTTTTGACTGTGTGGATCATCGTACGCTACTTCTTAAGCTAAACTATTATGGAATTCGCGGAAATGCTCTCGACCTTTTATCCTCGTACCTATCAAATCGTCATCAGAAAGTTGGCGTCGGTGGTGTAACATCCAAGGGGTCAATAATCAAAACAGGCGTGCCGCAAGGCTCCATACTAGGCCCATTCCTGTTTCTAGCGTATATCAATGACCTACCACTTGTTGTAGAAAATATCTGTGATATTGTTCTATTTGCAGATGATACATCTTTAGTTTTCAAAGTGAGTAGAAAAGACAAAGATCTTAAGGCACTAAATGAAACTCTAACATCTGTTTCAAAATGGTTTGATGCCAATAATCTCGTTTTAAATTCTAAAAAAACAAAATGTATCCGATTTTCACCACCTAATACATCGCAAATAGATACAAATATATCATTAGTTGGGAGTCAATTGGAGTTGGTCGAAAGCACAGTATTCTTAGGTCTTACCTTAGATTCTAAATTACAATGGGGCGCCCATATTGAAGCATTGTCAAAAAAGCTTAGTTCAGCTGCGTTTGCGGTTAGAAAAATTAAACAAATGACGGATATTGATACTGCTAGATTAGTCTACTACGCTTACTTTCATAGTGTCATGTCATATGGCGTATTGTTATGGGGTTCCGCAACAGACTTAGATTCAATTTTTATACTTCAAAAGAGAGCCATCAAGGCAATATACTCGCTGGACCCCCGAGATTCTCTTAGAGATAAATTTAAAGAAATAAATATTCTCACCCTACCGTCACTGTACATTTATGAGAATTTGCTATACATGAAAAAAAATATTCATCTATTCAATTTAAACTCGGACATTCATTCAATTTCAACACGAAATAAACACAAAATTGTAGCTCCTAGATTCAGGTTAGCAAAGGTAAATAAATCATTCATGGGGAATTGTGTTCGTTTCTACAATAAAATCCCACAGTCAATAAACGCGTTAAATTATGATAAATTTAAGACACACATTAAAACTGTACTGATGAAGAAAGCTTATTATACAATTTCGGATTACATAAATGATAAAGACATATGGAATTAAAACTCTGCACAAGTAGCTCCTGGCAATGACATGGTATGCAAACATGATATGTAAATCATTTGGTATTGTTTTTACGTTTTTAATTATTATTTTTTACACATGCATGCTGATACAATTTTCACTATTGTGAATAATTTATGATGTTTTTTTTTTTGTAATTATTATTATTTTACTGTGTAATGAAATGTACATGATGCCAGCTGAGTTTCTTGCCGGTTCTTCTCAGAAGGCTAGTTTCCGAACCGGTGGTAGATTCCTCGACGTTCATAAGTGCCTTACCAGGGCCTAAACTGAATAAATCATTTTCATTTTCATTTTCATTTTCATTTTCATATTGGAGAAGGTTATAGCAATGTTAGGTTTGCAATATTATGTCACTCGTGTTAAAAGTACTAGGCGCGCAGAATATTGGAGGAGGTTATAGCAATGTTAGGTTTGCAATATTATGTCACTCGTGTTAAAAGTACTAGGCGCGCAGAATATTGGAGGAGGTTATAGCAATGTTAGGTTTGCAATATTATGTCACTCGTGTTAAAAGTACTAGGCGTGCAGAACATTGGAGGAGGTAGTAGCAATGTTAGGTTTGCAAATATTATATCACTCGTGTTAAAAGTACTAGGCGCGCAGAACATTGGAGGAGGTAGTAGCAATGTTAGGTTTGCAAATATTATATCACTCGTGTTAAAAGTACTAGGCGCGCAGAACATTGGAGGAGGTAGTAGCAATGTTAGGTTTGCAAATATTATATCACTCGTGTTAAAAGTACTAGGCGCGCAGAACATTGGAGGAGGTAATAGCAATGTTAGGTTTGCAAATATTATGTCACTCGTGTTAAAAGTACTAGACGTGCAGAACATTGGAGGAGGTAGTAGCAATGTTAGGTTTGCAAATATTATATCACTCGTGTTAAAAGTACTAGGCGCGCAGAACATTGGAGGAGGTAAAAGCAATGTTAGGTTTGCAAATATTATGTCACTCGTGTTAAAAGTACTAGGCGTGCAGAACATTGGAGGAGGTAAAAGCAATGTTAGGTTTGCAAATATTATGTCACTCGTGTTAAAAGTACTAGGCGTGCAGAACATTGGAGGAGGTAGTAGCAATGATAGGTTTTCAATATTATGTCACTCGTGTTAAAAGTACTAGGCGCGCAGAACATTGGAGGAGGTAATAGCAATGTTAGGTTTGCAAATATTATATCACTCGTGTTAAAAGTACTAGGCGCGCAGAACATTGGAGGAGGTAAAAGCAATGTTAGGTTTGCAAATATTATGTCACTCGTGTTAAAAGTACTAGGCGTGCAGAACATTGGAGGAGGTAAAAGCAATGTTAGGTTTGCAAATATTATGTCACTCGTGTTAAAAGTACTAGGCGTGCAGAACATTGGAGGAGGTAGTAGCAATGATAGGTTTTCAATATTATGTCACTCGTGTTAAAAGTACTAGGCGCGCAGAACATTGGAGGAGGTAATAGCAATGTTAGGTTTGCAAATATTATATCACTCGTGTTAAAAGTACTAGGCGCGCAGAACATTGGAGGAGGTAGTAGCAATGTTAGGTTTTCAATAATATTATGTCACTCGTGTTAAAAGTACTAGGCGCGCAGAACATTGGAGGAGGTAATAGCAATGTTAGGTTTGCAA
The DNA here is from genome assembly GCA_964035505.1 of Watsonalla cultraria. Lineage (NCBI taxonomy): Eukaryota > Metazoa > Arthropoda > Insecta > Lepidoptera > Drepanidae > Watsonalla > Watsonalla cultraria. Next base: position 7,340,387 of record OZ037730.1, read on the forward strand.
ATATTATGTCACTCGTGTTAAAAGTACTAGGCGCGCAGAACATTGGAGGAGGTCATTGCAATATTATAATACGCGCACTGTGGCACGAATTCAAAACCAGACGTACTCTACGCGCCTAGTAGGTAGGTGCTTTTAAGCCGAGTGACAAAATATAGTAAACCTTTCATTTGTATACCTCCTCCAAAGTTCTGCAAGCCTAGTACTTTTAACACGAGTGACAACATTGCAAACCTAACATTGCTATTACCTCCTCCAATAGTACTTTGAAGATGGGAGATAAAATACTGCTAAAAGTTAATTTTCCACCTGATATAAAGTAGAAGTGATTTCGAAATCTAAACTTAGGTATACTGCTACATTTGGTGCGTATTAAATTTTCATAAATTTTGAGCTGACACACCGATTCCAAGATAATCTGAGTTTCTAAAACGTGGTGTTATAAATACTTTATTTCTTTGAATATAAAGTTCCAGTTTATGGATAACTTTGGAATCGAGGAGTCAAGGTCATGCTTGGGAACAAAGGAAGACCCTGCGATGAGCTGGGGGATAAGTGCGTTTTCAATAACAAAATCAAAGGAGATTGCATTGCTTATAAAATTTATTTTTCACTTCACATACAACATAAAATTACAATTTCATTCCACGAAAGAATCCATCTAATATACAAACAAACATATTACGAAATAAACTTGGTTTTTCGATCGTATTATTTTATACTGTTAAATAAGTAACATTATTTTAATTTCGTAATAGTATTTTTCACACGACCGCCCAAAAAATTTGTGTAGAGATAAAAATAAAGCAAAAAATATTTTTGCTAAAAATTGTATTTTCTGATACACATTTAGAAAACAGCTGTTTTCAAAACTCTATTCAAAGTACTCTGAGGGGATTAAAATAAGCAATGAGTTTGAAGCTCCTAATTTTGACAGATACTGTTTAAACAAAATTTTTTTTTCAAAGCTTATTTCTGTCTGAATAGGACGTAAACTATTTATAACCCTTAGTGAGGGTCAACCCCAAAAAATGATGAACGTTTGCTAGGCACAGTAATATTATAATAATTAAAGTATTTATTATAATAATTTCGTAGCTTTGGAATTCAGTGGTCAGGGGCCTTACCATGAGCTCTTATTGCCATGATAGTTTCACTCATTCATGAGACAGATGTATGTGATGTGTATATATCCGTCACTGTCGCACAACTGAATTATCTTTGCAATAAGAGCTCATGGTTGGGCCCCAGATAGGCCATGCGGTGCGTGACGTTATTAAAACGGGGGTTAAGTTTTCAACTATTTTGAATTAGGGCGCATCGCTTCGAGATAACTAGACTATTCCACTTTTTGAAATCTTTACCCCTCGATAAATCATAATTATTTTCATAAAATTTCCTAAATACATTCACAAACTTAAAAGAATAGGAATACAATAATATTTTATTGCAACTTTGTCAAAGAAATATGCATGAAAATGCATGAAAAACTAGTTACGTAAGTAATATTTACAAATTAAATCTCAACAGTTTCATGCGTTTACAATCTCAAGTAGTATTGCTAAATTAATACACTAATTAAGTACAATAAAAAAATGTTTTGGTGGTAAAATGCATGGATAAAAAAATTGGTTCCTAGTTGATAAATTAAAAAAATAATACTTTATAGACATTTTTTAATAAACTGTCAAGTATTTCAAAAATGTCCTATTTCGTCATAATTAATTTGACCGAGGGACTAGACTTTATTATTTGATCATAAAATCTACGTCATGGATAACATATCTATATTTAAAATATAATTATCTAAAATACATGTAAATAATACTTTAAAATTATGCAATAAAAACGTGACACAGTAAACTTTGGTACTTAATTATTTTATATACAATTAATTCCAAGATTTGGACATTTCTTACGCCTATATTTATTTACATTTCATTATGCAATACTTTCTCTCAGATATCTTCGATATAAAAGAACGAAAAATAAATACCTTATTATTAATACCTACGTACACACGAAATAATTCATTCAAGAACAAATGACTGAGTATTAGATGGCGCCGTCACGAGATATGAGCGCTTAGCGAAAATAGTGGGGATAACCGCTGGTATTAGATGCTATACGAGACCCTAAAAATTACTAATTCCTATTCCAAGCCAGGATTCAAACTTCGTGACGACATATTCGAGTACATATTATATACCTACAAATTTTATCTAAACAATAATTTCTCAAATTTAACATAGCATTTTTTTAGTAGGCCATCAGTCCATTAATTATACTTATTTCAGAACCACACTATCCAAAGTCCACTTATAAGGTCCTCTCAAATCCTGAAAATCTCAGTCTGTGAATTAAATCCAAATCATTACATTATTCCTTGCAGTTAAGGCACTAGTAAGGTGGGATAAGTCATTAGGTACAACTCTTCATCAGGGATCACATAGTCACTGAATTCAAAAATTAAATCTCACACTACAATTTAGTGGCATTGGAATGCAAGAAATTGCTAACACTGCAGTTTTGGCATTCACTCACAATCTAGAATTTGAAATAACAGTTTCTTGAGAAGGCGCATAGTGATTATTTGTACTTTTTCTCATCTTGCACAATTTGCATATTTTGCACTATGATCTCATTTTGCATTTTTTTTGCGCCATTATCTCATTTTGCATATTTTTTACGCAATTATTGTATTTTGCATTTTTTTGCGCTAATATCTCATTTTGCATTTTTGCGTTAAACAGCAATTAATTGCAATTTTATTTGATGAATGGGAACTCGCTGTCACTTTCATCTCCGGAGCCATCGTAGCTTGAAGGCGGTGTGTCTAGCTGGGGCAGACCTAGGTCTAGGTACTCCTGGTTGGCTGTGACTGTGAGGATCTTGTCCAGGTCCTCGACGAGCTCCGTGAAGGACGGCCGGTCACCGGGGGAGAAGGACCAACATTCCCGCATTAGCATGTAGCTGGAAATTTAAAAGTAATAACTAAAAGCACTAACTAAAGCATGAAAGTGGAAAATTTGAAATAAGGCATATTTCTAATTCATACTTCTTAGTATTTACTTCCAAATATCGTGTCGCTCAGCTATCTTAGAATAGATAGTGTAGTATAAATAAACCACGCGGGCTGAGTTGGGTGTCGAAGCTTATTTTGTTTAAGGTAGGCATATGCATGAGTGACACAGTAATGTTCATAGGCTGCAGAAGTAATTTTACGCCTTTTTTGTCCCCTTTGTAGTAAGTATGAAAAAGTATATATTGATCATAAAAAAGTATCACACTTACATTTCAAGACTACAGCATGGCGGTTTCTCCATCCGATGTCCAGCGCTCAGATGTTGGTACATGTACTGGCCAGGTACAGTGGGGTAGGGGGTTCCTCCCAGGGTCATTATCTCCCACAACAACACGCCGAAAGACCAGCTGAAGAAAATAGACTTGTTTTAATTAAAAAGTAAGATTTTGGTTGCATGCTTTATGTCGCGAAACTAATATTTTTCGAAATAAAATTAGCCTATGTTACTCTTTGAAACATCAGCTATCTGCCAGTAAAAATCCCGTTTAAATTGGTCCAACCGTTCACGCGTGACGGCGTGACCAAAGGAAATAGGGATTCATTTTTATACATACAGATTATTCGCCCTCAGACGGGATTCTAACCCGTGACCTCTTACTTGACAGCTTATTGTGGCTTATACTATCAGCTATTACTTATCAGCCGATTCGATTAAGAACGCAACATTCCTAACAAAACATTTTAAGCCGTATCACAGAAAGAGATGGCGCTACATCTAAACCAAGAATCATACTCTATGTTTTGTAATAGGTAAGGGGGTTAAAGCTATAGGTTACGCGTACTCACACATCAGTCTGCGTCGTGAACACTTTATGATACAATGATTCAGGCGCCATCCACCGCACAGGGAGTCTTCCCTCGGTCTTCTTCCTGTAGTAGTCGTTGCTGTGAACATCCTTGGCGAGGCCGAAGTCGGCTATCTTCAGCACGCAGTCGTCTGAGACGAGCACGTTACGGGCTGCTAAGTCGCGATGGATGCACTAGAAATTACAGTTAAATTAATTAAGGATTCAACGAATAGCTGATTGAGACTGTATTTGAATCGTAAGTCGACTAAAAACGTTTGTTAGATCCAGGCAAAATGTTATAAAATTTTTCTTCAATTATAATCAATATAAAGCACATATTCGGGATTGTAAATATCTGTCTAAGATTATGGACAGAAAGGAACAAGTCACGTATTAACTATACAGCAAGATAAATGAAGATTTACTTACTCTTCTCGATGCTAAATATTCCATTCCTCTGGCGACTTGGTATGAGAATGAAACCAAATCTTTCTGCGTGAGTGTTTTCTTCTCTTTCAGATCTTCGTTCGGAGATTCATACCTGGAGCAATATTAAGTTGTTTACAAAACTTTTTAATGACACCGGTACATAAGATACCTATCATAACGATCAACTACAGGATAAGTGGAATCACTATGTATGGCAGTAACATCTTAGGAATCAAATATTTAAACTACCTACTACTATAGAGGCAAAAAAAATTGTCCACTTCTGTGTCCAAGACGCCCTGTTATACATATGGAAATTATGGAATCATGTCCCTCGTCACGCTTCCACTATGAATTCCCGATATGCCCTGCCCTATCCTTGAATCCTTACCTATTCCCAGGTCGATGGTTCCTGAGGAACTCTCTTAGGTTGCCATTAGGGGCGTACTCAACGATTACGTATAGAGGCCCGTCCTGCGTGCAGCAACCGAGCAGATTGATAATGTTCACGTGTTTGCCAATCATCTTCATCATCTCCATCTCAGACACCAGCGCCATCATCTCCGCGTCTGTGTGACCCTCTGAAAAAGTCTTGTAATGTAGACATTGTAAACTAGTGTAAAATATATTGCCTTCTCTATCACTTAATCGTATCTATGAACTATCAATAGATAATGAAATTAAAAAAATACTAAGGCTATTGACTTATAATAGGTTAATAATGAAGAAGAAAAAGATAGATTAGGTACATAGAAATGTCATAATATCATCACACCGACACCCATATGGGATCGATAGGAAAGATAAGAGAACCTTTCCAATATAAATTTATACACTTCGCTACACTTATACATTTCGCTTCGTCACATTCAACATAGTTATTATTAGTTTCATCAGTGGCGAGTTATAACAAAGCGCATGTTATTACGCATTAACATCGTTCAGTCTATGTTACTTGCTGGATGTAGTTTTTTTGTTTTCTAATCTCACCTTTCAACATCTTAACAGCCACCACAGACTGGAGTCCGGGCTTCAATATCCCGATACATTCCGCCTTCACGACCTTCCCGAATTCTCCCTCTCCCAGCACTTTTCCAACGCATAAAGACTCCCTCGGGACCTCCCAGTCAATGTCCACCGGCAGTTCGTACTCTGACATCATCATAGAGTCACTCGTGTTACTGTGCACTTGGGATAACTTCTGTTTCTCTATCTTCACCACTGGCATTAGCTGGAAAGGAATAAAATTGGTCAGATTCATACCAGGTTAGGATTATTTTTTTCACTTCTGATATTTTGAACTTCGCGATGAGGGAAAACATGATGAGCAAGTTTGAATGCGTCTGTGGGATTAGAATTCACAACCTGTTGCAATAAAAAGGTAAAGAGTGCAATGCTGTCAGTTTTCTTTGCACCAGCCGGAGAGACAACGATTTGGACCAAGTTTTCTATAATAAAGATTTTATTCAATAAATGCAGACATACCAAAGCTTCTCCAGTAGTAGTAGGCGACCCATTCATCTGCGGTTTCTCCACGGTGACTTTCTTCGTCCAGTGTGTTACGATCACCGCCCTTGCCGTTTGTATAGCCAAATCTTTCTTGATCTTCTCTCGTTTTAGCTTCTTGAAGATCATCACCACTATGATGGCAGCGACGAAGAACATTGCCCCAAGGAATGCAGTCAGGATGTTTATGAATAATGAGTGCTTTCCGTGGTCTAGCGCTTCGGTGATGGGTAAAGCTGGAAAGAGATTTGAATTTTTGGTTTAGATTTGGCATACGCTTAAATTTTCTCTTATGTCATAGTCATAATTTCCATATTGAATGTCCAAATGAAAGTGGATATTATTATTCTTTGAACTACAAATGATGCTACCTTAAAGTACTTAGTTTATTCAACTACATTTTAAGGTCAAAGCAAGGCCGATTTATAACTAGATGGATACTATTCTATCAGGAAAAACCAAAAAAATATTGACTCGCTTGAAAAGTTTATAAATATATTTTAATAATAAAATTACAGCTACAAAAGTTTCGAAGGAGGAATGGAAATTAATAGCTATCAAGGAAATTAATATAATAATCTAGACTTCAAAACCAGCCTTCCATGATACATTGAAGAGGCTGTACTAGTTTATAAAGTACATGTCAACAGCTATGATCGAGTTGATAAGGAGAGCCACAATTACTTAGATACGACGTTCAATTAAAGCTTTCAACATAATGAATACAAGACCGTTGACAAGTAAATTAAATAGTATGCAGATTGCAGATTGAAGTTAATGTTTATGTAGCGGAATATCTAGTTTGATATGAACTTATGAATAAAATAGTTGTTGGGTCCCGCTGATCATTGAAACTGGGAGATATGACATGTGCGCTTGAACAGGTTACATTTTTATATAGCAGTTGACAACATACAATATTTTAAACATAGTTGTCAACTCTTTAAACATTGTTTATGCATGTTTTCAATTCGAAATCATTTTGAAAAATTAATGCGAACACAGCCAATTGAACTTGGATGAAATATAGAGTTAAATTTAATAAATACAAATGTTAATTTTTTTCCCCTAAATTGATAACTAAGCTAGTACTCCCAGTTGATATAATTTCGTTATAATTCATATTTGGAAAGCGCTTGAATATTATTGTCATGCGAAAAGTCATAGCGACAATTTGTCACATTAAATTGGCAAACGAAAATAGACCTTGTAATCCTTTGGATTGCGTTGATATTCAATCGAATTTCATGGACAATTTGCAATGACGGCATATCTCCCTGGTTTCTCAGATCTTTGTCAAGTTGTAGACTTAATATATGCATATTTGCTTAAGTGTAAAATGCTAATGTTTTCATCGCAATTAATACTTACAATCCAAAACCGTCAAATAACCCTTCGCCGTGGTATTGCCTAAGGAATTGACTGCTACACACACATACCAGCCTTCGTCATCCTTGGTAACGTTATACAGTGTTAGCTGTTCAGGCTTATCGTTGGGGTCCTCGCTCTGAAATATACAAATATATTTTGTAACTAATGACCGTAATTTTGGTGTAAAGAAAAACCTCAGAAAATATTATCAGTAATATTATGATCGAGCCTTTATCATTTTTTTGACGGTTTCTACAATGTAACCTAGCTATAGTCGATCCATCGCCATCGAAACCCCCTGCATATTAAATGTCATGAAAATCGTTGGAACTGTCTCCGAAATTCAAAAACAAGAATTGCTCGTATTTTAGTTTAGATAGATAAATAAATTTACGTTCAGAATATATTTTCTGATTTGTATTAGAAAATATATACCTACGTTTTCTGGTATCAATAAACGGGGGTTGTTTATTGTCACCATAAACATAAAATGAGGTCTTTCGTTACACCCTGCCAGTTTAACTAGTTTTTATTCAGTTCAAATTTGCAGTTATAACACGCAAAGTGAATATTAAACAACATGTCCATAATTTATATGAATTATACACATTCAATCATGCAAGTCATGCTTTTTTAATGTTAAAAAAATCCAGTTAAATATTGTCAACATACATAACACCAGATAGGTTAGTAACAAGCCACAATAACATTAATAAATAAATATTCCTATTTAAACATTTCATAGCAATCTATCATTTCAAATCTGGTCATAAACTATCGCCACACATTATTGTACCCTACAGAACACAAACATATTTGCACATCATCACATAAAAATTGATGCACAAAAAAAACTCAGCACAATTTTGCAAAATGCAATAAATAGCTGAAAAACGCAATTTTGTGCTAAAACATGCAAAACCCAAACGCATGCGTTAGCGACAACCCTCACCAGCATAATCTTAGAGTTATCTTCGTATACGATTGTTTCTTTGACATTAGCGTCATTTGGGTCAACAGTGTCATTGTAGATGTACTCGTCTTTGGTGAAGTACATCCAGTAAACCACTGGGTGGAGGTCAGAGAGGAATTCACATTTGAACCTCGTAATCTCTCCCACTACCTTCGTCAGGTTGCCCGGCCCTTGTGTTAAGATGGGCTTTGAGTACAGACGCTCTATAACACGGAAAATTTTAAAATTAAATAATGTTAAATGATATTATTTACATAGCTAGATGATTATTTTGTGTATTAAATTATTATATAACAAATATCCATAGTATCACGTAACTATGAATACAATTATAATAATTTAGTAAAAAACTAAATATGTAATAAATATTATAATATACTTATACTTAAAACACGAAACACAAATAAATATAATAGATTATCTACAATAACAGGTAACAAAGTAGTAAAATATAGGTACTTCATGGAAATTGTTATACACAATGTTATACCAGCCACCACCGAATCCTCTCACCGAATTGTAATTACTATGGCCTTATTTAGAAGATTCAGTTTTAAATGGTACCTAAACATTTATTTAGCAACAATGGCGTTTGTGTAATGGTTGTATAAGAAGAATAAATTGACCGCTATCCAGGTATTAGATACGATCTGGGTATAAAAGCGTTGGCGACCAAGCAGTCACTTGCTACGCTTTCAAAATAATCTGAAATATAATGAAAGTTGTGTGCATAATGCTTGAAACTACGATGAACTCCACGTTCACACGTTCCACACTATCACCCACTATCTGCCACGGTGGCATCTTATCATCTTCAGTGAAAAATGGGTGTTGTAACCCACCACTGCGTACCCCTGCGGGGAGACTTACAGTGAAGGCGTTAGCTTACGAATCAACAACGTTAAAATAGTAAGACTATTTTTAAGCTAAGGACTATCTTAGGCTATTTGTTGTAATAAGGAGTCTTTAAGATTATATAATGTCGCAATTATATTTAGACACTTAGACCTAGTATTCTTTTACAACCATTACCACTCCACCTCCTACCACCAACCTATCCGCCAGGTTAGAGACCATCACCGAAATAAAATCTAAAGACCTCGATTATATCTCCGACTGGGATAGGCATGTCACTCGGGCCGACCTCAGAATCCTTCAGAGAGCCGTTGGAGGTTTTAATCCAGTACATGAAGGGTTCCAGGTCAGAGACCGGAGGGCACGACAGCTGGACTGTGTCGTTGACTACCACTGTCTTATTGTGGGGGAAACCGTCTTTAATATACGGCTTCGATGGGTAACGTTCTAGAAGGTAACAGTTGGGATAGTTCAGGAATTTAGAATTGTTCAGCAGATGGATGGATATACTAAGAGATCGAGATATTATTACGAAAAATAAGGTAGCTGAATTTAGATGGTTCATGTACATCTTCAATCAAATCAAATGCTTAGAAATAATCGACATTTAAAATGACTGCAAACATATAATTAAACTTAACAAAAACATGATGATAAATTATAAAACTGGATGAATTCACCAACGTCGTGAGATCACACGTATAGTACAATTTGGTGAAACTCAAAATTAATATTTATAATTTATTATTTCGACATCTTGACACGCAAAGAATTCACCGAGTAAAATAGATCTTTGATTAGAACTTACCTTGTATATGAAGAACTACTGTGTGGTTGATGCAACCTAATTCATTGCATACCACACAAGTATAATTCCCATTGTCAGCCTTCGTCAGCTCTTCAAGGCCCATGGACCATTTCCCATACGAAGGTTGACCGTAAGCCCTTGATATTGGAGTACTTTTATTCCTGTACCATGTTATGTTTGGCGTTGGGTTCCCTGTAACGTTTTACGATATTATAAAAGAGATTATAGTTATTTCTGTAGCGTATAGATAGATCGTCGGCTGCAAATAGCTTCACGACTGCGTGATATCTCCGCTCAATTTTTCACCAGTCAAAGGGCTAAGCTTTATTGATACGAGAAAATTGTGGCGTATTTCTAGAATCGTGTTTTAGAAGTAAATATATATAGGGCTAAGCAAGACATTGTAAACAAAATGAAACTGCCTCGTGTTGGTTGCATGTACTATGACAGAACAAGAATTCAATTCGTGGGTCGAGCAAAATGCTACTGGGTTTTTCCGTCTCAATTTTTTCTTGAAGCATTACCCGGTTAATGGGATCGCCACCAGCGAAAAATGTGTGTACTCCAAGTACACGTCTGCTTGCCCTTCGAGGAAAACAGGCGTGGACATATGTACGTATGTATGAAATATTAAATCGATTCAATTTTAAACATAAACTAAATCCAGAATAATTGAATTCAGTCATTCACAGTTTATATTTGCCGTCTGCTCTAGTATTAGGATCAACGATGCTATATTAAATTTAATACAGACCTTCAGCCGCACATCTGAGTCTAATTGAACCGCCAGCCGGCTTCATATCCATGTTGAACATTTTAGACTTATGTTTGAACCTTGGCGCATATTTCGTCTGCGTATCATCGACGTGACCGTGAGGTGTGTCGTCCTCGTCGTCTTTGGGATCGAATTCTTTGATCTTCCCTTTAGGTATATTTCTCTTGTTCTCTGAAAAAGTCTCTTGCGTTTCTTGATCGATTGTATTGTTCTCGAGAATTAGGGCTTGGTGCTGTGATAGGATCTCGGGCATTAAATGTTCGACGTTTGCGTCGGCTTGGTATTCTGAAATGTTTGAATGGAAATTATTCTTAAAGGTCACAGTCAAAGGCAAATATTTCTTGGAAGTAAACAAATTGGAGTTCATGTTTCCACTATCGATATACTTATTTAGCAATCCTAAATTAATACTTATCTACACTATTATTACAAAAAGAAAATCTTTGTTTAGTTTGATTGTTCGTAACGAATAGAGTGCGAAGCAACAGAACCGATTTAAAAAATTCTTACACTAATAGAATACTACATTATCGTTGAGTAATACCACGCGGACAATATCGCGGACTGAAGACCTTAATGGTTGATTTGAAATCACTGCATGTAATATCAACCAAAATTTTAAACCACGAAATATTTCCCAAGACAGGAAGAGGTTTGTTGTTTTGATTAAGATTTAAGTGCTTCCTCTGCCGTGTCATCCAACACGTTAACGAACGTTCAATAAGATATTTCTACACGCGGCCATATTACGCCAACATCATCCCAGATTCCGGTGCAAAGTAAGAAATGTTTACACATCTGCAATGCTATAAAATAACTTGGAACATGTTTCTGAGAGCCGTGGTGGCCTTGGGGTTTGTTACAGCAGACCTGTACCTATGAGTTTTTCTAAAATGATGTACACTGAATTTACACCACGTGCTTTACGGTGAAGGAAAACATCGTGAGGAAACCGACATATGTCTGAGAAGTAATTCGAAGACCTTTATATAGTGCCTGAAACGGCGATAGACTCACTTAATCGTCTTTGGTGAAAAGTGGGTGTCGTTATTACAACACCTGTGCCGGGAATACAGGCGTGAGCATAATATGTATGTATGTAATTTGGTTCTCTATTTATTTTATCGCTTGAAATGTAACTTGTCATCTAACATCTCAAAATTTAAATAGATCATCATTCTCTATATCTAAATGTTCTTTCCCGACTTCTGGTCATTTGCCAAAATTAGTAACTACTGAATTGGAAGCACGATCAAATTTGGCTTCGAATGTTAGTACCACGATCATTCGCGTAGTAAATTGTGTTAATTATGTTGTATATGCATCGAAATCATTACCTTCAATGTTATCTTGATCTAAATCCGGCTTATGTTTAATAGTGACGCTCAATTCCTTAGCCCCGTCTCCTTCACTCTCACAGCTATAAACGCCAGCGTCTTTTGCTCTGAATCCCCGTATTCTTAACCTGAAAGAAATTGGAAATTTGTTTGGTCATTACTTATCTCCTATTATGCTGAATAGTACCACATAACCACGACGAATGATAACGAAGAAGATAGACAATATACCATCAAGCTAAGACAAATCGCGGGCTTAAGTTAGCGTTAGCCAAAAGTAACTATTGCGGACGAAGTCGCGGGCATAAGCTAGTATATTAATATAGATGATATGGATTTGCCGTCTTATGGATAAGATTACTATTATTTCTTTAAACACAAGTTGGTCTATCTATACAATATCGACTTCAATTCATACATGCCTATGATTTGTTGTGTCAATAAAAATGATGTATGAATTTAATCTGCTCAACACGCTCATTCATTAATTATATCACATGATACTAGATCTTAAAAATACAAGCAAATAAACTCTGGAATCTCATGCAATCTGCAATCTTCTAAATATAATAGCTATGACTAATAAATACATCGGGTTATTCTGATCGACAGTGTTATGGGAGTGTTATATTGTTCGAGTTGTGTTACATTGTGAATGATGGCTTATAATTCTCTGATCTCTCCATCATTATAGAACATTATTATTTTGAAAATTATTAATGACTGAGCCGCGGTGGCCATAGGGTTTGAGCAGTCGCCTGCTACGCAAGAGTAGTTCGTATCCCAGCGGGCCTGTAACAATCGGTTTTCTAAAAACGTTTATGTAGCGTGATTTCTCACCACGTGCTTAACGGTGAAGGAAATCATATATATATTATAGTAATTCACAGACGTATGTAAAGTGTCTGAGACGGCGATTGACTATTCATCTATCAGATTGGCACTTAATCTTCGATGAAAAGTGTGTGTTGTTATTACGACACCTCTCACTCTTCTGTGTGATGCTCGCGTCTGTGTGAGTGTGTCATTTTGAACGATTTGTTCCTAGTTTCCTAGCTTATATTTCAACGATGTCAAAGTCCAAAACTTACCATTGTCTTTGCTGCGTCATTCTGCTCTTGGACTGCAGGAGCTGGCCATCTTTGTACCATTGGATGTAAATCGCCTGACTCCTAGGCTTCAAGCCGCAGATCAATCGTAGCCTCTCATTTGTTGACACTTCTAATACTGAGAACGAGTCATCTGGGGACAAGGAACATTATTTTGGTTAATGAAATTTATATCTACCAGTTATTTCACTACTAACTTGATTTGCATTGAATCAGTTTTGCAAACATAATAAAGGAACAATAAGTGCAAGATTTGAAGTGATACAGTGACATACGAGATTTATTTTATGTGTATTTAACATAATAACTATAAATGATTTTCTAGAACTTAACATTTATCAGACGCAAAGATGAAAGAGGCTTTAAACGTTGCAATAATGTCACGAATACAATAATATATTAAAGGTGGGTAGTTATACCTGAAAAGGAGTATTGATGATGAGTTATGAATGTTGTTTGAAAAATTAACCGGAGAAGTGGCAAGTTGGCCATGGCAGTTTGGTAAATAATTTTAGCATTTTTTTATTTATAAATATAAAAAAGACTTTGTTTAGTTTTTAAAGTAGTTAAATTCATTTTCATTTTAACAATTGGCTAGTATTATTTCATTGTGTGTTCCAGGCAAATTGACGATATTAACTTTATGAATTAATTTTACGCGTAATACATGTATTGTAGTACTTTGTTATTATATTTCAGGTAAAAGATATTTTAATCTGAAGACTTGTCTATAGAATGCCAGAGATCAAGAGAGAATGGCGCCTTATAGTCGTAAAACAACAAAAATGTGCCCCGTGAAACATTAACTATGTTTTAATACTCATCAAAAATTTCATGTACTCTAAATGTTTCAAAACATGGCTACTCTAAAAATATCTGTGTTGAATTATGGTACGGTACTAAAAAAAAACAAAGTAATGTTAGTTTTCCTAATGTTTTTTGTAAAATTTATTTTAAGCTGCCATGTCTAGTGGTCGCAGACACTACTACGAAGCATAAGGTTCTTGTGTCAGTCCCCAGGTCGAGTAAAGTGTTGTTGGGATTTTCCATAATATATAGGTAAGTAATTCCCCAGTTGGATTAGTGGCCGGTTAATTGCAATTAGTGCCCGGTTAATGGCATTAGGCTCGCCTCTTGCATGGGACTTAAACATAACTGGCGATATAGGATGTAGGTACAAATACACCTCTTGGCGGAGTGGGAATATGTATGTATTTATGTATGTTATATTCTTCATTGAATATATAGTAAAGTCCGTTCATATGTTACGATGTAGCCCTTGTTAGCAAGCCATAAAACAATCAGAATTAAATTGCGTTTCACTGACAGGCTATGTACATTCTCAGCCCATAAACATTGATGTGCGTTGCATACGGAGTTTTATATGCATTTTGTTTTTAAACTTAAGGTTATGTTGCACTATAGGCAGAGCGATGCGATATCTATACATACAGATACATCGATTAGAAGCGTCTGTCTGTAATTCTAAATTAACAGCTTTTCACTCAATGCTATATGAAAGTATATACGGTACTCACAAATAAAAAAAAACAATTTAAACAATATTCCCTTTTTGTCTGTCTGATTAATTACTGAAACTGCTTGACCGATTTTAACGGGACTTTCATTGACAGGCTACTTTAATTAAAAAATATTTTTTGTTTTGCAAAATAAAACCACTCGTGAAATTAAACCTATTCGGGTAAAAAATCTATTTAAAAACAAAACAGTTAACGGTCTGTTCGTTAAGACAAAATACTTTTTTTATAAATTATACGCTAGTATTACATACATATCTACCTAAGATATACAAGCTTATTTGTGGCAACAACTACTCTAAGGAAGCGAAGTTGGTTGATTTTCGATGGTCGTAACATGTTCTGTAGTACGTTAACAACTCAAATGTTCAGAATCAGGGTAGCCAAAGTACACCCGAGCTATTGGATAATTGATTCTTTTCCAAAACGAATAAAATATCATCGCTGTAATGTGTCACCAGCTTTATTTTAACGAAAACAGATTAAAAATAGTTATGCAAAAAATCACCTTAACAGTGACATTGACTTGAACAGAATGCTTGGAATTTGTGAAATATTGCCTCGATACATACCTTGGTTGAGTTTATTGTTATTGACGATAGATGTCGTTACTAGATGTTTTTATCGCGATCATTATCAAGAGCAAGGAATAAAGAAATGTGTAATTGAAGTGGTCTTTCAGATTTTTTCAGAGTACTTCGTTGGTGTCTAGTTTTTTTGTTAGGTGTCTGTGGAAAACCCAGTAGTAGAAACGTTACAAAATGTATGGAAATGACATAAATCATTCACGTGACACATGTCATTGCCATACATTTTGTATCGTTTCTATAAGCGAAGTGTGATAATGTTACTTTGTCTACAGGCCCGGGCTCATGAGCTCTTATTGTCATGATAGTTTCACTCATTTATGAGACAGATGTATGTGACGTGTATACATCTGTCACTGTGCTTGGGCCCCTATGTATATCACCAATATTTCAACAGACATCACTAAGTAGCCCTTGGTTAGCAATAACGCTCAGTTTGCAACGTTAAAATAATATATGCGCAGATTAATAGTGTTCAGGTGTCCCGTAATGGCTGAGCTCGCTATTTTTGTCCCCTGCGTCTGTTTTAATGAGTTTTCTTTGCAATATACGCGCTAACTTTCCGTGGGACATTACCTGCGGAACGTACATTAACGTTGAGCTAAATATGGGTTAGGGTTTCTGTGTTTCTTTTATTTTCTACTTTGAGATACCTACTTCCAAGTTTTAAGTATACTGAAGCAGAGAATCTATTCTCTTTCTCCCAAAACGATAGATCGCAAACGAATGAAAATCAAATGTTTCGGTGTCGCTTTTATTTATTCAACTCAATTTTTCGTTCGTTTAATAATTAATTCATATAAATGTTTAGAATAATAATATATAAATATTTTTGAGAGGATTAAAGAAGCGTGGTAGGAACTTTGCAAATTTTCAGCCGAATCCTTCGATTTCCAGAGAAAGCGAGTAGGCCCTCAGTGGCCCAGTAGTATGAGCGAAAGTTGCCAGTGCAAAGGATGTAAGTTAAAATCCCTGCGGAAATAAAAATTGCTATAGAGTATCATAACTTATCTATTTTCTTTTACGCGATATAATATGCAGTTCTTTGGGGCAATTTCGAAAAAAGTATTATAATAAAATATTATATCGCTAAAATAACCACATAACAAACATTTTAAGTATTCCATAAAAAAATATGCGACAGTCAGTTGGGGACATAAAGAGTCAAATTGTTTTTCGGCTATAAAGTTGTAAAACAATGCAATTTGAACCACCGCAAAATTTGGAAATTGCGAAAGTATCACGTTCACAATAATGTTGGTATAGTGTTTCCAAAAATAATTCCATGGCATAATTGTGTTTTTTCATAAACAAAAAATAAGAACATTATCTATACAGATAAAAAAAATTGTCTGTTTGAAATTTCAAAATAACAGCTTTTCACTAAATGCATATGAAAGTATACACGCTACTGACACCGAAAAACCAAGTTTTCAAATTTTTCTCTGTCTGTCTGTCTGTCTGTCTGTTTGTTCCGGGTAATCTCCAAAACGGCTGGACCGATTGTAACGGGACTTTCACTGGCAGGTAGCTGATATTTCAAGGAGTAACTTAGGCTACTTTCATTTATTAAAAATATTAGGGTTCCGCGACAATAATAAAGAAACTAAATCTACGCGGGTGAAACCGCGGAGCTAGTTTATTAATAAATTATTTTTATGATTCCTTATTCAAATCACGTTTTTATACTGCCAGCTCTATTTTGCGAACAAAACTTAGTTACTATATTTTTTTGTCATAATCTTATTTCAAAATTACATGCATATTTTTATTTTCATCTTTTTAACAACTAAATTTTTTTTAATTACAGTAATGTTTTACACATATAAGTCTAGAACAGTCTTCATTCATCTGCACTAACATTTCTTTGTTTGGAAAGTGGACTGAGTTGAAATTTTAATGACCATCGAGATTTGTGGCCTGTGAATTATGGTTTGAAGTAGTGAAGGGCTGTATCGATATCGATGCTTTTAATAGGGTCGTGTCGTGAGTTTGCTTTTTAATCTGTTCTCGCATCAGAGTAAAGTGTTGAACACGGTACCTATAAATACTTAGTAACAAACGGGATAAGATATTATCTTTTATGTTTTGTTATAAATAATAGGATTAAACTATTAGCCCTAAACTTATTTAAATAGTGTTTAAAAGATTTTTTTGATTAACATTACCAAACCATTGATCAATTATTTATCGACTATTATCTGCTAAACAGTTCCCTATTTCATCGGAATGTAGATATATTTAAAAACATAAACAGACGAACAAACTGTCTGCATTTTTTGTTAGAACAGCGCATTATTTTATAAATTTAAATATCGACCACTTAAGCCCATCACTAGCCGTTTTGCAAACTCCTCAAATGTCAATTTAGTGGTTGCATGTGTCGAGCAGATGCAGACAAGGTCCCGAAATAAAAAAAGGCCTTCAGGTCTCAAACACCATGGTTCCAAAACAATAGCAACAGGCAACGTCGTCCGTGAGAAATAAAAAAAAATAACAGTACTTAAATTTGGAATGTATCTTAATGAAAACATGGGAGTAATCCTAGTTTTATGTAGAAATATTCGCAATTTCATTTGGTCTAAGAAATATAAAAGAAATATTACTCTTTACATATTTTTAAATTCCAAACTTAGTAGAAATTATTAAAATAGAATGTAGTATGTATTAAAAAAATTTTGGAAATTAAATATTCTATACTTCTTTCTAACCTTTAGGTCCTGTGGGAGTTCTTTGTCTACCAATCAGTCATAGACAAAACTACACAGCATAGAAAAAAACTAGTTTCCGCTCGCTGATTCATTCGTAAATGTCCATATTTTCTCGTAACTTATACCTAAGGATAATATCCTGAAGAAACGAGTATATTTGAGAAGAAATTCAAAGACGTATAATATTGAAAAGATGGTATTTTATCTATTTCTACCCCGTTGGGAACCCTTCTGGGAAGGCATAACGACCTATAGACTAATATGAACCATAGGTTTAGTCCTGACAACAGTTTGACAGCACTAATCAAAGTGACCTGTCAGTTGTCATGACGTCATAATAAGCCATTCCAAATTTGTCATCATTATCCAGACTTAATAATTTAAACGGACCACCAAAGCGAAAGATTAGACCAATTCGTCCCATTGTCTTAGTATAATAATCTATTACGTATTCTGTGGTAACCTTAATAACTCAAGATTACATAGGACACGGCTTGAAGTAATTGCATTGTTTGGGACAATTATGCTCTTCGTGGGACTTAAGCTGTTTTTTGAGCACTTGTAACACTGAGGGACAAAACCGAAAGCCTTGCAATACTCGTTTAAAATACACCTACCTATCTGTACTAAGACTAGTTGTGCCCTGCGGTTTCACCTGCGTACATTTAGTTTCATGCACATTAATTTCGCGGCACCCTAATATTTTTTATAAATAAATTATGCATGCAAAGCCTCAGCCCGATCGGTTTAAAATTGACAAAGTTTCATACAAACTTTCATCCCCTATTTTATCCCCTTGGGGTTAGAATTAATCAAAATCCTTTCTTAGCGGATGCCTACGTCACAACATCTACCTGCATGCCAAATTTCAGCCCGATCCGCCCAGTGGTTTGGGCTGTGCGTTGATAGATCACTATGTCAGTCAGTCAGTCAGTCAGTCACCTTTGAGTTATATATATTAAAACGTAACATTTGTTAATGTTTTCGTTTAGGCGGTAAATATGTACACTTCCAAACTCAACTCAACTCAACTCAAATATATCTTTATTCGATTAGACTTTATACAAAGTACTTTCAAATCGTCAGAATGACACAATTAAAAAAACCGCCTACTTATCGGATTAAACTTTTTTCTTCACTTATAATAAGAATAGAATTGGTAGATCACGTTGGCGAAGTTGCTGGCCGAAGTTCGTTGGGTTTAAAAAGAAATAAAAACAATTGGGATATGTAAAGAAAACGAGGCGCTATTCTATTCTAGAAATCCGATTTGTAGTCGGCTTAAGATCTTTTATTTTCCTCGAAAATAAATAGAAATATTTATTTAACTAAAGCAGAATTTCAAAAAATAATAGAAAAATGATTTTATTACAAGTACAATGATAAATTGGAAACATATATCATCATAATCGCTCATATTACTATCACCTTACTTTAAAGGCGATATAAAACCTGATTACCCAAAAATCAAAGCATGAAAATAAAAAAATATCTCGTAAAATTATCGTTTGCGAATAACGAGACTGAAAGTACTGAAACGTGTGTAATACGATTCTACATGGGTTTTTGATTGCTTGGAGTTGTGCCAAAGATATTTTTTAGACGCGGCTAAGATTTACGTCGGATCTAGTCTAAATGTTCGGCTGTCGTAATCAGTTGGGTTTAGAGTTGTTACGATTCGATTAATTGTATCGATTTTCTAACTATCTTGTTTATCGAATCGAATGATACAAAGCTAAGACTAATGGGTCCCACTATAATGACGCTACCTTTCTCCCCCCCCCCCCTTGGATCACTGGCTACCTTCCTCGCCACAAGAGCACGGGACTTCTCTAAGGTAGAGTTAATTGACTGGGATCTCGGAGGTGCAGTACAGTTTGAAAATGAAAATGAAAATGAAAATGATTTATTCAGTTTTGGCCCTGGTAAGGCACTAATGAATGTCGAGGAATTTACCACCATATTTGAATTATTACACTCACGACTGTATTCCACGATAGGATAAGCTGAGGTGTTATTATAGTACCTCCCACATTTCGCCAGTTAAGTCCCATGTAATAGGGGGCGAGCCTATTGCCATTAACCGGATACTAATCAAGACTCCGGGCTGCTACTGGGAAATTACATAAATCCAATAATATGCCCGACCCAGGGATCGAACCCAGGACGTCGTGATCATATTGAGGCAAAGCATATTTAATGCAATATTAATGTCATGATAAGCATTATTTTCAGTGCTTTATACATATTAAATGTATGTTTGATAAAGCAACAACATGCAATTTCAATCCATTACCCATTCGAATTTCGAACTCAATCGATTAATTGATTGTGGTTTAATCGATTCGCATCACTAGTCGTCCATTATCGTAATGGGACCTAATGTTTGAATCATTGTGCCTTTGTAGTTCGTTCTTTGGGTAAGAAGATTAGAGTTTAGGATTTATTCGATCCGTGCATTTGAAATTTGATTTTATTATTTACTAGCTGTGCCCCGCGGTTTCACCCGGGTAGATTTTATTTAATGGTTTAAAAAAAATCTAAGTAGCCTAAGTTACTCCTTGTAACATTATCTATCCGTCAGTGAAAATCCCGTTAAAATCCGTTCAGCCGTATTGGAGATTACCCGGAACAAACAGACAGACAGATCGAGAAAATTTTAAATCTTGATTTTTTTAGTGTCAGTAGCGTGTATACTTTCATATCCATTTAGTGAATAACTGTTATTTTGCAGATACAAACAGACATTTAAATTTTATTTATCAGTATAGATATGGATATAGATATAGATTGGTAAATTGCTATACCTTGATAAGGATATTACAAACAGACACTTATTTATCTAAATATAGATGTATAGATTGTCAGAATATTTTTCATATATATATATATATACATATCAAGAGGTGTTGTAATAACAACACCCACTTTTCACCTGATAATGATTAAGTGCCAACGTGACAGATGGTGGGTCTATATAGATAATACGAGATATTAATGGTGATCCCACTGCTATTGACCCACAATGGGTCCACGGACAAGCCCCGCTAGGATTCGAACTTGCGTCTCTGCTCAAACCCCACGGCCACGGCTCTTTCACATTTAAAAGTACTAAGTATTCATAACGTGCCTATTTTCTGTTTCATATCTATTTTTCTCCTTGTTTTTCCTTAGATGTGTGAGGGAGAAAGAACGTATTCAATGCGCAATATGTAATTATCGTTTTATGTTCCAGTTTCGTGTGAAGCTCTCCAGATATTCCGTTTATTTCTGTATGACAGCTATAACTCACATTTTTATATAAGCTTTTATATTCTTCAACGAAAGATGAAAAACACCTTAGTTTTAACATATTAAAATAGTGTCTAAAATTCTTCCATGCGTAAAGTCTTGTTTACTCATCATCTCCCTGGCCTTATCCCATACATTGTTGGGGTCGGCACTTGATTCAACCCGATGTGGCTGATCACCTGATTTTTATACGAAGCGACTGCCATCTGACCTTCGCAACCCCATTTAGGAGGAATATCTGTGATCTGGGTTAAACCAGTTGTCAGATTATTTTTAGGCCTCCGACTGACCTGTAACGATTGCCAAAGATGTTAAATTGGCAACCGGGACCGACGGCTTAACGTGCTCTCCGAGGCACGGAGGGAACTCGGGCGGTCACCCATCCAACTACTGGCTAGGCGTATGGTTGCTTAACTTCGCTGATCGAATGATATGCGCAATAGCAACTGTGCCACGAGCTCCTCACTACTACTAAGTTAGTAATAATAATAATCCATTCTGATAAATAAATTGAAGTGTCTGTTTGTAATTCCAAATTAACAGATTTTCACTAAATGCTTATGAAAGTACATACGATAAGTACTCACATAAGAAACCCTATATTTTTTTTCTGTCTGTCCTTCCTTCTGTGTGTATATCTGTAGTTCACCCATTGAATTAAGTCTACGCGGGTGAAACCGCGGGGCACAGCTAGTTAAATAATATATTTATGTGTATAATTAACGTATGAATGAAATAACGGCCGTGGGGTTTAAACATAAGGAAATAATATACAAAAATAAATGTGTAATTCTTTCGGCGTTATAATTATAAGTTCCTGTACGGACACTGAAAGCGGAAGTCATCAAACTGTTGACCGCACTGAAATGTCTCCTGAAAACAAACACATTCAAGGAATTTACGTTTTTGGGAATCTGTTGAAGATTGCTTTCATAGAAAAATTGGTAGCTATGATTATTTAATGATTATGAAGAAATATCACTATTTTATCGATAGGAGAACATAAGATGTGTCTATACTAGGTATACTCGCGGTTTCTCCCGTGCCCAAACCCTATATATCTATACAGATAAATAAAATTGAAGTGTCTGTTTGTAATTCCGAAATAACAGCTTTTCACTATATGCATATGAAAGTATACACGCTACTGACACTAAAAAACCAAGTTTTAAAATTTTTCTCTGTCTGTCTGTCCGTCTGTCTGTCTGTCTGCCTGTCTGTTTGTTCCGGGTAATCTCCGAAACGGCTGGACGGATATTAACGGGACTTATGTTACAAGGAGTAACTTAGGCTACTTAATTTTTTTTAAAAACATTAAGGATTCGCGGGCAACCATGAAATTAAAATCTACGCGGGTGAAACCGCGGGGCACAGCTAGTGAAAAATAAAAATAAAGCTCTATACATACGTCTTTGAATTACTTCTCAGACATATGTAGGTTTCCTCGCGATGTTTTCCTTCATCGTAAAGCAAGTAGTGCGAAATCACTGTATACTGTATTTTTTTTAGAAATACTCATTGGTACAGGCTCCGCTGGGATTCAAACTTGTTTCGCTTGCGTAGCAGGCCACCATGGCGGGGGTTAAATTAGTAAAGAATTTTAATTGAAAATAACATGGTACATAAAATGTACACAGACATGAATGCGAAAGTAGGTTGTTGTAAAAAGTGTGTAAGTAAATGTCAGTTTATTACCAAGTGTCATCAAGATCGGCTAAACGGGCTATCTGTGTACAAACAGGTGCAAAACGGTTACTTATGCAGTTATTAAATAACTTGTTTCTGTCTGTGACTTCGTCTATATAATTTTAAAAAGTAGCTTTGCCATTCATTTTAATAGTAGCTTAGTTGACGTGTCTCTACAACTTCAAAATATAATTCTAGCAAATTTTAGCCGTTAATTTAAAAATAATTGTAACATTAACGGACTGACAAAAGTACCCACTGTGGCTTCGCATTAAAATATAACTAACTAGCTGACCCCAAAGATGTTGTCCTGTCTTAATTAGGAGATATTTGCAGCACGCATTCTATCAATCCTATGTCAAACGATACATCAAAATAGTTATTTGTTATACAAGAGTGCAAAGTTGCTTTTTAACCGCGTGTTCAATTTTGATGACCGAGCAAGCGAAGGATTCTAAAATTAGAATCCTGAGCGTTAGCGAGGGAATCAAAAGAGCACGAGGTGAAAAATCTTTGCACTCGAGTGCAACACGTAACTTTTCATTCCACCTCAGCGAGGAAATGACTAAATGAAAAAAAAAAAAACGTTTACAATCACAAGATAGGTACACTTTTATTTCAGTTTAGGTATTAATTACTACATTATGACAGGTAAGTATTACAGAATAATCTTTTTAATTCACAAACTTCGTGCACACGATGTTCTAAATTCAATTTACTTTATCCTCTAGAGAATAAAAACGGCTTTTCCACTCAGATATTGAAAATTAAAAATACTCTTTCCGAGATGGTGGGATGAAAAAGTTTTTATTGTCCAAAGCGCTAATTCTTAAATTTTAAAAATAATCCGCGCAATATTCTAATTTTTTTTCTTCTATAAGAACCATCTCCTGACTATAACGAACACAACAAAAGAATTATCTAAATCGGTCCAGTCGTTCACGCGTGATGCCGTGACCAAGGGAACTAGGGATTCATTTTTATATATACAGATTATAGTTTTATTAGCACATTGAAAAATTGCTATACATTGATAAGTATATTATAATGGATCTGCCGCGTTATTCTGTAAGATTTCTCAGCGACGCACTCGTCTAGTGTCGGTATCATAGATATTAAATTGAACTCTATCATCTATGTATTATGTATCAATTTCTTATGATTGAAACAGGCGTTCTAGGTCTATACACTAAGAAAACTTATAGAATAACGAGACTGATTCTTTAGTTATTTGCTTTATTTCACTTTGAATAAAACTTACTAATTACGTGTATATTAAAATCTTGTTGTCCCCTCATAAAGAGGGCAAAAATTCACGACAACCCACAGGAAGCCGAGTTATTTCCAGTCTCAAACGCAATATGAAATGTCACATGATATTTGAACACGTCTACTCGAATATTTTACGAGTCGTGACTTATCGATATTCGTTGTAAACACACGCATAAAGTGCATAATCGAATGGCAACCGAGTTTGACAGTTGCAAAACATACTGTCAAGGTGTTTGGTATCGTTTTCGAGTCGTCATTGATACTCAACGCACTGCTTCTTAAGATATTTATTTTGAAGATATTTTATTATGATTAGGGGTTCGTGTCCTTCTGAATGACTCTATTTTCTCTGCCTTATTTAAGTGAGATATTTTCTATGCTTATTTTATTGCCGACACCTTGTTTGACAGGCTGTAACGATCTGTAATAGCCTGTAACGATTATTACACAATGAAATGACATTAAGTTTTTGAAAATATGAATTAATTTAAAGCCCAATCATTACAGAGCTCTCATTACAACGATAGTTCGGCTGTGTGACAGTGGCAGAAGTGTCATATACATCTGTCTCATAATATGAGTCAAACTATCGTGGCAATAAGAGCTCATTCATTCATTCGCTTCAACAATAGAAAAAATACTATGTTCTATATAATTCCGAGTAGTAAGCCCGCAGACAGGGCGTATTTAAACTAGTTCAGCATCCAAATATAAATGACCGTTAACATTCAAATTAAAAGCACATCGCTATTAAAACAATTGCCATATCAAATAAATCGTGCCAGAAATAAATGAATTTACAATATAACTACACGCCGTCATCTTATTGTCAAATAATGCGACATCAAACGGAAAGCAGAGACTTAGGAAGCTATTACATATTAAGAATGTCGCCGAGATGAAAAGAAAATTTTATTTTTAATCGCAACTCGTGGCGGGAATGTAAAATAGAAATATTAAAAAGCCACGCATCCGTTTCCTCTTCGGATTTCGATATTTCTATGCTTGTGGTGTCGTAAAGGTGCTTGCTCATAGGGCTTGGCAACGCGATGGTATGATGTAAATTATTCGTTGGTCGCTTCTATCTATACAGATAAATAAAATTGAAGTATCAGTTTGTAATTCCAAAATAACAGTTTTTCACTATGTGCATATGAAGGTATATACGGTACTGATAATAAAAAACCAATTTTTTTTATCTCTTTCTGTCTGTCTGTCTTTTTGTTCCGGGTAATCTCCGAAACGGCTGGACCGATTTTAGCTTTCACTGGTAGCTAATTTTACAAGGAGTAACTTAGGCTACTTTTTTTTTAAAAACATTAAGGTTCCACGGGACACCCAAAAAATTAACACTACGCGCATGAAACCGCGGGGCACAGCTAGTGCATATACTGTACCTATGTCAAATGTAAAGGTTCCTTAATTTGTTAAGACTTCGCTACGAATTCGCATTTAAATAAAATAGGACGCTCAAATTTGAGAATGCCAAAATTATATATTGGCATCCACACAGATAAAAATTTAACATAGAGATTAATTTTTTATCATAATTACGTAGGTAACAATATTTTGTACTTTAGGAGCAATTATAGATTCACTATTACATTCCTACTTAAATCTATACAGATAAATAAAATTGAAGTGTCTGTTTGTAATTCCAAAATAACAGCTTTTCACTAAATGCATATGAAAGTAGACACGCTACTGTCACAAAAAAAACAAGTTTTAAAATTGTTCTCTGTCTGTCTGTCTGTTAGTCAGTGAAAGTCCCGTTAAAATCAAGGAGTAACTTAGGTTACTTTTATTCATTAAAAATATTAGGGTTCCGCGACAATAAGGATGAAACTAAATCCACGCGGGTGAAACCGGTGGGGCACAGCTAGTAAGTTAATATATTCGATGATCCACGAACTGAAGCAAAACTTTCAATGTAATCTTTTGTATGATAGGTTTTTATATGAAATATTTAGTTGTATGCAAAAACGGTGTCAATGAAAAATTAATCTGTGACATGTCTATGTTTTTTCTCGCTCTCTGCTTTGAATCCGTTTATATATTAATAATAACTAGGTAAATAGTTTATATTCCAAGGATATTCACACCACAGACCCTAACTAGAAAACTATGATTACTGATCAGAGAGATAAAAAAAAATAATCACGGCATTTATATCTGACACAGATAAGTTCAAAGTTTTAAACGGCGTGCCTGTAATAAATCCAAAAGTCTGTGGCGAGCCTAATATTTAAGCCAATTAAAGATGGCGTGTAAGGCGGAAGGTTGTCGGTTACCGGTAGCCAGTTGCCAGTTGCCAGTTTAAGATAGTAATGCGACACGCGATTTCCGTTGCGGTAATTATGACAGTTGCAAAACGGAATAGTGATGTGGTGACATTTATGTCATCGTGTTACGGCATTTTTGATGCACAGGTATAATATAATATTTTATTAATAACTAGGTGAGCCCCACGGGTTTACCCGCGTAGATTTAATTTCATCCTTATTGTCGCGGAACCCTAATAGTTTTAATAAATAAAAATAGCCTAAACATGGTTTTTTAGTGTCTGTAGCGTGTATACTTTCATATGCATTTAGTGAAAAGCTATTATTTTGGAATTACAAACAGACACTTCAATTTTATTTATCTGTATAGATAAAGATAAAAGTAACCTTAGTTACTCCTTGTAACATAAGCTATCTGCCAGTGAAGTGAAGCTCCGATAAAATTGGTCCAGCCATTTTGGAGATTAAGGAAAATAATTTAATGCGTGTAAAAAATTGTTTTTTCAGGCAACTTAGAACACATAAATCACAAAGAAGTCTAAACTAAGTATTACAACTTGTGAGATAGTTACATTTAAATGCTTTTGTCATTTTAGAAATCTAAGCTGGAGCTAAAAAAATACGAAAAGCTAAGATGTTATAAATACATCGCAAACATTGTATATTACATCTTCATAGCTTAATGAGGAATTCCTAGCAAATACAGTTTTCCAATTAAGTGAATATCTGCTAATAGCATCGGTATGTGAACAATATTTTTTGTCCAACTCGGGTATTTTTTGTTTACCCACATGTAAAGGTGCAGTCCACAGGAGGGTAGTCCGCCATCTTGGATTTATTTATAGAGGTGCGCGTGCGCGTGCAAGAAGCATTCAATTAGTTTGATTTGTTTGAAATCGATTCATGGAAGTTTCTTTTCTTCGTAAATAAAATCAAACTATTCGTTTAGCAGATTTTCATAGCATACTAAGATATGGCAAGTAGCATAAGTGAGGTCAGTCATGAAAGAAAAAAAATTATACTTGAAATCCTCGTCGCGACGTTCAGTGTCGGTTTCAATCATACGAAATTGAACTTTTTCATCTTTGTAATACAAATTTCCTATGATTGAAATCGACACTCGACGTCGAGTTCGACGCTGAGAAACCTCACAGAATAAAGTAGTTATTCTGTTTGTAATTCCAAAATAACAGCTTTTTACTAAATGCATATGAAAGTATACACGCTACTGACACTAAAAAACGAAGTTTTAAATTTTTTCTCTGTCCGTCTGTCCATCTGTCTGTCTGTCTGTTTTTTCCGAGTAATCTCTGAAACGGCTGAACCGATTTTAACGGGACTTTTACTAGCAGGTAGCTGATGTTTCAAGGAGTAACTTAGGCTACTTTTATTTATTAAAATTATTAGGGTTCTGCGACAATAAGGATGAAACTAAATCAACGCTGGTGAAAACGCGGGGCACAGCTAGTTATAAGTATAAAAGTAAGATATAGATAATACGCAGAACGCTGGCATCATACTAATTATTGCAGTACAGTTATCAAGTTGATTGTGTCGTATATGGTTTGCGATGCGGTGTGACTAAGGACCGACGTAAATCAACTACATATTAATTGTGTTGTAAACGTATGAAGTGCGTTGTTTGAAACACCTGCTTCAACAAACCTTTGTCTGCACTAATATTATAAAGTGGAAAGATTTGACTGTTTTTTTTCTTTGTTCATCATCTCCCTGACCTTATCCCATACATTGTTGGGGTCGGCACTTGATTCAACCCGATGTGGCTGATCACCTGATTTTTATACGAAGCGGCCATCTGACCTTCGCAACCCCATTTAGGATGAAAATCTGTGATCTGGGTTAAACCAGTTGTCAGATTATTTTTAGGCCTCCGACTGACCTGTAACGATTGCTTAACGTGCTCTCCGAGGCACGGAGGGAACTCGGGCGGTCACCCATCCAACTACTGGCTAGGCGTATGGTTGCTTAACTTCGCTGATCGAATGATATGCGGAATAGCAACAATTTTTTCTTTGTTCGTTTGCATTGAATAGGCTCCGAAACTACTTGACCGATCTTAAAAATTCTTTCAGCAATGGATAGCTACATCATCAGCGAGTAACATAGACTATGTTTTATGCCCGTACTGCCGTGGGAACGGGAACTACGCGGGTGAAACCGCCATCTGCTAGTTTCATATACTGATGGCACGACCTGCCGCGTTATTCACTAAGGTTTCTCAGCGTCAAACTCGAAGACGAGCGTTGGTTTGAATCATAGGAAATTGATACATAATACATAAAGGATAAGGTTCAATTTCGTACCTTAAAACTGACACTCGACGACGGGTGTGACGCTGAGAAACCTTAGTGAATAACGTGACTGCAGTTGAACTAAGCATGCGCTTAGAAAATGATTTATGCTAGACCCAGACCCACTATGATCGTTAAGGCAGCGCGTATTAAGAACTTCTTAGCTTTGACGTTTAATTTTACGGTCATCATTTCAGTCGGCAGACTCCCACTGCTGGGCATAAGCCTTCTTCAAGTATAATTTTACGGTACCGAAATGAAATGTCAAACCTTAGGTAGTAAGATGTCCCTGTTATAACGACGTTGGGCCCTAGGAGACAAATAGTGTCATGGTGACAGCATTTTGGACGATTGCGTGTGCTTTTAGTAGTTATTGCCTAAAGTTTTGGTAATAAGAACTTATGCTAAGTTCCCTGGATCTTCAGGTCTGCTCTCAAAACAACAAAATGTCAAAACTGGGTTCACAAAAGCATCATGCATACCTCAGCCGATTTAACCCTGATTGCATGCTAATCGCTCAGGTGTGTCTGCCACATTAATCCTAACTGGAAGGCAATAACATTATAATTAGCAGTATTGACGCACACTGCGATTCCTGCTACTGGTGACTAGTTGATTTGTTTATGAAACTACCTACGCTCTATACATTCATTATCTTATTTCTGTAGTAATAAGGTTGAATTTAGTACTTAAACTGTAAAATACCATTTCAAAACGACAAAATATTCTTCGTTACATAAGAAACAAGTTGCCTAATTAAGTAATTTTCTGTAACGAAACTTTTGAAAATGGACTTTCGAAATGGATAATATTACATTATGAGCAGACGAAGACACGGGCGGAAGCTAGTGTTTTGAAACACAACGCGACAATAAAAGCATAAGCATAGCGTGGTGGTTACTTTAACTTGCATAGAAATCATTAATGGTAAATCATATCATTAAAGCGGTTAGGGTGAAATGAAAATAAAATGCGGTTGTATTTGGACTAAATAACAATAATTTAGTTCATTACAGCGCATAATGTTCAAGGAAATTATTAAAACCAACCAACTTAAAACTGGAAGTTCAAATTCAAATTCAAATTCAAATATATCTTTATTCGATTAGACTTTATACAAAGTACTTCCAAATCGTCAGAATGACACAATTACACAGGATTATACACATGCTACCGCCAGGTTGTTATGGTAATGTTTTTACATTTTCCTGTACATTTCATACGCTATAAATATGTCAATGACCTTTCACGTACGCTGAAAATATACTGACGTTCGCGGAAGCTCAGATGGTACAGTTTCATGAGTGGTCAATTTTTATATTAAATTTGCAAAATTGAGAGTAAATCTATACAGATAAATAAAATTGAAGTGTCTGTTTGTAATTCCAAAATAACAGCTCTTCACTAAATGCATATGAAAGTATACACGCTACTGACACTGAAAACCAAATTTTAAATTTTTTCTCTGTCTTGTCTGTCTGTATTTCTGTCTGTCTGTTTGTTCCGGGTAATCTCTGAAACGGCTGGACCGATTCTAACGGGACTTTCATTGGCAAGTAGCTGATGTTCCAAGGAGTAACATAGGCTACTTTTATTTATTAAAAATATTAGAGATCCGCGACAGTAAGGATGAAACTAAATCCACGCGGGTGAAACTGCGGGTCACACTCCTTGAAACATCAGCTACCTACCAGTGAAAGTCCCGTTAAAATCCGTCCAGCCGTTTCAGAGACTACCCGGAACAGACAGACAGACAGACAGAGAAAAATTTTAAAACTTGGTTTTCTAGTGTTAATATCGTGTATTTAGTGCAAAGCTAAAAAGCTTTAAAGCAAAGCACTACAGTAAATGATACATTTTATTAGAGTAACGATGCGTAATATACCGTATAATAAAGATGCAATGGACCGTTACAAAATGTTATAATTGAAAGCGCGTGCGCATCTGTCAGTTTGATTAAAAACTAATTTGTTTACGAGGGGCTTAGAAATCTTTGAATCTCGCTTGTAATAACATAATCCCATCTTAAATGTGTAATTTATTTATTTATCTAGACGCTTACGTCAAGTCTATACAGCTAAAGTATGCTTATATAAATATATATATATCTATACCTACAGATACATTAAATTAAAGTGTCTGTTTGTAATTCCAAAATAACAGCTTTTCACTAAATTAATATGGAAGTGTATAAAGTTCAGATAATTAAAAAAAAACAATTTTTCAATTCTTTTTCTGTCTGTCTGTCTATTTGTTCCGGCTAATCTCTTAAACGGTTAGTCTGATTTCAGTGGGATTTTCAGTAGCTAAAACCGCGGGGCACAGCTTGTATGTATTCTTACATACTCTCAAGACTTGAACGGATATATGATACAAGTCCTACATTACCCTACATTCAAGGTTGATCAAAAACCAATACGGATTAGGCCCGGAAGCACCGCCATGACATATGCCTTCCTGCGCAGCTAAATTAGGTACTAAGGAAGTGATACGAGTGAATGGAGATGTTACTATTATAACCACGGATACTTTGGACCGAAAATATAGTTTAAATACAGGTAAACAAGTGTCAAACTTGGGACACGTTAGGGTCTCGAGAAATATGACAAAACATTTTTTTTTAATTAAAAAATTTAATGCATGTATCTGCCAGTGACAGTCCCGTTAAAATCGGTCCAGCCATTTCGGAGATTAGCCGGAACCAACAAACAGACAGACAATATTTTTTTTAAATTTGGTTTTTTAACTTCAGAACTCAACTATAACCGTAGACCAAACTGGGGTACCCGTACTCGTACCCTGGGGTAACCGTAGACAAAAGTCCTTCAATCTAGCGGAGCTGGTATTCAGTGTGACCAGTTGAATAAGGAACTCTTAATATATAGTAAGGTTCATTATATTCATCCGTCTAGTAAAGTCATGAGTGTTATTAAGACCGGCGAGACTCGGCGTGGTTTCCGCCGTGCAAAGAGTAGGCGGTTAATTTAAATTTACTCTTTCTCGCTTTGCCTTTGTCTGTGCAGCTATTTTATTGGTTTATCAATGTGGGCAACCCGCAGGTATTTTATATGGAATATAATGCTAGAAGTTTATTTTCTGGATAAATATTTTTGTTTGCATGGTAATCATGTTCGTGAGTAGTGTGGATTGAAATATCCTAGACATACCTACATATCGATGAATATAATTAAAATTGAAGTGTGTGTTTGTAATTCCAAAATAACAGCTTTTAACTTAATGTAAAAGAAATCTGAATTTTTTTCTCAATCTGTTTGTTCCGGGTAATCTCCTCTTAAGCGTCCGGGTAAACGGGACTTTCCCTAGCAGATAGCTAATGATACAAGGAGTAACTTAAGCCAATTTTATTTAAGAACAAGAATAAGGGCTCGACGGGACCCCCATGAAATAAACTTTTCGCGGGTGTAACCGCGGGGCATAGCTATTTTAAATAACATTGAAACTTAAATGCTTACGATTGTGTGGACAGTGACAATCGTTGAACGATGTAGTATTCACGTGATCTGAAATCGTTGTTCGATAGGATTTCAACTCAATAGGACTTTTTCGCGACGATGACTGAACTTTTCCGTTTTTTCTTCGATATATGAATAAGAAAGCACTGTCAACGACGCCCTTACGACTTTATTTCGTGAATGTATAGATATATGTATAAATACACACTAGACACACGCGCTCACACACACACACACATAAACACACACACACACACACAGACACACACAAATATATAATAATAATTGTAAATACCTACCTTGTTCCTCTGTAGATGGGCGCAAGCAACTGCTTCACAGTTTTTTAACTATTGTAGTTGTTTACGATCTGTATTGTTATTAGACTCTTATGTTGTTATGGTATTAAATAAATTCTTTAAAATTCTTTAAATCGGACTTCTGTATCTAATCTACGTTCCAATCACTACAAAGTTTTCGGAAAAAAATACCTATGTTTCATTCCTTTCATACTTCACTAGCGGACGTCACGCGGTTTCTCCCGCATAGTTCCCGTACCCGTGGAAGTACGGGAATAAAATATAGCCTATGTTACTCGCTAATGATGTAGCTATCCATTGCTGAAATAATTTTCAAGATCGGTCAAGTAGTTTCGGAGCCTATTCAATGCAAACAAAAAAAAACAATCAAATCCTTGCTTTTTATAATATTAGGATATAAAAGGGTTGAAGTCAATACTACACAGCTTCCCAAAGACTCCTTAAGCACTAAATAGCTCTTCAAACTTCAAGCAAATTTAGACTTTAATGCCTTTTTAAGAGTCGATTTCCACCGGAACACCATTATCTAAAAGCACTTTATGGAGCACGTGTTAATTCGCTATGTATCTACTAATGCAAAGATTAGGTATTTCCGTTTGTTCTCCCCCGCATCTGGTGACTGACTCATATAAAATTCTTCGGATACGCTCATGGAGATACTCGATTATCGCATTTGGTGTGAATATAATTATTGTTACCTCTAAGTCGGTTTCAGGATGTCGAGTATTTTCAGCGCCATCCATGGGCGTATTTTCAAGAATAGGGCAGAAGTAGTCATGAAATAGAAGGAAAGAACATACAGATAAATAAAATAAAACTGTCTCTTTGTAATTTTTCTGTAAAATCTTTTTGGTCCAGCTGTTTCGGAGATTACCCGGAACAAACAAACAGACAGACAGACAGAGAAAAAATTTAGTAGCGTGTATACTTTCATATGCATTTAGTGAAAAGCTATTATTTTGGAATTACAAACAGACACTTCAATTTTATTTATCTGTATAGATGTATAGATAGATTTGTAAAGGCTTACAGCTTATATAGCTTAAGTTGTCATAAAATTAATATTTAATAGCAACGATACCTTTCACCACATTAATATCATTATAAAGACGTTAAATGACAATAGCGAACAAAGCCACAGTGACAAGTGCGGTGAGTCACGTGGCCTTGGGCGACGAGACGGCTCCGAGACGACGGCGAGACTTACAGAACAACAAAACTGGATGTTACTCATCTATCATATGCGGGGTGAAGCCGGAGATATTTTAAAATCTCACATCATGTAAATAACTACTATGCTAAAATGGTTACAGCAGTAAAGTTAGTTCGAATCCCAGCCGGGCCTGTACCAAGAGTATTTAAAAAAAATTGCAGTGTACGGTGATTGCACAATACGTGTTTTACGGAAACCTGCATATGTCTGAGAGTAATTCAAAGACGTAGGTATAGAGACGGCGACACTCTCACCATCTGTTATTTTTTTTTTAGATATATTTTTTGGTGGGATTCAACTATGTATGTGTAGCAGGCGACTGCTCAAACCCTATGGCCATGAAGGCTTTAAAAAAATATTTTAATGCTAGCTGTGCCCTGCGGTTTAACCCGCGTAGATTTAGTCTCATACTTATTGTCGCGGAACCCTAATAATTTTAATAAATGAAAGTAGCCTAAGTTACTCCTTGATATATCAGCTAATGCCAGTGAAAGTCCCGTTAAAATCGGTGCAGCCGTTTCAGAGATTACCCGGAACAAAGACAGACAGAGAAAAATTTTAAAACTTGGTTTTTTAGTGTCAGTAGCGTGTATACTTTCATATGCATTTAGTGAAAAGCTGTTATTTTGGAATTACAAACAGACACATCAATATTATTTATCTGTATGTATACATATCTTTAGTTATTCAACGTGTTACACAGACTGAAAAAAATAATCATTACCGAAAATCATACTTCCTAACATCGAAAAACAAATGAACAACAAACAATCTAAAAAATTGTTTAGCATCTATTAACTAACAATATCTGAAAACAAAAAAGAACTCCATTTTAAACACCAATTTAAACAGTCATGTTAAGTGTGTAAACATGCCTACCGTCTTACCAATTAGCCCTTAAAACAATAAGTGTGGCTGCCGTGAGCAAACAAATCATAAATACAGTGCGTTATGTACTCGAGTGTATGGCAAATACTCGTATTGCTGAGAAATACAC
This sequence comes from Watsonalla cultraria, assembly GCA_964035505.1. Classification (NCBI taxonomy): domain Eukaryota; kingdom Metazoa; phylum Arthropoda; class Insecta; order Lepidoptera; family Drepanidae; genus Watsonalla; species Watsonalla cultraria. The sequence continues at coordinate 7,375,099 of OZ037730.1, forward strand.
GGTCAAGTGTACAGTTGAGTGGAAGAGTGGTATTAGTTTTTGTTCTAGCTCGAAAAAAATATCGATTAATAGTTAAAGTCATAATTTTTTTAACGCAATGTTAATAATTATGTAAAATGTGTTAATGTATTATTATATAAAATAGCGTAAAATTTTATGAATTGAAAATTAAATAAAAAATATGACAAAATAAAAATGTGATGAAGTTTACGGTGTAAACTTGTCTTGATACGGGCAATGGGAATTATGGAACATTTTACGAGGAGGAAACCAAAAAAAAACAGGAATTGTTAATTAAAATGTTTGTTGCCAAAAGTAACTCATTTGAATAAAACAATATACGGTCGAATTGAGCAACCTCCTCCTTTTTTTGAAGTTGGTTAATAAGTGATTCCCCAAAAGAAATATGTAAAAAACGTAACTTAACGCTAGTATAAAAAAGATACTCAATAAAAACCCATCAAGTTCGAGCCAAAAAAATCTCTCAACACTCGAGTTCATTGCATCATACGTAAATACAATATTAAAAATGCAATAAAATAATTTAACAAAAAAAAAACACCGCTACATCGAATTGCAGATGCACGGCTTAAAAAACAGACGACAGACAAAAAACCCAGACACATAAAAAGGGGACATGATGAAGTAAGATTTTTGACTGATTTAACTATCGGTTATTTTTTGCAATGTGCAGACGGTGTGAAAATATTTGGTTAGCGATGCTATCCATAAAGTCAAGTGCGAATTAATAAAATAATTTTGTGGCATTAAAGCATGTAGTCTGATGGTAAGCGCTCACCACATTCATTTAAAACACCAGAGGTGAAATTATACACGCATTTTTGTTGACCTATTAATTTTGAGGATAAGGTCTTTAAGAAGTCAGTTAGTTACGTGTTTTTTATTATAACTGTGCCCCGCGGTTTCACCCCGGTATACTTACATTCTTTCAAGCGTAAACGTAAGTAAACTTTTTGTAATATCAATTATTTAGTGAATTTCCCGTTCAAATCGGTCCAACCGATTCAGATATTCGCCGGAAAAAACAGACAAGTGTAGAAAATTAACAAATTTTTTTTATGTAAGAACCGTATATACTTTCAAATGCATTTAGTGAAAAGCTGTAAACACTTAAATTTTATTTAAATCTGTGTATATATTTCGTTACATTTAATATGCTTATTTACCTATTATAAAGGTATATTGACCCAAATCGGTGTCTCTCGGGATTGTGCCAAGAAGGCTGGCAGCATTGCCACGTTAAATGGCAATGCTGATTATCTTATCTTAGGCGATAAATGCCCCAGCCCGCTTGACACGAGAGACTTCTACCAGATAGATTTTCAACGATATACGCAGAAAAGAATTTATTTTTTCCGTTTTTGGTATTTCGATTAAATTTAAGATACATTTATTTTGTATCTATACAGATAAATAAAATTGAAGTGTCTGTTTGTAATTCCATAATAACAGCTTTTCACTAAATGCATATGAAAGTATACACGATACACTAAAAAACTAAGCTTTAAAATTTTTCTCTGTCTGTCTGTCTGTTTGTTCCGGGTAATCTCTGAAACATCTGGACGGATTTTAACGGGACTTTCACTGGCAGGTAGCTGATGTTTCAAGGAGTAACTTAGGTAACTACTTTTATTTATTACAAATATTAGGGTTCCGCGACAATAAGGAAGAAACTAAACTACGCGGGTGAAACCGCGGGGCACAGCTAGTTTATAATAAACTTGTAGATGTGACGTGTAAAAGTTTTAAATAAACTTACTCTTATTATTGAAATTTTTATACCTGGCTATTTTCGACTTATTACTAAAGAGATCGGTAATTCACGCACCTAATTTAGTCGGGTGTTACATCAAAATCAAATATACATTAATAAAAATATAATTATGTCTCGAAGTGTTTGAGAGGCGATGGTACCCGACCATTTTAACGAGTCAGATTCTCACATTAAATATAAATTATGTTTTTCAACAAAATAGACAAAACATTACCAAAATACGTGTTTGAAAGTTAAATGTGTTTATAATTCGATAATACTGGTTATTGTGTTGTAGAAATTAAGTTATTATATTCGCATTTAACTTTGTATACCTACTTATGAGATATCTAGCTGTGACCCGCGGTTTCACCGGCGCAGACTTAATTAAGAGTGGCTTTATAACACGGTTCCCTAATTGTTTTTTAAATATACGTAGTCTACGTTACTCCCTGTAAAATTTGCTATTCGGAAGTGAAAGTCTAGCCGTTTCGGAGATTAGCCGGAACAAACAGACAGGCATACAGGCAGACAGACACAAATAGAGGGACAGTCAGAGAATATTTTTTTTTTTTTGTGAGTAATTTCATATGCATTTATCGAAGACCTGTTAATTTAGAATTACAAACAGACACTTCAATTTTATTTATCTCTATAGAATTTATAGATTATAAATAAATGTCATTAACATATTATATAGAAACTACACCTTAAACAAAATGGTTACCTTACCTCAAACAAACAGACCTTTGAGGAAAGTAAGCAATTTACTTCACGACTATTTCGGGATCCCCCACTCAACCCTTCTCCGAGTTGAAGGTCGGGCTTCGAACAAATATTTATAAGATCAGCGATAATTGATTTTAGTGAACTTTGAGTCTGGAACAGATTTAAATTAATAAATATAAAAATAATATTGGCTTTTGTTACATGTCTACATAAAATAGTCTTTTATTTTTAAATTCAACTTCATAACCAGCGTTTGAATTGACTTTCAGGGTTTTGACACAGATATGTAATATCTATCCTAATGACGTTATAATATATAAAATATATTAAAAGGTTACCATGAAGGAAAACAGAGTACTATGGAGAACAATCCAAAATCGAAGAGGAAAAGATGATTGGCCATCTCATGCGACATGACAGCTTCTTTAAAAACATAGTAGAAGGAAAGGTAGAGGGGAGGAGAGGAAGAGGAAGACCAAGGCTAACATACATGGGACAAGTTAAAGAAAATGTGTCCGTCATGTCGTATAAGGAGGTCAAAGAACTGGCACTGGACAGAGACAAATGGAAAGAGTTGCATCGGTTACAACGACAAGAGTTATTACTCTTAAATTCATAATGATGATTAAAGACTTTAACCACATTAAGATGTCACTCGCACCTTTTATCTGTTTCTATAAAAATCCAGTCAATTTGACCCACTCGTGCGTGAAAGAAGAACAAACACTTGGTATTTATAATAACACTACGATCATACTTCTATAGACATAGAAGTATGACTCACAGGGCCCGACTGAGCACGCTTACATTGGTAATAGGGCTACCAACCAATCAAAACACGGTGTCACCCGCGTAGACTTCATTTCTTGGGTAGCTATGGGTAAATGAAGCGGAGAAAAACTTTTTTTAAATTTTAAAGTAGCCTATGTATCTCCTTGTAACACCAGCTATCTGTCAGTAGAAGTCCCGTTAAAATCAGTCAATCTGTTTCAAAGATTTACCGGAACAAACAGGCACATGGACAGAGTGAGAGCATTTTTAGTTTTTTTTCAATTTAGGTACAGTGTAAAGTGTAGGTATACTTTCATACATTTAGTGTGAAGTTGTAAATTTGGCAACCCTTATTTGAGATTGTGTGAAGAGCGTACTCGCTGAATATTTACTGAAACAACGTTTCTTGTTATTTTTCAGTGTGCAGAGGCCACGTCAGGAGTTGCGTGTTTTCTCTCAGTTATTTTCTAACAATTTTGCGTAACATTAAAACGGTTATTTAGAACGTAAATAAGCCGTGGTACATCCACCTCTGATAACCTTCTAAAGGTGCCGTCAGTAATTATAAGCACTCTTTCAAATACATGCGCAGTTATCCTTAGTATTTTCAAGTCAACCCCATCTATACAAATATTATAAAGAGGAATGGTTTGTATGTATGTTTGTAACGAATTGGTTCAAAAAGTAAAGGACAGGCCTAGTGCGAGTTTTTCACTGCCGCTGCCACAAGTCACCGCGTCGACGTAAACGCAGATTTGTATAGGATTGGAACAGCGCCTCTGTCGGCCTAAACATGACACTATTGTGAGCCCATACAAATCTGCGTTTACGTCGACGCGGTGACTTGTGACGGCGATTTTAAGAAAACTCGCACTAGGCCTTTTGATGGAAATTTTGGTACGTTTTTAATTACCCATTCCAAAAGTCTCTCATACGAGTTTAATTTAGTTTTCCTGACATAAACGAGCCGTTTTACTGGGAACCATTGTTGTTCCTGTAAACGTTATGTGTATCGTGTTACTTACCGCGTTTCACCTTACTATAACAACATGGCGCTTGAAACATTGTGGCTCGGTGGGGAACGATTTTGAACTAACTTATGACTTTGACAAAACCGAGTCTTTATATCAATATTCATTTATACAGATACAGAAATTTTAATGTGTATTTGGAATTCTAAACAGGCTGCAACTAAATGCATAATATTATGAAAGTATATACATATAAAAAGAATTTAAAAAAAAATTACGTCTTTCTGTCTGTTTGTGGCAGCTAATCTCTGAAGTCTGAAGTCTGAAGTGATCTAATAGCAGATATTCGACTACTGTTTGCATTCAAATAAATCAAGTCAACACATCCTGCGATTTTATCTCTAAATCGCACGTTTGACTTTGACTCGTTATGAGTTTAAGATTTTTTATCTATACGTTTTCAGATGTCTTTTTAAAAGTAAATAAACAAAAAAAAGTCATGGCGATAAATCTGCAGGTTGTATTCAGCGCATAGAGTGGTGTAGAGTCGTATCTGTGCAAAAATGAGTCAATATAAATAATTGCCGTACTGGGGGCCTACTATAATCGTTATAGCAGTGACGACTTACTAACTTTTTAGCTTAGAAGTTTACTTTTAGTATCATAAAATGAAACGTCATAGCTGAGAAGCTCTTAATACTTACGCGCTGCTTAAACGATCATAGTTGGCCTTTTGGTCCCAATATCCCTACTAATATTATAAATGCGAAAGTAACTCTGTCTGTCTGTTACGCTTTCCCGCTTAAACCTGTCAACCGATTTTGATGAAATTTGGCACAGACAATCTTTAGACCCTGCTAAAGGATATGGGCTACCTTTCATTTATTAAAAATATTAGGTTTCCGCGACCATAAGGATGAAACTAAATCTACGCGGGTGAAACCGCGGGGCACAGCTAGTATAGTATATACTTAAGTAGTGTGTCAATTGATATTTTGAGGCACAATTTTGTATTGTAGAAATCTTTTACACTTAGTTAGTCCGAAATTCTTTCTTGGTAAATTATTGACATTATTTTTTATAAATATTAAAACAATATTTTGTTGCTTTAATAAACTTTAGCTCCAAGGAATATTATGAAAATGTATTCCACTCGTCGCACAGAAGCCAGCATTATACAAAACTATTTAGAACACCGCTACATTCGAAATCACAACCATAGTGTAATTCAAAAGCTCTAAATAATCCACATAGCTCCACTCCTTTCTGTCCTAGCATGCCACATGTTCGTGAGAAAAATCCTTAATGTCGTACACAGTTGCATGTCTTTGTGCTGCCGCCTGTGACTGGGCTCACACCTCGGGACTGCACTTTTGTCATGCTAATCTATGCTACGTCCAGAATATGTCACCTTGCAGCTTTGGAATGAGACCATGTCGAGACACAAAATCTATACATGTTAAATTCAAAGACACGTACTCCTATCGAGTTTGCTACCGTTTTCCTAATCTAGGGCCTAACCATGAGCTCTTATTTCAATGATATTGCAGGTGTGTGACAGGGACAGATGTATACACGTCAAATACATCTGTCTCTTAGTAAGAGTAAAACTATCATGCCAATAAGAGCTCATAGTAAGGCCCCTGTACTCGCTAGCGTCTCCGACAGTATTTGTATGACATATTTTAGTTCTTCACGTCAAATATTTGGCGGAGACGATAGCGAGTATAGATTACGGAAACGGTGCATAACTCGTGATAGGGGTACTGGAGTCAAAATGGGCTATAAGTCAAACCAACCATGAGATCTTATTGCCTGTAGTTCCACTGTGTGAGTGACAGATTTATACAAGTCATATACATTTGTTTCATAGCAGGAGTCAAACTATAATGGCTATAAGACCTCATGCTAGACTAACAGTAAGGCGGCCTTAAATACTCTTCTCAGACTGATAAATAAACAAACACCAATGATACATACTAATATAGTAAGAATGATTATTTTCTACAGTGACTAAGAAACATAAATCAGCTAACGAAGTAATGTTTACTTCTAAGGTTGCAGTCAATAAAACAATAAAAAAAATACACTGGGTACTATTCCATTGGGATATTTCTAAAGTGCAAATTTAAGAAATGATACCAACGTTCACTGACCGCATAAGTCATCATGACACACTGACACAAAATATGAAAATGGACTTAATCAGCAATTAGTCAGTGACCCATAATTGGGTACAAGTCGAGTAAAATATACAGGGTGTAACAAGACTACATGAACGGCTAATAAATCCAGACAGATGCGTCCAGAAGGCAAATAAGTAAGCAAAAGTACGCTCGCAAATATCCAGTGTTGAAATTTTAGCAAAAGGAACGTACGAATCGACATCTGGACACCTGAACGAAAATACACCGAGATATGGAAGGAATATTATTCCTAGAATAGCAACAGACTGTAAAATGAATACGGAGACACCATGTGCATCCAAAAACCTGCATGACAAATTTAACCTTACAACCCTGACAAGTTGCACCGACGATTATCCACCTTATGTCTTTCAAAATAAGGATGTTCAGAAAGCTGAATTGCATATTCTAGACGAAAATTTCACAGGGCTGTTGGTAAGTGAATAATTTGTCATTTGCCTTGGACCGCGTTGACGTACGATTCGCTCTTTTGCTAATGTTCATTTTAGGAGGTACAGCTTTAAGGGGAAAAAGTATTTCAATCCAATTTGAAGTCTTTTGATCTGTCCATTTGACATTTCGCATACAACTTTAAGCAATGCCATCGATTTCAAGGCTAACGCATAATACTACAGCTGCTAAAGAAATTATGAATACTATTACGAGTTCCACGCATGGTACATTTACATGTAGATTATAATAAATCCCGAGTAGCGAATTCAAGAGGCAAATTTATTACTGCATTAACATATCAAAGATAAGATAACTGAGCTATTAAATTTAACAAATGTGACTTTACATCATTATCTTATCGAAGCTTATGTATTTATTTGTTTATGCCAATTTGATTTTAACTTCTAAATGTATCTTCTTATCCTGCATTCCTATTAGACTAAACTTTTACTGATTCATCTCTACTTGTATCTATAGTTGATATAGAACTATTTGACCACCTGTTCACAAACCATAGAGTAAGAGCTAAAACAGTAAATGACGCAAAATAAGGCGTCAAAGTTAATTAGCCAGAACGAGATATTAGAACAAATAATAATACATATAGCTCTGAAAACAGTGTCCGTTTCATAGGGAAAGCGAACGAAATACGCAGTTTCAGAGTGATCACAAATAGACGGGCGCAATGAACTGGCTCGATAGCGTGGCATTGCAAATATTTACGGATGCACATGCTAATATGCACTATGGGAACGATGAAAGACTAGGCTGAAAACAAAGCAATAAAACTTTTTATAGCCTCAGATTACTTTTGAATTCGCAAGATTGAAATCACGAACTTGAACGGATTTGTTGTGTATAAATAGTTAGTAGGTCGCAATTTTGGCAGAATTCTTAGTATACGCTGAATTGTGTATATTTAGCATTGGAAAATTTACTAAGATCACAATGTGTTTACTTATCAAAGTATAGAGACATTTACATGTCTGTTGTCGAAATCTGTAACACATTCTATAAGGAATGTTTTTATTATACACGAACTCACTAAACAAACTATGAATATTTGTATCGATTAATGTAATAGATAAGAAGATTTCTCTCGAAATAACTAGTTGTTACCCATGACTCCCTCCGTCCTATTAATTTCCTTTGTCCATCCTTGGAGCGAAAGTTATCCATATCCATATAACAAATTTCGACAAAATCAACCTTCCAAATCTGGAGGTAGCATATTATTATCATATTGTCGTCAGTTGGATGGGTGACCGCCCGAGTTCACGTTAAGCCGTCGGTCCCGGTTGCCAATTTAACATCTTTGGCAATCGTTACAGGTCAGTCGGAGGCCTAAAAATAATCTGACAACTGGTTTAACCCAGATCACAGATTTTCCTCCTAAATGGGGTTGCGAAGGTCAGATGGCAGTCGCTTCGTATAAAAATCAGGTGATCAGCCACATCGGGTTGAATCAAGTGCCGACCCCAACTATGTATGGGATAAGGCCAGGGAGATGATGATTGTCGTTCTGACGATTTGAAAGTACGTTATTAAGGGTCTAGTCAAATAAAGATAGTTTTGAGTTTCAGATTGAAATAACAACATGAATGGTCCGCTAGGTCAAATAAGACTTATCACGGAAATAGAAAGTGCGAGATAGATGAGTCGCGACAAGACGTGTCAAATACGCTGGATTTATTGCCGCTCCAGTTTAGACTCTGGGCTTATTAATGAAGGTACGTATTTATCTCATGACTTTACTCTGAAATGCAGAGTGTTGGAGAGAAACTACTTACTAAAGATAAAAAAGATTAAAAAACCTTAGCATAAATTAAGTTATGAGTAAGATCGCCAGACTATGTCGTTGGTCTAGTGGCACTAGTGCGGAACACGAGGTTCTTAGATCAATCCCCAGTGTGGGAAAGTGTTAAAAATTTAGAATTGCTATCTGTAATTTTCCAGTAGCAGCCCAGCTCGGAGTCTGAATTAGTGCTCGGGTTGTAAATACGCTCGCCCCTCATTACATGGGTCTTAAACATAACTGGCGCAATGAAGTGGACGTATACCTTTCGTGTTCAGAGCGTTCGCTTGTTTGACACCCTTGTATAAAAACTATATTAATTTGCTAAGTTCGAGAAGAGATACGTTAAATTGTACTATTATGTTAATGTTCGTGAGAAGGCAAAAGGTAAAAGATGTATCTGTAATAGAAATGATCGAATAAATAGCCAATTGCATATGCAAACGTGACATATGAACACGATAAGTATTAACTTCATTGATTAAAAAGGCGATTTCATTGAATATAAACCCTATTTGCTTGCCAATTAAGGCGTAAGTTGCTTGAGAGGTTTTTCTTCTATTCCTTATATTGTGACTGGGATAACTAGACACCATAAGGAAGATAGTGATATGAAAAATTAGGTAAATAATAAACCGTCAGTGTAGGCTAATGATGCACTTAATCCAAAAGTAATCATTATGGATGCAAATCTTAAATATGAAACTTATCATGCGATAACGGTCCTTGTTACTTTAGCTAAAGGGACATAATCCTGTAAAAGGGCCAATTAATCTGGCTTGTTTGAAGAGAAAATAACTGTTATTTACGAGTTTACTTTGCCGTAAAAGATTTTATGCAAGATGTGACAAATTTGCTTGAGAAATGCTGGCGACTGCGGTTCCAGTTCATTAAGTGTGAATATATATCAAATCATCACGCGTGTATTTTAGTGTTAGAGAAGCTGTTGGTGGAATAACATTTAATAATAACGTTTGCGGCGATTAAACAAACGTAAACACAATTCGTAAAGTTTGCAATTATTTTAAAATCCATGTTGAATGTGTCGAATGCATGGATGAACCACAGAGATTTTATGTAAATGATATTAATATTTGAACTTTTAACCATTAAGGAGTTCCGAATCCATTCGATCGTATTTTTACCAAACATTTAAAATGGTCTCAAAAATTCCAAATTAATCATTTAATTAGAGTTCTTCCGATGCCGCCACGAGTTTTGAGAGCTGGCCTTGAAAGTGCAATTGTATATTTTTTGGTCTTGCATCGAATATCAAATCTAAAAGAAAATGCATCAATACTAAACACACAATTTTCGTTGAGTACTCGTGACCGCATCTGTACTAAACTAAATCAAATTACTATCAAACAATTGTTCTAACTATTAGTATCAGAGATAAAGCAAGCTTTAACTCTAAATAACCGTAAAAGATCAGATACCAATAACAATGCAGAACCGCCACGATAATCATTTCCTTGACTAAGTAAAATTTACAAAGCCGCAAACTCAAATAGAAATTCTAATAATTGGATATCCGGCACCAAGGAAGCGAATGATGAATTGAATCGGATCCAATCTGATCTGAATAAATCAAACACTGATAGATCTATTGCTTCTGCTATTGAACTAGTTGTGGTAAACAATGCCTTAATAGATGCATCGATTGATCTTAATCGAATAATTGAAGGGATAATGATGATGTTGTAGATTACAATTATAGACGATTTTTAGACATTTATAAATTAGAATTCTAAAATTTGGATAATTGTAGTAATTTGGCTTCAATTTAAATGTGAATTAAAGGATCTACGTTTAAATGAAACTATGTTTATAATCAAATTACGAATACTTACTTATATTGTTTGTATTTAGGACAATTCAGCGATACAACAATAATATTTTGAATGGACTTTCTTGAATCTTTATCAACATTAATTGTAACACTACCTTAACATATTGATGTCTTTTTAATGCTGAGAGTGGTCATAAATACACTATATTAAGAATATTAGAATTTCTCAAATTATTTCATCCTTTTTACAAAACATGATTTAAAGCAATTTAAACTCGGACTAACATTATATCCATCCCTTTTGAAATCCGTATCACAAAAAGAGACGTCACTACTTTGAAACTAAGGATTATCTTAGGCTATGTTCAGTAAAAATATGGTTTATATTCAATGGTGATGATTCATTATTTCTTCTGAGATTCAACCACTCCAAATATACTCACCGGCGAGTTGTAAATTTTTTATTATTGTACAAAATGGAGTGGTGGAAAACTATTTATTTCAATTCAAACTATAAACATTTTTACGACATTTTAAGTATCTTCTCCACTTTCGAGGATCGTTACGGGCGTGATTAGGGTTGGGAGAATTTCCGGGATTGTTCCGGGTCTTACACAAACCCAGTGAATTTCTAAATATTAATCCGTATTTATTTTCTAAAATGAGTCCATCCCAAATTCGAATCCACAAAATATTTTAAACAACATCAAAAACGGAACATCTCTGTCATCAATGTTTCTACTTTCTACGACATGTTTTGTGAGATTTTGTAAATTGTCTTTATGATGTAGAAGCTAATAGCAGGCCCAAAATTAAGAGGAAACTGATATATTATAAATTCAATAGAATCATGATCAAGAACCTAACATCGCCCCATTTACCCTACGCTTAGGAGGATTCAGTAAATCATTATGCGAAGAATAGACCAAACTCTGTCCTAAAACTATGTCTATCCGTTTTCAAATCCCAATCTCAGAAAGGGACGCAGCTACTTTTGTATCAAGGATTATCTTAGTGCATGTATAGGAGGGTTAATTTCTGTAGCATATCACCAATTTAGTGTGTCAGGTCGTGAGCGTACCAAATTGTAACTACGCTAGAATTCCATCGCCCACTTGTAGTTTATTCGACACTAAGCAGGACATTTTATTTGAAAACGGGACTCGTGCTCGTTATATTAAATGTAGTAGATTGGAATCAGTGTGGTGTCTGCGGCGTAGGAACCAATGTACCTTTATTGTTTGAGGCTGCGGTAATTGTTATGGGATTTTATTGAAATCGGATTACGTTTTGAGCTACATTATGCTTATCTAGTCATACAATTGTAGGAGTTGTAACAGAAATATATTGTTAAAGGTCTATTTTTGTTGCCTTGTTTTTAGTCTGTTTATATTATAAGTACCTAGATGACGTCATTTTTAGACGTGTTCTACGAATGAAAATTTCATGGAAATCATTGGCCCGTTTCTGAGGTTCAGAATTAGCTATATATTGAACACTTTATTCAGATAGGATAGATAGGTAGGTACCTGAATTAAATTATAAATTATTGTCTTTCCAGTTAAATTTTTTAAGTTCAGACAAAAAAGAACAATTTTTTATTAGGTTTAACGTATCGAATTGGAAACAAAAAAGAAACGTAAAGAAATGATCATGACGAAGATGAAGATAATGATGATGATGATGAAGAGTATTAATTAGAACATAGTGAAATAAAACTGTAATACTGTTTTGTAAGTTTGACAACCCTATCTGAATACTCCAACAACGGCGAATAAAATTTGTTTAGACTTCGGTTTTACAACGTTTTGGTTGTCAAACGAATTACGTTTTAATTGTGGTTCCTTTCTAGGAAACCATCAAATGTGGTGAGCTGATGAGGTGCCGCTGAGTTTTATGGAAACATCCGACTTTAATTTCTTGTATAATGGCGAAAAACTTCATTTATTCGTGAGCTATAAACATTTACTGAAAGGGGAGAAAGTATGCTGTACAATCATTTTCTTAAAAATAATCAAAATTCTTCTCTTATTATAACCGGCGGTAGCATTTATAATTCTGTATAACCATAACATTTTAACAATTTGAAGGTCATCATCATCCTCGTGCCTTTATCTCATGTTACTTGGGGTGTTCTCAAATAAAGATTTTGAGGACAAATAAGGCAGGATCTCAATTTTCTCATTCGGACTATACTCTACCTTACAGAAACTTCACATTTTTTGTGCTTCTTTAGAATAGTGTCTTAGGAGCAGAGGTGGAGTCACTATGCCCCTAGCGATGTAACGGGCTGTACGCTTATGTGATTTGTAGGGTCCAAAAAGTGTCCATGGTGACCGTGGGGTTTGAATAGTCGCAGGCGATGCAATTTCTAACCCTAATGGGCCGTACAAATGAGTGTGTTTCATTGTCAAGATGAAGTTAAACATCGTGAGGAAACCTGTATATGTCTGCGAAGGAATTCAAAGGCGTATGTATAGTGCCTGATCTGGCGATAGAGTCACTATCTGTCACGTTAGCACTTAATTATCTTCGGTGAAAAGTACTACCTAATACTTTCACCTATCTTGTACTCCTTCTATATAAAGTGACTGTGTGTGTATCTGTTGTACAATAAACTTCTTCCGTTTCGCATCGTTCGGACTTTTACTGTTACAGTACCTGCTATCATATTTTACACCACCACACTTCCACATGGGTATTGTTATTACAGCACCTCTGCTTTTCTGGCGTGAGTATGACATAGGTGGGCAGAAGGTAAAATGTTTAAAGTAACAACATGTTCCAATACGTCTATTTACATACACAGCCCGTGTAGTTACAAGAAAAATGTTCCTTGATGCACTTTGCATACAAAACAACATGGTATTCATAATAGTTTTGGATTCCGTACGATTATTAATATTTCCCAAGTACACAATTATTAGGAATCCCTGAGAAGTACGTGAGAGTAATGTTAAACTGATCTATGAGAAAATGATGGGACTAGCATGGGCGGCCACGACAAGAAAGGCACATTGTCTGGAGATTATTGTCTTTTTTGGCAAGAGTAATATGGTTGAAGTGTGGAGACATTTTGTTCTCAGGTTTGAATAGTTGGAACTAATTATTATTGTAGTGATCACAAACTCATGGCGTGCAATATGGAAATCATTTTCAGACAAATCAGACGTAGCATCAAAAGTATTATCTATCTGTCCCTCTGTCTGTTTGTTCCGGCAAATCTCTGAAACGGATAGTCCCATTATAAAATTTATATTGTGAATATTTATACCTCTTATCAAATTTGATTTTGTATGATTTATATTGTTTCGATGATATGTACATGATGCCAGCTGAGTTTCTTCTCAGAAGGCTAGTATCCGAACCGGTGGTAAATTCTCGACGTTCATAAGTGCCTTACCAGGGCTTGCACTGAATAAATATTTTTCATTGTCATAAGGACTTTCACTGGTAGAAAACTGATCTCGCAAAGAGTAAGGCTAGCTTTTTAGATAAGGATTTCGCGAAGTAATGCGACTCATGAAATAATTAATACTTGGGTGAAACAGCACAGTTAGTTAAAATAATACTTGGGCAAAATATTTGTCGCATATTATTCGTGTGACAAAAATGCGACATAACTCTAGGCTTACATTGTTATGTTCGCATTATGATGCTTTCTACGTAGATTGAATATAAAGTTCCCAAGGCTGTGGAAGGACGTCACGATGGTATCATCACGATCTCTCATCGTATTCCTAAGGCGCTGTGCAAAGGATGCTTGCAAAGGTACCGACATCCGTTTTTCGTTATAAAAATGCGTTTTTGTTATGTCTCGGCGGTTTTTCCCTTGCATTTTTTGCAACAATGGGAATCTATACAAGTAAATAAAATTGTAGTGTCTGACTGTGATTTCAAATGAAAAAGCTGTTAAGCTTTTCACTAAAGTCCGTCTGTCTGTCTGTCTGTTTGTTCCGGCTAACTCCGAAACGGGTAGACCGGTTTGGGACTTTCACTGGCAGATCGCTGATATTACATAGAATACGTTTATTTAAAAAACATTAGGGTTCCGCGGCCCACCCACGAAATTAAGTCAATGTCAAACTGCGGGGCACAGCTATGCAAGAAAACAAGTACCAAAGTAAAAATATTTGATGTCTTATTTTCATAAAAAATAATTGTATACCTAATACCTTTAAACGGTCAATTTGTGTATACACAATCTGAATCTCAGAAACGGCTTAAACGATTTCCATGAAATTTAGAATGCGGGTATTTCGGGGGCGGTAAATTGATCTAGCTAGATTTCATTTCTAGAAAACGTTAAAAACGAGCAAAGCTGGTCATTAGGTACTATAGTATTATATTGTAAGGAATAAGACAATATACTTACTGAAAATTTATGAGAAGTTGTATTATACTGATATAAATAATTCTAATAAAAAGCACGATTAAAAGAAATACGTGCTGACTGCTAATATTTCGTCAACAATTCGAATTGCTTAACAATCCATTGTCTTCTTTGCTACCATTACTAGGAATAGAAAGTTTCTATTCCGTCACATTGAATATGTAAATCCTTAATCTAATCGTATCCATGACGCGCGCAACTGCGTAAGTGAGGATAGTGGCTCAGCTGTTTAAATTTGTTTGTCAATAGATCCTGTCTAGCATGTACCTAACCTAACACACGAAATTTACTCGATATCTCTGTCTTTTTGTCTCTCAAGCATAAGGTAAAGACTTGTCCCCTAGTATTTAGCAATGTTTTGAAAATGCTGCAAGTTTTTTTGCATATTTCTAACTACTATAATATACTACGTTAAAAATTGAATCACTGTGCCAAAACAAATCACTCTTAATCACTTCCATTCCTCCGTAATTGGAATACCTACTTTACCAAAAATTATTTACTCTATATTGGTTTAAATATTATAATTTTATTATTTGAGAACTGATTTTTTATTCGAAATATTGAAAAAAGGCAAAAAAACATACACAAGATAATCATTGTCAACAGATAAATAACGATAGATAAGTCATATATCTTTTCACCGACGCTGTCCGAATAGCTAATATTGACTCGAGATAAAACTAAATAAAAACATCATCTATGTATACAAAAGATAGTTATATGCTACGACATAGGTAAGGTAAGAAAATAATCTATAATGTAGATAGCAAGTCATAAAGTTGATGTGCCTCTATTAAAATAATGACCCATTACATCCCTTTTTAATGAAATTAAATCAAATTATCACATCCGAGACTAAAAGTACCAGGGGCACATAATCGCTCGGGACGTTACGTCTAATAATTCATACCGACCATTCTAATCCGACCTCCTGTTTCCGACAATAATTACGAATTGAAAGCAGAAGAAATGTATCTAAATATACCGGTCATTGAAATAATGACACATCCGCCGACTAATGAGAAACAAATGAGAGGGTTGGGGATGTACCAATCGATTTGTCCCCGTGAAGTAATAACCTTTTCCGTTGTCATTTTTGTATTCAATTGAGACTCATTTGTGGTCAATTTATGTTGTAGCCACGTCGCCATGCTTCGATTGAGTATGACTTTATGATTTAAAAAAAATCTTTGCTTGTCGTAGTCACCTTACTTTAACGATCCATTTTAAACAATCGATATTACTCTGCGTTGCAGGTAGACAAAACGATTTCATATCAGACCAATTTTTTTTTATTATACATTTACATCTAGTTCCAAACTCCCCAGTATGTGAGTCTCAATAATGAGTTTTATCCGAAACAGTGTACAGGCAAGTTCAGTGAAGCAAGCATCGTGTCGAAACCTGCATAGTATATTTGACAAGAAATTCAAAGACTTATGCCCCTTGAGAAGACGATGAACTCACTTCATTCAACTCACACGATGAATTCTGTCAGGTTACCTCTGCATACCCCTTTAGAGAATCTACTGGTATGACATGAGCTTACATTTCTTCCTTTATTGGTAAGACTCATGCATTTAATGTATGCACAAGTTGTACCTACAACCCAACTTCCGTTTGCTACGCATCCACTGGTGCTTTCGCCTGTTACATATTCATAAGGCGTTTTGGCTACATGACAATTGGCCCTTTTGACTTGCCTTATTTCGCTTGGGAGGTCCTATCCAGTACTTTCATTTGCATTCAATATAGCATTGATTTACTTTTTCTTTGCCTCTCCAATTATTGAAGGAATTGAATATGCTTGGAATTCTTGCCACTTATCATCAATATTAAAATTGATCATAACTACGATCCCTATTAAAATTTCAGCTGTTGTTTCTGCCAATATTTGACTATAAGCGTGAGTATTGATATATGTAGATGATATAATTGTTAGTTAACTTCGCCCACATTATCCCCTAACCTTCTACGGACTTAATTATTGATTACATAACTGTGATTACGCGTACATATAGAACACAATCCGTTAAAATCAACTGTACCACTTATGGCGTCACATACAATGCATTCATAATCATCATGTTACCGAACAAAAGAAAACCATTGCCGTTTGCCAAAAATAATTTGACAACCCTGTGAATATTTTTTATTCTGACAATTCGCATGCTAAGCTTAACTGCCTATTGAAATTCCAAATTGAAACATTTTAAGCTAATATAGCGATATGTTTTCCGAATACGAAATTCGGTTGCAGTGTAAAAAGTTAAAATAAAATATTCCAAAATGAACGCCCATTGTTTCATTCGACTGATATTCGGATGATGTCGTGCTAAGGAAGTGGATGTTATCGGTACGTTCAGTAATATCCCATAGTGAATTTTATAACCACATGCAATACAAGACTACAAAAAATCAATAATCCTAAAGAATTAATAAAATAATTAAAAACAAATTTGTCGATACTTTTAATTTTAACACTGGCACAAAATAATCCCTAAATAAACTTCCAGACGTAATTCGAATCAGAAAAAAAACTCACCCAATACAATATCCCTGGCTGAACAGACGCATGCCGTTGCCAAAAGCAGAACAGTGACAGCGAATGGCATTTCGCGCCAAAACGCAATGGCGGCGAGCTTCATGTTTCACCAAGAATCTCAGCTACTTCGGTTGGGATCCATTAGTTTCTGAAACAATATAAATAAGAAAATAAGTCAGTTATTTGGACATCAAAGATGAATATGTTTGCGAGTGCCACTGAGAAAAAAACTTGACTTTTTCGTTTCATTCGACAGCTGTCTATTGTTTTTTATTGGAAGTATTTTTTTAATAGTATCGAAGTAAGAGTATTTAATAAACACTAATAGTTCCAAAAAAAATATTTGTATTTTATAGCGTAACGGTCTGTAAACTTCATAAAGTTTAATAGACAATAGACGTAGGTTAAAACCGCGCAATGCACAACAAACATGATTTTACTGCTTTTACATAGAGTGTGACAAAACTATCATAGATATACTATAAATAGCTTAGGTACTTATCATGGTTGTGTCATAAATGGCCAGTCATAAAAAATATATACTTAAACTTGTCTCCTAATTTAAAATAATAATATTCTAATTATGAAAATCAGGATCTCTTCAAATGTTAAAAAATCTTTTTTTTTGCAAAATAAAAAAAAACTGCGAGTTATTAAATCCGGACAAGGGTAAGCTAAGATGTTCAGCTGAAAGAGTTCGTCGACATTCGGATTGAAAGCCTAAGTCACGTCAATTAGAGCTCGTATTTATTTGGACAATTGATGAACAACACGACAGCTTGATGTGGTTGAAATGCTCAATCTTGACATAATGAAATCTGTTTATTTTGGCACTGATTCTGTGTACTTGTAGATATTGAGATTTGTTATTCTGTAGTCAGTTAGGAATTTAAATTCTTGTACCGGGCATTAACAATATGGTGAAGGTATAATCAAGGACTTGATTGAGCATGAGGGAAGTGAATAATTTGAATTTGAGTCGCAAATCTATAAATAAAATTAAAGTGTCTGTTTGTACTTACAAAATTCACAGATTAATCTCTGAAAGAGCTGAACCAATTTTAACGGGACTTTTACTAGCAGATAGTTGATGTTACAATAAGTAACTTGGGTTTCTTTTATTTGATATAGGGTTCCGCGAAATTCAGCCAATGAAATTAATTGTAAGTGGGTAAAACCGCGGAGCACAGCTAATACATAGTTAAGAAAATTTTGATCAAACTAGGATGATTTTTTTATTATGTCCTACTGCCCTTAAATATAATTCCACTAATTCCACGATTTGAGAGTTCCGAATCTCAGCGTGGCCTGTACCAATGAGTTATCCAAACTTATGTGCAGCACACCACGTGTTTTAAGTGAAAAGTGAAAGTCTTCGGTGAAAAGTGGTTGTTGTAAACACCTCTGCCTACCCCTTTGGGGAATACAGGCGTGAGCATATGTATGTTACATCTAAAGCACAGTCTAAAAGCCATTAACATAATTGTCCCCCTTATGTTCAACAAAGCGTATTTTCAATGTGCCTGCATACCTTTAATGTATTTTTTTAATGTTTAATTATATCCCTGCATCGAGTGCAGTCGGCGGTCGTTGGCACCGCGTAAAATTAAACAAACCTATAAAATAACTCAGGTTTTGATTCACTGCAGTGCAGGGTTTAAAAGGGAGAGCGGTCACTGGAATTATGGTGTTTAGTTACATCATGACAATGTAACGGTATATTTAAAAAAAATATTGGAAAGCACAAATCAATCTATATATAAAAATGAATACCTTATTTAGAACTCAGCATAAACAGTTAAAATTTTACGATCAATCATAAAATACAAAAATGTATAGGCAGATGTACATGATTCACTAAGGTTTCTCAGCGTCGAACTCAACGACGAGCGTTGGTTTCAATCATACGAAATTAATACATAGAGGATAAAGTTCAAATTCGTATCTTTAAAAGCGACAGTCGACGACGAGTGCAACGCTGAGAAACCTTAGTGAATAACGCGGCAGGGGACTGAAATGAACGTTTTTTCCCGAAGCACTGTTTAACGTTACTGTTTCATTGGATCGCATAACACGTGCCTTCACCTCGTATATCATGTGGAGGGTTAAGTTAAATTTAAAAGAAGATACGTCAGTTTACGGTTAGATAGCTACACTTTTTATTGTATTATCACCCTTGGTTCAAAATAGTTCCGTCAACAATATTTTTGGGGTTGATTTATTGGCTGTAAATAGAAGACATTGAAAGGACAATTTGACGTATAGGGTTGGGTAAAAGCTTTCGTTTTATTATCAGTGGGTTACAGTTAAAGAAACGTTATCACGCTTCGCTTGTTACGATACAAAAGAGAGCTGGGGCATTTCTCGCTCAGAGAATCAGCATTGCTATTCAACGAAGCAATGCTGCCAGCTTTCTTGGCACGATCCCGAGAGACTCAGAATTGGGACAAGTTTATGTATTTATAATTGAGTTTCTTTTGAATAAATTTTCCGTATAAAACTAAAAAAAAGGATATATGTGAATGGCATAATATATCACTTGTCTGATTTATTTAATTTCCATACATTTTTCATCGCTTCTAATAACTAAAGCGCGAGAATGTTACCTTTTCTAGGACCACAATTCTATCTATTGCCGTGGATTAGTTTTTGGTTTGCGCAGACAAGGTCTAGATATTGATCAACAAATCAAACAAATAAGTTGGCTTCCTATCATTAATTATTTTTTTCGATTATAAATGCAAACACATTTATAATCGAAAAAACACCTTTGCATACCCTTTCGGGGAACATTCATCAGTATTTCAAGAAGGCAGTGTGATTTTAAGCCTGACCTGATGATTATAATATATAGTGCCTAAAAACTTAGGTAAAAAGTTAATACTACCAGATTTAAAAATATCATTTCTGAGATTTCACTTCGTTTATTGCGACATAAAGTGCAGTATTTCTTTACATATTGTAATAACTAGCTGTGCCCCGCGGTTTCACCCGCGTAGATTTAGTTTCATCCTTATTATCGCGGAACCCTAATAGTTTTAATAAATAAAAGTAGCTTAAGTTACTCCTTGATATATCAGCTACCTGCCAGTGAAAATCCCGTAAAATCGGTATAGTCGTTTCAGAGATTACCCGGAACAAACAGACAGACAGACAGACAGAGAAAAATTTTAAAACTTAGTTTTTTAGTGTCAGTAGCGTGTATACTTTCATATGCATTTAGTGAAAAGCTGTTATTTTGGAATTACAGACACTTAAATTTTATTTATCTGCATAGATATCTGTATAAATGATTTGAAAAGTTGATTTGAAAATGCATGATCTCCCATTGAAATGTGAAGCGAATACAGCATAGGGTGTTCCAATAAATGTGAGAAGAGATTCTGCCGTTGTGTGCCACGTTAGTCAGAATTCTGACGCCTGCATGTACCTTACCTTTCAACTTGTTAAATTGTTATTTCTAGTTGAAAGTGTTTCTACAGCAAAGTCTTAAGATTACGTAAACTCACACTCAGTACCGCAAATAGCAAAATTACTTAAATATTTGCTTATCTACTTCAACTGTTGTTAATTAACACTCGCTGCACAGGCGAGATAACGACCGGTTAGTCTTGTGGCTAATCGGATGGATTAAGCTTTGTGTCGTGTATTCGATTACCATCTTAGAACATACATAACGTTACGTCAAGTTCCAAGAAGGCTGAGAGAAAAGTTGAAATGAGAGAAGAATTTACTAATTTTAGATTTTGTTCTAAATCTCTATGTATATACAAAACTTACTGTACTCTACAGTACAATCCTGATTATATTAGTTTAGTTGTTGCTCCGATTGGGATCGAGAGTGAGCCGAGGGCCTAATGCGAGTTTTTCACTGCCGCCATCACAAGTCACTGCGTTGTCGTAAACGCAGATTTGTATAGGATCAATACAGCCCCATCTGTCGACCCTCAGATGACACTATTTTGATTCCATATAAATCTACGTTTACGTCAACTCCAGAGATCAGAGAATACGCACGCCACGGACGGTCCACCCAATAGCGAGGGTCTAAGAATTTGGCTATGGTATCCCCTGGCTGTCGTAAGAAACGACTAAAAGAGGGTTGGGGGGCCTGCTGGCGGTGGTTGGGGTGGGAGCCCGGGTAAGTAGAAGCACACTGTGACACGCGCTGCTTTACAAAGCGAGGTCTCCAGGGGCTGCGACACAGCTGCCCCGGGGATGTGCCCCGGCAAAGATCAAAGTATCCTGTGGCCCCTCTAAGCACGGAGGATGGCCACAGGGGAGGTTTTAATTCTATACGGAAGAAATCAAAGTGAAAAAAAAAGTATACTTAAACCAAGTATTAGACTTTATTTAACGTTTGAGTCACGTCGCATATCTTTCTGCATCGTTACCTGCAATTACACACTTGGAACATTATACAATAGTTGTATGTACAGGTATTTGCTCAAAGCTAGCTGTTGTTTGCTCAATATGCAGGGAATAGTGTGAGACACAGTGATAAGCATTTATTTATTTATAAATAATCACAGAGGCCGTCCCTAGCGAGGTAGTGTGCCAGATGGCGCGTGCGCTGGTTTTTACACGAATATTAGTAAACGTAGCTTCGTGTACAGAGTGATGTTTTCTATAGTTTTGCTACAATTAATTAATCTTAATTTTGCTTTGACTGGCTGGAATTTGCCATGCTCACATATATTTGTAATATTTTTTTTTTTTTAGTTTTTAAGTTTGACAATTGAGCATTGGAACTGTGTCCATGGGCTTATAGTTGCTTGAGTGATTTATTATGTATTTTTTATGTATTTTTTAAAACTGTATAATATTCTTTAAAAGAGTAATTACTGAGTTTCTTGCCAGGTTGTTCTCAGTAAAAGCAACCTTCCGAACCTGGCGGTAGCATGTATAATCCTGTGTAATTGTGTCATTCTGACGATTTGAAAGTACTTTGTATGAAGTCTAATCGAATAAAGATATATTTGAATTTGAATTTGAATTTGAATATAGTTTTAGACGTATTATATATTTTGACGTTAGTGAAATTCCTAAATTAAATTTAAAAAATTTAATGAGGAAAATTTTAATTTTTTTTAATTTATCAACTCTCCATAATGTTAAACATCACCACATAAGAAGCATTTCATTATAGTGTTAAAATAATACAAGACGTAACGATGACAAAAGTTTATAGTAACCATAGAGTATCTATAAGTTTATAATCATTCGGTTTATTCAATTACATTAATCGTAGTTTTACTAATCACAATTAAATGTGAATCGAAACAACCTATAAACAACCACAATCGGAAACCGACAACGCACACCCATGATTCGATTTAAATCGGTTATAATCAAAACCATTTCCTTAATCGAATAAACACTAATAAAACAAACAGTTTTAATTGATGCAGCTCAAATCGTGACCGCAGTCACACCACTAATTACGCGTTTGCGCGTTCGTAGCATTGACAGCAAACATGCGGCTAACCGCAGGATTTAAGGTTATATTTTTATTTTGTTTGTGGTTTGTTTTATAATTGATAATTTTATATATACATTCTGAAGCAAATTTCATAAGAAATCATTGGTGATAAAGTGAATATAATAATGTAATTTTTTTTATTAATAATTTGGTACGCAGTAATATCTAAGGCATGATTCGCATTCTATTATGAACATAAAATTATTATACATATTTCCATGTTATTATGAACCATAATATAATACAATTTGTCACTATTGTGAATATTTATACCTATTATCAAATTTGATTTTGGATGATGATTTCATTATGATTTATATTGTTTCGATGATATGTACATGATGCCTGGCTGAGTTTCTTGCCGGTTCTTCTCAGGAGGCTAGTTTCCGAACCGGTGGTAAATTCTCGACTTTCATAAGTGCCTTACCAGGGCCTAAACTGAATAAATAATTTTCATTTCATTTTTCATTTTTAACAATAAGTAGACTTTATTAAAAATAGAGAATATTTCATTGAACTCACATAATAAAAATAATATAACTTGAATTAACGCTATCATCTGAAATATCGTCAAAACATCCTGTCCTAAAAAAACAAGACCATAAAAATTCTAAATTCACAAAACAGTCACGCGTTACGCTTCTGTATGACACACGGACATTTGGCGCGAAATCGCGATGGCTTTGCAATAAAACCGCCATTGTGGCGAATGGCGATTCGGAATCGGTTCGAATTTTAAAACATCCTGTGCAAGGAAGCGCGCACGTGCCTTGTAAACTTCCTGCGCGTACATTGCTTGTTAGTTGCTACCCGGCGGAGCCCTACGCGCTTGTCGGTAACTATTATACCGGTATATCGATATTGACTTCGGAAGTACTGGCGTTGATGACGTCAGCAAGCTTGATTGACCTGCGACCAGGGTTCAAGTAATCACGTTCAGAAAATATATAAGCTGGCTAGGTATATAAGCTGTTCTTATTTTGAATGACACTTGCTTCCATAATTTAATCCTTTCAAGTTAAACAACCCTTAAATACGTACCTATCTGCCAATTACTATTTCTATTGGCATTCACAGACTAGCTATATCTATACTCTATGTACTCTATACAGATAAATAAAATTGAAGTGTCTGTTTGTAATTCCAAAATAACAGCTTTTCACTAAATATATATGAAAGTATACACGCTACTGACACTAAAAAACCAAATTATAAAATTATTCTCTGTCTGTTTGTTCCGGGTAATCTCTGAAAAGGCTGGACCGATTTTAACGGGACTTTCACTAGCAGGTAGCTGATGATTCAAGGAGTAACTTAGGCCACTTTAAAAAAATTAGAGCTCCGCGATAATAAGAACGAAACTAAATCTACGCGGGTGAAACCGCGGGGCACAGCTAGTTAAATCATAATATTAAAAAAAAAAATTCAATCTGTAAATATTTGATCTTAGAGCCTACTGGGTTAAAATACTTGCAAAGGTACAGTTAAATCTAGTCACTGAATCTATATCTCTATATAGTAGGCCTACCTACAGAATTTTAATACTCTTTGGTGTTAGTTTTAGCATAATACTAGCTGTGCCCCGCGGTTTCACCTGCGTAGATTTAGATTCGTCCTTATTATCGCGGAGCCCTAATATTTTAAAAGAAAGACAGACACTTCAATTTTATTTATCTGTATGTATAGATAGTTGCAGAATAACAACTACAGAAATATTAAGATTCGTCACTTGATAACTAGGTAAGTAATCGTTTCTTAGTTTTCTGTTGATTTCATTTGGAGTAAGAATCTCTAAAACCACGTGCTTGGTAGAGTCGAGTGTCGGTACATTACATATCCCTCATTGGGGTTCACTTGTCTATTTCTGGACGCACACTGCAGCCAGGTAAAGCCATTGCTCTAAGTAACAATTTGGCTCCAAGTATGAATTACTAGAGTTGAGCTGTTAGATATGTAATTTTCAAGTCCCTGAAATAGATAGTTTGGTCGATACTAAAATGTTAATATTTTCTCCTCCGGTTGCGATGGCAACTGAGATTGACAACCAATTGCGAATAAGTATTTCTAACATTGTACTAGCTGTGCCCCGCGGTTTCACCCCCGTAGATTTAGTTTCATCCTTATTGTCGCGGAACAAAAAAAAAATTTTAAAACTTGGTGTATTAGTGTCAGTAGCGTGTATACTTTCATATGCATTTAGTGAAAAGCTGTAATTTTGGAATTACAAACAGACACTTCAATTTTATTTATCTGTATAGATGTAATAAATAAAGAGTTGATTTTGATTTAAAAGCAAACAAGAATTATTGCTTATTAAAACGTTGTTTGAAATAACCTTTCAAATGACTCAAACTGAAACTCAAACTCAAATATATCTTTATTCGATTAGACTTTATACAAAGTACTATCACAATATTATACAAAGTACTTACTCCAGCTTACAAAAAATATAGAACTAAAAATATATCTACAGTAGAAACCTTAGGAATACAGAAATAAGTCTTCGAAGAAGAACTGTCAAATAAACAATTTACGTAAAATATTTTTTTTTTGATATTTTTTTTCTATTACTTTACTATAACAAAATTAATGAAATCTGTCAAATAACGTAAGCTACCATCAAAATGCTTTATTTATCATCATCATCAGCCGGAAGACGTCCACTACTGAACATAGGCCTCCCCCTTGGACCGCCACGCCGAATTATTTATCACATAAATTAAATAAGTGAACAAAATCTTCATAGGAAACCACGTCCTTCTTACAAGAAATGCTAAGAAAAATCAACCGAATACTAGTAACTCACACGAGTGTAAATAAAATATACAAGGTTAAAGTATTCTATAAATAGTGGCTCTATTTACAACTGTTGCACTTGAAACAAAGTCGAATAGAAGTACTTATCGTAAAGGGTTACTTAGTTGAGATATTATTTATAGTGCACACCCAGCCCACGCCAGGAAAGGGAAAGTGTGGATTCGAAAACTTCAAATAAGATTTACAAGTCGTCTCAGGCACTATACGTCTTTGAACTTCTTCTCAGACACATACAGGTGTGAATATAATGATATTTTTTACATCAAAGTATTAGTTCATATCGATATCTATTGGTCGCTGATCAGCAGCCCAACCATGAGCTCTTATTGCAATGATAATTCAGTTGGCGACAGTGACAGATGTATGCACGTCACATACATCTGTCTCATAAATGAGTGAAACTATCATGGCAATAAGAGCTCATGGTAAATGAAGGTGCAGTTTCCTTTTTCGCACGCGATTTTTATTCATCAATCTTTTTAAAAAAACTACCCTCTTATCACAAAACATGATTTAAACGAAGACTAGAAATAAACTCCGACTTAAACTATGTCCATCCCTTTTCAAATTCGTCTCACATAAAGAGATGAAGATACTTATACGACAAGGACTATCTAAGTCTACGTTTTGTAATAAGAGGTCTAAAGTCTTAGCCGGTGACTTTCTAAAAAAGTCTATTGATATGCAGGTAGATTCAAAGCGGTTAGTTTGAAACGTTATCAAATACAAAATTGGTTGTAATACAACCAACTATTGGACGTAAGTAATTAAAATTATTGTTGGACGGAAAAATTTTTCGTCACAGTTCTTAAACCACTTGCTGGCGATGTGTAATACAATAGTGTAGCAAGATGTTCCAATCATACGTGCTCTAGATTCATCCTGAAACTGACCATATCATCACCTATTTAACCTCAAAATAACCATGATAGCTACCGGCAAGCGATAGTCGACTCATAATTCTTATGAACACATTATTTGTGCAATGGTGAGGCTACAAACAGACAGAAAACAGCGTCCGATGATTGGTACGCTGTGTTTATGTTATCAGACGAACCAGTACCGGGTTGGTAACGAGTTAAGACACCAGGTTTTATTCTACGAGATGCTCAATCATCAGTCTGCTGTTTAACCGTTGTAAAATTAGGATATGGAGGTAGAGCATTAAAAGGTTTTGTTTGAAATTCAAGCTTCCCGAATAATGACTGTGAAAATAAAAATGAAATTTTTTTATTCAGTTTAGGCCTTGGTAAGGCACTTATGAAAGTCGAGAATTTACCAACGGTTCGGAAACTAGCCTTTTGAGAAGAACCGGCAAGAAACTCAGCCAGGCATCATGTACATATCATTGAAACAATATAAATCATATGAAATCATCATACAAAATCAATTTTGATAATAGGTATAAATATTCACAATAGTAACAAATTGTATTAGCATGCAAGTCAGTATAAAACAATATCAAAGAGAAAAAAAAATAACAATACCAGATAGATTTACAAGTGTTTGCATACCATGTATTTGCCAGGAGCTACTTGTGCAGAGTGCACTGTATCTCCAACTTAAAGAAATTTCAGCCAAATGCCAGTCAATGTTAGAAGCTCTTACTATATGTTAGAAGCTCTTACTATATGTTAGAAGCTCTAACTATATGTTAGAAAGAGTGGAGGTGTTGCTCCATAAAACTGGTGCTCGCACCTAACCAAGCCCATTGTCCTAATAGAAGGTCTACTAGTCTCTTTTCCCAAACGTAGTTTCAGGACTGCTTTGTTTTTATAAAACTAAAATTATCGTTCGTTTCATAATTTACTGAAGTAGGTTAAGAATATTAACGTCAAATTTCTAGCAGATCACGTTTGCCCGTAATTTTAGAGCGAATGAGAACCGTAGTAGGAACTGCGAACTTTCGTACAGCGTAAAGTTCGTTTTTTGGAGAAAGAGAATAGGCCCCCAAATTTCTGTGCGGTTCGAAAGCTTAACAATTCGATTGAATGAAGGTTTGTTAAACGTGAGAATTATTTATGTCCTTAATTCCCATAAATCTCATAACAAACGCTTAATTGAAACCCAATAGCATAAAATATAAGCTTGGAGTTAATTCACCAAATAACAATGTAACGTCATAAATTTCAATGATTATCTACAAAAAAACTTATTTAGACACGCCCTCATGTTACAAAATCCCCAATTCATCCAAAAGTTTGTATCAACTTTGAATAGATTACGTACTTCCGTATGTTCAATGGCTATTATACAAGACCCTACACCGACCTTGGGTCTAAATAACTCCCCTATAAAGCAAGACCTGCCTATTGTGGCCCCAGCAATTTGTAAATCATCGGTAAGGAGGCCGAGATTTACTAGTGCTGGGCAACCAGTCGATACCATAATATGTCGATTAATAAAGTACTTAAATAGATCTTTGAAAATAAACTTTAAGCCTCTGGTATGCAATAATTATTTGCATTCGCTGTAGTATGTGAATAGCACAACAGAACTTGCATATCCAAATTAACAGTTAAAGTGAACAAGTATTTGCAAATGTATAAAAAATATTATACTTACTAATATTTATTTATACATGATGACATAACATATATAACTACTGACATCATGATATAGAATTTATTTTCTTAAGAAATGAAATTTACTGCAATAAAAAAAGTGCACATAATTTACGAAATTCAAATGCATTTCGGCAATCCGAAATTTATTCACCCAAAGGTGTGCAAGTATCAATATTCATAGAGCTATTCAATGCAATGTAAGATCAAAAGTATCGATATCGCACGACACTAGCACTCGTGTAGGAATCGTTATTCAATTGGGCACTCTATAGGCCATAACGGTGGTCACTATCGCATACGTGTTCGGAATTACGCGGTCACTTTGACAATACGACATTTGATTTTGTTACTACAATAACATCGTAGCAATATTTGATCAGCAATTGCTTGCCTCCTAAGAAGTAGACAAAAAATATGCTCACGTCACCCCAGCTTCTAAAGGGTAGGCAGAGGTGTCACAACACCCATTATCCACCGAAGATATTTAATTAGTTTCCAACTAGATAGACAGTGGCACGACCATCTTAGGCACTAATACAAACTTTACTCTCAGACACATGTAGGTTCCTGGGTAGGTCCTTTATGATCACAATGCCTACGTAGCAAAACAACTTTGAAGGATTACGTCTACACCGCAAAAAATAAATGGCAAAATAAATTAACATTTAAATCCTTAAGTTTAAAGGTGAAGTCACATTTGCACTTTCGTTGCTTGCTTAGCAGGTCACTACTCAAACCAATCCATCACCGCAGTTCTTATACCTTCAAGTATAATATTTTCGGGTATTTTATACTTGTTACGATATTTGCAATAAAGGTCCAAGAGGCTAGGCTATGTGCCAATGGACAAACAGTAAGACTGTGAAATAAACCTGAAGCCACTGACAGACAATCGGACTCGTAGGGACAATGTCATTGTAATATTATGCAGTAACGGATTTGTTGCTAAAATAAATGTCGTAAAATTTTATTGGCTATCGAACGTATGCTTCGCGGTTTTAGTACTCTGTGTAGGCATAATATTCCCTCCTACAGGGCTTACAAGAGAGGTTAGAAGCATATCTGCATTCACTCCCATTCTAGCCATATCTTACAGACAATCCATTCATCGTTTCTTAGGTCTTCCTTTCCTCTTGTACACTTTTTTAGCAACATTATCCTCAACGTTTTTAAGGGTCCCATACAAAATGAGGAAATTAGGCCGGCGATATCGTCAACGTAAAAACATGTTAAAGCTTACGTACGTTTAATCGTTTTGAATTTGCAAATATTCTTTCCGTGCTTAAAGAATCAATAATTTATCGATGAAATAAATTACCGACTGACTCACACATGTAGTTATTAATCTCATACCTGAATCATACATTTCATTAATCTCATACAACATTAGAGTAAGCGTGTAAAGAACTCTCACGTCGTTGTACCGTAAGTCAAGGTACAAATTGTGAGTATTTAATTCGCATTGCCGATTGAGAGTTATTTATGCAACGATCCACCGAAGTTTTCACGCAAGCTTCTAATTTATTAAATTCTATTTTTGTTTCAACACTGCTATTCTGTCTGGTACAACTGCTAGGCGACTTTAAACTATCGCAACTGAATTATAAAGTCGAAATTACAGTGATATTGACACGTGGGCAGTTATGACAATCTTTATCGATATTTGAACTATCGACTGCTGGACGTGTTTTAAAAATTGTTCATTCTACCTACTATATTATTTATGGTTCAAAAGTTTAAGATCTATTCATAGACAAGAACACAATTAGTAGGAATAGGACTAGGAATTGTGTTGTTCTCCATCTATACAGATAAATAAAATTGGAGTGTCTATTTGTAATGCCAAAATAACAGACTTTTACTAAATGCATGTGAAAGAAAGTATACACGCTACTGACACTCAAAAACCAAGATTTCAAATTTTTCTCTGTCTGTCTGTCTGTCTGTCTGTCCGTCTGTCTGTCTGTCTGTTTGTTCCGGGTAATCTCTGAAACGGCTGAACCGATTTTAGCGGGACTGGTAGGTAGCTGATGTTTCAAGGAGTAACTTAGGCTACTTTAGTTTATCAAAAACATTAGGGTTCCGCGACATGAAGCATGAAACTAAATCCACGCGGGTGAAACCGCGGGGCACAGCTTCTAAAGATTTGTTTGTTTGTTTGTATTGAATAGGCTCTGACAATAGACCGATCTTTAAAATACTCGAAAAATCAGTAATGCATAGCTACATCATCAGCGAGTAACACCGTAAACCACTTGACGTACGCTAGTAACTTATACTTACTTTTAAGTTTTATTGTATTGTTTATGGCGACTTATAAAGTGGAATATCGATCTATCTTTTCAATTTCAAACCAAAAGCTTTTCACTACATGTATATGTCTGAGTGGCTAATTTCTGGCACGGCTGAACAGATGTTATAGGAGTTTCACTAACACATGTTACAAGGATTATCGAGAGCTACTTGTATATTTTTTTAAATAGGTTTTCTCGAAATAAAGCCACCAATGAAAATAAGTCTAGTGAAACCGTTACCAAAGCTAGGTCTAACAATAAGTAAGTATAAAACATGATAATCTTACACCTACTCGAGTGAAATGGTACAAAAGTAACCAAGATGTTTTGTTCCTGCAAATATCCAGCCCTAACGAGTGTGTTCATGCAAATACCACTCTACACTAGCCCGCTATCTCTTGAGACTACTTAGCCGGTTCGAATCCTTGGCGCCGCACTATCAATTAGCATTTAGCGACTGCACTGCTGGGGTTACATGGCGGTATATGTATATTATATCTACCGGTTATGAATAACTGAACAATGGTTCATTTATTTATTTAACAACACAGACAGTTAAACGTAAAAGTTCACGAAATTTAAAGTCACTATCCATCGAAGATTAAAAGCTATACAACTATAAAGATAAATAAAATTTAAGTGTCTGTTTGTAATTTCAAATTAAAAGCTTTTCACTAAATGCTTATAGAGTATAACTATTTTACGGTTTTTATTTTTTTTAAATCTTATTTTTTATTGGATTCCGTGATATAAAGCTGCCCATAGAAATAAGACTGATAAACAAGTTTGCTCTAGATGTATCCCTCAGTATAAAGCTCGTGTGATATCTATCACGGCACTAGCTGGGGCCCGATAGTTTAACTCTTATTATGAGACAGATGTATATGACGTTTATAAGTCTGTCACTGGCAAACAGTGGAACTGTGATGGCAATAAGAGCTTGTGGTAAGGCTATAACCACTCGGTCTAATATAAATAAAATGTATATAAATGTCTGCCATGTAACCCATCCCTTAGACACGACAAGACAAATCGTTGATAACAGCGCTTCGCGAATATATTTACACATAGTAACTGAATACAACATTCAGTGCTAAAATTACTCTCTCGATGTATATTATTGAGTTTACCATAACTTATTTCTTTAGACTTTATAAATGATCTTAATGAATAATGTTCGGACATTTTCACACAGTGCCATCTAGACCCGAACTTAGCAAAGCTTTTTATAATTACTCCTAGAGAATTGATTATTCTTTTCAAAAACAAACAAATAAAGAAGTTGATAAAAATATTTTATTTGAAATAAAAAAAGTCATTACTCATTTTTTACCCGCAGAAATGTTTGCACTGACTCGAAAAAATTATGTAATTTATTAAAAAAAATATCAATTTAGTTCAGACGGGTTTTTACGTGATTTTTTCTGGTTTCGGTCCATCGTAGTGTCGAACAATCAACGTATTGACCCAAATACAATGGGCGTATTGTTGAAGCTCGCGTTACTCTTAAATTCTTACCATACGACCCACTTCTGAGAAGAACGGCGTCTGGTATTTGTTAAATTTATGAAGTTTGCTCCAATTGCGGTTAAGTAAATATAATCGCGTTTCCGACATACTTCCTGTGTTCATTTATATCGATCGTAATATTATATTAGAAGGCTCCAAAACATGGAGTTACAAAATTCATATTATTTAAACTATTGCACCTTTAAAGATACAAATTCAAAATTTAAAAATATATTTTGTTAATTCGATAAATTTTGTCAAGACATTTAACGGACTAGAATAGAATCTATTACTATATGATTCCGTTTCTAAACGGAATCATTTTAGAATCACTCTTATACACGTCTGTCCCAAAACATTTGATTTAAAAAAAAAATATCAAGCAGGTTTTAAAACAGAGGTTCGAAAGGATTTTTTTTTATCTTTTACAATCTGTCAAATTGCGGTAATACCTTTTTCAAACATTATAAAGAACCGTTTGAAGTTCCTATTTCAAAAAAAATTACTCTCTAGTTCCCAACGGTTCATTGGTAGTAACGTCTCGCGGTTACATTGAAATATTTCGACTCGTGCGTTCCCTTTGATATGCTTCAGATGTTTATTTCAGACGGAACCGACGGCTGAATGGTATTTAAAAGTTTTGATAGTTCACATCTAAACCGATTTTAAATCTTTGAATTCTACGAAGTCATATTTTATAGTTTAGTTACGTTTGTTGTTACGCTCATATGGTTCTAAGGTCAATCATCTCAAAGATAAACTACTTTTAAAATTTCAATACAGATTAATAAAATTTTAGTGTCTGTTTGTAATTCCAAATTAACAGCTTTTT
This sequence comes from Watsonalla cultraria, assembly GCA_964035505.1. NCBI lineage: Eukaryota > Metazoa > Arthropoda > Insecta > Lepidoptera > Drepanidae > Watsonalla > Watsonalla cultraria. The sequence goes on from OZ037730.1 coordinate 7,408,012, forward strand.
ACCAAATGCATATGAAAATATATACGGTACTTACATTAGAAAAAAAACAATTTTTTCTAAGGCTTTTTGTTCCGGCTAATCTCCGAAACGGCTGCATTCATTTTAATGAGACTTTCATTGGCTGATAACAAATTTTCTATAGCTACTTTAAAAAAAATATGGGTCCCGCGGTTCACGGCTTAATATATAATATAACATATCCAAATATTTTTATTGTTTTCTGACTATTTCGAGGTTGGCAGAGATTAAAGTGTCCATAATAAATAACTAACACTACACATATCATTTAAAAAAAAATTACAAATTCAACCTTCGTAATATCCGAAAAGAATAATTTAAAAAAAATAAAGAAAAAACGCTTCTTTTTTCAAAAGTTCCAAGAACGCGGCGCTATTCTGAATGCATCTCACAACATGCCATCGGACACGATTGACGCTCGCGACTCTTTCGAATGACAATTATATAGAGATTGCATCTCATTCGACACAATAGTAAGACGTTTCGACACCTCGGGCCTGCAAAGAATAAGACCTCCTATACGTATCAGATGATCTTTGACGATAATTTGTTGGTATAATTAATTCTTTGTTATTTGATTTATTTCTTTTATATCAGTAGCATGAAGAAAAATCAAGATTGTTTTACATATAATAATTTTGTATGAATTAATAATGATTTACCATATAATGAAATGTACATGATATGTGTGGGTGTATGGTACAGAATTTATTCCATAATGTACGGACTTACAATGAATTGAATTGTGACAAATACATCGATCCATGTTACATGCTAAGTAATGATATTTTGATCTCGTGTTAAAAATCAAATCAAATTGACAGTTTGTTTCACGAGTTCTGCAAAAGGTCAATGATCAATAAATACGAACACAGTGTATCTAAACACTAAATTTATGTATTTATTCACAACACAAATTATATTATGTTGACGAATTACAATGGTCCCCATGCAGTCGCCATAACTCTCAATGCTAAGATTTATTTACCATTCAAAACAAATCATCACCTTTAAATTAGCATAACCGCACCTCAATTTCATTCATAAATTATCAAACAAAAACAAATAACAAATCACTAGTGAACGTCGCACGGGTTCACCCGCGTAGTTCCCGTTCCCGTGAGAGTACGGAGATAAAATATAGCCTATATTAATCACTGATAATGTAGCATTCAAACGGTGATTTTTTTTTTAAATCGGTCGAGTTCTTTTTGAGCCAATTCGTTACAAACATACTTACATAATAAATCTTTCCTCTTTATTATATTACTACCTGTTCCGCGGTTTCACCCGCATAGATTTAGTTTCATGCATCAAGTCGCGGAACCCTATTTTTAATAAATAAAAGCAGCCTAAATTACTCCTTGAAATATCACCTACCTGCCAGTGAAAGTCCCGTTAAAATCGGTCCAGCCGTTTCAGAGATTAGCCGGAACAAAAAGACATGCCGACAAAAAAATAGAAAAAATTTTTGTTTTAATGTCTGTACAGTGTATACTTTTTATACATTTAGTGTATACATTTAGTGAAAAACTGTAATTTTGGAATTACAAACAGACACTTCAATTTTATTTATGTGTATAGATGAATAGATTATTAGTATAGAAAAACAAATTACTAAACATGTAGGTACGAGATCAAATGCCAAGAAAGAATGCAAAATACATGTCCTAATTCCCTACGCGCCGTTCGATATACAAATGAGACGAATTCTGGCGACAAACGGCCATTAGCATTCTTTACGTTCGTTTTGAATTCTTGTCGTTCCGCGACTGTATCGCTTCTCGAAATTCGAACGATTTACAGAATAGTCTTTTTTAATGCGCTATGTTACCAGAGGACATAGTGCGAGTATTCTTAAAATCGCCGTCACAAGTCATCGCGTCGACGTAAACGCAGATTTGTATGGGCTGACAATAGTATCATATTCAGGCCGACAGAGGCGCTGTTCCGATCCCATACAAATCTGCGTTAACTTTGACGCGGTGAGTTGTGACGGCGGCAGTGAAAAACTCGCACTAGTCACTTTTTTTTTACATTTTATATTCGATTGGATTCTTTTACACACACATACCTACATATATATGCTCACGCCTGTATTCCCCGAAGGGGTAGGCAGAGGTGTAGTAATAACACCCACTTTCCACCGAATTGATTAATGCTGACTAAGTGTCAACGTGAAGGTGATAGTTTTTCTCAAATATGAGTCAAACTATCATGGCAATATTGGCAATAAGGTGGTGGAGCTCCAGTGCGCTACCGACGGCATATAATTAAGGGTTGTAAGAAATACTTATCTTAATGCTGGCACAGTGATTTCATTCTTCACAATGTACGGTAGCTATATGCACTTGTCAATAGAAACTTCATTGTCTACATTACTTCAAGCGACATGATCGTGTACCATGTTTAAAGTATTAAAAAATAAAAAAATAAAAACATTTAGTTTGTATGTGTAAAAAAAATTTATTCAAAATTCAACCATATAACAATCTCAGCTACGACATCTACGAATAACAAATACAAGGATTAGCTAATTAACATGTAAAAATAGCTTAGGTTAATTATTCAGATTAACGGTATGCTAACGGCGTATCTTGTTATCATTTGCAACACGTACCTTCGAGGTTAGGCTTATCGATAAAGCATCAAGCTCTAATTGCGTTATTGTATCCTTACGAATCGATTTTTATAGCATCGATTGGCTTAATCGATATCTTAATATTGTAAGGAACGTCACTACACGTTGTTCATTATTTTTAATACGTAATTGTTCGAAATTCAAACAGAAGCTATTTGAACTTATCTTTCGGATTTAGGTCTAATTATTGTATCGATTTTAATAGAATCGATGTGTTTTATCGATATAGTCTGGGGCCTTACCATGACCGCTTATTGTTAAACTATAGTTATATACTAGCTGTGCCCTGCGGTTTCACCCGCGTGGATTTAGTTTCATGCTTCATGTCGCGGAATCCTAATATTTTTAATAAATAAAAGTAGCCTAAGTTACTCCTTGATATATTAGCTACCTGCCATTGAAAGTCCCGTTAAAATCGGTCCAGCCGTTTGAGAGATTACCCGGAACAAACAGACAGACAAACAGACAGACAAACAGACAGACAAACAGACAGACTTTTTTTTAATTGGAAAAAAAAAAAAATATCTGGGTTTATTAGTGTCATTTATTTATTAAAAATATTAGGGTTCCGCGGCAATAAGGTTGAAACTAAATATACGCGGGTGAAACCGCGGGGTACAGCTAGTAAACAATAATTTAAGTACAGGATACTATGCCTTGCGCCCGACATTACCCGTCTGGCTTTTTCGATTAAGCCGACAGTGTCTTATGATTACTAGAGAACTGAGTGGAGTTGCCCCGAATTCATTTCTTGAGTATGCTTTCTGTGAAATACAATCAAAATCATCATTACAATGTGTTATAGACCAAGAAATTTAATAGTATCGTGTATTTTGTGAATGTATTGAATTATATCAAGAGTCGTTACCGAAAGCAGTGTCTTAACTTAAATTGAGTAACATAAAAAAATATATAAATAGTAAATGGTGCCCAGTAAGCTGGTTTACCTCGCTGGATTGCTAAACTAATCCTCTGAGGTAAGTGCCAGCTCGACAGTCACCAGAGACGTCAACCAGGCGCTTTGAGAGCTCCTTAAATCATTTACATTGTGGCCCAATCGCCCGGCCACAACGACAATGAAAAATAATTAGGTAGGGCCACAGTATAAATGGGACTTTCTTTTCGGGACACAACGTAATACACCCCTTAAAAGGGACTTTCGCATTCGGCCCCCATATCCCCAAAGTCAACTAAATAATTTCATATATATATTTGCAAAATAAGACCCAATCAAATTATCAACGTTATTCCCAATAAGAAACAAAAAGAAACGAAGGCATTATTAATTCGACTGTATGTTTTTTTGACAGTTCATTTCGTCTCAACTCAATGTCCTGTGCATGCGGTCTCAAGTAGCGTACATTAAAAGAGTAGATAGTACCAATAAAACGGTTCCATTGTACAGCACTCGACCCCAGACACTTGTCGCGACCTCCCGTTGCCCCAGACATTCGTCTTATTTTGACTGGACTTAAAGGAAACCTATAGAGACGAAAATTATTTATTTACTAGTAAACGTCACGCAGTTTCACCCACTTAGACTTAATTCCAAAAGCTGTCAGCAAAACCCTAATGTTTCTTTTTTCAATAAAAGTAGGCTACAGACAGCAACAGACAGACGGATAAATTATTAAATATTTGCTTTTTATATGTCTGTACCGCGGTATAATTTCTTTTTTTTTCCCGATCAATCCCCGTGTTAGGTCCTGTAATTAAAACTAGCTCCTAGTAACGAGTGAATTAATTACTAGAAAGGAACAAAGTACATTACCGTATTTTGATCGCGATACGTAAGGTCGGACATCTCCTAAAATAAGAATATAACCTTGTCGCAGTAAATATCTGAAGTGTCACTCAGCGTCCCAATTATAGAACTGATATTGATCGATGAACAGAATCTTTTTCGTCATTTAATCTTGCGCCCGCGCTTCTAAAAACTGCTGATATAACTGAAAATAATGTGTTATAAGAACGTTTCGTAAAATAACCATTTAAATAACAACTCCGGGACATTGGGGTCCGAATGCTCATCAACTTTTCAAAAAAGTTGCACGTCGTCTGGTAGAAGCCACTCGTGACAAGCGGGCTGGGGCTTTCCTCGCTCAGAGAATCAACTATTCAACGTGGCAATGCTGGGGCCCAACCATGACCTCTTATTGCAATGTTAATTCAGTGACAGATGTATACATCTGTCTCATAAATGAGTGAAACTATCATGGTAAGTAAGGCCCCTGCTAGCCTTCTTGGCACGATCTTGAGAGACACCGATTTGGGTCAAGTTTTCTATTTGTAACTAGTTTCAGCTTAAAAATAATAACAAATCAACTATATAACATAAGTCTAACAACATTTCAATACATCATTAATTTGTAGAAGTTACGTAACAACCAAAAAATAATCATTCGGATGCGTGTGCGTATCCGATTAATATTTCTCTAGCATCGGGAATCGTTCCCGCTTCCTTGTACGTGGGGTGCATTATGGTATATATAACGTCTCTTTTCCTCTAACGCCCTCTCGTGCGAGTGTGAGAGAGACAGAGGAACGTCTTATTGCAGTCAATCATCTATATTCGAAGTGGCCGGTGGAATATTATCGAACTTCCGTTCGTCGAGTCAATGACTTGACGTTTTCATGTAGTGTTTTTGATAGAATAAAACTCGGATGTCGCTATTACCTATTTGCATAATTTAAGCTAGAAACGGGAATAACAATTTCGAAAATGTAAACGTATGAAAATGAAAATGATTTATTCAGTTTAAGCCCGGTTCAGAAACTAATTGTTTTATTTTTAATACTAAAAAGGTAGTAAGTAATATGTACGCTTGCAACACCAATAAATTAATTAAAAGCGAAATTCAAAAAAAAATTTTTTTTTACCATCATTCTTAGACTTTAAAATTATTAAGAATTACCATTGGTCTCACTAAATCCTTTTCACTTTAAGGACCAAATGACCTTTCCTCGCTCTAAAGACCTTCACAGCAGGAACACAGCACTACTCTAAGGCATTTATTTGGATCCAATCTTCTTTAAAAGTGCCTGAGACGGCGATAGATTCATCATCTATCACTTTGGAACTTAATCATTTGGTGTGAAATGTGGGCGCTAATATTATCAACACTACCCTACCTGCCTATCCCTTCGGGGAATACAGGCGTGAGCATATGTATGTAATTTTCTCTAAGGTAGATTTGCGGTACCTAGTCGGACAGCTTTGAATTCCGAATGGATGATCCCACTATGGTCCCCATTTATAAACCGACTTCAATAAACTTAGGAATTAAATTATATGGATATCATTAAGTTGTTAAGAAATTTAATTTTGTTAATTTTAAGACTAAACAGCAACCATTGAAAGTAGACCAGCGAATCTGCCAATTAACCCACTAAATACTAATTTTAGACCAACGGTGTGACTTTAACCCAATTTTAACGAAGTTTCAGACTAGAAGGTTTCCTCGTCACAAGCAAGCGAATGATTTTAACCGACTTCAAAAAGGGAGAACGTTCTCATTTCCCCTGTATTTTCCTTATGTTTGTAACCTCAGAACTTTCGGGTAAACCGATTTTGATGATTCTTTTTTTTATTTGAAAGGTGCCATTTAGTTTTAACACTGGCATTGATGAGAAAACTATATAAGTATAAAATTTTCATTATTTGCTCAATCTATATATTACTAGCTGGGGCCTTACCATGAGCTCTTATTGCCATGATAGTTTCACTCATTTATGAGACAGATGTATGTGACGTGTATACATCTGTCACTGTCGCACAACTGAATTATCATTGCAATAAGAGCTCATGGTTGGGCCCCAGTGCTCTGCGGTTTCAACCACGAACTTTATTTCGCGGCACCTTAATTTTTTTTAAATTTGGCTATGTTATTCACTGTTATTCCGGCCCAGCTGTTTTTGAGATGAGCCGGAACAAACAGACAGACAGAGAAAAAATATTAAATTGGTTTAATTATATATGTAAGTGAATACCGTATATACTTTCATGCATTTAGTAAAATGCTTTTAATTTTATTTATCTACTAGCTGTGCCCCGCGGTTTCACCCGCGTAGATTTAGTTTCATGCTTTATATCACGAAACGATTATTATCTAAATAAATGTAGCCTAAGTTACTCCTTAAAATATCTGATACCTGCCAGTGAAAGTCCTATTAAAATCCATCCAGCCATTTCAGAGATTACCCGGAACAAACAGACAGACAGACAGACAGACAGAGAAAAATGTTAAAACTTGGTTTTTCAGTATCAGTAGCGTGTATACTTTAATATGCATTTAGTGAAAAGCTGTTATTTTGGAATTACAAACAGACACTTCAATTTTATTTATCAGTATAGATGTATATGTATAGATGTATAGATATAAATATCTATATAGATTTCAATATCCTCTCCGTATCTATCAGTCATCGCCCTCGTATTGACAGTTCTAACTTAACAATTTCCACATAAATAAAAGGCAAGCAAACAATGGTTAATAACATAAAGCTGTAGAACAACCATAAATACCTGATCGTGAGTCGATTTACTCTTTATTTACATGTAAACGGCGGTGTCTACGACATTTACGATCATTTAGTGGGAACCTGAATGATTTTCTTACATTTTACTTTAAAATAACTGTATTTTTATTCATTCTTAAAGGCGCCTGTTCAAATGAGATGATTTATAAGCTTTATATTTGCAAAAATCTAAGCAGCGAAGTTAAGCAACCATACGCCTAGCCAGTAGTTGGATTGGTGACCGCCCGAGTTCCTGTGTCGGTCCCGGTTGCCAATTTAACATCTTTGGCAATCGTTACAGGTCAGTCAGAGGCCTATGAGTCTGACAACTGGTTTAACCCAGATTGCCGATTTTCTTCGAAAAAGGGGCTGCGAAGGTCAGATGGCAGTCGCTTCGTATAAAAATCAGAAAAAGTAAAAAAGGGTTGTAATAATATTAAAATGCGTTATCAGATATAACCCTAAAAACGGACATTGAGTAAATAAACAAAGAAACATACAATCGAATTAATAACCTCCGCCTTTTTTGAAGTCAGTTAAAAGAAATTCCTATCCAACGAACGCAGTAACGAGCAAAAGATTCATTTAGAATATATCATCAAGTATGCAGATAAAAAAATGTTGAGCTAAAAAAATAAAGCGATCTATTATTAGACCCAATTTGAGACAGCAACGAAAAAAATTACAAACCAAATCACTACACTAAGACAATGTCATAAGCTGTCGACAACATTAATTGAAATTTATTACGACTCATGCGACAATTGGAACGTTAACCATTTGTATCTGTACATTGCATTACAGACTTTAACACAATACAAATAAAGCTCCATTTCAAGTGTATGATTTTGTTTGACATGTCCGTTCCGTTCCAAGCGAGCACGTTAATATTTATTATGGTCGGACAATCGAAGATAATGCTACACTCATGTGATTTAAGATCGTCGCGTGTTTTTGTTCTATTGAATTAGTCTGCACTGAGTACTGTTTATTAAAGGCTTCCCACGAAAGGCTACGGTTACTTTTAATATTAAAGTTATTTTATTCAATAACAAATATGATAGCTATGAATTTAGGAAGAAAGACAACAGTATTGTATACTATTGTTTATTAAGGTGGATGACATGGTTCACAGGGCATGGTTAGCTGTTTGATGATCTCGACCAATGACCACGACAAATATTTGTTTGCTACTTAATTTATGCAATTGAAGAACTAAAAATAAAATTAGAATACTTAACCGAGGTATAAAATTATTTCTAATCTAACCTCAGCGCTTTGGACAATATATTTGTTAATGTAACCAATTCGACTTCAATATTCACAATAAAGACAGGACGTCTGTCAGGTCAGCTAGTAAAATAATCTTACAGATAAATAAAATTGAAGTGTCTAAAAAATCACGGCAAGGTATCTATATCTATTCATCTATATCTATACTCCATACATACATACATACATACAAACAGATAAATCAAATTGAAGTGTCTGTTTGTAATTACAAAATAACAGCTTTTCACTAAATGCATATGAAAGTGTACACGCTACTGACACCGAAAAACCAAGTTTTAAATTTTTTCTCTGTCTGTCTGTCTGTCTGTTTGCTCCGGGTAATCTCTGAAACGGCTGGGCCGATTTTAATGGGACTTTCACTGGCACGTAGCTGATGTTTCAAGGAGTAACATAGGCTACTTTTATTTATAAACAATATTAGGGTCCCGCGACAATAAGGATGAAACTAAATCTACGCGGGTTAACCCGCGGGGCACAGCTAGTACAAAATAAGAGTGTACAAAGTTTCCAATTAATTTTCATGACTAATCGACAATCGGTTTGATACCTGCCCTCGAAACACATGTACCTATTAAACTCTGCCCTTCGTCGACTCGTAAAACTAACAATTTGTCACAAAACGCTGATTGATATAGCGGGCATTAAACCTTCGGCCAGTTCAACGTTTGTCCAGTAGCATAGACTGAAAAATAACATCAACGAAAATCCACCCACGTTTTTGCGTCACAGACTAAAAGATATGATTAATTGATGATTTACTACGCTAATGCATTTGCGTCTCAAGTCTTAACATGTGGGAATATATGATTGCTTAAAACATATTGCATTCGCTATTTAAAATAAACGTGGAGGAAGACTAGTTTTTAGTTTTAATCCTAGCCATCTTAGTTGTTCTTAAACGTCGGGAGGAAACCTGGGGGCTATTCTCTTTCTCCGAAAACGAACGAAAATCAAACGTACGATCAACCATTAACTCTTCATGTTCTCCTGGTCAAATCATGTTATATTAGACACTGCGCTACAGTAGATTCTTTGGACTTTCTTTACTCTTTTAGGTACGGAGTAAGCAAAGGTATCGCACCAACAACACCCACTTTTCATCAAAATGCTAACGTGACAGAGGACGAGACCATCGCCGTCTCAGATTATATACATATGTCTTTCAATTCCTTCTCAGACATATGCCGATTACCTCACAATGTTTCCCTTCACCGTTAAGCTCGAGGTGTAAAATCACTGCACTTACATTTTTAGAAAAACTCAATGTTAGGTACGCTGCGATTCGAACTTGCGTCGTTGCATAGCAAGCGACTGCTCAAATCACGGCCACCCCGACTCTTATTTATACTTAAAAAATATTTATGATTTCTAAAATCCAAGTAAGTACGACACCTTAAAACAACACTTTAAAAAATAAAATCTTTATGGTACTTATCTGTCACTCATGTCTTGGTGACACAATGTCGAGACAAAGTGACATTACTTATCGACAGTTATCGTATGTCACTTAAGGCACAGATTAAATAAATAGTCACTTTTACCGTCTGGAATAACGGTAACACTTTTTATTGTAACTGGTTATCAAAATTTTGTTGTCGACTTATTTAACTCACTAAAGTAAAGTTTACTATGCTTTCTACTTAATTTTTTTTTTCACTAAGTTTTCTGACAATCGCTTCAATACAATTTGGCAACAAGATTGAATTAATCGAGGCGTTACCGCTTTTTTTGCCTCGCCCACAATACCAAAGTAAAATGCATAATGTGAACACACCCATCTAATTATTTAAGGCATTGTCTCTATTGCGCTCTATACAAATTTGATTGTAGCCAACATGTATTGATTCTCCGCCTGTTGGTATATAACTGTTGTTGATCCAAGGGGGTACGCAGAGGTTTTGTCACAATAACACCTTTCACCGAAGATGATTTAGTGTCAACGTGACAGTTGGTGAGGCTATCGCAGTCTCAGCCCTATACATACGCCTTTGAATTACTTCTCAGATTTATGCGATGCTTCACGATGTTTTCCTTCATCGCAAAGCACGTGTGAAATCACTGATCATAAGTTTATTGAAAAACTCACAGGCCCCGCTGGGATTCGATCTTGCGTCGCTTGCATAGCAGGCGACTGCTCAAACTCTACGGACACCACGGCTATTATAATAGATATATAATATTTATTACTTATCCGTATTCGCGATAATATATAAGTAGATAAAAATAGGTTATCACTATAGGCATTTCATTGATCTCTACAAACAATACCTCTAGTAAGAGTATTGAATAATCTTGTTTGTGCCGATACGTTATATAGCATGTCTAATAATACTATAATTAATAATAACATATTTTACGACCTATAAAATAATAAAAATAAAATATAATCAAGGTATCCGCGGAAGAGATTCCCATTGGCTTGCTATACGCACCACACCTATCTATGACAGCGGCACACGGACGCACGTTTTCATGGCGGAAACGCCCGTACTTACTTACGGTAGTTAAATAGTTTTGGTACGTAATAAAGCAATAAAAATATGATGTACAATCTGGATATTTTATGATGCTATGACCAAAACTGTCAAGAGTCCATCCAGATATAAAATGGCTGACCTAATATATTTTACAGTTCCCTACAGACGCCAGTTTGTATGCAAGATGAATTGATTATGAAAATAAGATAAATGCTATTTTTACACTAGACTATCTTCTTCCGTGACTTACTTTGAACAGTTACTTTGGGCTAACGCTAACTTTAACCCTGGATTGGTCTTAGCATGATGATATTACGCGCGATAAATGGGCTATCTAAAACTGAAATATTTTTTCAATTCGAACCAGTACTTAGATTCGTAACAGTAGTTCCTGAGAGAGATTAGCGCGTACAAGCAAACACAGAAACACAATCTTTAGCATTTTTATAATTGGTTTACGTAGCTGACAAATAAGCGTGCAGTCCAGGCGGACTACTTACTAATAAGCTAAGCGATAGCTACGACTAAGCGTGTCCAATATTGAATACCCGAAATGTGTAGTATTTTTTGGTATAAAAGCCTTATAGCCTCAAGAATAAGTGCATAATAGTAGTGATATAAGCTTATCTAAATACATACTGTTTGTATAAGATTTAAAGTAAGATAGAAGTATATGGTACAGTAAAGGACACAGGAAGCATTTGAACGTTAGATAGTAAAGTGGTCTTCGCACTATGTATATACAAAAACTCATACCAACGTAATTTTATTTAATAACCGTCGCATCAGTATGCTAACGGCATCCTCTTTATAAGTTAAGTCGAGGTGTCAATCATGTAGTGGGCAACACTGATAGTTGTCATTCCGCGCGTATCAGCGAGGAAGCTATGATGTATTGGCGGAAATGGCAACACTGACCCGCAAGATAACGCTCGATGGAGAAATTAATATGTGAGATGTCGTCCTCTTATTCATGTTTCGATCATAAATAACGATGGAGCGTGTGAAAGATAATAATCTTACACTAAGATAACACATATTAATTTCTCAAAAAAAATATTGTAATGAAAATACTGGAAATATTTTTAAGTAATAAAAAAATAGATTGTTCTGAAGTAGCTAGTTATTTCTATAACGTACTTTATCATGTTTGGTGAAAAGTGGAATCCTACTGGGACAGCGCATGGCGTCAGCAAGCTACGGCAAAAAAATATTTTTGAAATTTAAAATGTTTGCTTTAAAGTTTCTGAATATCCTATCTTACACAAATAACACACATAAGTTCGTTTTTCGACTAATAGCTGGTCGACACTTTATTAATCCGCTACTTTCCCCAATTCACAACTTTTTTGAACTTGGCACATCTTATTTGACACCTTGTTTTGGTACTTCGGTACAGTAACAAATAAAGCAAATTTAAAAAAAAACTGACATTACTACGTAGCTGTGAGATCAGGCTAAGACCAGAGACAACTTTCGCATTTATATCCATACGATTATGAAGCAAAGACTTTTGATCTTACTTACGTAAGGAACCCCACACCCTTATGATATCCGTGTTCAAACATTAAACGTCATTTAGTATGCGTGTGATGTCCGTTCGTCTATTCACTGAATAAGAAACTAATCTTGCTTGACATACAAATTAGTCGATATTTTAGGCTTTTTTAAATTCAAGGAGATGCAATGAACTCTATTCAAGGACTTTTTAGACCACATCAACGTTACGTCAATGTCTTAAAAACTGATAATAGACATATGCTCACGCCTGTATTCCCTGGTAGGCAGGGGTGTTGCTACCAACCCACTTATAACCCAAGATGATTAAGTGCCAACGTGACAGATGGTGAGTCTATCGCAGCTTCAGGCACTACTTATACATAATATGTATTTGAATTACTTCTCAGCTATGCAGATTGCCACACGATGTTTTCCTTCACCGTAAAGCACGTGGTGTGAATCCATTGCACATACGATTTTAGATAAACTGGTATTTTCGCCGTTGGGATTCAAACTTGCGTAGTTTGCGTTGCAGGCGACTACTTAAAACACCACGGCTTCATTTAATCGTTTCTTATCGTCCCATAAATATTTTATTAATAATCACGTTAATCGTAAAATTTAATTAATTCGGCGAAGGAAGTACATAATTATAATGATAAAATATTATGAGCTTTTAAATAATGATCTTAGAGGAAACAAAACAACACGGCTGTTTTGAATACTAAACATTCTAACTTCCGACCATTTTGATAGCACTGGCAGACAAGGCGTTCTTTGAATTCAAATAAATTCAAAGATGACTGAAAAAAAAGAAAAATGAAATGATTTTATTCGTTTTGATAATGGAATCTGAAATATGCGATCTAATCTATATCTATACAGATAAATAACATTCAAATATTTTTTTTCAAATTTAATTTAATATCAAAACAACAGATTTTTCACTAAATACATATGAAGGTATAAACGGAACTTGTAAAAGTCTGATATCTAGACAATAAATGACACAAATAAAAAAAAATACTTTGTTGGCGGATAACAAATTTTACGAGGAATAACTTAGGCTAAAGAAACATTCGGCTTCCACGAAATTAACTCTACGCGGATAAAACCGCGGGGCACAGCTAGTTTTAATATAAATTTAAGCTGCCTCAACAGGGCTCTTGTATAAAACGTCAGTAATAAAAGAAAAAATAACACTCAACTACGTATTTTGAAAATCATAAAATTGTGGATTATAACTTCGGCAATAAGCGTTTTTATTGGAAGGTATGGGTCATCGCATAAATCCGTGTGCAATCTATAAACAACGAAAATAGATTATTTCGATTGTTCTAAGAATTTTATTATAGTTAGATAGCTGTGTCTGTGGTTTGGTAAATGTGTTGTCTTCTCATAACTCGACGTGGATTGTAATATTACAATACATTACTAGTTTGGAATGGAACTGGGGCCCAACCATGTGCTCTTACTGCAATGTTAATTCAGTTGTGCGACAGTGACAGATGTATACACGTCACATACGTCTGTCTCATAAATGAGTGAAACTATCATGGCAATAAGAGCTCATGGTAAGGCCCCTGTGCGTTAATTGTATGTAACTAAGCAAGCAATGTACGATAAACATTGATTATTGTCGTCATACACTTTTTTTTTGTTTTCTTAATTTCTTTCAGGCTTTGACAGGAATAAAGTTGTTATTTAAACTGTCTTATACGCGGGCCCAATCTAATTTGATTTATAATTAAGAATTACTAGATATCTTCTAAAAGTATCTAAGAATAAGTACTCTTCTTCTTCCTTAAAAGTCTCGTTATGAATTTTAGTTTTAATACTTTTAATATTTTCAGTAGTAGGTATTGCATCATCACCTTTGCGAGGCTTTCAGCTCCTTTCAGCATAAATTCTTGTAAAAAACATTACTCATGAAACGTACGCGAAAGACCTAAGAATATTTTTACGATTTCTTGCAACAATTTTATATTGAAACATGTATTATTCAATACCCTAAGTCAACTGTAATAAATACCTATATATAATATCTATATATTTATATACAGATAAATAAAATTAACCTGTCTATTTGTAATTCCATAATAAAAGCTTTTCACTAAATGCTAATCGATAACCAAAGAAAAAAATTTACATATATCTGCCTGTCTGTCCGTTTGTTCCGCCTGATCTCTGAAAAGGCTGGACCAATTTTAACGGGATTTTCATCGGCACATAGCTGACGTGAGAAGTAAACTAAGTTACTACCTGAATTATAAAAATATATGATACCGCGAAATAATGCCACACATGAAATTAAGCATACGCGGGTGAAACCGCGGGTTATTCTAAATCATGTAACATCTTACTATTATACTAGCAACACTTTGTTTCAATTTATTGACAAGTGGAGTCAAATTTATAAAACAGCAATTAAAAAACAAGAATAAAATGCCGTAAAAATATTCTTAACGAACCGCAAAACTAAACCACTACTGTTCACTACAATAAGGCTATCTAATAATAACCAAGAAGAAAAAACAAACATCTTGCACTGTGGAACAATGATCAAAAGACTCGTATTCAGGGCAGAGACTAAATGAAAAGGATCACTTTTACAAGTAGTCCATAAACAAACTACATTATTCGATCGGGTTTCAAATATAGGTTTATACATTTTCAAGCGTTGTCGAAAGCGTAGGTATTTAGTTTGTCTCGACATTACAGACTTAATAGTAATTAAGAACACACCTGTTTATATTTTAAGCTATTTGTACTCGTATAAAAAATATATTAAATACAATCCTTCATAACAATGTATCAATTAAATAAAAATTGTATTCTTCTTATCAAGCGCTTTCATTTCATTCTCACGAACTATTCTGCCATCTTGGATGATCCGCCATATTGGAATTAGAATAATCGCACATAGCTAAGCATACATTGTCACCCATAAAAGCGTGCATACCAAATTTCAGCTCAATCGGTTAAAAATAACTGATTTAAAATTAAGTTACAAGATTCCACACGGACAAACAAACATACATTGCAAGTTAATAAAAAGCTTATGAAGAAAAATAATACATTTTTGGTGAAAAGTGTTTAATATCAACCCACGATTTTAAATGAGAGTATAGATCAATACAAAAACAAATAACAAAAATCGTTCTAGAGTCATATTAATGTAAAAATAAAATGTACGCGAACTCTTATAAGCATAATCCTCTAGTTAGCCTCACGATGTTTTCTTTCACCTATTCGCGGAGTGACTCAAGGCTCGCGGAATAACTGTAAACACTATTACTGAAATAGATCTTTTATATTGAGTACTAATGCGTAATCAATCCCGCCCACATTCTAAATTATCAATTAGTCTTCTTTTCGCCTTTAAAGCGTCTCTCTAGGGCTAGCTAGAGGTGTAAATTCACCAATTTTTCCAACATCAAAAAAAGGAGGTGCACTGTAACATATTCGTGCTAAAGTGCAACGAAATTCATCAACTTCTAAACATGCCAAAAACATATATTAGCGGCACATGTGCCAACGTCAGCCGATCGCGTGAAGAAAAGCAGAATGAATGTCAACAAAAATGACCACCTTATCAACCAGTGTAAGAACAATCATCATCAAACAGCAAGAAATAACATCACGCCTGAATTCCTCAAAAGGGTAGGCAGAGGAGTACGTATAGAGGTGCACTTAATTTTCGAGCAGATTTTCAGTTGACAGATCCTGCGATTAACCGGGCACTAATCCGAAAAACGACAACCCTATGCCTTACCCGGGGATCGAACCCAGGATGTCGTGTTCCAAACTTCTTTTACATTCTTGCGTCTCGTGCAATTGTACATTTCATACAACAGACACATATTACATATATTGTAGGTACATTGTGTCCAACAGCTGTCAACTGTAATGTTTTTGACCTAGATTTTAGGACGTTTCTTTTGGCAAGTGCTTTAGCCGATATTCTGTGCGATTTAAGTGTGGATTTATGATCGTAATGAGACTAAACAATTTACTCGTACCCAACGTATCATACCTCTTATGATCATACATTCTGTGCCCTTATTATAGGTTTTGACACATTCGAACGTCGTCGCTTGACCTTGCGTTTTGCGCTTGTTTGTATGGACACGTAAAACTTCCTAAACTCGCCGCTTGGGGCGCTTTTGACTTTCCCATACAAAATGAGGCGGTGGCGATGTCAATGTAAAAACATGTATAAGTAGTAACTGCTCTGTAAGTTTTCAAATTTATATACATCTTGCTACTAAAATAATTTCAGATTTAAACGCTTTTTGTCACGCAAAACAAGTTTTTATCAAATTGTTTTTAATTCACCTTTATAACAACAAAACTTTTATTCAGAAGACCTTTTACCTTTCATGTGATCATCATTCAGCGCCATGTCATTAGTAAATATTTTACATCAGTTTTATTCATTTAACATAAAAGATTTTGGTAGTTGTCAAAAAGCATTTCTTCAAAAGTACCATCCATAATAATCCTTATTATATTAATTATACTAGCTGTGCCCCGCGGTTTCACCCGCGTAGATTTAGTTTTTTCCTTATTGTCGCGGGACCCTAATATTTTTAATAAATAAAAGTAGCCTTAGTTACTCCTTGAAACGTCAGCTACCTACCAGTGAAAGTTAAAATCCGTCCAGCCGTTTCAGAGATTACCCGGAACAAACAGACATACAGACAGAGAAAAATTTTAAAACTTCGTTTTTTTGTGTCAGTATCGTGTGCATATAGTGAAAAGCTGTTATTTTGGAATTACAAACAGACACTTCGATTTTATTTATCTGTACTGTATAGATTATAAATAAGAAAATGACTCTGCCGGTCTGTCTGTTACATTTTCACGGTTAAATTTATGAACAGATTTTGCAGATAATTTGTATAATATTTAATTTGACGTAGAGTTCACAAAAAATCACTACATCGGGGGTAAATATATTTATTATTTATATACATTAATATTATTTCTGAGCAGCTTTTAGTCCGTCTACAAAACTCTCAAACGAGGATTAGTATCAAATAATATATTTTTCTTTTGAATTGGTAACAATACAATATACAATACTGAATAAACATCATCGTGTCTGTCCGTAGTTTTTGCTACATCTACGGAACCACGTGTTTGGCACACGTTTATCACACCGGAAAGGACAGAGCCCTTTGTAAAGGATGGAGTCGACGTTATTAGTAAAAAAAAAAAATACATTACTTATGTGGGCATTATTATTGTATATTTACTTACGAAAATAAAATTTATCCTTTGTCGTTTGTACGATTCTTACATGATTACGATGTTAAAACTACGATGAGTTTTGTCCTTTTTGAAAAACGAGTGTTTGTATTTGTTTTTAAAAATGTGTATGAGTTGCGTTACTTTAAAATATAGTGAAGTCTGCACTATATGGAATACTAGCTGTGCCCCGCGGTGTCACAAGCGTAAATTTAGTTTCATACAAAGTTTCATCCCCTTGAGGGTAGAATTAATCAAAATCCATTCTTAGCGGATGCCTACGTCAAAACATCTACCTGCATACCAAATTTCAGCCCGATCCGTCCAGTGGTTTGGGCTGTGCGTTGATAGATCACTCTGTCAGTCAGTCAGTCAAATTTGAATTATACATATTTAGATTGAAACTTAACCGCATACCATTATGCAAGACACGTATTTTAGATCAAAATATAAATCTATAACTTCATTTTTTTATTGTTATTTTTAATTATTAAACTCAATAAGTACGCTCCCTCTGAATGACCGACGACCGTATTGCTAAGATTCTACGCGGAAAAAAGCGTGGCACAGCGAGTTTTGCGAAAAAATTTTAACATGCAAGTAGGTTAATGATTTAAAATCAAGGTATTAATTGTACACTTGTATTGTTAATTACATAGATAATAAACTAAATACGGTGACGATACCAATTATAATTATTTACTTTAAGTTAATATATTTGTCAGTGACAAACATGATTAATAAAATGTGTTTGTTTCTACGTCATTGTGCCTACTTGATAATGCTTGTAACAATTGGTATTGTGGTTGATTATAGGTAAGGAAAAATAATAAAAAAATACTATTATGTATATTAAGTGAGCTGTATCGCATGATACAGTTTTACCCATGTAGGCTCAGATTTTCAGACTCATACAATTTCGGAACTCATAAATACTCACTAAAACAATGTCAATACGTAAGAAATATTTCATTTTTTTTATACAAAGTTTTGATAAACATTATTTTATATCATGAATTAACACGTTAATAAAAACTAGATGTGCCCTGCGGTTTCACCCGAGTAGATTTAGTTTCATGCTTCATGTCGCGGAACCCTTAGATTTTTAATAAATAAAAGTAGCCTATGTTACTCCTTGAAACATCAGCTACCTACCAGTGAAAGTCCAGTTAAAATCCATCCAGCCGTTTCAGAGATTATCCGGAACAAACAGACAGACAGAGAAAAATATTAAAACTTGGTTTTTTAGTGTCAGTAGCGTGTATTTTCATATGCATTTAGTGAAAAGCTGTAATTTTGGAATTACAAACAGACACTTCAATTTTATTTATCTGTATAGATGTATAGATATAGGTAGGCACAATAAGAAGTAATCGCTGCAACAATGCTCGAGTTTTGCGCTTAGCAACACAGACATAATGTATCATATCGATCGTCTTAGTGCCTATATTTTATTTCGTTACATATGCTCACCCCTATATTCCCCAGGTAGGCAGAGGCATCTAATAACAACACCACCCTTCACCGAAGATGATTACGTGCCAACATGGTGAGTCTATCGCCGTCTCAGGCACTATACGTCTTTGAAATACTTCTCAGACATATGCAGGTTTCCTCATATGTTTTCCTTCGAACTTGCGACTTCTCAAGCCACGGCTCTTTTATTGTGTTAGTACACATTAATTTGTAGTTAATGTTATTTGAAATAGAAATACCATTCGGTTTCAATTAAGATCTTTATCTTCAGATATTTAAACATAATTAAAATAAAAAGATGTAATATTTCTTATCATTCAATGAAGTCTCCACATCTCTTTCTGTGCGTCTAGCAACAAAAACTTATTTGTTCGCCACGTGTTGCGTTACGGTGCAAGGGTCCCGGGTTCGATGCTGACGACAAAGGTTTCTTAGACCTTTCGTTAAGTTAACTTTGATCGTTTTAAACTACATGTTAACCAAAGCTAGCCAATAAATGTCGTTGGTACATTGCCGTGATATGTTACAACCGACATTATTCTAATTATAAAGATAAAAATAAAAATATATGTATGTTTGTAATGATAAATTCAAAAACTACAGAATAGGTATAAAAAGCAATTTTTGTAATTTTAATGCTTCATTATCACTGAATAATCTAGGCTACTTATACTGTGATTCTTATGTGGGTAAAACCGCCAGGACGAACTAGTCGTGCATGATGCCATAATGTACATAGGTAGTGTGATTTATTGATTTAGGTACCTAAACAAAATAATTAATTATTTATTTATTTTACCTGTTTGTCACTGTTAATACGTAATTAAAATGAATAGGTAATTTAAATGATAGTTACAATTTGTAAAAAAAATTATACTTGATAATCCATACCAATATTATAAATATTTCTTTGATTGTTTGTATTGAATAGGCCCCGACACTAATAATACGATCTTGTAAATCCAGCAATGGATAGCTACATCATCAGCGAGTAACATAGGCTATATTTTATCCCCGTACTCCCACGGGAACGGGAACTTCGCGGGTGAAGCCGCGTGGCGTCCGCTAGTGAGAAGTTGAGAAGCTACACGCTTCAAAGTTAGTAATAAAGTGAATATAATTACAAAATTACCATGAGTAAAATTGCGCCAAAACTTTAGTTGCCATCATCAAAAATGCCAGATCATCAAAAATGCCGGTCAGTTTCGGTTAAAAATAACAACTAATGTATAGCCTATCAACAAACTTACTAGGTACCATTTATAGACGTAGACTTATCAGCCGACATCACCGTATAAAAAGTAAAATAATACAATAATGCAGCTAAGAAATCTTACAGATTTATTCCTTAGCGTTTTTTTTCAGTAAGTATTGATGTAACTATTATCCTGATGATATTAACCTTGTTTGCTTTATTACAGTCAGAAAAAAACACTATTAACATAGGGTAAAATAATTCTATTTTTGTGGGTAGTTGGAAAAAAGAAAATATTTTTATTATTTCCGACCTGTCTCAAATACGATTCGGTCCAATTCCCGCCACTCCGTAGCCAAAAAAACATTAACTAATCAAGCCAAAAACAATACTAAGAACAATGAGTCACGTAAAATATGAAACTAATTACGTTTTCATATAAATTCCGCCGTTCTAAATTTAATTATATCTCAAAATAACAGGCTTACCAGCGCCGTGGAATGGGGATTTCCTTTGCAGCCATCCGTCGGGATAATTGTGTAAAAACTGCAGATGTCACTAAGTACATACACTATCACTTTGCCACAGTCACTACACAAAGTAACGTGTTTTAAAACAATTACGCGCTAAGACGACCGAACGCCGTAAGCTCTGAATTAAGACTGAAGTATAACCGCGGGAGCTTTCAGCGCTGCGCGTGCGACGATGCGGTGTCATACGTGAACTATATCTCTCTCCCTCAAACGTACTAAGTAAGAGTTAATAAACTGTTCCCGTCTCATTCCCTCCGTATCTACGTGGAAATTGAGGAAAAACTTAACAGCAGGCAGTTTTCGTTACGTAAACCCGCGTTGCAGTATAAGTATGATTTATTTCGTCTCGTGATTAATGTTTTCGTGTTTTGTTTTTGTTACTGTTGGCATTTATTCAATGGAACTCTGTCCTTAAAGGAATTTAGGACGACACTTGTATGTTTGTCTATGGATTCCGATGCGTGCATCGTTTTGATAAGAATGTTTGAGTAAACCAAACATACTATAATGTTTATTATTTATTAAATACTAGCTGTGCCGTACGTCTAAGGGGTTACGAAGGTCAGATGGCAGTCGCTTCGTATACAAATCAGGTGATCAGCCACATCGAGTTGAATCAAATGCCGACCCTAACAATGTATGGGAGAAGGACAGGGAAATTATGAAGTTCCAGCTGTGCCCCGCGGTTTCACCCGCGATTTCATGTGTGGCTTTATTTCGCAGTACTCCCGTTGAAATCCCGAGTCAACGATTAGCAGGAACAAACAGACGGACAGGCAAAGATTCAGATTTCAGATTGTTTTTATTTCAACCTCCATAATTGATGATTAATAATAGAAAAATGCAGAAATGTCTTGATTGTCATTCTGTGATAAAAATATTATTAATCAAATAAACTAAAACATAATTGAAATAATCCCCAATAAATAGATTAATTCTAAAAACTAAGTCTCCATCTAGAGCTATGAAGCCACGGTACCTACCGTATAAACTATCATGTACATTTATTGAAAAGCTATTAATTTGCAATTACAAATAGGCACTTCAATTTTATTTATTTGTATAGATATATATAGATTACAGTAATTACTAAGTAAGTATAGTTTGTAAGTGAATTTTGTGAGGAAACGGGCTTCCTTCCATCCAAGATTCAAGGAAGATAATATGGACATAATTCTACGGATCGGTGTCTAGTTTCCAACATTTACACATGTCACTTCCGTAGCGGACTAGTTCAGCATCCACAGATAATGTATGTATGGACCAATGTGTCATCGCTGTTACTCTTACAATGAGTGAAAGGGACAGTTAAAATAAAAAGTTTGAGGTTTTATCTCTCTCTTCCATATATTTTTTTTATTCAATACTAGGTGTGCCCCGCGGATTCACCATCGTAGATTTTAATTTTATGGTTGCCCTCTGATCCCTATCCGGGATGGATTGTTTTAAAAAAAAATTATTTAATTAGCCTATGTTACTCCTTGTAACATTAGCTATCCGTCAGTGAAAGTCCCGTTAAAATCCGTCCAGCCGTGTCGGAAACGACTCGGAACAAACAGACAAGCAGACAGACAGACGGACAGACGATCAGAGAAAAAATTAAAAAAAAAAATTATTATGTCAGTACCGTGTATACTTTAAACTGTTATTTTGCAGTTACAAACAGACACTTCAATTTTATTTATCTATATAGATATAGATGTATAGATTACATTACACTCAAACTCAAACTCAAATATGTATATCTTTATTCGATTAGACTTTTTACAAAGTACTTTCAAATCGTCAGAATGACACAATTATACAGGATTATACATGCTACCGCCGGATAGGAAGGTTGCTTTTACCTGGCAAGAAACTCGGTAATTACTCTTTTCAAAAAGATTATACAATTTAAAAAATACAACTAAATCACATAATAAATGCACAATTATCGATAAAAAATAACATAAAGAAAAGTGTAGTAGTTCTACTTATATCTCAAACTCAAAAAATATATATATATCTAATTACGTAGCTTAAGATGAACAATGTCTGCGAATAAGTCCTTTGGGCAGTTCCAAATATCGAACGGGAGATATTATCCGCTCTTATAATAACTGTCTACAAATATTTTTTCCGGATATATTAACTATACATTAATTAAATACATCACCCCAACTTCCTTCTACCAAAATAAAAAAATCCAACCACCGACCCCAAAAAATCTAAATCTTTCTCAAAACGGCACGCGTCACGTCGTTTAGTAAAGTTTAACACCGGAAGCGGATACTCCGTACGCCCGTAGATTTAGTAACCGTGTCTATGGATTGATTGACTGACTGATTGATTAACGAACTGATTGATTCAATCTTTATTGCTCACTGGGGTGAATTGTGGACTGAAGTCTTTTGAGTTTTTACGACTGCGGTCAAAGCAATGTGATGTAAAAGTAGAACTTGTACCAGAGTTGCATGAACGTCCTATGCCCCAAAGTATAGGTTCGAACATTTTTTCACGCTGACGATATCGCCTGCGTATTTCCTGCAGCTGAGTCGCCGCCCCTAGAGCCCTCGCTGTGTAAGGCAGCGCGAGCCACATCGCGCTGCCACCTTCCCCGCGGCTCGGTGGTCAAAGCTCCCACCCCGACCACCGCCAGCAGGCCCTCCAGCCCCCTTTTAGTCGCCTCTTACGACAGGCAGGGGATACCATAGCCAAATTCTTAGACCCTGGCTATTGGGTGGAGTCTCGGGCCCTGGCTTAAGAGGAAGGACCACGTCACCTTCCGGCTGACGCAGGTACTCACCGGACACGGGTGTTTCGATGAGTACCTGAATCGGATCGGTTGCGAACCGACGACGCAGTGCCACCATTGCGGCAGTGCCCGGGATTCCGCACAGCACACGGTCGAGCAGAGCCCAGCGTGGAGCTTGGAACGGTGAATCCTGTTTTGCGGGCCCGGGAAGGTGGAGCCCCGGCAAAGTGTGGGGGGACACAGGTGCGATCTATCAGAGTACCCGGAGTCCCCTCAGAGCACTGAGGATGGCCACCGGAGGGGTTTTAGTACGGTAAAAATCCCAAATACCCCGACCTGCCTTTCCCAGGGCAAACGGGGACCTTTTGAAGGTTTCCCCCTTGTCAATCAAAAGAAAAGGTCTTCCTCTCTATTCTTCTACCTTGCCTTCGAATATGATTTTTGAAGAAACTGTCATGACGTATAAGGTATATATGTACCCATCATGGTACAAGCCCGAATTCACATACGAAAATACTTAGTAAACGATGGAACACGTGAAATCCAAAAGTTGATGTACTTACTGAACATGTGTCCATCACTATAACCTACTTTCTATCACAGTAATTACTTTTACAAACACCTACACATTACCATACAAAATTATGAGTACATTTGACTTAACCATTAATCCCATTCATTCATTGGATTCGTTCAATAATACCTACCTATAATCACGCTAAGTTTAGGCCGGCTTTTAATAGATTTCATTCACAATCGATTCCCGTTGCGTTGAGTAACTGTTGATTGCAACACGTGATGACATCACGTCCGCTTGCATTTAGGTTTAGGTTCCTAAGTATAGGTTAACTATGCTCACGCCTGTATTCCCCAAAGGGGTAGGCAGAAGTGTTGTAATAACAACACAAGCTTTTCCATCAAAATGATTAAGTGCCAACGTGACAGATGGCGAGTCTATCGCAGTCGCATATGAAGGTTTCCTCACGATGTTTTCCTTCACCGTAAAGCACGTGGTGTGAAATAACTGCATATTAAGTTTTTAGAATAGGTACGATATATGGAAGTTAGCTGGCGAAATGTGGGTGAACAATAAGTACTCTTCTGCCTACCCCTTCTGAGATTATAGGCGTGTGCATTTCATTTTAACTTAAGGACTTAACTAAAGGTAACAACAATACCTTATAAACTATTCTGAACACAAGACGGTATTTTAAGTCTTAACGCTTTGTGTTAAGGGTCGTTAGTTGTAGCAATAAATTCCCTTACAAAATGGCTTCATTACGTTGCGCTAGCAGTGTTGCTAGTCGCGAAAATAAACGCCTCCGTCGTATTATTGCTGTAAATTTTAACAAACGCTAGATATATATTCCTACTGGTCCAGACTTGATCTTAAGCCTAGTTAGAGATGGTTACTTACCATTTGCCTCGCGACCTGCGAGCACTTATGCGACGATCCCAAAACATATTTATAACTAGCGGACGTCACGCCGTTTTACCCGTGTAGTTCCCGTTCCCGTGGGAGTACGGGGATAAAATATAGCCCATGTTACTCGCTGATGATGTAGCTATCCATTGCTTAGAGAATTTCAAGTTCAGTCAAGTAGTTTTGGAGCAAACAAACAAAAAACAATCAAATCTTTCCTCCGACGTTTCCGTGACAGGTATTGCTTACAATAATTTAAAAATAATCTTTCAAATCTTTGCACATAGTGAAAAGTTCTGAGGAAACAAACAAACATTGACAAATGTCGAATTGATAGCGTCCTTTTCATTTCGAAGTCGGTCAAAATGGTCGCTTTCAGACGGTTGTTTTCAGAAGATTCAATAGCGCAAAGGCTAACAAATTCATATTTAGATTTAAAATGATATACGAATAATTGTATATCATTATTTATACTGTATCACAAAAAAAAGATAAAAAATCTTCGCACATTTATAACTAATATATTTTTTAATAGTTCAGTATATGCATATTTTTATATCATTGTAAAGATTAAACCGGGACATCTAAATAACAACATGCCGCGGAGAAATACTGGTCAGATACACACACTATTTTTCTTATTTATTTTATGCAATAAATTACATGCACGTGCGGTGAATACACAACTATCAGAATGGACAATCCTACCTGTTCATGCCTACACACCCATGACATTAATATAATAAAACTAGCTGTGCCCTGCGGTTTCACCCGCGTAGATTTAGTTTCATCCTTATTGTCGCGGAACCCTAACCTTTTTAATAAATAAAAGTAGCCTAAGTTACTCCTTGAAACATCAGCTACCTGCCAGTGAAAGTCCCATTGAAATCCGTCCAGCCATTTCAGAAATTACCCGGAACAAACAGACAGACAGACAGAGAAAAAATTTAAAACTTGGTGTTTTGTGTCAGTATCGTGTATACTTTCATATGCATTTAGTGAAAAGCTGTAATTTTGGTGTTACAAACAGACACTTCAATTTTATTTATCTGTATGTATGTATGTATGTATGTATAGAGTATAGATATAGATGAATAGATATAGATACCTTGCCGTGATTTTTTAACAGGGTTTTAAGACGTTGATTTCATAACTATACCCATTTATTAAAAAACATAATTTAAACATAGACTAGCCTACCTTCAGAGTGAAACTATATCCATCCCATTTTAAATGTGTATTACAGAACGAGATGGACCAACTTTTAAACTAAAGACTACCTTAATTTTTGTTTTGTAATAAGGGGGATATAGTTTTACCGGAATGTTTTAGCAGAGAGAGAAACCCTTTCATATTTGGCAATTCTGGGTCCATTACAGCTCTTGCCATAATAGATTAACAATAATTATGAGACAGATGTATAGACGCGTATAAGTCCGTCACTGTCACAGCCAAACTATCATGACACTAAGATCTTATATTAAAGTCCCAGGTTCATCATACGGAGTAAGAACACACTACTCATTATTTACACCTACAGAAAGTTTGTACCCAGATCGTAGAAGTTCTGTATTGAATGGCCTCTCTGAATCTGTAATATAATTCTATGGCACATGCACATACGTTACACGATATCTCCTACCCACGTGCCCTCGTATATGGAGTATTGTTTTATTTATTAAAGTAATGTGTACTGTATACCCCCGTGCATAATAACTAGGTACTATTCGACTGGTAAATCAAAACGATTCTCGAGGCGAGATTAACGAGAAAAAGAAGAATTTCTAAAAGAACTTATATTTAAACAACAATTTGACTGGTTTCTTTGTGTGATACACTGTTTACAAGCGGCTGAATCGATTTGGATGATTTCTTGATCTCTTGTTGATCCCATACTTATAGGAAACTATCACCAAAAATATAAAATAGCTGTGCCCCGCGGTTTCACCCACGTAGATTTAGTTTCATGCTGTTTTTTTTAATAAAATTTGCCCAAAACACTCCTTGAAACATCAGCTATCTGCCAGTGAAAGTCGTGACCGTGACCAAGAGAGATGGGGATTCATTTTATATATACGAGTAAGAAGTACTTTAGAATTCGATATCTGATTTTAAACTTAATTATTCAATCTTGAAAGTTTATAATATTATCTTTAAATACAAAATGAAAATTATATTCTTATCGACTTTTTATTTATACAAACGATAAACAATTCAAAATTTTGTGTTAGCGTTCTTATCTCGAAAACCATCGATGCACTTTTACCACTAAATGAGCCGCAACTTTATGATAATGTATCTAATCGATAATCTTATCGATATAATCCAGGAATCGAGATGGCCTGCAGTCCTATCTTGACCATTATGGTGGAACTACACTGATCGAACGCAATGCGTCTTGTACACCGTTTAATGTTGTGAATGATTTGATAATGACTATTTATTGCAATTATTATTCCTGATAGTTTTGTTATAATACTAGCTGTGCCCCGCGGTTTTACCCGCTTAGAATTCATTCAGTGGCCCGCGGTTATTTAAAATAAATTTTGACTAAATAAATACTCCTTGTATCATCACCTATCTGCCATTGAAAGTCCCGTTAAAATCCGTCCAACCGGAACAATAAGAATATTTCATTAAGATATATTTCTCAAAATCATATATGGTATGAAATCATTATAAAATTGTTTAAGGGTTTTCATCAAACTTAAAAAACAATTATATCTGCTTTAGTATTTTATTAATGTCTGCGAGCCGGCTGTAATCATAAACATTGTGCTCGCAGCTTGACTTCGATCTCAATAATCATCAGTCAATTTAATCAATATCAGAACTGATTCGCTGACTGAACCATATTTCTTGTCATTAACATGAAAACCTGTGTTCACATTTATGTACACAGTAATTTTATTATGTTACTAGCTGTACCCTGCGGTTGCATCCGCGTAGATTTTATTAGAACCGTAAATGTTCTTTATAAATAAAAGTAGCCCAAGTTGTAAAATTAGCTATCTCCCAGTGAAAGTCCCGTTAAATTTGGTTGGTTGAGTGTCAGTAGCGTGTATACTTACATATACATTTAGTGAAAAGCTGTTATTTTGGAATTACAAACAGACACTTCAATTTTATTTATCTGTATAGATATTTGTATAGATTAATCGTTAAGTTATGACCATATTGTTTTTGCCATATATTTTTGTACCATTTATCTACGCATGCAAAAATAGGCTCACGCTTTTATTCTCCGAAGGAGAAGGCAAAGGTGTAATAACAACACCCACTTTTCACACAAGATTAATTAGTGACAAACATACGCAGGTTTCCTCACGATGTTTTTCTTCCCCCAAAAGCTCGTGGAGTGTTCTACGCATAAGAGTATTCTATAAGTAACGTTACATCTTAAAAAACAAGATTTGATAAAACTCAATCCAGGATTTTCGATATTTCAAGCAGGGGCTGTTAATAACCAATTTAAGCCAGTTATTTATTTTGTGAATTTTAAATCATTCCCAATATTATAAAAGAGGTTTAACTGTGTGTTTGTTTGCCACTAACCAATATTAAAATAATAATAAAGAGAGTTTTTTTAATATATTTCATATTTATTTAAATATTTTAAAAGTTCACGTAGTTCTACCCTAACTGTCCCTAATCATAGATAATTTAGCAATCTATAGGAATGACATAATCGCTAGCAACGGTGCAGGAACGACCGCCTTAGCCCGAGATTTATGATGAACACTGAATACCGCATATCTTAAAGGAGATATCTTTGCTAGGAAACACGCCAGAAGTCGAGAGTCGATATAGTTAAGAATTGACGATAGTTTTAGGTATTCAAAGAAAGTTATGATGAAAAACTAGCTTCTAGATAATCTATGTAATAAACTAGCGGACGTCACGCGGTTTCACCCGCGTTGTTCCCGTTCCCGTGGGAGTATGGAAATAAAAGATGAGTTTTTCTAAAATAAAAACAATTGTGCGGTGATTTCACATTACGGGCTTTACGGTGAGGGAAAACATCGTGAAGAAACCTGCGTATGTCTCAGAAGTAAATTCAAAGACGATACAGCGATAGACTCACGATCTATCACGTTGGCACTTGATCATCTTCGGTGGAAAGTGTGTGTTGTTATTAAGCACCTCTGCCTACCCCTTCGGGGAATACAGGCGTGAGCATGTTTGTATGTTAATACATGAAGTATTTGACCTGTTAATTGGCCTGCAGAGGTCACCGACATAAATCCAAACACCGCCCACAAATCTTCCTCGTTTAAACTATTAGTAAATTACACGAGGTCTCTACAATAATACAGCGACAGTGTAGGGCTGTCACCATTAAATATTAAAAGGCTCTAATTGATTTGCAAGACTATCACACAAACATTTGCAACAACTTCTATGATATGACTAACTGGTGGTGTAAATGTAACTGACAATTTTAAAATTGAGCCAAAATCTTTTTCCATAAACTACTTTTAAAATTAATATTTTTTAAATCCTTGTCAATTGATGTACACCAGGTTGAAACTGAAATCTAAAATTAATTTATTTTAAGTCATTCAGATAATTTTTCTTCCATCCATCCGCAAACAGCCGTGTTATTCTGTAAGCTTTTGTATTCAGGTTTGTCACCAAGGACGTCACTAAGCATGCTCGCAGTATGGCCCCCGGTGACTTGTGAGCTTATCGACATTTTTAAAAACCCGCTATTAACCTAAGACTTAAAAAATTGGTTAGTAGACAACCCTACGCTTGACTGACGATATAGTACAGTTAGACGCGTGCGCACGTACTCGTGTCATATCGAATGTAATTTATTGATGTTGGCGACTGTACCCGGTATTCAGGAATTCTGCTAGTTGAATGTAACACGTAAAATTATGTTTATTTCACTTGCAGAATACTAGTTGGAGATTTACAAGGTGTTTATTTATGTACCCTGCAATTATATGGCTACTTACACTCACGATTCACGAGTGTACGAGAATTAGCTTTAAAAATTGATGTATTTTCTTAAATATTATTTTTGGAATCAACAAATTATTTTTTAATGTGATTAGAAATTTGTTATTTTTTTTTTAAACATGATTTGTACTTGAGGATTCTTAACTTAAAATTTTGTTTTATATTACGACGTTCTACTATATCTATACAGATAAATGAAATTGAAGTGTCTGTTTGTAATTCCAAAATAACAGCTTTTCACTAAATGCATATGAAAGTATACACTAAACTGACACTAAAAAACCAAGTTTTAAATTTTTTCTCTGTCTATCGGTCCGTCTGTCTGTCTGTCTGTCTGTCTGTTTGTTCCGGGTAATCTCTGAAACGGCTGGACCGATTTTAACGGGACTTTCACTGGCAGGTAGCTGATGTTTCTAGGAGTAACTTAGGCTACTTTAATTTATTAAAAATATCAGGGTTCCGCTACAATAAGGATGAAACTAAATCTACGCGGGTGAAACCGCGGGACACAGCTAGTAATATTAATAATTATAAAACTATACCAACTTACCTGCATAGGACATTCATTTGACATTTTGGTGGACTTGGATATTATATATTTTTATTTGTTTTCCCTTTGTTATCAATAATAATATCGGAACTAGTTCACGTGGGCATACATGTAGGTGTTAAATTAACAGCACCTACTTTTCAACGAAGATGATTAAGTGCCAACGTGACAGACGGTGAGTCTATCGCCGTCTCAGGCACTATACACGCGTCTTTGAATTAGATCTCAGGGGCCTTACCATGAGCTGTTATTGCCATGATAGTTTCACTCATTTATGAGACAGATGTATGTGACGTGCATACATCTGTCACTGTCGCACAACTGAATTAACATTGCAATAAGAGCTCATGGTTGCGCCCCAGATGTAGGTTTCCTCACGATGTTTTCCTTCACTATAAAGTACGTGGTGTGAAATCACTGCACATAAGTTACAAGCCCCGCTGGGCCACCACGGCTCTTACGGCGACAACATATAATAGTTATATACTTATTTATAACTAGCTGTGCCCCGCGGTTTTACCCACGTAGAGTTCATTTATGGGGTACCCGTGGAACCCTAATGTTTTTTTGAATAATAACGTTAGTCCAAGTTAAGTTACTCCTTGTAACATTAGGTATTTTCCAGTGAAAGTCCCGTTAAAATCGGTCCAGCCTTTTCAGAGATTAGCCGGAACAAACAGACAGAGATGTTTTTAAATTGAGTTTTCTATGTCAGTACCGTGTATACTTTCATGTGCATTTAGTGAAAAGCTGTTATTTTGGAATTACAAACAGATACTTCAATTTTATTTATCTGTATAGACGTATAGATATAGATTTGTTAATTACCAAACACCCAGACACGTAGCAAAACTCATCTCTGACTTGCCCTGACATAAGAATCGAACCCGAATGTAAAGGATAAGGCTAGGGCGAAGATGATTAATACTTCCTAATAAGCTTAAGCCCAATATCCACCTAATTTGGCCACAACCCGTTACCACAGTAACGTAAAATCAATAGTTATAAATAACGCGAAACGGTGTCGCGAACGATACCGGTGCGTTACAAATGACATCCTAGAGCGCCCGTCTGTCTGTCACAACTAGCGTGCGAGCCGTGATGACGATACACGGACATGGAGTAGGACTATGCAATTGATTTTCTTAATGGCAAACGTAGAAATATCAATAATTAGGCTGCCTGTCCACTGGAACGGAGCCTTTTGACGCATGCCAAATACGCATTACATAAAATTTTGGCAAATCGCGTTTTTATATTTGACACTAGCTGTGCCCCGCGATTTTACCCGTAGACTAAATTTTGGAACCCTAATGTTTGTTTTTCAATAAAAGTAGCCTTAGTTACTCCTTGTAACATTAGCTATCTGCCACTGAAAGTCCCGTTGAAATCGTAACTAATAGACAGAAAGACAAGCGGACTGACAGCAAGAAAAAAATAAAAAAAATTACGTGTATACTTTCAGTACCTGGTTGACCGAGCTGTGCTCGGTTTCTTTTTCTCACAAATAACTAAAATTTTTCCCACAAAAGAATAAAACTTGAAACCCCCCCTACATACAACATTTCATGAAAATGACACTTCAATTGTATTTATCTGTATAGATGTATGGATACCAAGATCCATCTCCATACCAGCCAGCGAGCGCAGGACATCATTAAGCATCGGACTTAGCTACAAGTATTTCAACCGACGGATACTCAAAAAGACAATCTACTTTTAGCCTGAAAAAATCGTTAGTTTGAGAGGAAGCGCACGCGCCACTGCCGGCTAAGACGCCGCTTTTTAACAATTAATAGTTTCCTTGCGTCTATTTTTTTTAACATCCCACTAGTAGGGACGAGACGATATGTTTCGGAAGGGACATGTCACATTCCAACTGATTCGATTTGAATATCGATATATTTTTTTCTTCTTAGCAATGTGAATAAATTCGTCAACCAGCAACCAACCATGATCGTTTAACCTTCTTAGTTTAAATTTCTTAGCTTTGACGTTTCATTTTACGAAATGTCAAAGCTGAGAAGTTCGTGTGTATCGTATATACTACTTACATATGCATTTTGTGAAAAGATGTTATTTTGGAATTACAAACAAATACTTAAATTGTATTTAACTATATACTGTTTATATAGATATGGATACCTTTTACCTTTTTCTATATAATTATATTTATTTTGGTTTTACTTAAGGTTATTAATATAATGAATTCTGACATTACGAATTAATTATATTCCCTACTTTTTATTATGTTTTATTATATTTTATTTGAAATGTAATACCTATTTCCAACTAAGTATGACCAGTTTTACTAGACTTTTACGTTAATGTAGACATACTAGTAAAAGACACTACACAGAAATCATTCAATAGCCTGATCGCTCTGCAGAAGCTTCCCTGAAACTGAAACCAAATTGGTTTGAAACCCTGCCGTGTGTGGCTTCCACTTTCAAGCTGAATCTCTGGTTAATAACCTAAAGCGTGCAATCCCTGGTGGTAACACTAGTACTTAACATTAAATTATGTACGTAATGCGTCCATTTGAATACTCACAATTGAAATTCTCGGAATGGCAACCCAATTGCAATTCAATTAGTCTTTAAAACCCCACTTAAGGCTTAATTGAACTTATTTATCGAAGGCAACGACTGCCTAACCCTTAAATAGGTCGGTTAATACCTTCATTTCTCTTCAGGAGACCCTTTGTGCCCTGACAAAAGGTATCCTATAAAGATTTGAACACATCCAAGCGACTTTTTTGTGATTATCTGAGGCGGGGGTGTAAGCCTTGTCTTCAGACTCGAGCAAATATTGGTAGGTAGGTACATACCAGAATTAGAACTTGCCCCACATGCGTAGCGGACTAGTTAAACCACTCGGACACCAAGGTTCTCCTTTTCCTATAAATACAATGTAAGTATCTGTTTGTGATTCCAGATTAACAGCTTTTCCTTAAATGCAAATGATTCAAATTCAGTGGATACATACGGTACGATTTTTTCTGTATGACTGGGTGTTCTGGCGAACGGGACTCTTACTGGCAGATAGCTGACGTTACAAACTACTTAGGTTTTTTATTTTTTTTAATAGGGATACGGGATATGAAACCGCGGGACAAAACTAGTCATATATCTATTTTTCTAACTACTTTCGCAGATCACTTAAACCTGTACCCCGTCTCCCTTACCTAACGAAATTATATTCATTTTTTTTATTTTTCGTCCGTTGGGCCCGTACCAATGAGTTAAACTTATGTACAGTGATTTCACATCACGTGCTTTACGGTGAAGGAAAACACCGTGAGATAACAGCGTAAGCATATGTCTGAGAAATAATTCAAAGACGGGTGTATAGCGCCTGAGACGGGGATAGACTCACCATCTATCACGTTGCCACTTAATAATGTTTGGTGAAAAGTGGGTGTTGTTATTACAACACGTCTGGCTACCCCTTGGAATACAGGCGTGAACATATGTATTTCATCATCATAAATGTAAGAGTTGTGACTCTTGTCAGTGTAACTGATGCAACTTCTTCCATTGGTCTCTATCATGTGCCATCTCCTTGACCTCCCTATACGTCATGGCAGACACTTTTTCCTTGTCTGGTCTCATGTATGTTAACCTGGGTCTTCCTCTTCCTCTCTTTCCTTCTACTTTTCCTTCTAATATGTTTTTAAAGAAACTGTCATGTCGTACAAGGTGGCCAATCATATTTCCCTTCGATTCTGGATTGTATTCCATAGTACACTATTTTCATTGACTCTTTTGAGTATTTATGTATGTATGTTATTTTTTCTATCTATAGTCCAACATGCGCATAGGTGTGACACAACAATTGCATAAGCCCACTCTGAGGAGGTTTGTATGCAGCGTGCATCACTTGCAATCAATCATTATCTGAATAAGGTGCGGCCTTGATTACCGATCTTGGCCCGCATTGTTTCCAACAAACAATTGCATAGCAAATGTTTGAGGAATTCGTGTTGGTTCGTTACCTCCTTTTTGAGGTAGGCAGAGTTGCAGAGTAGAAGGTGCGGCAGGTGACGACCAAGGATGAGTAGCACCAAACAAATAAAGGATAAATTGCCGCCACATCGTATATTGAGGTCAAAGAAG
Organism: Watsonalla cultraria; assembly: GCA_964035505.1. Taxonomy (NCBI): domain Eukaryota; kingdom Metazoa; phylum Arthropoda; class Insecta; order Lepidoptera; family Drepanidae; genus Watsonalla; species Watsonalla cultraria. Next base: position 7,442,709 of record OZ037730.1, read on the forward strand.
CAGCACTGGGCAGGAGTAAGTGGAGGGAGCTTCATCAGCTGCACCGACAAGAGTGTAACTCTTAAATGACAGAGAGAGAGAAAAAGTAGAATTTAAGGGGATTGAAATCCATACAAATAAGCAGAGAAAAAGAAGCTCGTGGCACAGTTGCTACCGTGGAGACGACGTTAAGCCGTTGGTCCCAGTGCAGTTGCATATAAGCAGGTAAGCAGAAGTTACAAATTATGATTACTGAATACACTCGTATCGTGTGTGTGTTTATGTTAGTATGTGTATCTTTACCAAGACGTACGTACCAACGCCGCGTCACATAGGTATGTATTTAACCTGCCTACCTACCTACTTGTTGTTTATGCCTACCCCTCTGAAAATCCAATGCACGCCCCTGGTTGGTCCCAATTGTCAATTTATCATCGTTGGCAATCGTTACAGGTCATTCGAAGGCCTAGTAGATAGTCTGACAACTGGTGTAACCGAGATTACCGATTTACCTGGTAAAAGAGATTACAAAGATCAGATGACAGTCGCTTCGTATAATAATTGGATGATCAGCCACATCGGGTTACATTAAGTGCCGAATACAACCATGTATAGGATAAGGTCAGGGAGCTGATGATTACATCCATACAAATAAATATCTACCCGTTGGTTTAGTAGCAAGCCCTTCTGAGGAATATGACCTGAATACGTACTGAATTTGGTCCTGGGTGGAGCAGTGTTATTAGGTTATATCTGAAATGTTGTTCATTAATGTTAAAGAATAAGGTAAACACATTAAGCATCGACGCGTCTAAAAAAAGAAAAGTGTATCTGTCAATCAATCAACTTCAAACTTCACACCGAATACTTACAAAGCACTTTCACTTTTCAGATTCACAAATAGTTAGAACCACCTTTGCGGAAGTGGACTTAACCCTTCAGTCGCATCAAACATTAGCGATAAAGCGTCGATGGGGTCATAAACTCGCGGCGATTGTATAAAAACGTCAACGTTAGGGTAAACACGCCAAATTTCGACCCGGCTATTTCTGTGGACTATGAGGAAGGAAGCTACTGGATTTGGGTCAGAGAGCTAATGCAGCTTTAGACGTTGAACGACAATGTTTCTAATTATGCTTTTACACGACGTGTTAAGTAACTTTAGAGCTGGGATTTTGCAAGTTTTAATGCTCTATGAATAGTTTAGAATTGCATTCTTTCACGCCGGAGAACTAATTACGTTTATTTGTTCACTGACTTTCGTTGTCTTTCTTATTTTTATTTATTTAAGTAATAACAAAAAACTACCATTGTTACATGATTGACTAGCTTCTATCTGCGATTTCGAATAGTTACTTTGGGCTAACGCTAACTTTAACAGATATCTAGCCTTCTTCGATAAATGGGCAAACTTAAATAGAATATTTTTCAAATTGGACTAGTAGTTCCGGGCTATTAATTATGAGTGCGTTGAAGCTCTTCAAGTTTGTAAATTAATATAGATAATGATTGTGACAAATTAGAAAAATTATATTCTTTTCTGATCCTTTACCGTCGTCAGTTTGTCTTCTTAAACTATTTTTTTTGACAGTTCATTGTTTCGGTATCCTACATATCTCGTGCAACTTATTTTCTGGCTTTACAATATTTCATAGAAAGGCCATTGGACATGGCCATAGTAAAGAAGATCAGAACAACACTAAATATGAGAGGTGAGTTGTTTTAATGTTTGCATATCAATAAACTTCACAAGTTATTCCAGAAGGAAAACAGGAGCATTCCCCGAAGCTATGTTGTCAACGCCTGTTGTTGGAAATACTTCAGTTCGCTTTTTGCTTTCATTATTAAACGAAAGGGTTCTTCGTTGGGTTATAATTAAAAGGAAAATTTCTAAATTTAAAAACAACGTAATTAGTGCACTTCTACGACTAACTGCACACTCAATAATATTGCCCGTATTGCGATATTTTTCCATAATTTTGTACATATTGACAATAACATTGTGTGACCCTACCCTAAGAAAAACTGCCAATGTCATATAGTTAAATTTACGATCAATCTACTGACTTTTTCGAAAAAAGAACAAAACTAAAGTGCATCAATGTTGTGCAAAACCCATTTTTTTTTCATTTCATAAGTAGCCTGAGTAACTTCCTTATAATATCAGTAGGTCTAAAAAGGCCAATTTGGGAGAATCATAATGTGATCCGAATATGATTCATCACCGAAATAACAAAATGGTCACTTAAGTGAAATTCATATTTATGATTCACGAATGATTACAATAATTGTAGATGTTAGTCCCTATGTAACTTTTTATGGTTCTGCTATTTGTCACAAAACAATTCATATTTTGTGGACCATTTTAGATATCTTCATAGGAAAGTGTCAAACAGGTGAATTGCGAAATATGAATCATTCCTGAATCATATTCGGATTCTCTCAAAGTGGCCGTTTTAGACCTACAGCAATCTGCCAGTTGAAGTCCAGTCCATCCGGAACAAAAACACAGACAGGCGGGCAGAAATTTGTATTTATCTTAGGAATAGTACTAGTATCTGCATGAGTCTTAGTAAATAAATAAAGACGCAATGATCTCAGATGCAAGGCCAATACAATTGCATTCTATTAAGTCGATTACAATCCAATTGATTGCTAATATGAGATGCTTACAATTGATACAACTCGTACTGAATCTTGATTAGGAAGATGCAATGTTTTTATAATATCTCGGTTTCACTTGAGTAAATAATTCGATTTACTATACACCTCATAGTTTCAGACTTGGCAACCTACGCTTGAAAAACTTACCTTGTGTATATTATTGTAATAAAGACTGGGTGTTTCAAGTTGATTTCTATCAAAAGGAAGCATGAGACTTTTCGTTTTGGGAGATTTACCTGAACAAACAGAAGGACAAGAAAAAAATTATATTTTTTTAGTTGTATTAAATCTATACTAATATTATAAAGAGGAATGATTTGTTTGCTCGTTTGTATTGAATAGACTCCGACGGTGCCAAACCGAACCTGAAAATTCTTTCAGCATTAGATAGCTACATCATTAGCAAGTAACATAGGCCATATTTTATCCCCGTACTCCCACGGGAACGGGAACTACGCGGGTGAAACTGCGTGAAGTATGCTAGTCAGAAATAAGGCAGAATCGTTTGGTTCATCTGAAAATAATTGAAATAATATAATCCCCAGTTAGAAAGCTCTAAAACTCGAATAAAAGATCTCTCGGTTTTTATTCGAGATCGTTCACATCGTATAATATTTTATCACTTATTCGTCTAATATGTTATATATATGAACACATAATCATTTATTAACGAACTAGCTGTGCCCTGCGGTTTCACCCATTGTCACGGAACCCTAATATTTTTAATAAATTAAAGTAGCCTAAGTAGTAACAAGGAATACCTTGAAACATCAGCTACCTGCCTGTGAAAGTCCCGTTAAATTCGGTCCAGCCATTTCAGAGATTACCCGGAACAAACAGACAGACAGACAGAGAAAAATTTTAAACCTTGGTTTTTTAGTGTCAGTAGCGTGTATACTTTCATAGGCATTTAGTGAAAAGCTGTAATTTTGGAATTACAAACAGACACTGCAATTTTATTTATCTGTATAGACATGAGCAAACAACAAGCTTTATTCAAACTACTAAGAATCCGTCATTACCTATCTATGTAATGTATCCGCATAACAATACAATTACTGTCTTTATTAGTGTTTTAGAACACAAAAACTATATTACGAATTTTATGATTGACTCAAAGTAGCTTAATGTTCGAAAACCACAATCACAATTAGCTGATCTGGAAAACAAACAATTCTCTACTCGGAAAAAATGTATGAGAACGTCATTAAAACTAAATATCATTAAGTCATTTAGATTCGTTCAGTCTAATGATATTGTTTTTTTGCAATCGTGAAACCACAATACGTCTTTTTGAAAACAAAAACAAATTTCTGATAAGAATCTCTGAACAATATCCTTACGTCGGTCTTTCATTACTAAAAATTTAATTCATCGTATTTAGGCAATAGTCTGGGGGTCTACTCTCTATACAAACATCAAAGAATTTTCTTGCAGATCTCATTCTGACGTAATTTTGGATAAGATTAAGAACCGCGGTAGGAACGTTAAGAACCCGAAATTTCTTAAAGATCCTTCCGCAGTTCTTATTCGTTTTTCGGAGAAAGCAAGAAGACCCCATAGCGCACTTTCTGTAATTGATATGAATATTTCATAAACCTTGCTTTTAAAGAAAAAAAATATAGAAATAACTTATTCACCACTATATTACACAGTGAATATGACCGAAATATGAAGAAGGGCGACTTAGGTACCCATAACTCTGTCTAACTTTCTAAGCTTTCAGTCGCAGAAACATTTTTAGATCTTTCAAAGATCTTCCTTATTTCCATTTAAAAATACCCATATGATGACTTCATGGACGTCGGTCAAATCCAATATTTGCAATGTTCTGTATTTGTAGGCGCATCTCATCCTATGTATATTTATTCAGGTACAAATAGATAATGCCCTTGCAAAATCTTATCTAACATGTACCGCAGTTACTTTTTTATCAATATCTTTAAATAGTTTAAATTTTAGTCGCCATTTTCATATGAAATTATTTTGTCTCCTTTAGCACATACTTTCGTTACATGTTACGGATCTTGATACGGTATTTGTTAATATGTAGGTAGGCTAATTAGTTTATAACTTAAATTATTCCATAACTAGCTGTGCCCTGCGGTTTCACCCGGGTAGATTTAGTTTCATCCTTATTGTCACGGAACCCTAATTTTTAATAAATAAAAGTAGCCTAAGTTACTCCTTGATATATCAGCTACCTGCCAGTGAAAGTCCCATTAAAATCGGTCCAGCTGTTTCAGAAATTACCCGGCACAAACAGACAGACAGACAGAGAAAAAATTTAAAACTTAGTTTTTTAGTGTCTGTAGCGTGTATACTTTCATATCCATTTAGTGAAAAGCTGTTATTTTGGAATTACAAACAGACACTTCAATTTTATTTATCTGTATAGATTATATTCAAAGAAAATAGAGAAAAGTCAACATTTCGTAATAGTCTTAAAAAGTCGTAACCCAAAGTGAAGCATAGACTAGGCGCTAGTTTCGTCTAACAGTATTTCAAATATCAGATTACTCATGTTCATTCAATCATTTAGCATACAAATGTACGTACTTATTAAAAAAAAAAATCCAATCATATCAACTAATGGTACATCTACCCTATAACACCTGGCTTGAGAAAGTTATTTCTTTTTCTAATATCATCGTATAATTCAAAGTATGTACCTCATAATATTAGTCGATTCGATTTTCAAAATTAAAAAAAAAATCTCGCACAAACAGAGAACAATACACCATAAACGTGGTTTTATTTTTAAGTCCGGTTGTAAAATCGTTGTCCAAAATTGTTAAAACACTGGCCATTGTCAATAGTTTTTAGTATTCAGTAGATCCAACATCGATTTGTCGCAAATGGAAGATGTGCACTGAGATACGACTTAATAGTATCCGTTGGGGATAAAAAAAAACAATAAAACTGTGGAGCCAAGGCCTTTAAAGAAGATTCGGCGGATATGTAAATTTCTAAATTTGAATTTTGCAGAAATTACAATTCACTTGACACAAATCCGAGTTGAATCGAACCTTTAGGACTAAATCTGGAATATTTTCCTATCTTGCCAGCCATGGAAATCTATACAGATAAATTAAATTGAAGTGTGTGCTAAAATTCCAAATTTAACATAGCTTTTCAATGCATATGAAAGTATGTACGATACTAATATAAAAAAAGTTTAAATAATAATAAAATAATAATAATAATAATAATAAAAACATTTATTGATAACAAAAAAAAACGGCAACAATTCAAATAACAATGACAAAAAAAAATAGAATATACAAAAAAGAATACACAAAAACTAAATAGTTAAAAACTAGTGTCATTATGGTGCAAAGTGGTTCGCACCAGTACATCGGGTGTTGCCGCACATTGTCATCAAAGGGCCACAACTCAACTATACCCGCAGACCAAACTGGGGTCCAGTTCAATCTAGCGGAGCTGATTTTCAGTGTGACCAGTTGAGTGGCGCACGACGTCAGCCAAGAAACAAAATACTAATAAAATGAAGTACATACTTGTGTGTATGGTTTACCTAATTTAAATTACTTTATAAAATAATGTAGCAAATTAAATTTATGCAAAAGAATATGCAGTGTTTTATATTATGAATATAAATGTATACGTGCAAATATTCCGATACTTAAATAAAATTATATAAAAATATATACATAATATGTATATGGGAGAACGAGCGAGCAAACACGACTCGACTTCATTCGCTGCGCCGCGAGGCCATAAGCGACCGTGTGCGAGTGCTGTACTTTCATAGACATCTTGCTGACATTCCCTAGTGATAACAAAAGAAGCAAATATAACATCTCTGCCTGTCTGTCAGACTGTTCTTTCTGGCTAATCTCTAAAACGGCTGGACCGATTTTAACGGGACTTTCACCGGTATATAAGTAATTGAAGTTAGAAAAAAATGTGTGCCATTAAGTGCCATTGCCCAGCAGTGGGACACATCGAGCTTAATTAATTATAATAAAATAATAATGTGACATAGTTTTTATTGCGTTTTTAATCCTTGGGCACAGCCAGTAGTAAGTTTATATAACTTACGAAGTCAAGAAAACATTAAGTAGCTATAATTTTTTTTATAGACCATAATCAGAGGTAATTCTTGATCTTCGGTTCACGACTGCAAAATGCGTCTCATTGCAATGAAATCAATAATCCATACACGCGTCATTTAGCGTCAATTGAAATTCTAATCTTGATTTGACATCTGTCAAAATAAACACGTATGCACTTTGGAATTAGGATTCTACTGACCAATGTCGTTACTGACTCGTGCCACTAATTTAACTTCTCAAATCTTATTTGGAAGCACCATGCAGCAAAATGTGTCGAACATCTACTCGTATATACTAATATTATGAAGAGGAAAGATTTGTATATAAGTATGTTTGTAACGAATTGGCTCAAAAAGTAAGGCACTGATTTTAAAAATTCTTTCACCATTTGAATGCTACATTATCACTGATTAATATAGGCTATGTTTTATCTCCGTACTCCCACGGGAACGGGAAATACGCGGGTGAAACCGCGTGACGTCCGCGTTTTTGTAAAAGCGCAATATAGCGCAATTCCACGAACTCCTCTAATAAAGTGCGGTAAGTAGATGCCGTGGCCGGTGGGATTTGTGCAGTCGCCTACAACGCAAGCGACGCAAGTTCCAATCCCAGCGGGGCCAATGAGTTTTACTAAAAACTTATGTGCAGTGATTTCACACCACATGCTGCCCGTCTGAGAAGTAATTCAAAGACGTATGTATAGTGTCTGGGGCGGTGTTAGATTCACCATCTGCCACGTTCGCACTTAATCATCTTAGGTGAAAAGTGGGTGTTGTTATAAAAACGCCTCTGCCTACCCCTTCGGGGAATACAGGCGTGAGCATATGTATGCATGTAAATTAAAACACGGTTACAAAACATGCTACTTTATATCAAACCGCTCGTATAAAGTTTTCAAATTAGCTATCGCACCGGGTAGTATATTGCAGTGGCACTGAATCAGTTTTATGTGCCAATAGTGGTTTCTAGTCACATTAGTTTTTACGCCCAGTGTTGCAAGCTGACAAATAATATTTTTCAGCTACATCGTTAGCGTCAACCTCTACGGTTTTATACACACTTTGTATTTAGAATATCGCATAAAACATAGCGGTGTTAACAGCGTCTGCGATTGTTATTTATTTTCTAGCAACACCTGTTTTACAACGTTGGGTAGACGGTTTTTGGCGCTTTTATTATTAGTGAACATTAATTCCTACGCTTTTATTAAATTCGACGAATCTAAAATAGATTTTTTTTTATTATTGATTCTTTTAAATTTAGAAATATAGCTAACGCGTCATAGAAATCTGATGATTTTTAAAATGAGAACGATTATTTTAAACAAATTCATAGACAAATATTTACCACGAGGACAGTCGAAAAACAACAAGAAAAAAATATTTTACGATATCCAAAATAACTCCAGATTAGTGAGAATTCTTACCTACTTTTTCTGTTTTATGACAACAATCACTTAACAAAAGTCATAATACTAAACAAAAGATTGCGCAACAAAATTTATGAACAACATCAAATGCCATAAAAATGTTTGCCAAAAAACCAATTTAATCGTAAAAAAATAGTACAAAGAAATCCCATGGGATTCCAATCGGTGTTTTCATGGGATAATACATCACGGGGAATCGTCAACAGGGTATCCCACGCAAAGGGAATCAAAGACTAGAACAAACGAAATACGATTGTTAGTTACACTTTGTTACCATCCGTCACTTGGTTAGGGTGTGTACATAGTAGTTAAGAGGTAGCGTAAGCGGGTTTTAAAGAACATCTTTATTTTCACGCCTCTCCACGAGACCCGGAAAGGTTTGGCAGAGTTACAGCACTCACTTTTTACTATTATCGTCTTAAATATCTCTATGATTTGAAAATGTATTTATATAGCCGTATCTGGATGGATCAAGTGCCGATTCCAGAAATATATGGGATAAGGCCAGGGGGATGATGAAAAGGACGGATGGAAAGAGAACTACATAGAGTTTTTATAGCTCCATTCCTGTCAATCACTTATTTATCTTATTTATCCGTATGTCCGTCTGTGTGTAATTATGTCAATTCTCAAGAATAGCTAATGTTCAAGTCAAATATTTATATTTGAAAACCCAAAAGAATGGTAAAAATTCTGCGGAAAATAAATAAATAAAACGGTGGGCAACATAATTTAAAACGGTTCCTCTTACCACTATATCCGCACGCTAAGTGCATCTCATAAACTTTTAAAACAATTACAGGATTTAGCTTAAATGTTGTACGATGTTCAACGTAAGTCTTTGAAACTGTTTGAACATTACCTGTCTAAGTTATTCTACCTGTTTCACTTTGTGTAAGCTTTGTTTTTTAGATTCTGGATGTTATCCATTCTTATTTATTGTTATTGCATTGTTTTTATATCTATACATACATACAGATAAATAAAATTTAAGTGTCTGTTGGTAAATTCAAAATAACAGCTTTTCACTAAATGCATATGAATGATACTGACATGAAAAAAACAATTTCTTAAATTTATTTCTGTCTGTCTGTTTGTTCCGGCTAATCTCCGAAACGGCCGGACCGATTCGTAACGGGACTTTCACTGGCGGATAGCTAATGTTTCAAGGAGTAACTTAGGCTCCTTTGATTTTTTTTTATTTTAGGGTTCATGATCAAACATGATCATTCCGTTGGTTATCATTGAAATTAAATTACGTTATGCTATAATTTTCTAAAAAATAAATAAAAAAATAAATAAATTTGCTAAAAAAAAATAGTATGGGCTCACGTCATGTTTAGGCCGACAGATGCGCTGTTCCGATCCTATATAAATCTGCGTTAACTTTGACGCGGTGACTTGTGACGGCGATTTTAAGAAAACTCGCACTAGGCACTCTGATCCATAATTTAAATCGTAAGACACCACCTTAAATCTTGAACCAGGAAAATGATAACATCGCGTAAATAATTCCAATGATAACCTACGGAATGATCATGTTTTATGTGGAATCTATGACGGCTGGGTAAAGTTATACCACCGAATAAATAATAGTGTTGTACAAGGAAATTGCAGTCGTGTCTGGAATGTCATTCGTTATTTCTCCCGTTGTGATATTGAATTATCGATGGAATTTAAGCTGATGGCTTTTCAGAATGGGAATTTTATCACCAAATGCAGACCTGTGTCAATCGTTCATTCTTAATTATTCGATCGTGCTTTAAAACTATCTATATATGTGCTATAATTATTATATTTTTCTTAAATGGTATGAAAGTGATCACATCACTTGCTTTACCTTGAAGGAAAACTGCATATGTCTGAGAAGTAATTCAAAGACGTATGTATAGTGCCTGAGACGGCGATGGACTCACCCTCTGTCACGTTGACACTTAATCATATTCGGTGTAATGTGAGTGTTGTTGTTATAACACCCACATGTCTTGCTTACCTTTTCAGCGTCCCTCTGGGTTGGCGTGAGTATAATTTTTTTTCTTAATAAGTCATCAAATCCTAAATTAAAAAAAAAAGTTTTTAACGTAGAATTATACATTTAGTATCATGTAAGCATGTTTTGTTTGCGTTCATGTGTATTTTAAAGCTAATCCCAAGGCCTACTACCAAGCTACATTCGTCATAATACGAACATCAGCAAGCTTTATCTTAATCCCACTGACACGAAATCTGACAAATCAGACCTCGTAAGTTGAACCTCTGACTGCCAAATAAAATGAGACCAGAAGGTTGGCTTCCTTACCAGAGGATTTCCTGAAGTAGTTGGCAGAGAGAATTCTCCATGATACGGTGCCAACGTAATAATTGGAGTGTCCATAGTCTCAGGCACTATACCTATATACATTTTTGAATTTCTTCCAAGAAATTACACTGGCATTTGGATTTCTTCTCAGAAAAAAGATTTCCTCACGCTTACTGCAAAGGTTTCCGTATGGTTACTGCCCTTTTGTTTTAGAGAAAAGGTGTGAGAGCCGAACTTCAGTAAGTTTTATTATTTTGTAGTCCAACTCCCAAATAGTTTAAGTGGCCTCGGTGTACAATACGAGACGTTATCCAATTTGTTACCATTCTATTAAGGCAACGGACAGGGGGCCGACACTGTAGGGGTGAACCTTTGTCGATATCGAAACAAGCATGGGGGTTGATGTTATCGTGATAGAAGCGAAATGTATGCCATTCTCGTATATTTTGTATCGTTTCTACAAGCGAAGAGGATAATATTACTTTGTCTACAGGCCCTAGGAAAAGACTCTTGTATTTTATTGTTTATCTAATTGAGTAGGATGTCACAGCTTTACAGTGATGGTAAGGACTGGGAGGAAAACCGATCGCCGATCTTAAATGCGCAGTATTCATATTATGAGTCTGTCCCTGTTTATCTTAATCACGCGACGCAAATTAATTACATGGGCAGTTACCCCCACTATTTTCGCTGAGAGCTCATATCTCGTGACCGCATCTGCATAGTGCTTGAAATGGCAATGGACTCACCTATTCTCGTGTTTGCACCTAAACATATTCGTCGAAAAAAGAGGATTGAAAGTATTGTAACACTCATATCTAGCTAGGAGACGATTCTAGATTGGCGTTAGAATATTATTTTATGTTTTTATATTTATTGTTTTTGAATGTGGTTGGTTACAAGGGGAAAGGAAGACCTAAGAAACGATGGATGGATTGTGTGAAAGATGTTTCTAGAATGGGAGTGAATACAGATATGACGGCTGATAGAGAAATGGAAGAGAAGAACACATTGCGCCGACCCCAAATAACATGGGAGAAAGGCAGGATGATGATGATATGTTTTGTCTATTGTCGATAACGGTTACGTCCCCTCACTAACCCTTGACTTGAAGTATGTACACTTATCTCAGATGCCCAGATCTCCACATTAGGGTCGAGTGGATACGGGACTGTTTAAATATTGCCTTGGACAAACCAGTTCGCCTGTTAGTTTAGCGAATTGGGTTATCATTGCACGGGTATATCATTGCACGGGTATAAAATTGTCGCTTTTGTCCGTTATTTATTGGAATTTGCAGTTTCCAACACGCCAAAAAATCGGCCTTGACAAAAATTTAAAATCACGGATAATAAAAAAATAATGGATTTTTATTTTTGCTTTTTTAAATATTATTTTACCTAAAGTTTTTTACATTGGCCGTGATAGCCGTGAGGTTAGACCAGTCGCCTGCTACGAAAGCGACGTAAGTTCGACTTCTAACGGCGCCAGTAAATAGTGTGTGTTATTACAACACCTCTGCCTACCCTTTCGGGGAATACAGGCGTGGGCATATTATGTGATTTTACTCATTATAAAGATTTTCAAATAATATTTATACACAAAAATAAGCACCACCAACAGATAAAGGTACTGGGGCCTTACCATGAGCTCTTATTGCCATGATAGTTTCACTCATTTATGAGACAGATGTATGTGACGTGCATACATCTGTCACTGTCGCACAACTGAATTAACATTGCAATAAGAGCTCATGGTTGGGCCCCTGAGGTTTAAAGGTATGTACACAAAACGCGTGGTCCTCCTAATTAGTACCTTATTGCGCTAGCCACCCATCCGAAAACCAACCGCGACTTGCACGACAATCACGACGTGCCTTACCTTATTGCCAATTATCCAGACAACTATATAAAAAAGAGTATAGTGTGGAGCAATCTTTATGGGACACCAAGAAATACAAATAACATGAAACTTAATATTGATGAAAATAATAGATTAAAGATTCAAAACGTTACGTTAATAGATTGATATGTATAGATAATAAGTAAATAATATAAAGTTAAAGTATAATCTATACATCTATACAGATAAATAAAATTGAAGTGTCTGTTTGTAATTCCAAAATACCAGCTTTTCACTAAATGCATATGAAAGTAAACACGCTACTGACACTGAAAAACCAAGTTTTATAATTTTTCTCTGTCTGTCTGTCTGCCTGTTTGTTCCGGGTAATCTCTGAAACGGCTGGACCGATTTTAACAGGACTTTCACTGGTAGGTAGCTGATGTGTCAAGGAGTAACTTAGGCTACTTTTATTTATTAAAAATATTAGGGTTCCGCGACAATAAGGAAGAAATTAAATCGACGCGGGTGAGACCGCGGGGCACAGCTAGTATTATTATAAAATGCATGAAAGTAAATAATTAATTAAGGATCTAGTCCGAGTAAAGGCATATATAATAATAGTGCCTCTCACATTGCTGTGCCTTAACAGGGTAGTTAGTTATAAGTTGTAAACATTATGATTAAATTTATATATGTGTGTAAATGTAACTAACTTGTGCAATAAATATATGAATATGAATATGAACGTTCACGTAAACGTTTCGCATAAATCAAACAATTTATAAATGTATTAAAAAAACATTTCATTTTTAAATTTATATCAATGGAAATAAACGATTTTCGTGTATGTTAAAAAAACTATGAAACTAATAAAAATACATACTTAAAATCAAAATAAAAGATTTTGCAAGTGACTAAATTGTATTGCACCTGAGTGTAGTTGTATCTGTTAAGACACCGTGAGAAGGGAAAAGCAACAATCATTCTCGTTAATTTAAGGGGCGAAGAATAAAATAAAATGAAAATTACTAAACGTTCGACTTAACTAAGTATTATTCTATTCTGTGTCATTACAGATTATGAGCACAATAATTTGAATCGAGTTATTCGAAGACGAAATTCCAAGTTCCAAATTCAAACACAGATTTTTTATTAATAAAATGATTTCCCCTTCAATCACTGACATCTTGCTTCCCACGAATAACTTGTACACTAATAAAAAAAAAGTTTGTTTTTTTCATTAAAAATAATATTATTTCGCTATCTTTAGAGATATTCAAGCTTCATAAAATTTAAAAAGAAACACATCGATTATAGTCTATTAAAACCAAAGGTGGTTCATACTACAGGGGCCTTCATGAGCTCTTATTGCCATGATAGTTTCACTCATTTATGAGACAGATGTATGTGACGTGTATACATCTGTCACTGTCGCACAACTGAATTATAAATGCAATAAGAGCTCATGGTTAGGCCCCAGATATGCAAAAAAAAACAAATACGCTAACGCCATTTCGGTTTAATTTAAAATTAAAATAACAAAAGGAAAATTACAATAATTGCCGAGATAAAAGGACTGTTTTAATAGCAGTACTCTATTGTGGTACAATACTTATGATAATAAATATTGTTTATGGTCTTACATTGGGTCACAATAAATCAATTAGTACTTTATGAGTTTTATGTTTATTGAGCCATGCATCTTAACGTCACTAGTACTTTTGTGACAGTTAATTGTCTCGTTAAATGATTTCTGAAATTAATCTTTCATAATTACATTAGTAGCTTATGATTCCAATAAAGTTAATCAACTTAATGATGTTTTTAATGGCCCTACAAGATAAAATTTTCACTTATTATTTTCTGTCTAGTAAATTCTTGAGAATATTTTGTTTTTATATCTATATCTATACAAATATTACAAAGAGGAAACATTTCTATGTAAGTATGTTTGTAACGAATTGGCTCAAAAGTACTGAACCGATTTTTTTTGTATTCTTTCATCATTGAATGCTAAATTATCAATGATTAATACGGCTATATTTTATCCCCGTACTCCCACGGGAACGGGAACTATGCGGGTGAAACCGCGTGACGTCCGCTAGTTTCGAATATGTCATTGAAGTGTTAGTACCCTGTATAGTATCTTTATATATAAAAATGAATCCCCATTTCCCTTGGTCGGCATCACGCTTAAACGGCAGGATGGATTTTAGCGGGACTTTTACTAGCAGATAGCTGAAGTTTCAAGGAGTGTTATCGGCTAATTTTATTTAAAAAAAACAACCTGAAACCGCGGGGCACAGCTAGTTAATAAAAAAAATCCCTCTATTCCAAATCCTTCACTGTACTAGCTGTTCATCAAAGTCAAAGTCAAAAATATCTTTATTCGATTAGACTTTTTACAAAGTACTTTCAAATCGTCAGAACGACATGGATTATACATGCTACTGCCAGGTTCGGAAGGTTGCTTTGAAGGTTGGTCATCTTTGGAAATTTCTGCCTCTTTTCATCAGTGCCCCAAGTTTACATTTTTACATGTTTTAACGTTGACTGTATCGTATTGGGTTTCTATTTTTTTATGGGATTTTCTCATTTTGTATGGGAATGTAAAGAGCCCTCGGCGGCGATTATAGGAAGTTTTACGTTCCCAAACAAAATGAGAAAAATACGCAGGCTATATCGTCAACGTAACATCATCTCCCTGGCCTTATCCCATACAATGTTGGAGTCGGCACTTGATTCAACCCGATGTGGCTGGTCACCTGATTTTTATACGAAGCGACTGCCACTGACCTTCGCAACCACATTTACGAGGAAAATCTGTGATCTGGGTTAAACCAGTTGTCAGATTATTTTTAGGCCTCCGACTGACCTGTAACGATTGCCAAAGATGTTAAATTGGCAACCGGGACCGACGGCTTAACGTGCTCTCCGAGGCACGGAGGGAACTCGGGCGGTCACCCATCCAACTACTGGCTAGGCGTATGGTTGCTTAACTTCCCTTATCGAATGATGTGCGCAATAGCAACTGTGCCACGAGCTCCTCCTATATCGTCAACGTAACAACATGTTAAAATCTATACATGGTGTATACCATGTTGAGTTCATGTAGGTATATGTCAACCGTAAGTTACAATTTCCTGTCCATTAACAACATACAAACTCACAATTAGTAAACAATGAATATGAATAGTGAAACAACTGAACTTTGACCCCACGCTTGTGGAGAACCTTTAGAGAAAATATTTACCTTTTTTTATACTAAGTACTAGCTCTGCCTCGTGGCCTTACCCGCGTAGGGTGAATTTCTTGAGTGACACAACTTCACAGCTAGTTTTTATATAATACTAGCTGTTCCCCGCGGTTCACCCGCGTAGATTTAAATCCATGGATGGCCCGCGGAACCTTAATGTTTTTTTTATCCAAATAGCCTAAGTTACTCCCTGTATCATCATCTATCTGTCAGTGAGTCCCTTTAAAATCGGTCCAGCCGTTTCAGAGATTACCTGGAACAAACAGACAGACAGACAGAGGAGAAAAATAACAATTGGTATTTCTTTGTCAGTGTCGTGTACACTTTCATATACAAACACACACTTCAATTATATTTATCTGTATAGATATAGATATAGATATAGATGTATAGATATATATAGAGAGATGGGGAACTGTACCCAATCATTGTGTGTCCAAGAAGCTAGATGATCAAATAAAACGTAACTTTCCCCGTAGCAACATATCGTGGGAGTTCAATTTGCTAGTGATTAGCGGACGGAAGCTCCAATTGCCCGCCATGGGGTAGTTCATTTGACTAATCAATACTAATCAGTCAGGACTTTGAACTAAAACCTTTTTTGTTCTGTTTCATTACCCGTGGTTGTCGTGGTTTGAGTAGACACCCGATACGCAAGCGACGCAAGTTCAAATTACAGAGCCGTCTATGTCAATGAGTTTTTTCAAAAAATTTCTTTCTGTGTTGTTATATTTGCACGCTTGGCATGTCCTCTATAATCATCAGTATCAATAATAGCAGTGGGTTCGAATCTCATCTTGTGTTCGAATGTATTTTTGCTCAGACTACCAATTTAGGAAGTTAGCATGTGTTTCATGTCATGTTTCAGGCCTAAATATGTCTTACTGACTGAAATCAACGCAGAGCCTAAACTGCTGGTCTTAGAGACATGGAATTTAGAGGGTGTGGTTCTTGATGAGGTGAAATTCCACTTGTCTCCATATGTCTGAGAAGTAATTCAAAGACTGAAGAATGGACTCACCCTCTGTCACATTGGTGAAAAGTGGATGTTGTTACAACACCCCTGCTTACCCCTTCAGGGACCCTTCTGAGATAGCACGAGCATATTTATTTTATTATATATATACATACGGACATAATCCGCAACAAAATGTGCGCAGTTCTCAGGATGTTTCCGAATCAAGTGGCATTATGTAAACTAGTTTGAATGATAGAAATAGCCCACATGTAATGCAACATTGCCCTTGGCATGCTTCAGATAATTCTGTTTAAGCTGGATTAAGTCCACCTGTTCCGATGTTATACAACCGCCTCTGAAAAAGTATCTTATTGCTTAAACGTAAGTTCATTCGTTGACAATGAACGTGTCAAAACCTTGGTGAACCTGGCCAGCTTTATAGGCAGTAATAGAAAATAATGCCTCCGTTTATAGCTACGAATTACAAACACGATCGTAATAAAAGATATTCCCTGCCAAGAGGGATTTTCTCTGTGGATATTCTAAATCCTAATCCTAGAATATATTGGTATCTAAAATAACTCTCAAATACTGTAAAGCCATGATTAATAGGAATTTACCTATAAGGTTTCGCAGAACTATGTCGTAAAGTAGCTTTTACCCGCGACTTCGCCCGCCTAGGATACATTTATATGATGCAATATATGATACGTTTCATATAGATATTTTGCTTTACTTTTGAAAGCACTTACTCATATCAATAATTCTAAGGGTGAGTTAAACCAACCAACTTTATCAAATTAGTTATGACGTCCTAAATTCTTAAAAATGGTCCGGAAAAATACGAACACGAGGCGGGACTCGAACCAACGACCTCTGCAAACCGTGCAATTGATCTTCCAATTGAGCTCGTGATTCTACCTCATGCGTCGAATTTTTCCTTCCCTTGTTTCTGCGGTTTAGGGGTATTTTATTGCATGTATAAAAAGAATCTAATATTTAGGTACGACGTCATGTCAACTTTTAAATGGCGCAAATTTTATACCTTTCTGTTACTTGTTAACTTTTCTAGGTCTTTCTCTACATCCAGAAATAGTTCACAAGGAATAGAACATAACTAGCAATAGTATCGGCCTGTATACCTATTTGAAATGGCAAAACATCCTGTGCACAAGGAAACAAACGCATGCGCGTAAACTTCCTGCGAACGCGACTACGATGGTAGAAGAAAGGTGGGCTTGGAATTCGGATGTGGTAGTTTGATTGATATTGTTTTCGATTTCATTTTCTCAGGTAAATTACAGGGCTAAGAATTAAAAAGGCATAATTATTTATTCTTGGTAGTCTTATTTTTGAATTTTACATACATATATGCGCACGCCTGTATGCCATGGGGTAGGCAGAGACCATCGTTTGCCACATGTTATCCTTAGCCAAGTTTTTAAATTGTATTTGTACTACATGCACCTATAAGTACCGAATAGATATAAAATGTGTAAGAGTAAAAAGTACAGAGAAGATAGGGAAAGAAGAAGCCAGCAATATAGAAGCTTGAATTCGAATCCAAACCTTAATGTAAAAAAAATCATTTAGTTGGTTTTGATTCAACTATTTCTAAGTCCTAACGAACAAATATTTAGGTAAAGTGCCAGTAGATACCTACATAACTGACATCTTTATTTCAAACATTAAGTACGAATTCTGCACTCAATTAAGAATCAAATGAGAGCGTTCACAACTCTTTGCAACCAACAATTCCATTGCACATTCTGTACGTAGAATAGCCTTCTAAGTACTTTTATTTCAATCATTAACCCTCACATAATCACTTGAAGCTATGTGCGGTTACGTTTTACTGAGGAATTGATGGTTACACCGCCTTACCAGCTATTCCGTCAAGAATACCTTTGTAATTACCGGCTAGGTAATTTCTTTCGATAGTAATCGCTTAGAAACATAGGATGTCCATTCATTGCATTCCAAGCGTTAGATCTTTAAGCTAATTCCTCAAGAATAATCTTATTCAAATTCTATATAATAATATTATAAAATAATTATAGGATTTTCATTAAAATGTCACCCCACTTAATGAGCGGGAAAATCTAATGGCTGCCACCAATATCTGTCATCGAAATGATATGAAGAAGATTCTAAAGACGAAAATGTAAAATTTTCGACTTTTGGATCTTATTTGTCTAAATCTTTAACACTTTTTTTTATATTTTTAAATTTTTAAACTCAGTCGGTATTAGGAATATTTTTTGTTTTAAAACTTGAATCATGTAAGTACTTTGTAGTTAATGTTGTATTGGTTTAGCAATGTTTAAAGGTAATATTTTAAAATTTATTGATTGACAGATTCACTAACTAACTAACGCATCCATTCTATTAATCTTCCATAACCTTCTTACATTAATATCACGGTATTGTTAATACTCTACGTATTATTAATACTAATTTGCAAAATAGCGTTCATTACGCTAAATTCGCGCAAAAAAGTTGATTAACGTTCCGTTTCATAACAAACGCACACTCAGTTCGCCTAACAAGTAAGTAAATACAAACTTTATATAAGCAATTTTTACAAATTTTACGTATTTGTCAAACCCCGTCTACGCTTTTTCTGAGTTGGCAACACTGTCCACCACTTAGGCAAATATAGGCGTAAGCATAATGTATGTTATGTATCTATTAGTTATTGTTCAAAGCTCCAAGCATGCGACTATAGTAATAATATTTAGGGATAATCATTTCAAGTCATAATTTTATTATTTTATTTATATACTTGTCTGGCGATTTGGCGCCTCGACTTAACTAAAAATATTTTAATAGACGTTAATACTTTCAACACTTGCATTAAATTTTCTTTTTCTTTTTCGCAATACCAAAGACTCATACGCATACGGTCTGTCGTAAATAAACGCATGTTTAATCTTATTTCTTTAGTTACTGACTTGTATTTGTTTGTTTGGACAAATATGGATCGAGGGTACCTACATAAGTTCTTACTCTCTGGGTAGACGAGTCTGCTAATTTTAATATTTTGGGCATTTTATGAAAAAACAAGGGTTAATTAAACTCTGTACCAGAATATTAAACATTTATAGTAAAAATAAAGGCGCGTAAATGAGAATGAATGAAATATAAGTTACCGTTATCTATGAAAGCGGAAAAAAATGTTTTGTTTGTAAGCGCTCCTTAAATAATGGTTTTATTTAAATGTAATCATTAAATTTAAAAGTTACCTAATGTATATGTTTTCAATATCAGACAAAAAAAATTTTTTTTGTTAAAGCAACTAATGAAATAAATTCATGGGATACAGCCTGGTGACAGACAGACAGACAGACGGACACCTGAGTCTTAATAATTGGTTTTCGCTTTACCCTTTGGGTCCATACCAAGTTTCCATAACCTTAAAAAGAAAAAAAAAGTCTTGGAATTAACTCAATCATTCTTACCTACCGTAATTTTAAAATCACATCACATCGCCACCTCGTTTCCCGGGATTATTCCTTTTATAATCGTCCAACAGGTGTTGTGCTTTATGTGTCCTCCGCACGTTTGTGAGAAAATATATTGTCATAATAAACGTGTACTAAATGTATTAGTTAGTAGTACAGGTATATTCGTATCGATATTGCGAACAGTCGCTTCGGTTCACTTTCTGGAAAATAAAAATATCAAATTAAAATTTATATGCTCATGTCATCCCAGAAGGTTCCCCGAAGGAGTAAAAAAGTATTTTGTTAAACAATCTAACAGAAGAGTGGAGTGGGATGGTTAAAAGATAAAACTGCCTTTCTTGTAAAAGTTGTGACGTACCTGCGTGGCGTTTTAGTTCAAACGTAAGATTACTGACTTAAGGTTGCGACTTAGTAGCGCTTTTTGAGAGATCTTATAGTCCGTTTTCACTATTATATAGTTGGTCATTGGGGAGACAGTGTATTTTCACTGTCTCCCCAATAACCATTGGATATCCACCTCGCAGACAAAGGTATGCAACTCTAGAATGCGACCATTCCCAAGCCTAACACTAACTGAATTTTCAAAATTTTTACATAATTTCACTACCTACATAATTGTAATTTCAAAGCCGCGTACTGCCATCTATACATTCCTAACGCAAACAATTTTATCTATCACAACGTCTTCGTA
This sequence comes from Watsonalla cultraria, assembly GCA_964035505.1. Lineage (NCBI taxonomy): Eukaryota > Metazoa > Arthropoda > Insecta > Lepidoptera > Drepanidae > Watsonalla > Watsonalla cultraria. Next base: position 7,463,376 of record OZ037730.1, read on the forward strand.
ACGCCATCTGTACGGATTTCTATTATTTTGAATAATAATAAATTATTTTAAAAACCTAGTTAGCAGGTAGTCAGATATAGTTTTAATTACACCATTAATTTGCGCAATAAGGAAAAGTATTGTTAGAACAACAATTTCATATAATTCTGAGTGAAATGGGAAAATACTTATAAATAAATGGGCTATGTATAGATTTTTGATAGCTTGCAACATCATGTTGGTTGACCTTGACGTCGACAAAATTGAATTTGACAGTTGTCCTCCTCTGTCGGACTGACATTGACAGTTCATCGCCCGTCCGCGATCATTTCTAGTTGAACAAAAGAAAAGAATTTCAAGAACAAAAACCAGAATTAAATAGGCCTAATCTACATTTTAAGGTAAATTTATTTAGAAATCCGGTTTTATCCAAACCTTACGCAACTCTCAAGTAGTTCTTGTGCCACCTAGTTTGTTTCAATTGAGTTTTACAGCGTTGGTTTGTACATACGGCGAATATTTCGATCGGCAATTAGTTAGTGAATCATCACAACATATTTGTGTTATATACGCGGCATCTAACACAGGTAAATAAACACTGTAATCATTAAAAACCCCACGAAACTTCAAAAGTGAGTTTTGGACACTTTGAAATGTATTTAATGTCATGTTACACATAAGACTTTTTTAGTTTTACTACGCGTTAATCCTTTATCTAAAAAATATTAATAATTGATGAAGAAGGCACGTTTGCTGCAAATTTTCAACGGAATTGTAAATATAGTGTTGCATCAGATTTTTCATTGTATATATATATGTACCTTCTACCTCCCAACTTTTTTTATTACATCTACTCTATAATTACTTCATTTTGTGAACAGAAAAATGTTATATTACGACACAAGCATAATGGATATATAACATTAAATAGTCATTACAATATGCTGTCAATCAAGATAATAGGATATTTGCTTATTTTTTTGTGTGAAATGCTGATTCAGTCAAGAATATACCAACTTACATACATTTAAAACAATAAATGAAAAAACCACATAGTGAAGGCCTACATGCATAATTTTCTTTGTGTTTCCTTTGCATTATTCCTACTTTTTTTCTCTTAGGTAGCTTTACACATACATTGTAAACTTACAATCTGCGAATCTATTGTCATACATCTATACAGATACATAAAATTGAAGTGTCTGTTTGTAATTCCAAAATAAAAACTTTTTACTAAATTCATATGAAAGTATACACGGTACTGACATTGAAAAGCCCAATATAAATTTTTTTTCAGACTGTCTGTCCATCAGTCTGTCTGTCTGTTTGTTCGGATAATCTATAAAATGGCTGGACCAGTTTTAACGGGACTTTCACTAGTAGATAGCTAATGTTAACAAGGGATAACTGAGTCTCAATTTATTTTGGTTACCCATAAAATGAGCTCTACATGGGTAAAACCGCAGGACACAGCTAGTATTAAAAAAACCTAACTTGATTGACTCATACTTTGTGGTAAAAAGAAAAACATCTCTTATCTAATAAACTATTCTTTATTATATTCATAGATCTAAATATTCAAAGCTTAATTTAAATTTAAGTATAAAGATAATTAATGTATTATAAAAAATATGAACCACAAAAATCGGTGAAAATATACTTAATGTTTTTTATTATATTACAATGTAAGTATTGATTAGACTCTAATTGTTTTTTAAATTTAATTACACACACTCTGATATCAAAGTAGTTATTACAAACATAACATAATAAGTGCATTATAATCAATTTATTCAGATAAGTTATAACTAAACTAGCTGTGCCCCGCGGTTTCACCCGCATAGATTTAGTTTCTTCCTTATTATGGCGGAACCCTAATATTTATAGTAAATAAAAGTAGCCTAAGTTACTTCTTGAAACATCAGCTACCTACCAGTGAAAGTCCCGTTAAAATCCGTCCAGCCGTTTCAGAGATTACCCCGAACAAACAGACAGAGAAAAATTTTAAAACTTGGTTTTTTTGTATCAGTATTGTGTATACTTTCATATGCATTTAGTGAAAAGCTGTTATTTTGGAATTACAAACAGACACTTCAATTTTATTTATCTGCAAAGATTTAAATACTTTTCACATATGCACCTTTATGTTTATTCAATCAGTTGTTGTGGTTGGTAGCAAGTTTCAAGGTGTATTATGTTATATTGAAATAATTGTGAAGGACTATGAATTATTTTTCTGTGTTGTTCATTATTTCCTAATATTCTTAAGTAATATGCACTCCAGTCTTTTCTTTCTTTTCGAAACCTCCAAAAAACTCAAGATCTGTTTGCACATCATATTTGTCCTATACATATTTAATTATACATATATAATTAAATGTGATTATTCTAATGTTTTCTCAATCTACTGCCACTTTATTCATTAAGGTTTCTCAGAGCCAAACTCGACGACAAGTGTTGGTTTCAACCGTAGGAAATTGATACAAGTATACATAGAGGATAAGGTTAAATTTCGTATAATTATATCGGACACTTGTTGACAAATGTGCCGCTGTGAAACCTTAGAGAATAATGCGACTGTCATCCCATGTCAGCTATACTGTCATACACTTAAACAAAATGCCGTTTATTACAAACATTACCTAAGATAATCCTTGGCTTAGAAGTAATTCTATCTCTTTTGTGACACCAAATTCAAAAGGGATGGACATCATTTTAGTCCGAGTTTGGTCTAGTCTTGGCTTAAGCAATTCATTGCAGCACCTTTGTATGTCACAGAACAAATATTTCGTGTCACCGTTAAATAAACAGGAGTATTGGGAATTTAGTTGGGTTCTTGTAGGTTCTTCTCAGTAAAAGCAACCTTCCGAACCTGACGGTAGCAGCATTTATAATCCTGTATAATTGTGGAGTTCTGACGATTTGAAAGTGCTTTGTTAAAAGTCTAATCAAATAAAGATATTTTTGAGTTTGAGTTTGAGTATATTTTTCCAGAATCATGTCAGAACGAGAGCCGTTAAGTGGATCGAGCCGGGACTATGGAGCCACCACGGCGGTCCCAGCGGTGGGGTTTGCAGACTTCAGTCCCACTGAACTGTATAACCTGAGTGAGGGTATTGCTGATAATGTCAACACTATCAATGGTGGTCTGCGGTCCTTGGAGAGGATGATGAAACAGATCGGTGGACCAAATGATAATGTGCAGCTGAGAGATAAGATGTTAGTGTAATTCTATATTGCCTTTTTTTTAATTGCCTTATCCGGTCACTGATCCAGACTCTGGGTTAATGGAACCAAATAACAGTCATATTATAAAGAGAAAAGATTTGATTGTTTTAGTTTGCATTGAACAGCCTCCGAAACTGGACCGATCTTGAATATTCTTTCAGCAATGGATAGCTATATAATCAGCGAGTAACATAGGCTATATTTTATCCCCGTACTCCCACGGGAACGGGAACTACGCGGGTGAAACCGTGTGACGTCCGATAGTAATATTATATATTATTTCTTGTGTCAGTCATGACACACAACAGACGGTGAACGGGTCGGTATCGGCGACTGCGCGCGATATCCAACGTCTCGGAGTAGTTGTGAGGAGAGGGGACAAGCCGCAGAAACTGCAAGTGGAACGACTCACGCAAGCCTTCAGAGATGCTCTCGCCAAATATTCCTCTGTGCAAAAGGTATTTGCCACTTTATCGCCATTACAAAAAACTAACTTTTTGAATAGAATAAATTTAGAGATCTATACATATAAAAATAAAATTCCCGATTGAAAATATCCCAAGATATCAGATATTAAATAAATTTGACACAAACAAACAATAGCAAACAGGGCAAGATGAACATATTGTTCATTGAAATTACATCTATACAGATAAATAAAATTGAAGTGTCTGTTTGTATTTCCAAAATAACAGCTTTTCTCTAAATGCATATGGAAGTATACACGGTACAGACATTAAAACACCAATATTGAATTTTTTTCTCTGTCTGTCTGTGTGTCTGTTTGTTCCGGGTAATCTCTGAAACGGCTGGACCGATTTTAACGGGACGACTTTCACTGGCAGGTAGCTGATGTTTCAAGGAGTAACTTAGGCTAGGTTTGGCTTAGGTTCCGCGACATGAAGCATGAAACTAAATCTACGCGGATGAAACCGCGGGGCACAGCTAGTTGCAACATATAAATTATATACAACCTAAAAATATAACAGCCCTTGACCACAGTAAAAGCAGATTTGTTTCAAGTATCCATAGCCCCAGTAAAGAGAGGGTCTATGAGGAAAAAATACCCATGGACCCACCGTGCGTCAATAGCTATGGGACCACAGTTAAGCATTAGATTAAAATGACTATCAAATTTCCGAATACCACCATGAATATAAAGTGACCTATAAATTCATATGGGCGACGTCTGTCTGGCATGAATAGCTTACATGAATAGTTTTCAATAAAATCACTAGATTTTCCTTTCGACTTGTAAACAAGCATTGATAGGTACATGCCATTGTATCCTAAAATAAATTTATTCTTCAGTAAGCTGTGCGTTTATTCAAAGGATATTGTGTTTGAAGTTAGTATTCGTGGTTATTTTAATTTGAAACAAAGTTACTACTTATCATAATCATTTTGATACTATCTGGTTATCGAGTGAAACTATCTTGTTTTGGGAGATTGTTAGTTTTGATTTTTTTCAATACATAGTATAAAGTGTCACTTTTAAAAATTATAAAGATTGTATGGATATTTTTTGTTGTTAAAGCAAAAGTAATATTTTAAGTATATTATAGTGTAACTGAGTATATTGATGATAGCCAAGCATGGCAATGAGTTGCTCACTCTTCCATTAAATTGTACTTAAACAACCCTATTTATATAGAAGGGACACATGTAAAAAAAACCGGGAGTTTGTTTCGCCGTTTCTTCTCCTGACAGGCTTACTTTTGGAAACTGTGGCAAATTAACTAAAGTTAGCGTAAGAGAAATGACGTTCAATAAGTTTTCCAAGTGTCCCTTATGTTGAATAAAACTTTTTGATTTGATTTGATTTTAAGCAAAGCGACATTCGGTTTTTTTTGCTTAAACAATTTTGTCACGCCTACGAACCTCCTATTTCGAATAAGACATTATAGTTTGACGTCTTAATAAAAAATACGTTTTGAAAAGGTATTAAATTATTAATGATGTATCAACATCAGTCCATTATACGACTAAGCCTGTAACAAAATTTTTTGACCAACTTCATAAAAAGCCATGTTCGACACATATGCAAGTTGTATCGATAAATAGAAAACGGTTGCACCGATTTGAATGGTTATTTGGTAAATGGTTAAAAGTGAATTGTGTAAAGGAAGTTCCAAAGTGGGTATAACCCATAATTTTATACTTTTTCAATTCCAGCAAGTATCAGAAAAGATGGCGGCCCATATGCCTCGACCTCCGCGAGTCAGGAACAACCCCCAAGCTATGGAACAACAAGCCATCGCTGACGACGAGGAGTCCGCGCAACTCGCCAACCAACAAGCACAGGTGAACTTTCACGCGAAATTATACCTTAATTTTAAGGTGTATAGCTTAATAACTCTGTGAATATGTCTGTGTTAGTAACCTTTTAAAATTAAAAAACTACACTAATATAATAAACAGGAAAGGTTTGATTGTTTTTTTGTTGCTTTGTTTGTATTGAATAGACTCCGAAACTACTTAACCGATCTTGAAATTCAGCAACAGATAGCTACATCATCAGCGAGTAACGTAGGCTATATTGTATCCCCATACTCCCACGGGAACGGGAACTACGCGGGTGAAACCGCGTGACGTCGGCTAGTTTTAAATATATTTTACAATTTTCTCTAAGCTAAAGCTCTTATGTCCAGGCCCGCCTAGTGCAGTTCGAGACGAGTATGATGCTTGAGAAAGAAGCGTACATCAACAAGATAGAAGCCGACGTGTTAGACGTCAATCAAATTATGCAGGAGTTGGCTGAGATGGTGAACCAACAAGCGCAGACTGTTGGTAAGTGGTCACCTTCCATTTATATTAATATTATTAATCCCCTTAGTTCCCATTGAAAATAAAATGAAAATGAAAAATATTTATTCAGTTTAGGCCCTGGTAAGGCACTTATGAAAGTCGAGAATTTACCACCGGTTCGGAAACTAGCCTTCTGAGAAGAACCGGCAAGAAACTCAGCCAGGCATCATATATCATCGAAACAATATAAATCATATGAAATCATCATCCAAAATCAAATTTGATAATAGGTATAAATATTCCATCATTCCCGTGGGAGTACGGGGAAAAAATATAGCCTATTAAATCGGTCCCGTACTTTTTGAGCCAATTCATTACAAACATACTTAGTTACAAAAAAATCCTTTTTATAATCTATACATCTATACAGATAAATAAAATTGAAGTATCTGTTTGTAATTCCAAAGTAACAGCTGTTCACTAAATGCTTAAGAAAGTACAAGTATTCTTTATTGCCAGACACGGTAGAGAGTCACATTGAAGCGGCGAGCGCTAATGTAGAGTCCGGAGTCGACGAGCTTGCCAAAGCAGCCGAATATCAAAGAAGGTACCGAAGGAAAATGTTCATTCTCATCATAATTGGTGTCATACTAGCTACCTTACTGATCGTTTGGGTCGTCAGAGCTTTCAAATAACCTCACTATTGTATGATATTGGTGTTACATACATTTTATGTGAGGATTCGTGTATGGGAGATGAAGTTCGAGATAACTTATATTTATAACCGTTGGTCAGGCATTGAGTAGGTATAGATGCCGTCAGGAGTTTTGAGCGGTCAGTGAAAATAGTAGGAGTAACTTCGCATGTATTTGTTCGCGTCGCGCCATACAGACTCATATAAATAAAAATCATGGTTAGCGCTCTTAGTTCGTGACGTCATCTGTACAATGCTCAAATGTCAAAAAACTATAGTTATGATGTAATATATCTAATTAGGATGACCAGTCGGTTTAAGCAGAGCGTATTAAGAACTAGCTTACGTCACACGGTTTCACCCGCGTAGTTCCCGTTCCCGTGGGAGTACGGGGATAAAATATAGCCTATATTAATCAGTTTTAATGTAGCATTCATATGGTGAAAGAATTTTTAAAATCTGTCCAGTACTTTTTGAGCCAATTCGTTACGAACGTACATACAAATCTTTCCTCTTTATAACTTTAGTATAGTGTTCTGAGTTTTGACGTTTCATTTTGGTACCGTAAAATTAAGAAGTTGTTAATACGCGCTGCTTAAACGATCATAGTTGACCCCCTGTTCATAAGTATGGCGTGAAATGACATTTCAACTGATCAATGTTTTATGAACTTTTGAGGGTGTATGTATGTGATTTATCAACTATATTTATGTATGGCAGCCCTGATTTGACTCCAGAATGCAATTGACACCCCTAAGCATCCATAGATAACCGCTTATCGTCAGGACATCTACTTAGTTTTAATAAAGATTCTATTTAAACACCCGTAGGCCTAGACAAAGTGACATTTTCTCGCGCTAGCGCTAATAGAAACGATACAAAATGCATGGGAATGACATAAATCAGTCACGTGACATATGTCATTTTGTATCGTTTCTACTAGCGAAGCGTGAGGATAACGTTACTTTGTCTACAGGCCCAGACTCTAAGAAATATTTTTGTGGTTGTAATTTTTGTATTATATCGCATTATAAAACGGAGTCTATACTGAATTATAAAGCATATTAGAAAAATTTTCTTTCCAATAAATTAAGTTTTAAACTTGACGCAATTATGTTGAATCGTTTTAGTTAAAGAAGTTTACGTTTTAAAAGTATTATAAAAACACCGTTCTTGTGTTGAAATTTGTAACAAATGATTTAGTTCTCGAATAACAGACTGTATTAATGAGATTTAACACATTAAACGCTTCTATGTTCACTACATAGATGGCGCTAAACATGATTATTGCATGTTTATGAGCAATTAGACGACAAACTAAATCGCGCTATGAAAGTTTCCACATTCGAGTATATATACAAGTTTCCAACTAGAACAGTTGGACCACTCAGCTCCCTAGTTCATTCCCCAACAACGCCCTAAGCCAAGGTCCAAGCCCCGCACCGGGGCGCCCTTAGCTTTGTTGCTTAATATTTAAGTATAAGCTCGGCTGTAGGCCCTTGGGTCTTGCCCTTCAGTCCGGTTAAGCAGTGGAGGTAACTCCCCCCTACCAAATGCGAGAGATCATATCCCAAAAAAAAAGTTAGAGCCGGTGTTCTCCAGGTATGACACCCGCCTGGCTGGAACATCTTAATTTGCTAGGGATGTGCAAGGTCACATTGTAAGGAATTCTGCATACGTTTGAGAAGAAATACCCCAGTGCCCAAAGTATATAGGTTTTGACACGTTCGAACGTCATCGCTTGACCTTGCGTTTTGCGCTATTTGTAAGGACTAAAACTTCGTACTCGCCGCTTGGAGCGCTTTTTAACGTTCCCATACAAAATGAAGAAAATACGCAGGCGATATCGCTAACGTAAAATTTAAAACCTATACTTCATAGGGCACAGGTTTAGACATGTCTTAACGTTGTCAACATTCGATTTCATAATTGGTGTAGCTTTAAATGTTTTGATTCCCCATCGTTGGAATTCAACCACACTGCTTCTGAAAAAGTATCAACAAAAATGGTCAACGTTAAACATGTTAGAACCTACTTGCAGGGCTGGATTAACCCTATCCAAAGCGGTGCAATTCTCGAGGCCCCTTTCCGATTCCCTTTTCGTACTTCCTACAATATTTTTTTTCTTCTTTCCCCTTTGGCAGTTGCCTAATCCGCTAAGGATAATTAGGGATAATCCGGCCCTCCCTACTTCGGGGGTAATGACGTGTCTCAGATTCATAACTTGTTATGGCTTCTTCTGTTAAGCCACAATAAACCAATGTAGATAGAAACGGTGACAGACTCGCGATCTGTCACGTTAGCCTGAAATCATAATTTGTTGCCAGATTTTAAGACGTCCTTGGCCCTTGATAGCAGCACGTGGAATGTCTAATAACATTTTTAAATCCTAAAAGTATAGTGTTATTTTCGCTAAGCGCGACATGGGTCACGTAATTATATATTTATATTTATTAAACAGAAAATAACTAGTTTTATTCGATGTCGCTGTATTATATGGCCTTAAGTGATGTAGAGGATATATTAATGTTATTTATATTTAATCGTAGCTAGGATTTTATAGTAGCAATGTAACCAATTTACTGTCAAAATGATTTTCTCCAAACATTCCAAAGATGTAAATTTTGACAGCTGTCAAAGTGTGTATTCATTCATCAATAGATTGGAAATTAAATGAAATAGTCATTGTACTGAGATAATTACTTTTTTTTAAATAGCTATCGCAGTGTTGCTAGTTTTAATTTCAAATTTTATTCTGGCAACATTATCAATAACGTGAATGTCATCTTAATATTATACTGAAATGCACACTATGCCTCATTATTTTAAGTATTTTTTATCGTGAACGGCAACATTAACTGTCTTGCCGCTCATGAAATTTTTTCACATAATTATGTATTACGTTTGTTGATTTTGTAAACACATAATAAATCGATGTGATTATTTGCCTTTTGTTTTATTTAACAACCGATTACGACTCCATATAATAACTATATTTAGGCTTTTCCCAAGGTTTAAAGCTGTCTATACAGATAAATAAAATTGAAGTGTCTGTTTGTAATTCCAAAATAACAGCTTTTCCCTAAATGCATGTGGAAGTATACACGCTACTGAGACTAAAAAACCAAGTTTTAAAATTTTTCTCTGTCTGTCTGTTTGTTCCGGGTAATCTCCGAAACGACTGGACGGATTTTAACGGGACTTTCACTGGTGGGTAGCTGATGTTTCAAGGAGTAACTTAGGCTACTTTTATTTATCAAAAATATTAGGGTTCCGCGACAATAAGGATGAAACTAAATCTACGCAGGTGAAACCGCGGGGCACAGCTAGTCTTCACTAATATTATAAGGAGGAAAGATTTGATTGCATTCTTGTTTTTTGTTTGCTCAATGCAAATAGGCTCAGAAACTACTTGACCGATCTTGAAAATTCTCTCAGCAATGGATAGCTACATCATTAGCGAGTAACATAGGCTATCATTTATCCCCGTACTCTCACGGGAATGGAAACTACGCGGGTGAAACCGCTCGACGTCTGCTAGTATTTTATATAATTTCATAGGACTGTCTCGTTGGTCTAGTGGTCGCAAACGCTACTGCAGACGGTCCTGTGGTCGATCCCCGAGTCGGTCAGTTTTATTAGGTTCTTCCATTTGTAGGAAATTTTCTAGTAGCAGCCCGAAGTCTGGAACGTGGATAAAACAGCGGGGCACAGCTAGTTTATAATAATTGGGGAGTGTTTATATTGATTTTATTATTATTATTATTAGAAGTAATATAAAAAGTGAATCATTTAAACATATCCAGCAGCACAAAATAAAATAGAAGAAGTTTTTCCATGTACCATTTTGGTCCACATTAGCTCAGTGCTCCACCCATAAGTGCGACTGCAGTGAGTGAATCGGTCATGACTGATTCCTTTTACTTCAGTCACTTTTTTTACTATTCACTTATTTCTGTAATTTGTCCGCAAATTATTTTCATCTTACGAATATATATTAAAATAAAACACATTATCATCTCGAATCATGTTTTGTATTCAAATCAAATTGACGTAGTTATACAAACTATCGCACACAAATAATAACAAAATTTCCAGTTTGACAAAAAAATATATTTTGGTTGTGGCAACAAAAATATGGCTAGGAAAATTCGGCAGATTTGTTGGGAGATTTTGTTATTATAATGCTTGATAAAATAATTATAATTAAACAGTTTTAGGTTACAAACTTTATCTGAGGAACTTTTACGTTAAAACGATACAATATTTCAAATTGCTGTAAGTAAATCTAAAATACAATCATTCATTTGGACACTTATGTATTGAATAGGAAGAGAGATCTTAAAAAACAACTGCTTATTGTTTTTTTTTCATTCTGGCAAAAGATCAAAATCCCAAAAAATCTTAAATATTATTGTAGTCTTTATTGCTATTTAGTATTGCCATAGGAAATTTATCTTTTTGTTAAATCAAAATTAGGTGTAGTTTGTATATTGATTTGCTTACTTAATGAGCGTTGATAGGCTTACTTAATGTACACAATTTTATTAGATACGTGAAATTTGAACCAAATTTGCCAAGAGCCCAATACATCAGCATATTTAATTTCTTGTCTCAATTTCTTTACAAAACAATACTAACGAAATAGACACCAAAACTAACCCAATTTGGTAACATGAGAATTTTAAACATTTCAACTTACCTAGTGCGATATTGTCGCATTTATCATAACTATGAGCTCTCTTCAGCGGTGATAAGACACATTTTGCGTCGAACCGAGTATTTATTGCTATGCAAAGTTTATTTACCTGTTACTGCATAGTTTTCAACATTACATATAATTCACATTAAACTGGAATCGCTATTTCGTTATTACCCTCCTTGTCAATGGGGATGTATTAAATAGAGTAATTATTTGAAATGTTAATTCGTTTGTCTACGACCCTTTTTTGCACGGTTATGGCAACACTGTTTTAGCTGAGGAATTATTGGATAGTAAAAGATCATTTAGATACAGTCTTATTGAAACAGATGGGATGTGATTTGTGATATACATTTTAATAGTTATTATATGGTAATAGGTTTTATTATTGACCCTTTTGAAATTACTGTCCTACACAGGGGCGTGCATTGGATTTTCAGAGGGGTAGGCATAAATAATAAGTAGGTAGGCAGGTTAAGTACATACCAATGTGACGCGGCGTAGATACGTACGTCTTGGTAAAGATACACACACAAACACACGATACGAGTGTATTCAGTGATCACAAATTGTAATTTCTGCTTACCTGCTTATATGCAATGCACGCCACTGGTCACACCTAATATAATGGACATTTTTTTTTTTAATCTACATTAGTCACTACAATAACAGGTGGCAACATTTATAACCATTTTTAATGTATTTTTTGTGTCCTGACGATTTGGAAGTACTTTATAAGAAGTCTAATCAAATAATGATATTTTGAATGTTGAATGTTTGATACCGAGATGGACAACAGGTAAACTCGAGGTGTCCGTATAGCTAGCGTACACATGGTGGAATCCAGAGTAGGTTAGGCAATTATTTTTTTCAGTTCTTTAATACTATCGAAATAAAAGCTTTTTACCGAATGGTTGGATGTATTATTTTTTTTTTTCATTTTTTAAATATGATGCGATGGTGAGGTTTGCAATATGAAAGTAACCTTATGTTTTGAATGCAGTAAGGGTCAATATTAAGACCTATTACCCTACTAATAAAATTCGTAAAAAGCTCGATCGATATGCTTTGAAAAATATACATAAACGATAACAATAAATAATTATTTAGTTATACAATATGAATACACACTTCAGTTGGATTTGGTTTATTAAAATGCATTTATTTCCATTTTAAATTATACTTTATCACGTAGACTATAAAGTTTAAAACTATTTGATATTCGGTATTCACAGATTATGTAACTTGTTTTTATTTATTTATTTATTTATACAAACAGACGACATTATGTACAAGTTTCTATATAAAGCATATATTGATGTGATTCAAATAACGTGGTTTTTCGTCTCACTCTAGCAGATTCGTTATTGCATGTCAGAGAGAGATAAAATACCCTTTTTATGCACACAGTCGTATGAACATTAATTGTAATAGAAAATATACCTTAATCCGTTCAAAATAAAGCCCATTATTATTGCTGTAATTTATAACTGTTTACCAATATGCTCTACTGCTTTGGTAATAAAGTCTATTTTCCATTACATCACATCAATATTGTTCAGTTAAAAGCGATTATGAAATTCAGTTCTCAGAGGACCAATGACTGGTCCCTTTTTAATATGATAAGTATCGTCAGCAAGACAACATTTAACGAAAAAAAATACACTAGGCTTCATAGAGGAAAATATATATTTTTCATTTGGAAATAGTTGTTAAAATGGGGTTTTTATATATTTGAATTATCAAAAATCACTTAGTCTACTTTTTACCCTGAAATGAAGCATGAAACTAAATCCACGCGGGTGAACCCGCGGGGCACAGCACAGCTAGTCTATACAGATAAATAAAATTGAAGTGTCTGTTTGTAAATACAAAATAACAGCTTTTCACTAAATGCACACGCTACTGACACTAAAAAACCAAGATTTAATTTTTTTTTCTCTGTCTGTGTGTCCGTCTGTCTGTCTGTCTGTTTGTTCCGGGTTATCTCTGAAACGGCTGGGCCGATTTTAACGGGACTTTCACTGGCAGGCTGATGTTTCAAGGAGTAACTTAGGCTACTTTTATTTATCAAAAATATTATGGTTCCGCGACAATAAGGGTGAAACTAAAACCACGCGGGTGAAACCGCGGGCCACAGCGCAGCTAGTATATAATATAATCTGAATCTAGGAAACGGCACTAAGGATTTCATGAAATTTTGTATGCAAGGGTTTCCGGGGGCATAAATCTATAACTTAAAAAAAAAATTGAGATTTTGTTGTCTTGCTGACGAAACTAATAACTTAACTTATCACTACCGCAGTTTGGCCTGCCTTTGTTGCCAGAGCGCGTATTTAGCGCACGCCGTGTCGATCATTTGGTTCATATGTCGTGTCATTGTTGTTGCTAGTGGAGTTAAATCACGAAGCATTTTTTCCTAAAAACAAGACAAAAAAATCTATATATATATAAAAGAAAGTCGTGTTAGTTACATTACTTATAACTCAAGAACGGCTGAACCGATTTGGCTGAAAATTGGTGGGCAGGTAGCTTAGAACCAGGAGAAGGACATAGGATACTTTACTTCACATAGGATACGGAATTTATACCGTAATCATGAAACCTGAAAAAAGTCGTCATATAACATACTAAAGTCTGCGCGGGTGAAACCGCGGGGCACAACCAGTTTTTGATAATTTGCTGTAATTTCTGTTATTTCTCTATGGTCGATGAAACGTCAAATGGATCACCGTGGCAAAGAATAGTATCTCTTGGCGCATACTGATTTTATAATTAAAATTTTACCCCACAAATTTTTAATTATTTCTATTACATTTTAATTCCATATTATAACGAGACGCAGTTAAATGTAACCCTACGTGCTCAGAAATCTGCATCGAAAAATCGAAATTCCACAAAATTCACACTCTCCCCATTTCAAAGCATACCTACCCCATAAAACGTTCATAGTTACCTCAAAAGGCCTCAGTTTAACATTCCTAAACCTGAGTAAAGCCTCGTAGAACTTTCCGGCGCGTGCCGCCATGTCTTCAGTCTCCACATTAGCCCCGGGCTGGGGGAAACACCGCCACAACTCTCGTAGCAATTCACCCCCGGATAGGTAGATCCTATGCAGTTCCGATTTTACATCTGGTGGTATTAGTTCTGTAGAAAGGAAAAATTTAAATTTGAATTTGGTCGACTCTGTTCTTTGTAACACAGAATGAATTCACGGTAGACCGAGCTGGGCCCAAGCCAAGTGTTGGCAAATCGAGTGAAGCTTGAGTGACGACAACGTCCTAAGCTTCCGTTTCAGGCCCGGCATGGTCCAGCATGGAGTCATCTTTAATGGGTAGTAGTAAAAATTAGAAGTGTAAGTGACACTTTATGATTGAAATTGTGAGAAACGTGAATTAGACTTTGTATTTACAAAGGCTCAACCTCAAACACGATTGTTATCTTCGTATGGAGACTTCGTGCGGGCTGAGCTCGCCTCGTGCTAGTGTACTCACGTGCCATGGAGGCGGCGTGGTGCAGCCTCATGAGCGCGCCGCCCGGGCTGAGCTCGCCTCGTGCTAGTGTACTCACGTGCCATGGAGGCGGCGTGGTGCAGCCTCATGAGCGCGCCGCCCGGGCTGAGCTCGCCTCGTGCTAGTGTACTCACGTGCCATGGAGGCGGCGTGGTGCAGCCTCATGAGCGCGCCGCCCGGGCTGAGCTCGCCTCGTGCTAGTGTACTCACGTGCCATGGAGGCGGCGTGGTGCAGCCTCATGAGCGCGCCGCCCGGGCTGAGCTCGCCTCGTGCTAGTGTACTCACGTGCCATGGAGGCGGCGTGGTGCAGCCTCATGAGCGCGCCGCCCGGGCTGAGCTCGCCTCGTGCTAGTGTACTCACGTGCCATGGAGGCGGCGTGGTGCAGCCTCATGAGCGCGCCGCCCGGGCTGAGCTCGCCGAGCGCCCCGACGGCGGCTCCGGCGCTCACCCTCACGGGCCTCGCACATTGCTGCCCGCTGCTCCACGCCTACACACATAAGCTCACACCTGAGTGCCTAGTGCGAGTTTTCTTAAAATCGCTGTCACAAGTCATCGCGTCGACGTAAACGCAGATTTGTATGGGCTCACAATAGTGTCATGTTTAGGCCGACAGAGGCGCTGTTCCGATCCCATACAAATCTGCGTTAACTTTGACGCGGTGACTTGTGACGGCGGCAGTGAAAAACTCGCACTAGGCACTCTGCATTCCCCGAAGAGGTAGGGGTAGGCAAACGTGTTGTAACAACACACACTTTTCACCGAAGATGATTAAGTGCCAACGTGAAAGATGGTGAGTCTATCGCCGTATTAAGCACTATACATGCGTCTTTGAATTACTTCTCAGACAAATTAGGGTGTCTTCACGATGTTTTCCTTCACAGTAAAACACATGGTAAGAAATCACTGCATGTAAGTTTTTTAGAAAATCTCATTGGTACAGGCCCCGCTGGGCTTATTCATGCACAACATTCGGTATGGGCGTATTATAATTATAAAGCGTTCCTTTAAAAAAAATCGTTCGTATGCATAGCATGCTCGATAAATCTAACACTGAAATATTTTTTGCAATAGTTCCTAAGATTAGTGCATTCAAGCATACAAACTCTTCAGCTTAATATATAAGACTCAAATGTAAATAATTTTTTTTTTTACTTAATTGATAATTGTCAAAGACTCACCTGACAAATGGAAGCTAGGGCGGAGAGCGGCGGTGGATGGTTGGTACTAACACTTGCCTGGTTCGACTGGGATGAGGGACCTAATAAATATCTTTCTATCTGTGAACAATACCACGTTGTATTTTTAATGTCAGTTCACACTTGTACCTAAAAATAATAGGGTAAGGTAAATAATATAAACAGGGTGTTGGGGAAACCGGGACAGCTCTTAAAATATGTGATAGGGTATAATTTTAGGAAGCAATTAAAATTATTATGAAAAAAATATCTTCTTCCGTTTTCGAGTAATTGACGTTCAAAATTGACCATATCAAGTCCTTATTTTCGCATAAAAATCAGCTGTAACGTAGAGCTATTCACGTGAAATCTAACTACGTTTATATTTTTTTTCTCTCACTAATAAATCCTTAAATAATCCCTTAAAACCATTTTTCGAAACCTTCTCCTTAATTTAAAACGTTTAATTACCGCGTATGGAATGTAGGTAAACGCGGCCGCGCGTTCATTGAATCGCTTAAGGCCGCGAGCTCTTCGGCCGTTGCATATAACTACGTTATCGTTGGAGCTAGATATAGTGATATATTCATAAAACCCTACAACTTCTAGAAGATAACTGTTCCTTTTTCTCCGACACCTGTATATGAAAATGAGACAGACAGAGAAAAAAAATTTAAATTGGTTGGTCATGTCAGTATTGTATATACTGTCATATGCATTTGTAAAAACCATACACTATCCACAAAGTAACATCTATTAATAAACTAGCGGACGTCACGCGGTTTCACTCGCGTAGTTCCCGTTCCCGTGGGAGTAAGGGGATAAAATATAGCCTATATTAATCAGTGATAATGTAGCATTAAAATAATGAAAGAATTTTCAAGATCGGTCAAGTATTTTCGGAGTCTATTCAATGCAAACAAAAAACAAATCTTTTCTCTTAATAATATTAAAATACCTTAGACAATTTCAACTCCTGCGCATCCTCGACTGCCGCACTATCCTCCAGATCTTCATAGTGTATCTTCTCCAATATTCTTCTCTTCTTCTCCGGCGGTTCTTCTTCCTTCTCCACACCGTTCGTATCTTTGACCCCGTTCTCCATTTTATTATTATTACTAGTTTTATTACTGTCGCTATTATTATTAGAATTTGTTTTGTTATGACTAGCTTTGAGCACCTGTTGACAATACAATTATTTTATTAGACGTCATGCGGTTTCACCCGCGTAGTTCCCGTTCCCGTGGGAGTACAGGGATAAAATATATGAAAATGAAAAATGAAAATGATTTATTCAGTTCAGGCCCTGGTAAGGCACTTATGAATGTCGAGGAATTTACCACCGGTTCGGAAACTAGCTTTCTGAGAAGAACCGGCAAGAAACTCAGCTGGCTACATGTACATTTCATTACACAGTAAACAATGATAATTACAATTAGCCTATGTTACTCGCTGATGATGTAGCTATCCATTGCTGAAACAATATTCAAGATCGGTCTAGTAGTGTCGGAGCCTATATTCAATACAAACAAACAAATATATAGTATAGACTAGCTGTGCCCCGCGGTTTCTACCGAGTGGACTTAATATCATAGGTGGCCCGCGGAACTAAAAGGGGTTTGTAAAATAAAAAAAGACCTAAGTTACTCCTTGTAACACTAGCTATCTGCCAGTGAGAGTCGTGTTAGAATCGGTCCCAGCGTTTCGGCGAGTAGCCGGAACAACAAGACAGACACGTTCATATACATTTAGTGAATTCCAAATGAACAGCTATTTGGAATTCCACATTAACACTACAATTTTATTTATCTGAATACATGTATAGACTAGGTCATGTCTCGCCGTCCTACCACGGCTGTGGTGAGCGCTTACCATAATGGAGTGTTGGTTGAACCGTTTGATCATGTTGCGGTGTATGGAGGTGTCCCCTCGCTCCTTCTCGTGAGGAGTATCCTCCTCAGCCACCAGCGGGATTGGTTCACTGAACTGGGGAAGGTCCACCTGACAACAATAATAAATAATGATAATAATAAAAATATGCAACAAAAAGAATCAGTGTGTATATGAGAAAGGTCGTAGCGATCTCTTCCAAACAACCGAGGGTAGGTTGAGTTTAACTAAATAAATAATATTTTAATTATATAGATAAACTAGCTGTGCCCCGCGGTTTCACCTGCATAGATTTAGTTTCATCCTTATTGTCGCGGAACCCTAATATTTTTAATAAATAAAAGTAGCCTAAGTTACTCCTTGAAACAATCCCGTTAAAATCGGTCCAGCCATTTTGGAGATTATCCGGAACAAACAGACAGATCAATTAGATTTATCTGTATAGAATTAGATTGTTTTTTCACAGGGGCTTTGCACAATCTGTTGGTTGAGTTTGGATATACCAACCAACAGATGGCGCAAGGCGGCCCCTAAACCGCCAAACAAGGGAAGGTAACTCAGTTGGCAGAGCAACTGCACGGTCTTGGGTTCGAGATCTTGACCATCTTCAAGAATTTATATAGATAAAATTCATTAGCTGGTTTTTAGGTTTGCTGTCTTCAACCTAACCGTAATTAATATACAGTAGATTTTAACAATTCGATTTATTCGTTGCGCATTAACGGCTCAGCAATAGTTTGATACTTACACTAGGTGCTAGATATTATTTCCGTATACGTAAAAGAAAAGGCTTTTTTTCATTAATTCATGTTTTTTTTAAATATACTCAAATTGCTTATATTGTTTGAATGAGTAATCAAGCCAATGCATGCACCTTAATCCATTGACATAAGGTATATAATTCAGTAATGTACCGTGAGATCTAGTGTAGTGTGTTTCATAGCTGAAGCGATGGCTTGGTCATCCAATTTGGCACATTCACCAAACAAGTCTTTACTAGATGATGAGGCAATGCGGTCTCTGAAATAAACAAAGGATATATTATTTATCAAAATTAACATCACAAAGAGTGGGCAAAAGAAGCATTGTGATATCTATACAGATAAATAAAATTGAAGTGTCTGTTTGTAATTCCAAAATTACAGCTTTTCACTAAATGCATATTCTCGCGTAAAGTATACTCGCTTCTGACACTGAAAAACCAAGTTTTACTCTCTGTCTGTCTGTCTGTTTGTTCCGGGTAATCTCTGAATCGGCTGGACCGATTTTAACGGGACTTTCACTAGCAGGTAGCTGATGTTTCAAGGAGTAAATTAGGCTACTCTTATTTGGAAAATATATTAGGGTTCCGTGAAATAAAGCATGAAACTAAATCCACGCGGGTGAAACCGCGGGACACAGCTATCACACAGCGCCATCTAGTCCCAAACTAAGCAAAGCTTGTACTATGGGTACACAACGGATACACTTAAATACTATTTCTTGTAAATACATACTTAAAATTACATACAAAACACCCAGAGACAAGGAAAACAAATATATCACATAAAATATTTGTCCTGACGCGGGAATCGAACCGACACCTATTCCTAGCCTTTGATATATCCACTCACCTATGAAAATAATGTGACTGGAAGAATTTAGTCCAAAACTCTGCCTCTGTCATCTTATTGGGCACATAGTCAATGTGTTTCTTCCTGACAGCCGGATATGTTTTAAATATCGCGTCTATAATGTCCTGTGTCAAGTTATATTTGAGACCGTTGCATCCGTCTGTCTGTGGTTGGATGTCGGCTAGGAAGGCGCCAGATACACCTGTTAATTATACATAAATATGTTAGTTCTAATCCCAGCGGCCTGCACAAGGAGGTTTTCTAAAAACTTAATTGTGCAGTAATCCACGTGCTTTACGGTGTCGGAAAACATCGTGAGGAAATTATTGTATGTAATTAAGAAGTAATTCAATGTATGTATAGTGCCTGAGACGGCGATTGACTCGTTGTCACGTTGGGACTTAATAATTTTCTGTGAAATGTCAGTGCTGCTATGCCTACCCCTTCAGGAATACATTCGCATACATAATATGTTCTTTTTAATTGATACGAATTATTATTTTTGATATACATTTCATTGGAATTATTATTGCCTGTGTGTGGTAATACAAATATTGGGAGTATACATTGATTACTAAAATGGTGATAACTCGTGATAATAATACTGTTAGTACCATGTAGAAGGTAATAGCCAGATACTGTCCAATTTATAAGTATTCTTCTTCTTCTTAGTCGTAACCTGGTGACTGAGGGAAGCGATCATTGCTTTCCAAACCTCTGTTTTGTGTCTTTTATTTTAGTGCATTTATAAAGGAGCTCGTGGCACAGTTGCTATAGCGCATATCATTCGATCAGCGAAGTTAAGCAACCCTAACTCTATCCAGTAATTAAATGGGTGACCGCCCGAGTCCCCTCCTTGCCTCGGAGAGCACGTTAAGCCGTCGGTCCCGGTTGCCAATTCAACATCTTGGCAATCGTTACAGGTCAGTCGGAGGCCTAAAAATAATCTGACAACTGGTTTAACCCAGATCACAGATTTTCCTCCTAAATGGGGTTGCGAAGGTCAGATGGCAGTCGCTTCGTATAAAAATCAGGTGATCAGCCACATCAGGTTGAATCAAGTGCCGACCCCAACAATGTGTGGGATAAGGCCAGGGAGATGATGATTTTAATGCATTTATAAGTAAAGAGAAGTGTAAATATTGTCCAATCTTACCAGCCTCCTGTTTAATATTATTAGATTCAGTATAATGCTTGAGGGTGGGCGTATTCCAATATTCCTCACTATTTATCACTTTTGATATCACAAGGTCTTCATATAAATGCTTTAAAATAGGATGCAGGGATAGTAACCTGGAAAAATATGAAAAAAAATCATGAATTAACGAATGCACACTTCCATCAGGACTCAAAAAGGCTCAAACACATTTTTTTTTTAATAGGTTATAATGGGTATAATATTCAATAATATTTTTTAAATTCAATACAGTAGTTCCTGATATAAGTGTCTACAACCAAACAAACAAACAAACTCTTCAGCTTTATAATATTAGTACATATGTGAAAAAAATCTTACTTAGACTTCATTTCAAGCTCCCCGTCAATTTGTCTCTTAAACTTAGGCAATAGATTCTGTAGCAACATCTTGACTTGGTCTCGGTCCTTTGCCTGAGCGTCCGGCCCGGCTGGGTTAACGAAATGAAATGTAGAACATGTCCCATCATGTAACACCACTTGTAGTTGCACCTTAGGCTTGCCTATAGGGGATATTTTCTGTGCTGAAAGTGTAAAGAATTCTCATTATACTGATTAAAATCATTACAGCTTATGCTATTTTTACTTATAATGAGAATAAAAATGGATTTAAATAATTAATAAACTATTCTTCTTCTTCTTCTTGCTTCTTCTCAGTAAAAGCAACCTTCCGAACCTGGCGGTAGCGTGTATAATCCTGTATAATTATATCATTCTGACGATTTGAAAGTACTTTGTAAAAAGTCTAATTGAATAAAGATATTTTTGTCTTTGTATTTTTGAATATCTCAGAGGCAGAATTTTCTCACCAAGAAACATGCTGTATAATAAATCAAGTAATATTTGGAATTAGCAGTTGATCTGATGATGAACAGGGGTGCAATACAAAGCCTTGGATGTAAACTGGTTCAAAATATCTCGATTAATGTTTTTTTTTTCCAGGTTGTCTTTATTTGCATGTTGTGTTTTCATCATAACTGTGAATAATGTGTTGTAAGTAAAATAAGTACTGTGTTATTCCTACATATTAATAATATTATTGAAATTAGACACATATTAGGTTCATTACTGAGGTATACGATATTTGGTATATCACATTACATTATTACTTACTTACATACATGGTATGGGCAATATTATTCAGGTATTTATAACACGCCTTTGAAAAAGGGTTATCATCATCTCCCTGGCCTTATCCCAAACATTGTTGGGGTCGGCACTTGATTCAACCCGATGTGGCTGATCAGCTGATTTTTATACGAAGCGACTGCCATCTGACCTTCGCAACCCCTTTAACGAGGAAAATCTGTGATCTGGATTAAACCAGAGTGAAATGAAATGAAAAGAGAATGAAAAAGGGTTATCAATACTAATATTATAAAGAGGAAGGGTTTGTATGTATGTTTGTAACTAATTGGATCAAGTACTGGACTGATTTTAAAAATACTTTACATTATCACTGATTAATCTATACTAATATTATAAAGCTGAAGAGTTTGTTTGTTTGAACGCTTTAATCTCAGGAACTACTGGTCCGATTTGAATAATTCTTTCAGTGTTGGATAGTCCATTTATCGAGGAAGGCTATAGGCTATATTTTATTCTCATAAAAATTAGGGGTCCGTAAGTAAATTGCAATTTTGTAACATAAGGTGTAAAATCGAAAACCTAATTATGCGTACGCTGCAAAAACTATTGACAATAGAACAAAATGATGTACTACGGGTTTGTAGGTCTTATTAAGATCTACAAAAAAGTCAGCGAGAGCATATATCTAACTATCATAGTTTAGTCACAATAATCGCTTTTATGTTCATAAAAAATGTTAAATCGTCTGAAGAAAGAAACTACGTTAAATATGTATCTTAATATTAATCCTTAACCAAATTAAGCATTATGCTATCTAGGGTATTCATCTAGAAGTAAAATACCGTTTGTTTTATTCCAATCGGACATTTCGTTAAGAAATTATCACGAGTATAAAAACGCAAAGAATTGGTACCTTATAATGAGTTATTTGCCAAAGAGTAATCTCGATTTTAACGGGACTTTCACTGGCAGATAGCTAATATTACAGGGAGTACCATGGGCTTTTTATTTATAAAGAAAAGTCTGGTTTAAAGGGTTCCGCGGTAATCAAATTAAATCTATGTGGGTGAAACCGCAGGGCACAGCTAGTATATATAATATAGGCTATATTTTATCTCCGTACTCCCACGGGGAACGGGAACTACGCGGGTGAAACCGAAAGACGTTCGCTAGTACAATATACAGGTGCTAATACAAATTATGAGTGCTGAACAAAAATAGTGGTAACTGTAAGTACATGTATTTAATTCACATCATGCCATACAGACAGACAGGGACAGACTCATAAAACGACATGAGCACCTGTACCTATTCAAATCAAACTATGTTCATCATCAAATTCTGATAAAATTTTGTAGACTGTTACATTTTTTATTCTTATTCCTATACAATTTACAAAACAACAACAATGAATACATTATGTAAGTGTGGGTACAATTCCAATGTGATGGAAATCTTGAATCCACAATGCCATAGCATATCCCTCTCATGATTATTTATTACATAAGAGTTAAAGGTCATTGTATGTTGAGATAACATTGTAAACATGACCAAGAACAGAGCCCCATGTACAGGTGTTAAACATGGTCTTGCTTGACAATATTGCCAGAGTATTTTCATTATTTTATATGGTTTGTTTGGGAAGTTAAAAAGATCTCCAAGCGGCAAGTGTAGGATATAGGTGTCTTTACAAAAAATGTGCAAAATGCAAGGTCAAACAACATTTGAATGCATCAAAACCTATACTTGCTCCTGCCTTAAGCCTGCACAGTTTAGGGTTAGTGGCGTGCATTGCATATAAGCAGGTAAGCAGAAGTTACAATTTGTGATCACTGAATACACTCCTCTTGTGTGTGTGTGTGTGTTTATGTTTGTATGTGTATCTTTACCAAGATGTTTGTACCTATGCCGCGTCACATTGGTATGTACTTAACCTGCCTACCTACCTACTTATTGCCTACCCCTCTGAAAATCCAATGCATGCCCATGTTTTGGGTAGAGATAGATGAGATGTGTGTGCGATGAGGCTCAAATAGAGAGCTATAATAATGCTTTGTGTATTAAATTGAAGTGTCTGTTTGTAATTTAACAGCTTTTCACTAAATGCATATATGGTACTTACACAAAAAATCTTTTTAAAATTTGTCTCTGTCTGTTTCTTCTAGTTAATGACTAAAGAGGCTGGACTAATTTTAAGGGGAGTAACTTAAATCACATTAATTTGAAATAAAATAAAGTCTATATGGGTTAAACTGTGGGGCACAACTAGTGTACAGTGATGAGGTACAGTGACAAGTACAAACTGCTACTAAATTTATTTAAGAAATGCTCAGATTCAATGCCCGTGTAATATAAAGGAATAAGATATATTATGTAATTTTTCTCCTTTGCTGAAACTTAGGAACTGATACACTTCTAGGGATCAACAATGATGATAAAATGATTATGGATGTTTATGTAACATCAACATACTTAATAAGTATTAGTCTGGTGCACGCACACATGGAAATCATTGAACACCTACATGATATCCGTTTATGATTTTCCAGACAGAATACATGCAATATACTCTTCTACACCTAGACTATACTAATATGGTATAGCCTTAGACAAGACTTTGGTCAGTACTAGACAAAAATAAGTAAAATTTTGCATAGTGGGCTGTGGGAAAAGATATGTAATTAATATTGGTCTTTAACACAGACAGAATAAAGTATAAAATGTAATTACTCTTAATATCAGCGTATTTGTGTGATACAGCAACTGTGTCTCGGTTCTCCAGCATCCACGCCAGTCTCTGATTCATCACATACAACGTGCCGTCGCCTTTCTTATACCGCACATAGCCCACACTCAACAACACGTCCTCCGAGGACGTAGTCATTTTAAACTTCACCACTATCGCCTACACTGGGCTATCATGAAAAAAGTTATTATTTCAAAACTCCACAACTTGGTATTATGAGACAAATACTCAAACTCGATATAAACGTTCAATGTGCGGTCCAAACGGCTACCGATTCCAGTTAATGAAATTATTTGGTTTGTTTTATTGTTTTAATGCCGTTTAACGTGTATAAAAACGAAGAATTATAAAATTCTATCTACAAAAAGGCATATCACAGTCCGTCAACCATTAGCGAATTTGACAAACTGACAGTTTCGTTTTAATTTTTTTGCAAATAGTTCTAGTTCAAATCACATACAGCCTGCTCTTAACGGAATTTTATTCCTTATGGTCAAACTTGCCATTCGATGTTAGTCGAGTTTAGTAGATTAAGTCTGTAACACAGATATAACTGAAATCAACGCACTGACTGCCTAGAGAGCGTCCTAGGGAGCGAGATGATATGTGGAGTCCTCCCTTAGGGGGTTGAAAGTTAGTATGCGCAGAAATAGGGGCGGAAGATAGTTGACCTAGTATGACAATACAATAAAATGATGTCTATGAATACACATCATTGTCAGAGATTGAAATTAATCAGAGACATACTTACTTACTTATTCCGCTGGCTCAGCGGCCCGAAGTGGGTCTTGGCCTCCGATACGAGAACTCACCATTGGTCCCGGTCTTGGGCGGTTTGTCTTGTCAGTCGCCAGCATGAAGCTCGCGTAGTTCCGCGGTAGACATAATAAAAATAAACCTATTCATCGACATTTTGCATTAAGACTTTTTATTTCCATTTGTAAATCGCATTATTACGTTCTTAGTTTCCGTTTTTTTTTGGTCTGTGTGACAAAATTTCATACAATTTACCAAATGAAATCACTAACATAAATAAAATGAACGCAGCGTTAAGAGACCGCCATTTAATTATTTTGTGTTAGCAACACTCAACATTGACAACCCAAAATGCAATCATGGCGCACGGGGTACTGTGTTTTTAGAATGCTGAGAAGTTTTTACGTAAACACTTCGTTATTTTGCATTGTAATCGATTTATCTGTATTTATAAATTATCCTTGAATTGTTAATATTGTATTGAAGCATACATGTGTGTTCCAAACTTGAAGATTTCACCTGTTCGGAATCACGTCTCTGTACTACTAGACACTTGGAGGTATAAAATCATGAGATTTGCTGTTTTTGAAGTCCTGCAGATCGTAAAGTAATTTCGTTTATTCATAACAGTAAGGAATACGTTCAAATTTGGAAATAGTAATGATTTACCGTTAATTCATTACAATAATGCCGATACAATTGTTTGTTCCAGATAACTTTGTTGGTGTCATAATGTCAGAGGCGTACGCCCGTGAGATACTGCGAAGGAATGTTGCGCAAATATGCCAAACTATAGGATGGAACGGCACCAACTCGACTCCACTGGACATCCTGGTGCATGTGCTAGAGAAATACATACTGTCACTTGGGACTCAAGCTAATAGATATGCTGAACAATTTAATAGGACTGAACCAAATTTACATGACTTAGGATTAGTTTTCCGTGACCTTCACGTGCATTTGCCAGAGTTAGCAGAGTATGTTCAAAGTGTACCGGCTGTTCCACCTCCGGTCAGTACTGAGAAATTCCCTAAACCAAAAGAATCTAATTTGAATTTTCTTAAACCTGGCAGTCATGAAGTGGTTACGAGACCTATGCATGTCCATGAACACTTGCCCCCGATGTACCCTGAGAAGGAAAGAGACACACCAGCTGTTGCAGGGACTGTTGAGATCCGACAAAATGGTATTGACAATGGTGAGCCCACTGCAACATGTACTAGCCCTGAAATATCTGTCACAGATAGTCCAGACAAGTCAAAGGATATATTCAAGAGGCCCATTGACCCTGTCTCAGTACCTAATAGCAAAAGGCCACGGTTACGGTTGGATGAAGAGGAGAGGACTAGAGAAATCAGCAGTGTCATGATGACAATGTCCGGCTTCCTTTCTCCTGCTCGAGAAGGGAAGCTCCCCGAAGCCCGGCCCCCCACTATCATGTCAGAGAAACACTATGATAAACATAAAACAAACTCACAGCATTCTAATGTAACAAAAGCACCAATAGTAGAGAAAAGTGATAAGAAATCTAAAAAGAATAAGTTATTGAATGGTAAAGTAATGAAAAGTAAAAGAAAAGATAAGAGTCATAAAGGTGAGAGTAGTAAATCAAAAGATAGTAGTAAATTGAATAAATATCCCCCTGGGTATCCAATTAAAAGCAAAGATGTGCTACCTTTGCTTCATAATCATGTGACCATGCCAGCGCCAAGACCCATGGTGCCACCGGCACCACCTGTAAAACCTCCACCGCCCGTTATACCACCTCCGGCACCTATTCCAGAACCAATACGGCCGGTGATAAAACAGGAACCATTAGAACTGCCCCCAGTGCTCCCAAAAAATTCATTGGTGGCAGAAGATGCTATTCCTGTACCAAGAAAAATACCAATTTCAAAGTCTCCGCTTGTACCTAACTCTGTGCCTGTACATAAAGCAAATTCTTCCGCAAATTCCTTACTACCCAATGTAGAAATAAAGAAGGAAGTTGTAGATGAGGAGGAGAAACTGGCCTCCCAGCCGGATAGATCAAAGATTAATATATTTAAAAGAATATCGAACAAATCAAAAGAAGATCGAAACACTCCAGAGGTTGTCCCTGAAAAGTCACAGTCTGACTCTTTGATCTCAAGACTGCAGAATTCGTCGAATGATAGTGCGAGTGACGTAAGGCCCCATGATAATGTTAGAGTGAAATCAGAGGAGCCAGTTGTGAACAATAATGATAATAGTGCTGTTGATTTGTCTAAAGTAATGGACTTGAGAACTAATGAGGTGATTAGTATTGACGATGACTCTATGGACATGAACTCGTGGCCGCCGCCAAGGCCGCAACCCGAGCAGCAACAACGCTCAGTCATCTCTGTAAACAAGCATATTCAGCAACAAATAGCCAATCCCAAAGATATATCTAGTGTCAGTCCTAAAGCTAAAAAGGAAAAGAAACACAAGGAGAAGAAGGATAAAGCGGCTAAATTAGAAGCAAAACTATTGAAAAAACAACAACAGCAATTAAGTTTTGAAATGGCTCAAGCAGAAAAACTTAATATGAAAATGGCGGCGAAACCACCAAAATCAAGTAGGCCAAAGAATGAATCAAAGATGCCTCCCATGCATCCTGGTTTTCCATTCTTCCCAGCTATGCCTCCTGGCAGAGGGTTGATGCCTGGACCTGGTTTAATTCCAAATCCGGGACTCATTCCTGGTTCAGATTTCCTTGCAGATTTAGCAAATAATCCAGCGTTAAGAGGTTTACCTGGTTCTAATTTACTGACAAATCCATTTGCATTGGGAAGTGGCCCTGGTCTTATTCCAGGCCCAAGCTTCTTGCCCGGCGGCATGTCGTCTGGTATGCGTCCTCTAATGCCTTTCCCCCACACGTCACGGTCGTCAATGAAGATTCCTCCAATGTTACGACGTCCTAGTTTAGAAGTGATTCCCGTAGATAATGACGATAGAGGGTTACATAAATCATCAGCTGTACCGCGTGACAGAGACCGCCACGACAAGCACAAATCTCAGACCATTCCAAATATTTTACAGAAACATAAGTCTAAATCGCATAAGGATCACAAATCGAGTCTATATAAAATGCCGCCCGTGCATCCGGACATAACAATAGAGTTGAATCCGCCGAGAGTGGAGCCAGTGAGGCAGGAGCCCCCTAGAGCGTCGCCCGTCCCCCCTCGCGTGCCCACCCCCGAGCCCATTATGGAGCCAGATCCAGAACCCGAACCTGAACCGGTGCCAGTCAAAGTGCCGACTCCCGAAGTACCCCAAGAATTAGACAGTCCAGATAAGAAAAAGGACAAGGCCCACAAAAAAGAAAAGAAGGACAAAGATGGATTAAAAATTAAAAAGAAGAAGGATAAAAAGGATAAAAATAAAGAGAAGTCTGAAAAGAAACGAGACAAGGAAGAGAAACTGGAGATAAAGGATAGAATAAAGAAAGAAAAGAAGGACAAGAAGAAAGACAAAGTGGTCGACGGCTTAGTCCCGAAACTGACATTGAAACTAAACTCGTCAAACTCAAATTCTCCAATGCCTCCGAGTTCGCCAGATATTTACAAATTGAATATAAAGCCTGTGATTAAAAAAGAAGATGATAGCTCACCGGTTAAAGACGAGCCGATGTCGCGAGAGCACAGTCGATCGCCGGAGTTGGCGCAAATATCAGCTCTAGTAACGAGACCGCCGAAACAGAAGCACTCCAAGCATAACCACGTAAACGAAGTGGAGCCTCAGTCTTCATCTCCGCCGGCAGTAGCGTCGCCACCTAGAAAAAATCGACCCCCGTCGAGTGCTAAGTATAAGCGAATAATGTTCAAAGCGAAGAAGGGTCAGGAACATTTCGAGGACGGCGATGTGGCGTCGATGTCGGAAGAACCTTCAGGTTCGCCGGTCGTCGCAACACCGAAGCCGAGTGGACCGCTGCCGACGCCTTACTACGTCGACGACCAAGGGAACAAGATATGGGTGTGTCCCGCGTGTGAACGGCCCGATAACGGCTCACCTATGATAGGTTGTGACGGCTGCGACGGCTGGTACCACTGGGTGTGTGTCGGCATCACCGAAGAGCCCGGTGCGACCGAAGACTGGTTCTGTAAGTCGTGTCTCGCTAAACGGGCCGCGATGGCTCTCGCGGGAGTCACCTCCGGTAAAAAACGAGGACGGAAACCTAAAGGAGAAAAAATCAGAGACTGTCATTGATACAGACCCTTCATTGTTACTGAGATTAGATTGAATTTTCCGTTCGATAGACATGACGGTATGCGAATTGTTAATGGATTAATTGTTGAATGATATCATGAGAAAAATGTTTTCATCATTTATAATGTTATATCATAGGCTTGAATTAAGTATAGATAATAATTAAATATTGACATAAAATGTTGAACATAAAAACAGTGTAGTATTTACTTGTAATAATTACCATAATTTTAAATATTTTGTTACGATTTCACTTATTTCTCGTTCGCTCGGTTAGATCACGATTTAATGCGATTGCGGGCGTGTTGTACACTACTCGCGTGTAAACATAGATGATAATATAAGATTCTTTTTATATTGTACAAAAACTGAATTTACTTAAGAAATTGGTGATGTATAAAGTAATGTAGTGAATATTTAAATAAACAGAAAGACGGCTGGATATATATTCAGCCGATATTTGAATATTTTCATATTATAATTTTAATATAACCCTGTTTTTTTTTTGTTGAAGTTTTCCTTCAATTTGTACAGGGTGAGTACAATCACGCGGCCTGTCGTAAACTTTTCACTAATGAAATGAAAGGAATTACGAGAATTGGTCGCGTGGAAGTGTTCGCCTTACATTCGACATTCGTGGAGGGGAGGCAATGTAAAATTTAATTTCAGCCAGTGGCCAATTAAATATATTGGTACTTGAAATGTGGTACGTTATTTTAATCCTTTACTTTTAGTTTTCTTGGTCCTTAACGAAGACACGTTTCCCTCCTATCCTGTCACTGTATTTTGAAACGTATGTTATGATCTTTAAGGTTTAAAATAAATCTGAACGTTGACGACAACTTACTAACATTTATTCGACAGTCATCGTCACTAGATGGCGTTATAAAATAAATTCATCTAAAAAGTGTGGCGTTCGCGCCGCGTAGTCTCACGGGCTAATTTCCAGTCTCAAACTTACCAAAGGAAATCTATAATCTTTATCGACCTCTATACCGTTCAAGATTGCATGATCACACACATATCATTTTATTACTAGCTGTGCCGCGTAATTTCATGGATGACTATAATTCGCGGTACCCCATTTTTAGTAGCCTTACTATTTTAGATTTTTCCTAGTATGTTACTCCTTGTAACATCATCTATCTGCCAGTGAAAGTCCTGTTGAAATTGGTTCCGCTGTTTCGGAGATTAGTCGGAACAAACAGATAATTGATTTTTTTGTTTTTCCTCGTAAAAGCCTTTTACGAGAAAACCTTTTAGTAAAAGGGGTTACTACGGTGACAGTAGATACTTTCGTATAAAAATCAGGTGATCAGCCACTTCGGGTTGAATCAAGTGCCGACCCCAACAATGTAGGTAACATATATAATATTATTCAATATCTTCTTATCCTACCGCTTTCTTGTTTACCAAATTTCTAGTGAATATATCTTTGATCTTTAGGTAAATTGTCTTCGTTGGCGTTGGCACCGAATCCCGATTCTATTCAGATAATAGTTAGGTACAAAGTACAATGACGCATTAATTTTTTTTGTTATATAACGTACCTACCTACATAGTACTATTGCACAGTACATTATACCATCTAATATATAACATTCTCGTGTCACAGTTTTCGTTGCCATACTCCTCCGAAACGGCTTGACCGATTTTGATGAAATTTTTTCTGCTTATCCGGTATCTATGAGAATCGGCCAACATCTATTTTTCATCCCCGTAAATGTTAGGGGTAGTCCACCCCTAAATTAATTTTTTTTTTTTATACAAAATTCTAATCTACGCGGGTGAAACCGCAGGGCACAGCTAGTACCATATAAAATAAAGATTTAGAAGCAGGTATCCTTCATGTCTTCTTCACATCTTCAATCAGTCAGTAGAACTTAGGATTTTTCGCGACTGTTAAAAAATTAAGCAAAATGAAATAACACTGAAATACTGGAATTTGTTTATTTTGCAAAACAAGCAACAACGAAGCAGGTGTGGTGTTCTATTTAGTGTATATTATAACAAAATGCGATCAGCCCTTGGCTTTTTGTGATCTATTTACTTACATCATCATAATGTACAAATATTCCAAGTATTCAAATCACTCTGACTAAGCTAAACAAATCTAAGTCATTTTACATACACACCAAGGTATATGTGAACAAAAACCCTTTAAAACTTAAAGGTAAAAACATTTCACGTTAATAAACCGACTAAAACTCTACAATAAAGGCTTAATTTTTAGTGGCTCCTGTAGGTATACTGTCTGTGGGCGCCGGTACAGGTTTCTCCTTGTTCCAGTCTTTCAGGCCTTCTGGCAATGTGGTGTCTTCTTCCAACGAGCCTGTGCCTTCGACAAACTCCTCATAAGTGCTCTTTTCAGGGAATGGTCGCTTACCAAGCAACTCAATCATGTCATCCCTACTAAGAATCTCTTGTTTCAATAATCTCTCTGCCACTTTTTCAATGTTCTCTTTATGTTTGATCAGCAGATCAGTTGTGTGCTTGTGTGCCGTCCCTATCAATTCCCTCACTTCCGAGTCGATCAGCTCAGCCGTTTTCTCTGAGTAAGGCTTATCGACTACCATTTCACCGGGTTGTGGCAATTCAAAGGACACATTACCCACTTTGGTGTTCATACCATAGTGCACTATCTGAGCATACGCACTTTGGGTTATCTTTTTAAGGTCATCCTGGGCTCCTGTTGTGATTCTGCCGAAGAATATTTCCTCGCTCACTCTGCCTCCTAGAGTCATACACATTCTGTCGAAGAGCTGTTCTTTGCTGTACAGGTATTGTTCCTTGGGTAAGTATTGGGCGTAACCGAGACCTTTACCTCTAGGGATGATGGATACTTTGAGAAGAGGGTCGGCATGTTGTAAGAACCAGCCTGCGACGGCATGGCCCGCCTCGTGGTAAGCGACGATCTTCCTCTCATCTGGTTGAAGGACGTTTGATTTCTTCTCCATACCAGCAACTACTCTCTCAATGGCCTGTTCGAAGTTCTTCATGTTGATGTTGTTTGCAAGCTCACGGGCTGCGATCAGAGCAGCTTCATTGCACACATTTGCTATGTCTGCACCAGTAAAACCTGAAATTGGGAACAGACAATTGCATTAATTTTTGAATGCCAATAAATAACGGGGGGTTTTGGGTAGTCTAACTATAATCATGGCTGAAATTAACTAATTATGGTAAAAATAATAATGAAGAGGTTGATGAATGTATGTAATCTGATACCGAAATATACCAAATCTCAAAACTGGTCCCAATGATTTTCAAGAAATTTAGTATGCAGGGGGCTTGGGGTTATAAATTGATCTAGATTGGTTTCAGATTCAAATGCAAAAAAAATGTGTCATCCTGGTACTGTATATTTATATGAGAGAGCATTGAGGTACATCCTTTGGCTGATAATACCTACCCAGGTAGAGATTGCTCAATTAGTATAATATAACTCTTTATTATCAGACAAGGTGAAGCATTTAGCAAATGATCTACACAACTATATTTATTTGCAGAGCACCATAGGGTTGCCACTTTCTCTATTATTTACTACAAATAGGATGTAAGTGTGTGTAAAATATTACCTGGAGTTAATGCAGCCATCTTTCTAGCCAGATTGTCTTTGTTGATGGTAGTTTTGAGAGGTGCCAGATGTACTTTGAAGATTGAAGCCCTTCCCTTGATGTCTGGTGCGGGCACGAAGATCTGTCTGTCAAATCTGCCAGGCCTGAGCAGCGCTTTATCCAGAATGTCTACTCTGTTAGTTGCAGCCAACACCACAACATTTGTAGTAGTATTAAAACCATCCATTTCTACTAGAAGCTGATTCAGGGTGTTCTCCTGCTCCGAATGACCACCGAAACTACGTCCGCCACGCTTCCTGCCCACAGCATCTATTTCATCAATGAATAGAATGCATGGTGCGTGTTTACGGGCCTGAGCAAACATATCCCTTACCCTCGAAGGACCAACACCTACAAACATCTCCAAGAATTCAGAGCCGGATACAGTGAGGAATGGGACATTAGCCTCTCCTGCAGTAGCTTTGGCCAGCAAAGTTTTTCCCGTCCCAGGAGGACCAGTCAACAAAGCTCCCTTCGGAATCTTAGCTCCCAAATCAATGTACTGTTGGGGATTTTTTAAGAAGTTTACAAATTCCATAATTTCTATCTTAGCTTCTTCACAACCAGCAACATCCTGGAACTTGACTCCGATGTCAGTTGGGTTGATGAGCTTTGCTGTTGACTCCATGACTCCACCGAAGAGGCCGCCTCCTTTACGACCGCCTCTACCCATCATATCGGCTGATCTTCTCATCATGTAGATTAAAAAGCCAATTATGAGTAAAGTAGGTAGCATCCCAGTCAAACTGGCGGCTTCCACTTCAGTTTTGTAAATAACAGGGAGGAAGTTAGGTGGGTCGATGCTCATTTCTATCTGTGCATTTTCAAGATTCCTCTCAAAAGAGTCAACACTACCAATGGCAAACCATATAACCTTCCCCTCTACTGCTGTGCCGGCGTGTAGCTTCACTCTTACCCATTTTTTATTGATGACTTCCAGTTTTTCCACTACACCTTTATTCAGGTACATGTTTACGAAGTCCCGCCAGCTGATTTCACGATATCGGAGTTCGAAGTAAGCTATAGATGCAAGGAGAGTGACGATACCCATTGCGCCGAACATCATCCATTTCTCCCTGTCTTGGCCCTCGTAGGGTCCTCGCCCGCTGCCCCTGCCGCCCGCGGGGGACCCAGAAAACATATTCATGTTCCATTTGTCAGGTGATGACTTCGACGGTGGTGAACTTTTCGAAGGCGATGGGGATTCATCTTTCTCAGGCTTCTTTGACTGTTTTGGACTGCCGCCCGGTTGGAAATACTTCTCAAAACCTTTAGGCGGCTTCTTGCAAAATTCATACCATTGGTTTAGAACAGAGTCGAGAGCTGGTACACCTACAGAGTGCAGTTTATGGCCATTGAAATGTAGTTTGGATAACTGAGAATGTGTCAACCTTAAGCCTTTCCACATACTTTAACGATTTGTGTTTATGTACAATAAATAATTATCTAATATAGTATTGCACAATGCAGTGAAAACTTGAATCACAAAAAACCTTTCAGAATTATTATCGTGACAAACATGGTTAGAAAATTATGTCAGTCAATAAGACAGGTCGGCTGTTGGTTGACTGACATTTATTCACAGAGAAAATTCACAATTTATTATCAGTTAAAAATAATGGATCTGTTACACGAAAATGTAATTAGAATTAATATACCACAGTTTTATATCTTCGTGGTTTTATCACAGACCTATCGATACTTTTAAGTTCCAAATACTATTTAAATTTCTCAATGTAGAGAGAAAGCGAAGATCATAATATTTTAACTGTGTACTGTAACTTTGACTGAGACTTTTTATCTTTCCTTTTTAGCCTTTCTTTCTTTGTTCATTTCAGCGGAATTTGGTGTAGTGATATCGCGGCAAATTGGCGAAAACTAAAATGAAAAACTTGTCCTTAGAATCTGAATGTTTATGAAATGTGTTATTTATTGAAATTTTGAAATCAGGAAGATCATTTTATTTCCAGTATATATTTATAGTATATTCCCTGTTTCCCTTTTCTCATATTAATATTTGAATGGTAATATAAAAAAATTAACACAGATAAAATATAATAGATGTTGATCATCAGGAAAATATTGATCACATTCTGTGATAAAAAGGAAAAAAATTACGAGATTTGATTTTTGAACGACATAAGAAAACAGACATTTTAATTTCTAAATTCTTTGATTTGATTCCGTCTGCTGTCTGTCATTGGTAAATAAACGAGATTTGTGTTGTATTCTTCATTATTATAATAAAATTACAAATTGTTGTGTAATCAGGCGCAACTACACTATTTAAATAAAAAAACTACGTTTATACCTCATATCCAGTTATCTAGAAAACTTAGAAAGTCGTTGAAATTCGTCTCTGAAGATTACGTTATGGACCAAGAAAGACCCGAAAGCAGTTCAAATCCGGGAAAGAGGACACGACCTTTGCTATTGCAGCCAAGTGCTAAAATCGCGAGGGTTTCAGCCTACGCTGGCTCAACATCAAGTGGGGTTTTGAAAAATTCGAAGAGAATAAGTTCTACTTCCAGAAGGTCGAATGTTACGTATAACAGGGATGATGTGCCAGCCCCAGGGACTGCTGTGCCTGATAAGGTCGTTCGTAAGGCTGGACCTTACCTCCTAGGTCCTAAATTAGGGCCCAGTCCCGTTAAAAGCATAGTGCAGTGTTTGGCAAGGAAAGAAAGAACAGATGAGTTCTATCAGGTAAGAGTCACTTTTTTGACGAAATAATAATTTTTGAAGTGTCACCATGCCCATGTAAGTGACTCACACTTACAGGGTAGGCAGTGGGAAAGTGTTTCACAATGAACAGAGTGGTCACCCCAAAGATTTGTGGAAAGGTATAGGTAACCAGGGGCGTGCATTGGATTTTCAGAGGGCTGGGCATAAACAATAAGTGGGTAGGTAGGCAGGTTAAGTACATACCTATGTGACACGGTATAGGTACGTACGAACATTAACACACACACACGACTCGAGTGTATTCAGTGATCACAAATTTTAACTTCTGCTTACCTGCTTATATGCAATGCACGCCACTGTAGGTAATATAATATAAAAGAGCTGCTATATTAGATCTTATTATTAATAAAAATCACCACAATCTTATTGAAGGCATAAAATTTATGAATCCTTTATTAATAAATAATCTTCGTCTATGAAATCATTCATAATCAATATTTGCTAAACATGTTGATTATATTCCACTATACCTGTGTGATTTTAGAAAAGCTATAATTATTATAGTCTTTAGTGATCCTAATATAAAATCTAATGTCACAATATTGATTAATTATTATAAAAACACCATGTGGGACATGACAATGTGGTCTTTTGTCGCTGATAGTTCTGACATATGCATGTCTCATCATGGATTGCAAGATTTAAAAAAAGAGTGTGGGAGTTAAATATGCAACTATAAATACTGAAAAAAAAATTGGTGTTTTCAATTGAATTACTTATTTATTAAAAAAAAACCGGATTATTATAAAAACATTCAATTGGATACATATGCTTAAGTATAAGACCATAGGATAGACCATTGCAGTGTAAATAAACAAATTTTCCTGATTTGTTTAGGTTTTTGAAGTAAATACATACATACATACGCTCACTGTGTTGTAATTTTTCACCCACATTTCACCGAATCCACCGCCTGTATCCTATGGGGCTAGGCAGAAACCACCATTTGCCACGTGCTGCGATCCTTACATACTGATCCTATTGATTTTTATTATTCTGTTAATCAAATTAAAATATTTTTGAAATGAGTATGTGATCAGTGAGTATACCTGAGCCTACCTGAATTGTTTGCTGAGCTGATGAAATATGTTTATTCTTTTAGTTTTGTCGGGGATATCATAAGCATTTTATTACCAGTCATTATTTTCAGGTCAAAATACTCACACTGAAAAATGAGGGTCAGGCAGAATCGCAAGACGATAGACAGGGTAAGATGTTGCTGCACACGGAGTACTCCCTGTTGTCCTTGCTGAAAGACCAGGATGGGGTCATTCACCACCATGGCTTATTTAAGGTATATTTTAACTACAGAATAGTTAAAGTCAAAGTCAAAAATATCTTTATTTGATTAGACTTTTGACAAAATACTTTCGGATCGTCAGAATGACATAATTTTACAGGATTATAATGCTACCGAATGCTACAGAATAGTAGGAGTAGCAGTATTGGCATTTAAACTGTGACTTAATCTGAAAATAAATATGATTTATGCAGGTCCTGGAATGCCCTTATGTTGAGTAAATTAATACTTGTTCAGAAACTAACATCAAGTTAAAGGCTTCTCTCAAGAATCATCTATCAAGATGATCAAGCATATCCAATAGGTGTCCACTGTCCGTTAGGGTTAAAGCTAAGCTATATATAATATGAGTTTCTTGCCGGTTCTTCTCAGAAGGCTAGTTTTATTTACGCGGGTGGTAAATTCTTCGACATTCATAAGTGCCTTACCAGGGCCTAAACTGAATAAATCATTTCATACCAAAATTCTCTATATTGGTTCATAGGCATAGCTTAGTACACAGAGAGAAACATTTTCACATTATATTTTATCTTTCAGGACCATGCCCTAGAGGAAGTACCTAACCCCTGTGGGCCAGGGTTTGTCTACACCGGACGTGTCCGTCAACGTCTCTTCCTAGTTCTAGACTGCGTAACAGCCCACCAGTTCAGTGAGAAAGGCACTGAACTGATCAACTTACAGCAATACGTCACCAAAGTGAAGAAAGTACCGGAGAAAGAAGCCATCCTTATATTCTATGACATTGTTAGGGTTGTCGCAAATTTACATAAGGTTAGTATTTTTGGGATTTAAGAATCTGTTTTTTTATATTTATATTATTAAGATGAATGTTCACTTATCAGAGCCAAATAGAGAAGTGTAGTAGAATTTTAGAATTACTTGTCCTTTCAAACCTCACAAACTTATCTGCACGGACCGCCATTTTGATTGGGCGCTGGCAGTTTTTTCTGTTTTAGGGTTACCTCTCTCTCTGTCTTCTGTAGGTATTTTGGATCCTTGTATGGCAACCCTATTACATTTACCAGCACTGCACCTACATCAAGACCTCTTCATTTATTAGAATGACTGTGATATTGTTCATAAATAAAATATTATTGCATGTTTCAGAGAAATATAGTACACAGGGATCTGAAATTAGGCAATATAGTATTAAACCAACGAACTGGACGCATCACTATAACCAATTTCTGTCTGGGGACTCATTTGGGCAGCGATAGAGATTTGCTCAAAGACCAAAGAGGTAAGAGAAGTCATTTTTTTTCTTAAGTGCCTTCCCGAGGCCTTAACCAAATATACAGGGTATCCATAAGTCATTGGTGTAAAACACCCTTACAAAGAATTTTAAATTAGGAGTAAGTAATATAATGACAGATGGTAAGTACTGCTACTGTGGTGCCAGCCACTGTTGTATTAATAATCTATACAGATAAATAAAATTGAAGTGTCTGTTTGTAATTCCAAATGAATAGCTTTACAGTATCTTGTTGTGGCATTATTGGGTCTGGTTGCCCGGAAGTACGTCGACCCTTGGGATCTTTTGTGCCGCCCTTGCCCTTATGCTCTACGTACCTGACTCCTCAAATACTCCCTGAACAAGCCGGCAGATCTTGCCCATGGGGAAGAGCTTATAGTCCTCTGGTTTCGGATACGCCTTACCCAGTGGGTCCATTCGCCATTTGGCCAGTGCATCGCATGCATATTAATCAATGTGATAGTCTCCGTCTGTCTGTCTGTTTACTTTTCTCTGCTAAGCTCAATTGATTTGCTGATATTTGGTTTAAAGATACGTAACATATTTTTTGCCATATCACCAGGGTCACCAGCCTACATATCCCCGGACGTACTCCTATGCAAGCCGTACTTGGGCAAACCATCAGACATGTGGGCGCTAGGGGTGGTTCTGTACACAATGTTGTATGGACAGTTCCCCTTCTGCGACACCAGCTTAGCGCAGCTCTTCACCAGGATACAGGCTGCTAACTATAATATACCGCCGTGAGGAATTATTTAATTATTTTACATACATACATATGCTCACGCCTGTATTCCCCGAAGGGGTAGGCAGAGGTGTTGTAATAACAACACCCACATTTCACCGAGGTTGATTAAGTGCCAACGCGACAGATGGTGTGTCTATCGCCGTCTCAGGCACTATACATACGTCTTTGAATTATTTCTCAGACATATGCAGGTTTCCTCACGATGTTTTCCTTCACCGTAAAGCACGTGGTGTGAAATGTACACTGTACATAAGTTTTTTAGAAAAACTCATTGGTTCAAGCCCCGCTGGGACCCGAACTTGCGTCGCTTGCGTAGCAGGCGACTGCTCTAACCCCGAGGCCACCACGACTCCTTATATACATATTTATTGTTTTATTTAAAATGGTGTATTTACTAATTATATTCGAAAAAAAAACACTTGTTTATTTTTCATTTTGACATCGAAATAACAATGTTATAATATGAAATGTATTTTTTCAGTGATGGCAACACAGTCCAGGTGTCAGACAACACAGTGTTCCTCATACAAAGGTTACTTGTGAAGGATCCCAAACACAGACTACTAGCTGACGAGGTAATCATATTATATGGGCTTACATTTCTCAAATGATTTATTTTGTGTTTTTTTTTAATTGTATAATATTTTTGAAAAGAGTAATTACTGAGTTTCTTGCCAGGTTCTTCTCAGTAAAAGCAACCTTCCGAACCTGGCATGTATAATCCTGTAAATTGTGTCACTCTGACGATTTGAAAGTGCTTTGTATAAAGTCTAATCGAATAAAGATATTTTTGACTTTGACTTTGACTTTGACTATATAGAATTAGCTGTGCCCTGCGGTTTCACCCGCGTAAATTTAGTTTCATACAAACTTTTACCGCCTATTATATCCCCTTGGGGGTAGAATTAATCAAAATCCTTTCTTAGCGGATGCCTACGTCATAACATCTACCTGCATGCCTATAATTTCAGCCCGATCCGTCGATCAGCCGATCGAATAATATGTGCAATAGCAACTATGCCACAAGCTGCCTTTTTAGATTGCTTTACCTAAATTATACCATTTTCTCAGGTATTAGACCAACTATCAAGTATAATAGCTAGTTACGTGGTGGTCCCAAACCCACCGGAGGACTTGCAAGTGGTACCAGATATCCCCATGGATGAAGATAAGGAAAAAACCGTTAACATCCCTAGTAATGATACTGAGAAGAAGGCGTTTATACCTATACCGCAGATTCATAGGGAACGAATGCCTAGTGCTGAAGTAAGTACATTTTTTATTGGAAAGTGGGCGAGAAATTTAAAGATGGTGTAGATATTTAAAAGTATATTTATAGAGAACACGGAGCCATTATTACAGACAGTGGAGAGAGCGAGATCATACGAGCGAGAGAGAGACAGCAATATCTGCTGACATATACGTCAAACGACTGACACAGTTTTGACATATTAAGTTTCGTTTATAAACCTATCATTTTTAACCTCCGTAGAAAAAGAGGGGTTTATATATTGAAGGAAAGTTTTATATCTTAAAAGAGAGAACCACTAGCAATATATTTTTATTCTTCTGCGACACTTCACCTTTAAATGTTACAAATACCTAAACAAATATGTTATACTAGCTGTCCCAGCGGTTTCACCCGCGTAGAGGTAATTTCATGGGTGTCCCGCAGCCCTTATGTTTTTTTTAAATAAAATATAAAAATAGCCTAAAACACTCTTTGAAACATCAGCTATTTGCCAGTGAGTCTCGTCTCGTCCAGACGGACAGACAGACAGACGGATAGACAGATAGACAGAGAAAAAAAATTAAAAATAGGATTTTTTATGTCAGTTCCGTATATACTTTCATATGTATTTAGTGAAAAGCTGTTATTTTGGAATTACAAACAGACACTTCAATTTTATTTATCTATAAACATGTAACCACGCGGGCGAAGCTGCGTGCGCTTATTGTATAACGAATGTTCAATTTCCATTAGCTAAAACAAATTTTATCTCTTACAGGAAGAACTAGGCCTATTATGCGTACAATTGCCAGACTTCTTAGCCTTAAACTTCCCAACACCGAGTCGAGTTCAGAATGGGTTTCTGATTCACGGTCATAGTGCAGTAGAACCTTCATCGATATCGTCAGCGAATCAACAAGGCAGGCATATCACTGTGCAAAGGATAGGGAGAGATGCCAGACCGCTGCTACCCAGGGAAATAGCTAGGTATATAGCTTATAAGAAAAATTTGAGAATCGCAAGCGATATCAGACTGGCGGACTAGTTTTGTGAGTATGTCGATGTTATTGTTCAAGAAATATGTGTCGTGGTATATTTTTTTACTGGTTTGTATTTTCGTTGAAAAAAAAGTATTATTTTTTATGTAATAATTTTTTATTTTTTCTGTTTTGAGATATACACGGTTAAGAAAAGTAAGTCTTTATTATATATCTGAAAAAATTAACTATTTATAACTAATAGGGAGCATTGACAGACTCGCTAAAGGGATACTAACTTTGATAAAAAAATGTATTAGAATTTTTGAAAGATATATATTGTCTAGATTTTTTATAATAGTTCCCTTTACTTCAATAGAAAACTTAACTTAAACCAAGATTAAACTTTGGTCTAATCTTCGGAATAAAACTATGTCCAACCCTTTTGAAATCTGTATCACAAAAATATGGAACTACTTTAAAAAAAACAATGCTTAGTATTGTTTTAGCCGATGTTTTATAATAAAGGGGTAACAGTTCAATTCTATGAGCAACAATTTGGCATCATCGGTTATCGCATTAGTTTTTTTAATACTTATCTTTGTTGTCTTGCTTGATTCTGTTTTAGTTCTTTACAATGTTTGTATGACATTTTTTTGCATTTTATTTTATTTTTAGATTATTCACCCACAACCCCCACTTTTCACCGAAGCCAACGATAGGAAGACTGACTTCCTATCGTTGCTCGGCGCGATTTAGGCTATCGTCGACACATATTCACAAAGTTAATTGCGGGAACGGAGAAGAACACCGGCTCCTTGCATTCATCCAAACATTATTATAACGCCATGCCAGTACCTACCTTCTTTTAAAGACTTAAGTGTAATCACGAGCTTTACGGTGAAGGAAAACATAGTGAGAAGAAATGCAAAGACTGAAGTGATAAGATATATAGAGTTTGACGGCAGATGGTCTGGTTGTCTACTGCCCTCTATAATATTTGAAGAGGTCAATGACTGGCATTCGCGTCATACTTGTGAACATATGCTGCTTGTGGGGGCTGGTCATCTCATACTACGTTGACACCATATCATCTAACTTTAGTGAAAAGTGGATAATCTCAGAGTGCCTAATGCGAGTTTTCTCAAAATCGCCGTCACAAGTCATCGCGTCGACGTCAATGCAAATTTGTGTGGGCTCACAATAGTGTCATGTTTAGGCCGACAGAGGCGCTGTTCCCATCCTATACAAATCTGCGTTTACGTCGACGCGGTGACTTGTGACGGCGGCAGTGAAAAACTTGCACTAGGCCCTCAGGACTCTTTTGGGATGGCGTGTGGTTACGTCTTGCTAATATAACATTTCCCCCTAGGTACACACATATGTTCGCGTCGCAGCGTCAAGAGCGGAGGACGGACGCCCCAACCTTCGTTCCGGACACAAGGCAAGACCGTCCGGAAAGTTCCAGACTCCGGACACTAGCTCAAAGGATTCCGCGACTCAACGCGATGGCTACAACTTCAAACCAAAGTGACTTCAGAGTTATACCCTGGTCGGAAAGATCGAGACTTCAAATTGAAAGATCTTGGGATAGTGACTACGTATTAAGGTTGCCTGTCATGGATATGACCAGGATGGGTAGGTCTAATCCGGAATCAAGACCCGCGGTTGATAGCACTGATGATTATAAT
Organism: Watsonalla cultraria; assembly: GCA_964035505.1. NCBI lineage: Eukaryota > Metazoa > Arthropoda > Insecta > Lepidoptera > Drepanidae > Watsonalla > Watsonalla cultraria. The sequence continues at coordinate 7,506,474 of OZ037730.1, forward strand.
TAATAGACCACAGGTTTCTACGTTTTTTTTCAAAATTCTTGGTCAATTATATTCTGATTTTTAATCCATACTTAGTTTCTGAATTCTTGAAATAGATTGAATCTTTTGCCCACTGCAACCCGAGCGGTTGCTTAATTGAGAAAAATGCGAAATTTTCCTTCCTTTATTTTTCGTGTCAACTGTAGCCTATAACAAATTGCTAAACAACTGTGTTAGGCTAAGAAATTGTTGCACGATTTTAAAATTCTCAGATGTCACGTCTTTAACTGATGTAACTGACTATAGCTAAAGCATTTCGCATACTAAAAATAATACAGGCAGCAAAATCTGCCTATAGACAGCTTAATTTTGCTGAAATTTTAAATAGAGATAATGTATATTGAAAAATCCATACGCGTATGCAGTCGCGGGTAAAAGCTAGTGGTTTACTTCCTTATAACTTTAATTTAGTTACATACAAACACTTATTTGGTGACATTAAGAAGCATTTTCCTCTGATTATCGGAATATTACGGATATTTTGTAGTTATACTACGGAGCGATATAATTTTACTATGTACATAATATAGGCTAACTTAATATTAAGTAGGTGGTTTAAGAGTTACGCGCAATCTGAATGGTACGATCATTACTATGAACTAGTGGACATCCCGCGTTACAACTGTGTAGTTCCCGTTCCCGTGGGAGTACGGAGATAAAATATAGCCTATATTAATCAGTGATAATTTAGCATTCAAATGGTGTAAGATTCATACAGGTGTCGTCACGAGATTTGAACTCTCAGCGAAAATAGTGGCGATAGCCTAGACAAAGTAACATTCTTTGGCGCTTGCGCCATAGAAACGATAAAGAATTTTATGGAAGTGACATAAATCAGTCACGTGACATATCGTCGTTGCGCGTTCAAAAGTAGCTATGTGTTTTTACACACTTTAGGAAACGCAGAAAATGATTTTCTCGAAATATGGCCCGAGTATTCAAAAAAATGTTCTTACTATTGATACATATAATAAATTTACATAGTTTTTTTTAGATTAATAATGACAAAATTAAGAGTTCATGAAATACACATAGCGACTTTTGCACGCGCGACGACGATATGTCATTCCCGTACATTTTGTATCGTTTCTGCTAGCGAAGCGTGAGGATAATGTCACTTTGTCTACAGGCCCAGTGAGAGCACTGGGCCTGTAGACCATAGGTAAGTGTTCATTTCGAGATAGGTGCCTAAGCGCTTACTGCTAGATAAATAAAATTGAAGTGTCTGTTTGTAACTCCAAAATAACAGCTTTTTACTACATGCATATGAAAGTATACGCTACTGACACCAAAAAACCAAGTTTTAAATTTTTTCTCTGTCTGTCTGTCTTTTTTGTTCCGAGTAATCTCTGAAACGGCTGGACCGATTTTAACGGGACTCACTGGCTGGTAGCTAATGTTACAAGGAGTAACTTAGGCTACTTTTAGTTATAAAAATTATAAGGGTTCCGCGACAATAAGAAGAAATTAAATCTACGCGGGTGAAACCGCAGGGCACAGCTAGTCTGATCTAAATAAATAGTACAATGTCAAAGATCAATGCCATTTGGATTGCGTGCAATGATACTAAATATTGTATTCCATAATTTTCCTCAGGAAAGTGCCAAAAATATATAATAAAATAAAATAATCATTGCCGTACTTATGTGGATCAATTTTATACATTTTATAGATTTGATTGTTTTATGGGAATTGGGAGTAATTTAAGAAAAACATGACTAGAAAAATAAAAAACTTTACTATGGGCACAAAAGAATGTATATCAAACACATACGTAAGTAAAATAGAACTCAAACTATTTGAAAATAAGGTTCTTTTTCCGCTGTGTATTTGCACTTTAACTTTAAAAAAGACTGCTTATAGGTTAAAATCTCTAACACAAAACAAAATCAATAAAAAAAAATCCACTTGGCGAAGATTTTTATTTTTCTGGTCATTTAATGTGTAGCTGTATCGAATTACTTAGCATTTAAATTTGTATATACCTAGTATTTTTTAAATATTCTAATGACATTGACAATATTATTGTTTGTTAAAATGTTCAAAGAAGAATAGAAATCTGAGGCAGCCATTTTATTCTCTTGGCATGTGGAACAGAAAAAGGCGGCGGCATATTCTTAATTTGAATTTTAAAAACAGGTTGTGTCAAAATAGTCTTGTGATTTCAATTTATAGATGTCCTATTTTTGTTTTTTTAATTAATTTTTCGTTCGGAAACCTCATAAGAATGGTTTTATTTTTTAAATATTTTTTTATTTTCATATTGAATAGCTGATGGGTCAAGATGAAGGCACAATTGATAGATCGAAGAATTTATATTTTAAAGACTTAACCAGAATCGACGTAATATCTATAAGTTTGTTTCAGAATATTTAATAAATATAATCTTTTAAATTGTTTTAATAATGACGAATTTAGTTGATCAATACAAAAGTACTTTAAGTAGTTCAATTTTGTTATTTGTTGGAAGCATGTTTGTCTTTAAGCTAATAAAGTGTAATTTTTAATAATTTGTTTTTCTGACTCCTCAAAGTAAGAATAAGGATGCAAAAAGTACCTAAATAAAATACAATACCAAAGGAGTAGTCGCATGTTCAAATCCCAGTGGTCTGTACCAATCAGTTTTTCTTAAAACTCTATTGCAGTTATTTCCTGTGCTTTATAAAGGAAAACATACATGCATATACTCACGCCTGTATTCCCCGAAGGGGTAGGCAGAGGTGGTGTAATAACCACACTCACTTTTCACACAAGATGATAAAGTGTCAACGTGACATACGTCTTTGAATCACTTTTCAGATATAGGCAGGTTTCCTCATGATGTTTTCATTTACCGTAAAGCACGTGGTGTGACGCTATGGAACGCTGGGATTCGTACTTGTGTCTCTTGCGTAACAGGCGGGACTAATGCCCTGAGACCGCTGGACCCACCATCACGTTTGCACTGAGTCATCGCTGTTGCAATAATTCCATTTGTATTACTATACTATATTTTACTAAAACGTAGAAAAGAAATGTATTCGAATTAGGTACTAAGTATATCTACCTGTTTTTCTCAGAATTTGAGGTTTTTAAGTCTAAATAGTCTTGGGTAACCGCTTACCATCAGACTAGCTGTTTAACCTCAAGTGTGTTACAAAACATCTAAAGATTAAAAACAATATTCTGCTAGAAAATGTATTCACTTCCGTAGCTCGAGATATCAGTCTACATTTCCTAAGGTAAAGTTTTGTGCAATAACTCGGGGCATTAATATTAAAATTAGTTTTCATTTAAACTAGGGTTTAGCCTGACGTGCCAACGCTTCGTTTGGACACTGAAAAATTGTATTTCCTAGCTTTTGCAGGAATTTTCAATCTTCTTTGCTCAAGCCGTTGAAGGAAAATACATAATTATATTTTAAAGTTATTGTGTTAAGTTTAGGTACATACCTAATACTCTGTATATTCACGTAAAAAAAGTTATCAACAAGAATGGAATAATGCTTTGTGTGATTGGTACGAGATTTCTCGGACAGCTAAATCGTTTTAAAGGGTTTTAAATGATTTGTACTTAGAGCTAGGACCATCATTGACCCCATATATTCGGTATTTATATATTACTAGCTGTGTCCCGCGGTTAAACCGCGTAGATTTAGTTTCATCCTTTTTGTCGCAGAACCCTAATATTTTTAATAAAAGGTAGCCTATGTCCTTTCTCAGGGTCTAAAGATTGTCTGTGCCAAATTTCATCAAAATTGGTTGAGAGGTTTAAGCGGGAAAGCGTAACAGACAGACAGAGCTACTTTCGCATTTATAATATTAGTAGGGATATATTATTCTGCGACGTGATATCTATGATATAACATATGTTTAAATAGACTTGCCTCAGCTTTTTCGAAAAAAAACATTGTTGTCTTTAGTCTGTTTCATTCTTTGGTAAAGTATTATTAGTTTAATACTAGCTGAGCCCGAGGATTCACCCGCGTAGTCTTAATTTTATGGCTTTTTTCGCTGACACCTTATTTTAAACAGTAGCCTAATGTTGATGATGTTACTCCTTGTAAAATCAGATATCTGCCAGTGAAAGTCCTGTTAAAATCGGGCCAGCCTTTTCAGAGATAGCCCGGATCAAATAGACACAGTCAGATTATGAATTTCGAATTACAACTCTTGGTGCGACATGTTACCGTTAAAATAGTTAATAGGTGATAAATTAGACTAAACCAGTCGGCAAAACGTAAAATCGATTTCAAATCGTTCACGGACAATTAACCGCATCATACACAATATTTAAATGCAGGTATAAAAGAGGTACTAAAACAATAATAAAAACTCGATTAAAGTGCTCCATGGTCGTTAAATTTAAAAATCCACTAATGCATTCTATTGGAGGGTATTTTATGGATCCGTTGAGCGTATGGCGAATAAATTGGGTATGCGATTTGAGTTTATAGTTTACGTACTGTTTCGGTATTTATTTTAGATTTATTCTCTTGGAGATGAGTGAATGCGCTTCGAGAAAAACAAATTAAGCATGCAGTAAGGGAAATGTGATTGGATCTTGGCCCGAAGACTACCGAAGAGTGTTTTTTAGTCAAGTCATAATAAATGCCCGGAGTTTGGAAGTTGGCGGTGTTTACACCCCCGTGCCTCGGAAAGCACGTAAAGCCGGTCCTATGCCTGATCTCTCTCCGGTCGTGTCGGATTGCCTCCCATCGGACTATGAGAGTGAGGGAATAAAGATTGCACCTGTGTTTGCGCATACACTTATGCACTACAATATCTCCGGAGCAGATGGCTTGATCCTCGTTGAGATGAACCGCCGTAATTGAAATTCGGTAGGAGATCATTATTGTATACCAAGTGCTGTTCGACAACGTAGCAGTGACACCCTTGGCCTTACAAGCGTTGAAAGGTGCATTTCATCATCAAGGCAGTAGACTTTTGCAGATTAAAACAGTGGAACAGAAACATAGGAGCTGCTGCTAAAGTGTAATATCACAAATTTTTTTCGTAGGGTGGGGTTACACTTGTTTTTTGTTTTGTAAGGTGGGGAGAGCGAGTGATCCAGCAAAGGGAAGATCTTTCAACCAGGCGGGTGTGATACCTGGGGAACCGCGACTCTGTTTTAGTTGGAAACTTGTATATAGGTATACACTCTGCAATGCACTCGAAACTTTTATTGCGCGATTTAGGTTCTCGTGTATTTGTACTCAATTTATGCAGCGAGAGAAGAAACGCTGCTACACACATGTGTGTGAACTGGCATTGGAGTACGATGTTTTTGAAGTTAACATATTCGGTGTCAGTGACACAGAGGTCTTATCATAAGCTCTTATTACCATCATAGTTCCACTGTGTGACAGCGACAGAATTATACACGTCATATACATATGTCTTATGGCAATAAGAGGTCATTGTAGGGCTGCAGATGTTGTCACCTGTCAATCGATCATCATTAGGTTAATTTTGCACACACTTCAGAAAACATTTCTCCAATGCGAGGCCTAAGCCGCAGGGGGAAGCAAGTTAGATATAAAAGTCAATCGTAGTTTCAAAATACCTGGGTAAATAAGTAATATGAGCTTACAATCAAATTGCAGCCGAGATAAAAAGCGTAGTTCGCCTCGAGGCAAGTAGGGTGCTCGGTAACAATGTGAATTGGCAGGATTATTTTTTATTTGCCATTCGAAGGTAGCGAATTGTTATTCTGATTTGTCTGTTTGCGGGGAATTCTCCATTTGAATATGGAGTATTTAAGTTCTTATTTAGAACTAATGGGAGTGTATTATTTAAGTACAATAAATGCAACGAAAAGGTAAATAAAACTACTACGCTGCTATCTATTCCTTATCCAACGAATAAGTCCCTGTGTTTTTTGTTTATTTTGTCAATGAAATAAAAAAAATGACAAATAAAACGACGCCTTTGTTACTCCTTGTAACATTAGCTATCTGCAGGTGAAAGTCCTGTTAAAATCGATCCAGCCGTTTCGGAGAACAGTCCGTACAAACAGAAGCGATTTTTTTAATTTGAATACCGTATATACTTCCATGTGCATTTAGAGAAAAGTTATTAATTTGGAATTACAAACAGACACTTACATTTCATTTATCTGTATAGATATAATCTGTAGAAAGATAATCGCGCAAGAACATAACAAAATCCAGACTTGTCGAAATATTTAGCCTGACATCCAAAATCTAACCTCTCACAGTTATATTCGTAATTATAGCATGTAAAATCATAAACAAAGTGAAAAAAAATATTCATAAAAAACCAAATAAGAATGAATAGCAGACAAGCGTCGAATTACGTATTACGCCCCTATAATATTGTAATATTTGCATATTAGGCGGCGCCCGGAGCGAGGTGCGTTACACACGACGTTATTGTCAGCAAATCGCTTCTCCACTTTACTTATAGGCTGTTAGGGTAATGACTGTGAGGAAAAGAATATTGTTTTACATCTTCATACAGTCATACAAATAATTATAGATACGATATCTGTTTGTAACGTCAAAATAAGATCTTTTTACTGAATACATACTAAAATATCTTCATGTAAAATATGTCATGTGTCCTCATGCATCATCCTCAGCATTTGTTTTTCTGTCTGTTTATTCTGACTAATCTCAGTTTTGAAGATCTTCCAGGCAGGTGGGTGTCTGGGGAACCGCGGCTCCAACTGTTCTAGTTGGGTACTTGTATATACGAGTATACTGCAAGGCGCTTAAAAACTCTTATAGCGCGATTTAGGTTCTCGTGTATTTGTACTCAAATGTAGCATTTGTTAGCGAGTAGCGCCATCTATGTAGTGAGTGGAGAAACGTTGCTACAAGTTCTAACCTAAACAGATAAATAAAATTGAAGTGTCTGTTTGAAATTCCAAAATAACAGTTTTTCACTAAATGCATATGAAAGTATACACGATACAGACACAAAAAAAAACAAGTTTTAAAAATTTTCTCTGTCCGTCTGTCCATCTGTTTGTTCCAGGTTGTCTCTAAAACGGCTTGACCGATTTTAACGGGACTTTCACTGGCAGTGATGTTTCAAGGAGTAACTTAGGCTACTTTTATGAAGGATGAAACTAAATCTAAGGGGGTGAAACCGCGGGGCAGAGCTAGTATTATAATAAGTCTATGTGGATGAAATCGCGGGGTTCTTTAAATGATGGATAGCACTGCCTCTTATCTGCATTTAACGGCTTTCTCTATAGGGTAGGCTGAGACAAGAGCGACATTTACACTAGACTTCTAAAATAAAATGTGGCTTAGGTAATCGTAGTTTGGTCGTAGATGCGCTACGAAATATCGTAGCTGTTTCGTAGTAGCGTAGGTCTACAAATAATCAGCAATATGCTACGAAATATTGAAGCTAACTTAGCATTATGCGTATCATAGTTATGTAGAAGTTTGAGCGTCGAACCTGCCAATCACTTTTAAATTGTTAAAAGCACTCCTATTTTAGTATTATTTTATACACCAAAAGTGCTGGGGCCCAACCATGAGCTCTTATTGCAATGTTAATTCAGCTGTGCGACAGTGACAGATGTATACACGGCACATAAATCTGTCTCATAAATGAGTGAAACTATCATGGCAATAAGAACTCATGGTAAGGCTCCAGTTCGATTGATGGTAAGCGGTCACTGCAGCCAATGAACGTGATCAAAACGAATGGAATCATTGACATAGTAAATTATTAAAATCCTACTATACTACGCTACCTATTTTATAACCCTTGACTAGTACCCATAATAGCGTTACTTAGTTTGGCACTAGATGGCGCTGTGTGATAATGTCCAAACATTATAATATAATTATTTATTATTATTAGTTTATATTATGTATATATATTATTATATTAATATTATTGAATATATGTTACAAATTTTGCGACAATATTAGACCAACTTTTTTTTAAATGTTTAATGCCTTAGAATCCAACAAACTGATTCATTTTCCAATCACTCTGTAGACGATCGTCGTATAAAAGATTATGCAGTACAGCCGGCACTGAGCGCAGAGCAAATATATCATTCGCAATGTCATCGAGTCATAAATTATTTGTGTTCCACACATCCCGGCTAGTACCTGAACCTTTTGTTGAATGTTTTTGAATTATTGACAACTAGCTTCTACTGACAGCTTTAAAAAAATACAAATCAAAATCCAAAAATATCTTTATATGATTAGACTTTTAACAAAGTACTTTCAAATGGTCAGAACGACACGACTACACAGGATTATACATGCTACCGCCAGGTTCAGAAGGTTGCTTTTACTGAGAAGAACTTGCCTGCGCGGTATAGTTATATTAGCTGTGGTCCCCAGAGTTAAGTAGTAACAAGATGTTAGATAATAAACTGTAAATCCCCATTTCACCGCTTGAAGGGTGGAATAAAAAAAAACCTTTCTCAGTGTATATCTACATCTCATGAAGAACACAGAGAGCGGTGGTGGCAGCTACGCAAGCAACGCAAGTTCGAATCCCAGCGGGGCCTGTACTAATGAGATTTGCTAAAAACACCGTAACATGGTGATTTCACACTGTGTACAGCACATGGTGATTTCACACCATGTTTTTTACGCTGAAGGAAAACATCCTGAGGAAACCTGCATATGTCTGAGAAGTCATTCAAAGACGTATGTATAGTGTCGGCGTATAGAGACGGCGATAGACTCATCATCTATCACGTTGGCACTTAATCATCTTCGGTCAAAAGTGGGTGTTGTTATTACAATACTACCCCTTCGGGGAATACAGGCGTGATCATATGTATGTATGTTTAGATAAGAGATCTTTATATTTCGATATTTCCTTTTCAAACAATGCTGGGTTGGCACAACAGCAAATATAAATAGTTCAACTACCATCGGCAGGTATGTATGAGACAATAAATCTTTAATATATCACATTGAAAGGCAATGTAAGTCAAAACACGAACGATAACGCTATTATTTCGTGGGGTCATTCAATAAAAAGGTACATTACAGTGACTTATTGAATTACCTAACAAATAGAGACTTTTATTAGCTCCCCTTGATTTATATTACTTTTTGTTGCTTTTAAAAGATAAAAGAAATCACCTTCTTCGAACCTTCACCTTCTCGAACTTATTTAAGGACGAAAAAAGGTGAAGGAATTTCTTTGATATTTTAAATTCATACCTACCACCTACCGATGCGTTGTGCCAAAAATTTACTGCTACAAAGTCACCCTATATACACCCTGTATATCTTAAAGATCCTTGATAGCCGACTGGCTTATGTGGCCACTAATGCAAATACTAAACCAGTAAGTTTTTATGAACTATTAACTTATATTACGGACGTACGAAAAGTGTTAACGGTAGGCAGGGGCTACCCCGTCGAGGACTGCTACTATTCTAAAATACATTCAAACTCAAATCAGCAATATTACTTCGAAGCACGAAGATAATTTTATAAACTGAATTGAAATATTGAATGGAAATTGTGACGATATTTTCTCGGTGGATGAAAATGTAATAATTCGATGCGATATGTGTGAAATATGTACCGTTGTTTGTTTTGAATAAACAAGTTTACGAGGACATCGATTCATGAAGAAGGCATAATGGATAAGGTATTACTTTGCCACTGTTAAAAATATATGGGATTAGTCCCCGAAAAGGTAGTCTGGTACCTTTGCAAAGGGAGGATATTTTTGTCATTTAAGAGTTTCTTTATTTCTCAGAACCCATTTTTTTAATATTTAATTTTGCATCTTTGTAACATCAGCTATTTGTCAGTGAGTCCCGTTAAAAGCAGTTCAGCCAGAATTAACACACAGACGGACAATAGTATTTAGTCCGTGAGTGTAACGAACCTGGCTTTGTGTTCGAGTAGTCCTCTACTTAAGTACAAAAAAATATGTATGATAATATGAATCCTTATGTAATTTCAAATATTTTAAATTAAATGGTTCTATTTTGACAAACAGAGACTTCGATTTTTTTTTATATATCAAAATTGAATCAGTGCCTCATCAAACGTTTTCTCAGCTCCTGGTTGCTAGAATGAAGACGTGTGCAAATGTGATGACTGGCATTAAGCCTACATTCTCCACCCAAGTGGAATGGAATTGATCGCTCACATTCGTTACCTCTTTGTCTCCCAGACAGACGATTGCTCACTTTAGGATACTGATGGGTTGCAGCCAAATTGAATTTCATATGTTTATCATATTTATATTTATGTATCTTTAATATAAGTTGGTATCTAGCTTTATAACAAACTAGCTGTGCCCCGCGGTTTCACCCTCGTATAGATAATTTCATGGGTATCCCGCGGGACCCTTATGTTTTTTAAAAATTAAAAGTAGCCTAAGTTATTCCTTGTAACACCAGTGAAAGTTCCGTTAAATTCGGTCCAGCCGTTTCGGAGATTACCCGGAACAAACAGACAGACAGACAGACAGAGAAAAAATTTAAAACGTGGTTTTTCATCGTCAGTAGCGTGTACACTTTCATATGCATTTAATGAAAAGCTGTTATTTTGGAATTACATACAGACACTTCAATTTTATTTATCTGTATAGATAGATTGTGATGGCACTGGTACAATATGATAGTAAGTTCGATTTATCACATACATTTACTCACGCCTGTATTCCCCGAAGGGGTAGGCAGAGGTGTTATAATAACAACACCTACTTTTCACCGAACATGATTGTGCTAACGTAACAGATGGTGAGTCTTCTGCCGTCTCAGGTACTATACATGTCTTTGAATTACTTCTCAGCTATGCAGGTTTCTTGATGATGTTTTCAATCAATTTTGTTTGTAATCAATTAATATTGTAACTGCCTCGTTGGTCTAGTGGTTAGTAGGTGGGGTGCAAGGCCAGGAGACCTCCTCGTGTGCCCGATCCATTGTTTGTCCTAAGGATACGTCCGAGGGAACGACAATGGCTTCGGGACGGTGCACCCTGGACGTCGACGACAGCCTCTTCGGGGGCCTTCATCGAGTGACTTAGCTCCTCGATGGCGATCCCTGGGGACACTGTCGTCGATGACCAACACCTGGCACTCGACGCAGGTGGCGGAGGTGGAATTCGCTCCTTGTACGTCTCTGTTCAGCAGAGATGACAATGGATGCGAGCCTGCGTCACCCATTCCCAAGGTTCGGCGTGCCTATGGGAACTAGACCTTCTGTCTAGGACTGGGGGGTAATACCCAGTCAAACGTCAGGGGGAGGGGAGGCACTCCGAAAGGGGTGCCCGGGGTTGACGCTATCTCGCTCGTCACCCCGTGAATGCCGTAATCACCGACTCTTCCTTCAACAATTCCAGTTAGCGAGGCTGGATACGTCGGGGAGTCGGTGACCGGAGAGGGCTTGCCTTAATTGGCCGGCCTGCGAGGAGAAAACCTCTATAAAAATCCGACAGCGAAGTCGTGAAAACCTGAGAGACTCTGGGCCACCTCTCAGTATATAAGTCCCCCATTGTCGGGATGGGCGTCACCCGGCAATGGTGTCTATATCGACCCATAATCGTGGGATAAGTATGGAAGAAATTAAAAAACTAACAAAAAACCAAAAGGAGGAGGGAGTAAAATCCAGTGAAGGGCAGGGAATCTGCCAGGTAGAGATGGAGACGGAGACTGTAGGGGCGAGGCAGTTGCTGACCCCTATAGTTGTTGTAGAAGACTGCACGAGTCGAAGCAAACAGTCTCGTCCTAAGTCCCAAAAGAGGAGCAGGACGAACTCAGGCTCCTCGTGCAGTGAGCAGACGGCCGCGAAGGTCACCTCAGCGACGCGAGGGCGTGCCCGATCAAACGCTGCGTCGCGTCTATCGCGCGATTGTTCAGGTCGTTTCATTCGACCTCCCACACCAGGCGCTAGAAGCGAGCGGGCAGAGGACAGTGACACGGACGCGTCGCTCGTATCGCTCACCTCCGGGGAGGTCGAAGTAGCGGCCGTGTCGGGTCCTTCGGGCCGCGCGGCGTTCCTTAGGGACAGGTTGAGCGACGAGGACGACCTGCTCAGTCCTGAACTGGCTCTGTCCAACACTCGGGCGAAAAAGAAGTTGCCTTCAGTGGGGGAGCTTCAGAAAAAGATGGAGTCGATGCCCACCATTGAGTTGGGCTCCTTCATAAAGGAGCAACAGACGGCAGTCGAGCGGGTGGCCGACAGGTCCAAGCACCTGAAGGGCAGCTTCGTGCACCAGCTCCGCATGTGTGCACGAAGGACTGAGGCGGCGTCACTGGCGATGGCAGCGCGGACCTCTGCGAGCGCAAACACCGAAAGGCTGGAGCGCGAAAATGCGGAACTGCGCTCGCAGATGGCGGCTCTCTCTGCTAGGATGGAGAAGCTCACCGAGGAGCTCTCTGTCCTACGCAGGGCAGGCAGGGTAGAGGCCAGTGAGTCCGCTCCGGCACTGCCTCTGGGTGTCGAGGACCTCACGCGCGCCATCATGGTCCAGGTGGGGACCATGATCAGCGCACGGCTGGAGGCCATGGAGGAGAGGCTGCTCCCTGAGAAGCGCATGCGTCCCCCACTCGCCGCGGATGCTAAGAGGACAGCTCAGGTGCCTGCCGGGCCACCTGCCGGACCGCCTGCCGGGCCACCCTCTGGCTTGGCAGCCCCGGCCTCTGGGGCACCTGCCCCGGAGATGCGGGGACCTAAGAGGGGAGGGAGGAGGAGCAGGAAGACCAAGCGGAGTTCGGCCACTGCTACAGTGCTGCCGACCGCTGCTCCTCCTGCAGCTCCACGGGCAGTGCAGGCGCCGCCCCCCCAGGTGGCCTGGAGCACGGTGGTGGGGCGTAAGGCCCAACCAAAGGCTGGGCCGAGCACAGGGCCCCAACGGCCACCTCCCGCGAAGCCTGCGTCCCGGCCCCCGCCGTCGCGCAAACCGGAGAGGGCACCCGCGCGGCCACCAACTGTCGCAGCGATCACCGTGACGATCCCGGAGGGATCAGACGTCACGTACGCTGCGGTAATGGCCGCCGCGAGGGAGAGGATAAAACTCGCCGACCTTGGCATTCCGAGCCTTCGGAATCGGAAAGCCATAACTGGCGGGCTTATACTCGAGGTCCCGGAACCGGACTCTGCCTCCAAGGCCGATGCGCTCGCGAGTCGCATGCGCGAGTCCCTCAAAGACTTGGGCGTGCGAATAGTGCGCCCAGTGAAGATGGGGGACATGAGGGTGCTGGACCTTAATGAGGCCACCACCCCCGAAGACGTGGCGACCGCGATCGCGGAGGCTGGAGGCTGCGCGGCGGCCGAAGTGAAAGTGGGCGAGATAAAGCGCCCCTCACACTTGGCCCTGGGGACTGTGTGGGTCCGATGCCCACTCACCGCGGTGCGCAAGCTGTTCGCAGCGGGGCGCATCCAGGTGGGGTGGGTATCAGTGAGGGTCGAGGCACTGGAGGCAAGGCCTCTGCAGTGCTTCCGGTGCCTCGAAATCGGTCACGTGCGTAGCACATGTCCGAGCGCGACGGACCGGAGCTCCATGTGCTACGCATGTGGCGAGGCGGACCACCGGGCGAGTCAGTGCACTCGCCCGCTGAAGTGCCCGCTCTGCGCGGACCTGGGCCGGCCCTCTGGCCACAGGATGGGGGGCAAGAAGTGCTCCGCTCCTCGTGGCAAGAGGGGCCGTAAGCCGGGTCCCGTACTGCCGAGCGGCATGGGTCCGGTACAGCCGGGCTCGAGCCCAGCTGCGGCGGTAACTGAGGCTCCAACACGACCTTAGGGCCCCAACGAGCCTTACAGTGCAACCTCAACCACTGTCGCGCGGCGCAGGACTTGTTCCAGCAGTCCGTCGCGCAGTGGTCGGTTGCACTGGCGGTGGTGGCGGAGCCATACCGCGTCGTCCCAAACCATCCTCGCTGGTTTGGTGACGACATGGACTCCGTCGCCATATATTGGGGTGGCGGTAGCGGCGACCCTCCCTGCTCCCTCATTGAGAGGGGGCTGGGATACGTCGCCGTGAGCTGGGGTCGTGTAGTCGTTGTGGGCTGCTACGTCTCCCCCAACTGTACCCTCGCCGTCTACGAGGCGTACCTGGACGGGGTGGCCAACTGCATTCGCAGATGTCTGCCTCGTCCCGTGCTCGTCCTGGGCGACTTCAACGCTCACTCTCGTGAGTGGGGGAGCGCCCGGGATGACCAAAAGGGGGAGACAGTGCTGGAATGGGCGGCGGCGCTGGACCTCCGGTTGCTGAACCGGGGGTCTGTCAGCACCTGCGTGCGCTGGCAGGGGGAGTCGATCGTGGATCTTTCGTGGGCGACTCCCCAGGCAGCGCTCATGGTGACGGGGTGGAGAGTGGCAGAGGAGATGGTCACATTATCCGACCATCGCTACATAGCGATGGATGTGGCCATCCGCCTTCCCCGCCCCGACAGCCGCCGCAGTAGCAGCCCACCGCGACGATGGTCTCTCAAGCGGTTGGACAGAGATCGTCTCTGCGCCGCAGCCATCGTCGCGGCCTGGCCTGAGGGCCAAGAAGATGGGATCCTGCCCGATCCTGAAAGGGAAACCGCCTGGTTCCGGGACACGATGACGTCCATATGTGACGCGTCGATGCCCCGGACCAGATCTGCCAAGCCCCGGGCCGTGTACTGGTGGTCGGAGAGCATCGCGGAGCTGCGCGAGATATGCCTCCGCGCCCGACGCCAGTACACGCGTGCCCGGAGAAGAAGGCGAGCCACAGCCGAAGAGTTGGGTGGAGCCTACGTGGCCTATCGAGGCGCCACGAAGGCGCTGCAGGCAGCCATTGCCAGCGCCAAGGCTCGGTCGTGGGATGAGCTCATCGGGGGACTGGAGAGGGATCCATGGGGCCGCCCGTACAGGATGGTACTGGGCAAATTGCGCCCGTGGGTCCCTCCGTTGACGGAAACTCTGGACCCGGAATTCGTGGAGAGGGTTGTAGACACCCTCTTCCCCAGGGTCCAGAGCAGTCCCGTGCCCCCTCCTTCGGAACCGATCATCTGGACCGAAGAGATGGGGGTGACGACCGATGAGCTGGACCGAGCCGTGAGGCGCCTCGGAGCCCGAAACACGGCACCAGGCCCCGACGGAATTCCTGGTCGGGCCTGGGTGTTGGCTCTACCCAACGGGCTGGGGAACAGGCTGCGGCGGCTGTTTAACGACTGCCTACGCTGCGGCGTGTTCCCCTCAGGCTGGAAAGTGGCTGGGTTGGTTCTCCTCCATAAGGATGGAAGACCCGCAGATTCTTCCTCCGCGTATCGTCCTCTCTGCCTACTAGATGAGGCGGGTAAGCTGCTCGAAAGAGTGTTGGCGGACCGCCTCAGTACGCACCTGACGAGCGTCGGGCCGGACCTGTCGGAAGACCAGTTTGGCTTCCGACGCGCGCGGTCGACAGTGGACGCGATCATACGCGTCCGAACACTGTCGACGCAGGCTGTTTCCCGGGGCGGAGTGGCGTTGGCTGTCAGTCTTGACATAGTCAACGCCTTCAATAGCCTGCCCTGGGACGCAATAAGGGGGGCCCTGGTGTACCACCGCGTGCCCCCCTACCTGCAGCGCGTGGTCTGTGCCTACTTGCGCGACAGGTGCGTGCAATATGTGGGCGGAGATGGACGAGTCCACCGGAGGGAGGTGTACTGCGGGGTCCCACAGGGATCGGTCCTAGGGCCACTCCTGTGGAACCTCGCGTACGATGCGGTCCTGCGGGTCGACCGCCCCGACGGCGTTAGCATCGTCTGCTATGCGGACGACACGCTGGTGCTAGCCGTCGGGGCCACTTTCGAGGAGACCAACCGGCTCGCCGAGCTTGGCGTGGCATGCGTCGTGGAGAAAATCCACGAGCTGGGCCTTCGGGTAGCGCCGGAAAAGACCGAGGCGCTGTGGTTCCACAAGATCCCGAGGGGAAGGGAACCACCCAGCTCGTCGGTTCGCGTAGGTGACGTGGATGTCCGGGTGGGACGGTACCTCAAGTACCTCGGTCTCACCCTGGACGGTCGCTGGGGCTTTGAGGAGCACTTCAGCCGCATGGTCCCCCGGATCAAGAGGGTAGCGGGTGCATTGCACAGACTGCTGCCCAATCTCGGGGGGCCGAGTGAAGGAGTCCGCCGCCTCTATGCGGGGGTCGTGCGATCCGTGGCTCTCTACGGAGCACCCGTCTGGTCTTCCAGATTGGGTGTTAGGCGCTGCAGAACTATGTACAATAGTATGCAGCGTCCTATGGCCATCCGGGTCGCACGAGGGTACCGGACCCTGTCTTTTGAGGCGGCCACTGTCCTGGCGCGGTTTCCGCCCCTGGACATCCTGGCGGAGATGGATGCTCGTATTTACGACCGTCTCCGCCGGGCGGACGGAACTGCGCCTCCAAATGCGGCTGAAGTGAGAAGGCAGGAGCACCGACACGCGCTCGTAACGTGGCGGGAGCGGCTCTGCGAGCCGCAGAACGCCCGCCAACGCGCTGTCGGTGCAATTTTGCCGAGCCTCGGGCCCTGGCTAAAGAGGAAGGACCACGTCACCTTCCGGCTGACGCAGGTACTCACCGGACACGGGTGTTTCGGTGAGTACCTGAATCGGATCGGTCGCGAACCGACGACGCAATGCCACCATTGCGGCAGTGACCGGGATTCCGCACAGCACACGCTGGAGCAGTGCCCAGCGTGGAGCTCGGAACGGCGAATCCTGGTCACCAGGATCGGGCAGGACCTCTCTCTGCCACGCGTAGTGACGGCTATGCTGGCAGACAGAGAGGCATGGAGGGCCGTAGTCTCCTTCTGCGAGACAGTAATGTCCCAGAAGGAGGCCTCCGAGCGGGATCGGGAGAGAGCCGATCCCTCTCGGAGACGACGGCGACGGCGGGGCGGAGGCAACGCACGCCCCGGACCGTCCACCCAATAGCCAGGGTCTAAGAATTTGGCTATGGTATCCCCTGCCTGTCGTAAGAGGCGACTAAAAGGGGGCCGGAGGGCCTGCTGGCGGTGGTCGGGGTGGGAGCTTTGACCACTGAGCCGCGGGCCCGGGAAGGTGGCAGCGCGACGTGGCTCGCGCTGCCTTGCACAGCGAGGTCTCCAGGGGCGGCGACACAGCTGCCCCGGGGATGTGCCCCGGCAAAGTGTGGGGGGACACCGGTGCGATCTATCAGAGTACCCGGAGTCCCCCCAAAGCACTGAGGATGGCCACCGGGGGGGTTTTAGTGCGGTAAAAATCCCACATACCCCGATCTGCCTCTCCCAGGGCGGTCGGGGACCTTTTGAAGGTTTCCCCCTCGTCAATAAAAAAAAAAAAAAAAAAAAAAAAAGTGGTTAGTAGGTTCACCTGCCGATCACGAGGTCCTGATAATAAGAAAATAGATATGGGGGTTTTCTGTCAAGAAATTCTCAATAAAATGCCCGGAGTTTGGAAGTTGGCGGTGTTTACACCCCTGTGCCTCGGAAAGCACGTTAAGCCGTTGGTCCTACGCCTGATCTCTCTTCGGTCTTATCGGATTGCCGTCCCATCGGACTATGAGAGTGAGGGAATAAAGAGTGCACCTGTGTTTGCGCACACACTTGTGCACTATGATATCTCCTGCGCACATGGCTGATCCTCGTTGAGATTAGCCGTAACCGTACTCCTGACCCTGGATTCCACCATGTGTACGCTAGCTATACGGACACTAATTCGGTAGGAGATCATTATTATTATTGTAACGTATGGAGAGATATCTAAGAACGATAGTGATCTGTAAGCTTCCTATACATATACATTACTGTGATGTACCGGAATCCATTAGACATTGGTTCATAGTTATTTGGCGAACATTAGACAAATTGTGCCCCGAGGCTGTTTGCTCCGCTTGCAAACTATATGCTCGGTTATACCTTTGTATTTACATTACAAAGGGCAGCCGGAGCTATTTGTGAATATATTAAATAGGGCATTTGAACTAGATAGGTATTTGTTTTCCTAGTTTATACAATACTAGCTGTGCCCCGCGGTTTCACCCGTGTAGATTTAGTTTCATCCTTATTGCCACGGAACCCTAACATTTTTAATAAAAGGTAGCCTATATCCTTTCTCAGGGTCTAAAGATTGTCTGTGCCAAATTTCATCAAAATCGGTTGAGAGTTTTAAGCGGGAAAGCGTAACAGACAGACATTCGCATTTATAATATTAGTAGGGATTTAGTATACTTTGGTTTGTATAGGAAGAGGAAATGAGCACTCGATTATTTTGGAACTAACCTACTGTGAATAAAAAAATATATTAAGTGAGTATATTGCTATAAGATTTCTCAGACATATTTGAAACTACTACGAAATTTAAATTATAGTAACTATTTTCCAGTGCAAAGAACCTTTGGCATACTCCCGATTGCAAAATTTACCAAATCTTTTATGAATTCCCTTCACCGTGAACTGTGATGTGTGTCTAGAAATTTCAGCCGAACGTTTTTGTCACAGAACTTCGATTGGTGCAACATATTAATTTAAAAATATATAAAAAGACCTTTAATATTCTTTCAAGTATTTTATTTATTTTTTAAGCTTTTTAGTTTTTGGGATTTTATTTGACAACAATAACATGCAGTGTCTTACGTTCCACGCATCATCCAATAAGCAACGAACCTGACGAGCCTCTAGTAACCTGTAACGACACTTTACCACAAAAATTAGTAAGTATAACGACAAAATTCTCGACTATCTAATTATATCCCTATATCAGTCACGTAAAGAACTACATGTCATTAAAACAAATATTGTTCGCTGACGCGGCATACACGGTGAATTATATTTGTAAATGTGGTAACCCAAAGTTTACTTAGGCCCATATAGCATTACACAAACCCATTTACCTCTATGTTTGATTTTCCTGCCAATTAATCAACATCCATAATTCCACCCAGTGAACCATCGCCCCGGGCATGACCGAGAGATTATCTAATTACCTAATGGTTTATATTTACATTATTTGATGTTCAAAATTCAACAGATATCTTAAAACCAATATCAACTGCATGTATAGCGCCTGAGACGGCGATAGACTCACCATCACGTTGGCACTAAATCATCTACGGTGAAAAGTGGGTTTTGTTATTACAACACCTCTGCTCACTCCTTCGATAACAACGTGAGCATATGTAGATGTGAAATGTCTGAGGAAAGAAACAAAGTATGTTCTACGCGTTCTTTGGAGAGCGTATAAAATCCGATGAGGTTATCGTTAGACGCTTGAAGCTCTAAGAAAGTCAGTAAAAATTTCAACTTATTGTTTATTTGATTAGCCTTTTGAACGGGAAGTGGGCAACCCATAACCCAGATACCGCCGCAAGCAAAGACATTTTAGTGAGCCTAACAATATCAAGCAATAAAAAAAATAAAGATCAGAGTATGAGAATTGGTTTAACCCAGATAAGAGATTTAGTTCAAGAGGACGCGAAGGTCAGATGGCAGTTACTTTGTATAAATACCAAGTGATCAGTCACATCGAGACAATAACGAATAATGTGGAATCGAAACACGGTTCTAATTTAAATCCATTTTTGCGATAAACTAGTTGCATAATCGAAATACCGGTTCCGGTCAAACTTAAACCAATGTTAAATAAATGAGTGTACAAGACCTAACAAATAGCAATAATAATTTTAATATTACGATGGGCAATAACAAACGATAATACAATAAACGTCATAGATAGGCACTGGTAGGTGCACTCACGCTGAAAATGCACGCTTTACGATTCCAACTGACGACCCGTTTTATTGAGTCTTATTCATGCATTGATAGCTTGAACCATGCTTCAATTCGATTGTTGGAGACGATTACAGTATAAATAATAGCGTGCTTCGTGTGAATTGACGAAAAACAGAACACAAAAAAGTGATTGTGTCCATGATCGGCCTCTTTAGTAATGCATAATGCATTACTAAAGAGGCCGAAAAGCCAAAGCGCAAAATACTATTACATAGAAAATAACGTCGATTACTACGAACCCGGTTGCCGAAAGGCAGCCGGGTTCGTCAAGTCAAAAATTAACTAATCATCGGTCAAGTGCGAATTGGGTTGCTAGAAGGATAATCATCTAGTTTTATTTGATTACAATGTCAACTGACATAAATGTCAAATCTCTATGATCAAATTGTATGTTAAATGCATTTTGATTTTGACAAGCCTTCGAGAGACGTAATAAATTACTGACGTTTAGATACAGTAACCTAATTACAAAATACTAAAAAGTCAGTCATCTAGTGACTTTTGCCATGGAATCACAATATATTTTATAGATGAAAAAACTTACTTAGGTATGGCGCACCACCTCAATTTGTTTTCTTCGTTGATTCTTTTTATCGCAGTTTTCGAATGAATTATTTTATTCGCTATTTTTAAAAGTGCACAGAAGTAACATAAACGTGTCAAATATCGTCACTCGTGCTTCGCTTAGCGTTAGACGTACGACAGTTAATCGTGTGTCGTCTCTTCACCAAGTAATATAATCTCTATAATCTGGGATAAATAATAATACGCCTGTAAGGTGTGTAGTTTCTAAGTTTCAATCCACGATTCAATTAGATTCAGGTAGTTGTAACGTAGCTCGCAGCTTGGAAACACAAATAAAACTACTTAAAATTAAAACGCATTATACTGTTGCACCTGCGTCCGCCATTTTGAATTTTTCCCTCCATTTTGTGTAGACGGCTCACTGACGGATTACATCCAGCCAGCTCGTGCATTGAGAATAATAAAATAAAAGAATAATGAAATATTCCTCCTCGCCGTGATTAAAGTAATTAGTTAATGAATGTAATTAAGAATTCTTTTGTTATTCTTTGCAGGGTTTTCCTTAGGAAGTGTTAAGAAAATATTTTTTTGCTTCAAGTTCTTGTTATACTTTGCGTTCCATCCAACAATAAAGTGTTCCTGTGCCCCGCTCTTTCACCCGCGTGGAGTTAATTTCGGCCCGCGGATCTTAATGTTTTTAAACAAAAGTGGCCTTTCTATGTTCCCTGTGGTATGTATTAGGGTCTTACATTAAATCTATACATACAGATAAATAAAATTGAAGTGTCTGTTTGTAATTCCAAAATTACAGCTTTTCACTAAATGCATATGAAAGTATTCATGCTATTGACATTAAAAAACCAAGTTTTAAATTTTTTCTCTGTCTGTATGTCTGTTTGTTCCGGGTAATCTCTGAAACGGCTGGACGGATTTTAAGGGGACTTTTACTGGCAGGTAGCTGATGTTCCACGGAGTAACTTAGGCTACTTTTATTTATTAAAAAATTAGGGTTCCGCGACAATAAGGATGAAACTAAATCTACTCGGGTGATACCACGGTGCACAGCTAGTAATTGATAAATAAAAAATCTCTTTGCTATATTGTTTTTGCCAAGCTCGAGTGCTATTTCTATTTTTCTAATCCTATTTTATTCACCGTGTATTTTCTCGCCATTTTAATCTGAGATCGCATTAAACTTGATACTTTGTTTCAAATTGCATTTTCTGAGGAGCTTTATAAAAACTAATACATAATGCATGGTTCGCCTGCAGCTAGCCCCTACTTGCTGTAGTCACTAATAAGTCAAGAAGCCGAACGAAGACGAGGATAAGTCACGTGGAAATAAAGTGGTTGAATTTACTGCACATAATATTATTATAATGACCTGTATTTTAACACTATCTATCAGTACAATTAGCTTTCAAAAGAGAAGAGTTCAGAGTTTGAAGTATACGTGTCGCACTATCCTATCGTAGCCGATTAAACAAAAACATTAAGGATTTAATGTAATATAATTATATTGGACTTCTTTTTAATTCATTTGGCTAAAGGAGAGAACAAGTCTACAAATGTTCTAGCGTATACAAATTACACTACCTAAGTAATAAGGAAATATAGCTATATTTAAAATCCAAAGTCTTGAGGGACTGAGGGACTTATAAATCAACGCACAGCCTAAATAAACCACTGATACTAGAGACATGAAAGTTTGCGAGTGTATTCTTGGTTAGGTGTAGGTAGCCATGGAAATGTTTTGCGAAATTCGACCCCTATATTTAACGCAGGTTATGTATGTCTTACTGCCACGCAAGCTGAGGGCGCAAGCTAGTTATGCTAAGTTATTTAAATAATCCAGTCATCTCTTTGGTGATTTCACACCACGTGCTTTACGGTGAAGGAAAACATCGTGAGGAAACCTGCCTATGTCTGAGAAGTAATTCAAAGTATAGTGCCTGAGACGGCGTTGGATCACCATCTATCACGTTGGCACTTAATCATCTTCGGTGAAATGTGGGTTTTGTTATTACAACACCTCTGTGTTGTCAATTCAGGCGTGAGCATATGTATGTATGTATCTCTTTACAATATGAAATCGAGTTTAAATAGTAAGGGCCACTACCTTCCTCTGTACGAAACCTAGTTGTTTCAAAAGCTGAAATGCACTCGACTTATCGGAGAGCGTTTCTCGATTTCACGAGTCGACCCCCAGGCGAGAGGAGCTTGAAATATGAACCGTATTAACATTATTTAGTTTGTTATCTCTCGAGTGGTTTTAATGTTATATTTTATCTATATATTTGCATTATAACGTGGTAGCATTTTACTGTTTGGTATCGCCGTAACTATTATGGTACGTCCGATTTTGATAAAGCCACTAATGAGTACAAAGTGAAAAACATGAGCTAGCTTTAAAAAAAAAAAAAATTATAATCGGCTTTTAGGTAAATTTAAGCTTCTAACTAAACTAGTGTCATGTCCAAACCGAACCGTGACGCTGCCGTCAGAATTCTAAGAGGATTTTTTCCGCTTTTTCTCCACCTGCCATTCTGGGTCATATTTTCCTATCATTTTCAATTTCGTGATCTGAAAAATATGTAGTACACATTTGCAGAAACATCAATTCCTACATTTTTTCCTGTCACCTAAAATTCGTTACACAGTCTTTTAGCAATCTGACGGCAATACGGCCGTAGCTTAGGCTCTTGTCCGTTTGCCCGATTATATTTCGGCTGTTGCTAACAAAAATTAGGGTCCAGCGAACTATAGCCATCATAAAATTAAGTCTACACGGGTGTAACTGTAGGATAAGCTAGTTTTTTTAAATAAGAAAGCTCCTTAAGAGATTGACATTGAAAGTTTGTAATATTAACTTCTTAATTTCATTTCGGTTTGTCGATTTGAAGTTCAGAATGCCTATAAAACACGTAAATTATATATCCTACTATTTTTTCGTAGCATATTTTTGATTCTTAAAATCATACCCGGGTTGAATCGCGTGGCACAGCTACTATTTTTTATATAATTTATGTGAATCAAAGGCACCCACGATAAATAATTAAAAAGGTACGTCCAATCTAAGTAATGGACGTGATACGAATAGAATAATTCCGGATGTAATAAACCAAAGTAAATAATACCGTGCGTTTATTCTTCGTGTGATCAAATGTTTGTACGAAACCCTTTTAATTATTTTAATTAACTAGATAGTTAGAGGCTAGTTAAGGTTTCTTTTATCTTATCGAAATTCTATCGAATTTTCCAAGTGACCGGTCAAAATATGAATTCTAAATATTTTTAATTGATAGCTGTTGTGGCCATTGGGTTTGAGTAGTCGCCTACTTAAGCAACGCAAGTTTGAATCCCAATGGCTTGTACGAGTACCAATCAGGTTTTCTAAAAACTTATGTGCAGTGATTTCACACCACGTGCTTTACAGTGAAGGAAAACATCGAGAGGAAACCTGCATATGTCTGATAAATTCAAAGAAGGCTAGTGTCCGAACCGGTGGTTAGTTCTCCAACGTTCATAAGTGCCAGTGCCCAAACTGAATTAATAATATTCAATACATTTTATCTTCGGTGAAATTTATATGGAGGTGTTATTTCTTCTCTGCCCTTTCTGGGATGACGAGAGCATATTTTTTAGAAGACTAATTTAGTTGTATTCCTGGCAGAAACAAACGTAAAAGCTATACAGAATAGACTGCTACTTATATAATTAACTACTTGTGCCCCGTGGTGTCACCCGCGTAGATTTAGTTTCTTCCTTATTGTCGCGGTACCCTAATATTTTTAATAAATAAAAGTAGCCTAATTTCCTCCTTGAAACATCAGCTACCTACCAGTGAAAGTCTCGTTAAAATCCGTCCAGCCGTTTCAGAGGTTACCCGGAACAAACAGACAGACAGAGAAAAAATTTAAAACTTGTTTTTTTTGTGTCAGTATCGTGTATACTTTCATATGCATTTAGTGAAAAGCTGTTATTTTGGAATTACAAACAGACACTTCAGTTTTATTTATCTGTATAGATGTGACTATAGTTATGTTGGAGCAAATTACACCTATCTCCAAATGATTATCAACTAATTGCGTGCTGCAGCAACTACAAGCCAATAGTAAGTTACACTAATTAAGCAGCAAACAGACAGGCGTGGTATATGTATGCAGTACTTATGACCTCAGGACATAATTACACACTTGTGTTATGTCACACCAGTGTAAAGCGCAGGCCACACCGTGAGTTACGTCACATAACATATGCCACGATATGGCCAAGATATCTATGTATCTAAACAGATAAAAATTCAATTGAAATGTCTGTTTGTAATTCCAAATTAATAGCTTTTCACTAAATGCAACAGTGTATACGGCATTAAGATTTAAAAACCCTTTTTTTTTCTCTGTCTGTCTGTTTGTTTCGCGTAATCTCTGAAACATCTACATTTAACGGGACTTTCACTGGCAGATAACTAATGTTACAAGGAGTAACTAACCTAAGCTTCTTTTATTTTAATAAAATCATTAAGATACCGCGAAATAATGCCAGCCATAAAATTAAATCTAAGCGAGTGAAACCGCGGGGCAGAGCTAGATGCCCAAACTAACAAATAACTTGAATATCTTTTTTGACATTTGCCGAAGTACTTTCAAATCGTCGGAATGACAGGATTATTGGTGTTACTGCGTTCGAAAGGTCGCTTTTACTAAGAGAGGTGGGCATAAGGACAGCTTTGATTTTCTCTGCTCGAAGCTAAGAAGGTCTTAAAACGCGCTGCTTAAACGACCATAGTTGGCCCCCAGTTTGAAAATAAAAATTATTTATTCAGTTTGGGCCCTGGTAAGGCCCTTGTGAACGTCGAAAATATACCACCAGTTAGGTTTCCACCTCGATTAAATTGTGTGAATGTAATTGAGAAAGTGAATAGACGCCATGATGTGGCCTGTGCTTTAAACCAGGTTCATCTAATTTGTACGTGCGTTATTACAATGGACAGTGTACTTGCTAAAATCGGTTTTAGGTAACAAAGTTTAACTATGTCTATACAGATGAATAAATTTGAAATGTCTGTTTGTAATTCCAAATTAACTACTTACTAGGTACTACTCGTAAATGGATACGAAATTATACACTGTTCTCAAATACAAAAAAAAATGAAAATCTTTATGTCTGTCTGTACGTATGTCTGTCTGTCTGTCTGTTCCAGTCAATCTTTGAAACGGGACCGACTTTTACGGGACTTTCACGTTCACTGGCAGATAGTTAATGTAACTCCTTGTAGGAGTAACTTAGGCTACTTTTTAACTGACTTTAACTGACTGAAAAAAGGAGACGGTTTCTCAATTCGACCGCATGTGTGTTAATTTTCGGTACAAATTGAAACGTCAAAGCTCAGAAGTTCTTAATACGTGCTGCTTAAACGATCGTATTTAGACGTATATATAAAAGTAAAAACGTTTGTGAGTTTGCATCGCTTGCGTAAGTACCACGTACTAAAACAACTCAGGCACCAGGCTGTGTATCATATAGTATCATAAATATGACAAATAGCGAAGTCAGCAGACGCACCCCTAAGCTACTTTTATGGCGGTCATACGTCACTGGTTAACCCTTCGATACACATTTCCATAAATACCTACTTATTTACAATATATACTTTTTTTCAGAATATGAGCAGTGTTTAGTGTAAACAATGAGATACATGTTACGTTTTCATTCTGTACAACATTATGGTGGAAAATAATATAATCTGGTCTGATGGTAAGCGGATACCGCAGCCTATAAACGCTTGCAATATATTTGTATCTTTGAATAACTTCTCAGAGATATTAAACAGGTTCCATCACGATGTTTCCATCACCGTAAAGCACGTGGAATCATGCCCATAAGTTTTTAGAAAAACTCATTGCTACAGGCCCTTGGATGGCTGGCGACTACTCAAACTCCAAGGCCACTACGTCTCTTATGTGAGTGACCGAATAAATAATGGTCGGACATTATCACGCACTGACTAGTTTCAAATTAAGAAAAACTAATAAATAATAATAATAATAAATGTAATATTCTAAAGAGGAAAGATTTGATTGTTTGTTTGTAACATAGGCTATATTTATCCCCGTACTCCCACTGGAACGGGAACTATGCGGGCGAAACCGCGTAACGTCCGCTAGTATTGTATCATTTTAATTAATACATCAGTGTATATAATAAATGTTTTACATTATGCAGGGATCAAACCTGCGACTGCCCATGATTTTAGTCCAATGAAAGAACTGTGGCAATTTTCCGGTCACGTGGTCACTTTCAAAGGCATTTGTGCGTGATTTTTGTCCGAATCAGTAGCCTGCGGCAATTAGTGGCGAAGACAAGCCATTCAGGCGGGAAATTAGCTGTCAAGATGACATTATTGCTTGAAATGTACTCTGATCTATGTACACATATTGTATTATCTATACATGTATATCTATACAGATACACACAGATAAATAAAATTGAAGTGTCTTTTTGTAATTCCACAATAACAGCTTTTTACTAAAGTATATACGATACTCACATAAAAAAACATCAATTTTAAAAATTACGATTCTCACATAAAAATACAATTTAAAAAAAACTCTTTCGGTCTGTTGCTCTATTTGTCTGTCTGTCATAAAAAAAACATTAGGTTTTCACGTCTACGCTGGTGAAACCGCGGGGCACAGCTAGTTTCAAATATTTGGTTTACATTACACACTATATAGTAAGCTTATATTTATATTCTGTGGTACTGGGGCCCAACCATGAGCTCTTATTGCAATGATAATTCAGTTGTGCGAAAGTGACAGATGTATACACGTCACATACATCTGTCTCATCAATGAGTGAAACTATCATGGCAATAAGAAGTCATGGTAAGGCTGGTCTGGTCCGTTGTCTGTCGTGGAACTAAAGTTGGAGGTAGAATTCCACCTCAACTAACTATATCCTTTATTTTACGACTGCATCTGCTGGAGAATGATAACCAGTCGTTAACTTGCAGCAACACTAAACGGCTGCAGGTTTGATACTCGTACGTGATTTAAGTTTAATATCCAACATCCAAAATGCACAATGGATGTGTAACGGTCATTGTTATTTCTATTTATAACTTGCTGTTCCCCGCGGTTTCACCCGCGTAGATTTAGTTTCACGCTGTATCTATACAGATAAATAAAATTGAAGTGTCTGTTTGTAATTCCAAAATAACAGTTTTTCACTAAATGCATATGAAAGTATACTCGCTACTGACACAAAAAAACCAAGTTTTAAAATTATTCTCTGTATGTCTGTCTGTCCGTCTGTCTGTCTGTCTGTCTGTCTGTCTGTTTGTTCCGGGTAATCTCTGAAACGGCTGGGCCGATTTTAACGGGAATTTCACTGGGAGGTAGCCGATGTTTCAAGGAGTAACTTAGGCTACTTTAATTTATTAAAAATATTAGGGTGCCGCGACAAAAAGGATGAAACTAAATCTACGCGGGGGAAACCGCGGGGCACAGCTAGTTTTTTAATAAAATTAGCCTTAAACACTCCTTGAAACATCAGCTATCTGCCAGTGAATGTCACGTTAAAATCCATCCAGCCGTTTACGCGTGATGCCGTGAACAAGGGAAATGGGGATTTATTTTCATATATAAGACTAGCTGTGCCCCGCGGTTTCACCCGCGTAGTATATGTATATTATGACGCTGTTTGTTTTCCCTAATTAATAAATAAATAAATAAATAAGTAGATTTTAATTTCATGGTTGCCCGCGGATCCCTAATATTTAAAAAAAATCTAAGTAGTCTTAGTTACCCCTTGTAACATCAGCTATACACGGAACAAATAGACGGACAGACAGACAGAGAAAAATCTTAAAAATAGTTTTTTCTGTGTCTTGTATACTTTACAGTACCTTGTATACTTTCATATGCATTTAGTGAAAAACTGTTATTTTGCAGTTACAAACAGACACTCCAATTTTATTTATCTGTATAGATAATAATAATAAATTAAATTTATTGATGACAGATACACTACAACACTCATAGGTATTAAATAAAAAGATGTACTTCTACTCTACAGTCGCGTACAAAACCGGAGGTACAATCAATAATAGATAAGGCTACTAGGTGAACTATTGAGTACGTTGATAAGTCCTGGGGGCCTACTAGCTTGCTCCGAAATAAGAAGTTCCGGCCTATAGTTCGCCAAGTTCCTACCACGGTTCTTAATCGTTCTAAAATTACACTCGAAAGAAAAATTCGAAGCATGAGGTAAGATCACGAGTAGCTCAGTTGGAAGAGCAACTGCACGGTTTGCAGAGGTCGTGGGTTCGAGTCCCTCCTCGTGTTCCTATTTTTCTTTGCCATTTTTAAGAAATTAGAGTTAATTATATGTCATGAATAAAAAATCTAATATTTAATTCTTTATGTTTATATATCCTAAACAAAAAGAGTTTGATATAAACAAAGCGATACTGAAACTAAGTTTGTGAAGTGTGAAGAAGACCCCCTGACTCTTAAATCCAGAATTGATTACCAACATCCATAACCTTTTTAATCGTAGCCCTCCATGCTTTATTCTGAAGATTTAACCCTCGCTTACCACTTTAATTACCTGTGCACTACCTCAGTACAGGCTAACCCACTCTATTCCGAGACGAGCTTTATTTCGGGCCATTCGACCCTTCAAATCCCTGTTTAATGACCAGCCTTTGTGATTGTATTCGGGTTAATGTCGGTGCATTGGATGCCTTGCAGGTCTATGTCATATTATAATTTTAATTTGGTAAGTAACTAATATTTCTTTGTTTTTCGCTCTTTTAATTACATACATACATGCTCCTGTATTCCCCGAAGGGGTGGGCAGAAGTGTTGTAATAACAACACCCACTTTTCGCCGAGGACCAACGAAGTGCCAACATGACAGATGGTGAGTCCATCGCCGTCTGAGGCACTATACATACGTCTTTTAATTACTTCTCAGACATATGCAGGTTTTCTTTCACCGTAAAGCACATGGTGTGAAAGCACTGCACATATTCATCCGATATTTTACTGTATTAATAGTGTTTTTATTAGTACTTGGATTGATATGTGATATTTGCAAACTTGGTGAATTTTTCATTTATTTATTCTTCAATGTTACAGCTATTTTTACAGGCTTACCTCAATAGTGAAGATTTAATATGCATTATTAATAATATTATTATTATTATTTTATCAATGCTGCGATTATTAATAATGTTTGTGTGAAAAATGCACCAAATTATGATCGGTTCAATGAGTCTACCAATTGAGAATACCCATCAATTTATAATAATAATAATAATAATGTTCTACAAAAGAATTATGGATGTCGCCGCCGGAGGACCCAAAAAAAACCAAAATTAATTTATAATATTTAATTAAATTGAAATTACAATTAAAACTTAATGTTAAAGAAACCTAGTCTACTTCCTATCGATGCTAGAATAAGAATGACAGAGAGTTGATATAAAATTATACATTGCAAGTAAAATTGATTCACACGCTAAAATATAATAATGTGGAAAGTTCCAGTAAAGTGCGGCGTCGGATGGCGCCGGCCTCCTTTGGGTTCGATGATACTTCTTTCTGCTAACGCTGCAAATCCGGTGTTGCAATAGGTGTAAAGGCGTTTACATAAAATACGTATTCGCTGCAATTTCGTAAGGGGCTGTCCATATAACACCTCCCCCCTGAGAACAGCAACTATTTCTGCATCTTGAGATGATGGAATATTGCTGTCTTATGTGGTCCAGAGTTCTCAGGCTTCGCATAGATGTCTTCTCCGGGTGATGCTGGCATCTCTCTCGTAGCACATCTCAATAGCCCGTAGTGTTTTATAATTGACACACTAACGAGTATCAGTACACATATTAGGACTATGGTGTACAACGGGATCGTCGTGTTGTAGATATAATCCGACGAGACTTGTTCAATTTGAAGGGCAGGTTGCGTCATAAGTTGATTCTGTGTTTCATGTAGCTGCTTTAAATCAATCGATTTGAGAAGTATCTGGGGTGAATTGTTCACGTGAGCTTCTACGTCATAGGGGAGTTTCATTATCTTCAGAGGTAGTCCTTGAACTCGATCATTGGTATTGGTGATTGTGAACTCTGAAGTCTGAAGGAAGCAGTTGACTGGGATGGTGACCAGGTAGGTGCCGCTCACGATGTTGTAGTCATCTCGTGCGCACCGCATGTGTATCTTCGTCGCGTTGGGAAATGACACGACGTAGTGCTGCTCGTCGAGTTGCTCTAGTGATATTCTTGAGAGGGTGATTGTGGTCATCTCGCAGGCGTCGTCCAGGGACTGATTGGTGATGAGATCTTGCGTGCAATCCGGCTGCTCTCGGAGCTGGTGGTCCATCTTATCTCCACAGAGGTACCAGTGATTGTACTTCGGGCATTCTGCCTCCATGTACACGTAACCTTTCCTGTTCGTTGCTATTAGCGGATAAGGAGGGATGAGGGCCTGCCGGTATTTATTAGGTGCAACCGATAATTTATATAAATCATACGTATCTCGGGCAAATATAGGTAATTTAAAGACAACTACAATTCTAGTACCAGAGAAATAGTAACCGGGTTTTATTATATCGTAATATTGCCTGAGTTCTAAGTCTAAAACATGATCCTTACCATAAATTGAAACTAATCTACTAATCATATTACTTAAAACTGTCATACTAATCATAGAGTGGTGAGTACTTGAAGCGCGAATGAAAGCTAGCATATTTTCTATTCTAATTAACTCGTCTAAAATATCATTTATGTTTTCTGTAATTATGGCTAAGTTTTGAGCAAACTTCATATATTTTATAAGACTTGAGTCTCTATAAGCTTCGGCATCTAAAATGAGTTTCAAAGTATCGTTAATTTTGGATTGGTTATCGACTAACTCTGTCATTAAATGAGAATGCTGGGCCATCCATTCTTTATTTAAACTAATATGGGAATTAAACTGGTTAGCAATCTTATTATCATTATCCTGAAGAATTTTAATAGCATTATCGTATCTGGTTGCATCAGAATGATCAAGGTTACCAGTGATTGTTTTAATCATTGAACCTAAGCCGTCAATGAGACCTCTTTTTACTCGCGTTGGTTCTAGCGTTTCTAAGTGACTCATTACTTGTATTAATTTTGATGAAAGGTAATCTATTTGAAGTTCGTACAACATGTAGGTATGATTTTTCATTTGATGTTTGAAATCTGATAGCTGAAATTGTAATAACTCTATTTTATCGCTAATATCTTTAAGTTGTATATATTGTAAAAATGTATGAAAGTGAGTAATTAACTTAGTAGTCCAGGACCATCATCAAGACTCTCAAGTGTTATCTCTTGATTGATTTCCTGAGCCGTTATCAAACGAGCAGTCAGGACCAGTAGCACCCTGCAACAATTGGGCACTTTTAGGGACTCTTTTTAACCGACTTTTAGCGACGGGACCGCGCTTTTTCGACGTATAGATATGTATCGGTAAGTCTGCTAGTACGGTATCCTGACTATATCGCGGTGCCAGTTTCTGACGGCTGGCTAAGGGGTTATTTACGAAAACGCGTTGTTGGGGTTGATATTCGGTTTCTGGTTCCCGAGTTTTATTTAAATTCTCTATAATATTAGTGCGCGTGTTCAACGATGACTCATTAATAGCGTCGTATACTAGTTTCATGCTTTCGCGATGATTAAGCATGTAATGTTGCATTAAGTGCTGGGACATATCGATATCGAACGGATCTCGCGGGTCGAAGTGACCGGTTATTATATCGAATGGTCTGCATTTAGTAAAAGAATGAATTGAACTATTATACGCCAAAATTGCATAGGGGACAAGGTTAATTACGTCTTGATCTTTGTGACTTAATTTTAAAATGCGAAGGTGTTCTAGTAACGTAGAGTGAAACCTTTCAACGATACCGTTATCGTTAGGGCTATGGGGCAAAGTTCTATGATGGTGTATTTTATGTAAGTTGACGAATTCATTAAACAATTGGTTCGTAAATTCCGTACCGTTGTCCGAAACTATTGTAAGAGGGAGACCATGATGAGTACAGAATTTAAGTAGCGCTTGTAATGTACTAATGGCGGTACCATCGCGAATATGATACGCTTGTGCATACTTTGAGAATACGTCCACGATAGTTAAATACTTTTCATTCTGAATTGAAAGCAGATCTATATGGACTGTTTCGAAAGGTTTTGTAGCTGGCGGAACTATATTGAATTGTTGTTTGATGGGGTTGCGATCATATTTTGCTTGACCGCAAATAGTACAACTATTAATAAATTTAGTAATGTCGTCTTTCATTTTTGGCCAATAATAACGACGGGACAAGGCTAAGTGGCATTCGTTAATTCCGCGATGATTCGTTTTACCCTCGTGGTAATGTTTTAATATCTCCTGTTGTCTGAGATACTCTTTTACATTCTCGACCTCGAATTTGGATAAGACTAAATTCATGGAAGAGCTTCTAAATTTATCTTGGATGATAGGTATAATGTCATAAAGTGCCAAAGGTGGATTTATAAGTAACGCGGTCTTAACCTTCGGATTCACAAATTCTTTAATGACGTCAATAATATCGGATTCTAAGTTGGAACTTGATACTTGTACGGCGGTCCTAGTATGAGTATCAAATGGCTTTGAAGCCGTCGGTCGCTTTTTAATGTCGCCGACAACTGTGATAACTAACTGCCTGTGAAATTTATTCAATGGTTCTGCTACGATGGGGATCTCTAATATGGGATTTTCGAGACTAGTGTGAGCGGAAGCGGTAGATGAGTTTTCTACTGTAGGTGGGTGTTCGGATGCGTTTGCAATTACTGAACTGGCCTCCTCGTTATGGATTTGAACCCGAGACAAAGCGTCTGCATTGCAGTTGCTACTACCCTTTTTATAAACTACACTATAGTCATATTCCGAAAGTTTGAGCTTCCAACGAGTTAACCGAGAGTTGGGCTCTTTTAGATTCATAACCCACTGGAGTGGCTTATGGTCTGTTACGATTTTGAACTTTCTACCGAACAAATAGGGTCTAAAGTATTTGGTTGCCCATACAATAGCGAGGAGTTCCTTTTCAATAGTGCTATAATTTATTTCACTCTCGTTTAGAGTGCGCGAGGCATAGCAAACCGGTTTATCCGCGCCTATGGTACCTTGCGATAATACCGCACCGATAGCTATATTAGACGCGTCTGTAGTGAGAACGAAGTCTTTAGAAAAATCGGGGTATTGGAGAATCGGATCATTAGTTAGTAGCTGTTTGCATTGCTCAAAGCAGTTGATATAATCTGAATCTAACACTACTTTCCTACCTTTCTTAAGACGTTGCGTCATAGGTTTCGTCACGCGTGCAAAGTCAGGTATAAATTTACGATAGTAACCTACTAAGCCAAGAAATTGTTTGATTTCCTTAGGTGTTTTAGGAATCGGATATTTTTGAATGGCTGTTATCTTATCGGGGTTTGGCTTGATACCGTCTTTACTAATTACGTGTCCTAAGTATGCCGTCTCGAGCTTAAGGAACTCTGACTTGTCCATTTGAATTTTAAAGTTCGATTCGCGTAGTTTTTGAAATACTTTCTCTAAATTAATCATGTGTTCCTGTAAGGAGGTACTGAAGACGACAATATCGTCCAAATAAACCAGACAAACTGTATTCTGAAGGTCTTTTAGAACATTGTCCATTACGCGTTGGAAAGTGGACGGGGAATTTTTTAAACCCATTGGCATACGTAAGAACTCATAGTGACCGTTTTCTACATTGAATGCGGTCTTCGGAACATCACCAGGTTCCATTTCTATCTGAAAAAATCCGCTAGCAAGGTCTAGGGTGGTGAAATACTGACAATTACCAAGTTTATCTAAAATGTCATTGATGTTAGGTATCGGGTATTTGTCATCGTAAGTCTTTTCGTTCAACTTACGAAAATCTACAACGAGGCGCCACTTAGTTTTACCGGAGACGTCGGCCTTCTTCGGTACTACCCATATAGGCGAACTCCAAGCGGACTCTGATGGTCGAATAATACCCTGATCTAACATTTTGCCTATCTGGTCCCTAACTTCGTCTCTATGAATATACGGATAGCGATAACTCTTCGTATATACGGGAATTTCGTCCGATGTTCTAATGCTGTGTTTGATTTTATTCGTGAAGGTTAATCTTTCTCCATCGATATAAAATACATCCGCGTATTTTCTACAAAGCATTTCTAAGTTCGCGCGTTCTTCGGCATTTAAATGGTCCGTACGTAAACGCGATAGAACTTCGTCCGCGCGCGTTGATGTCAAAGGGGTACGCGAGCACTCAACATTATATGTTTCGGCTTGGACGGGGCGATCTAACGAAAATATTAAGTCGTGTTGCGTCGGATTCGTAACTTCTATAAATCCGCGGTTATTCTGAACGGTAGTTAAACACTGATTAATAATGCAATTTGAAATAGTCTGTTCATTAATTAATGCATCACCGTCTTGTAAGTTAATAGGAATTTTTATAATTTTTGATGAATTGGCCGGTATAATATCTTCGTACCAGTTAACGTTTCGCGAGTTGTACATACTTATAGGATTCGTCGAATTACGTGTTATGAGAACTTTATCTTTTAAATCTATTTTGGCTTCCCAATTTTCTAACAAATCTAGTCCTATAAGACCGTCAAAGTAATCGTGAAATTTATAAATGTACAATTTAATGTTATCAGTTTCATCAAATTCTGAAAAGCAAGGAATATTAATCGAATAATTATTCCTAGATGTTGCATGAACGTTAGTTACTTCAAATGGATCAAAATTAAGCGGCAAGTGTGAATAAAAACTCTCAATGGCATTCGGAGAAATAAAAGACTGATTCGCGCCCGTGTCTATAAGTAATTTTAAGGGCGGATCTGCAATTTGTATGAATGGAAGCTGCCTTTGAGTTTGCAAATTTAATTCTATTTTGACTTGTCGGATTTCGTACGCTTCTGAAAATCCGGCTCTTCTGCAGAGCTGGTAGAGGGCTGAGCCTCATCAGAGTAGCCTGAAGGGCATTCATTTGATTCATCACACATTGGTTCGGCTGTATAATAAGGTTCATGATAATAAAAATCGTTAGCTGTAAAATACTCATAAGGGTCACATGTATAAAATTCAGGATAGTAATAATCATAGCTGTCACACTCATTCATATTCATTTCCTTAGTTTTAAAATAATTTGAAGCAGGAATATTGCCATGCTTACGCCAATCATGACCAGTTAACTGGTTTCCCATAGGTCTTTCCCTAGCAACATAGTGGCTAACACCACTCATAGGCTTAGGGCCTTGATATTGAGACACATTCCTAGGAGCAAGCTGGAAATTATTTTGATTAGCGTTATAATTTTGTGGCGGCGCACGGAACATTTGTTGCGTGCGTGATGGCATATTCACAGGTCTAAAAGGCACATTTTGCTGGTAATTTGGCTTCCACATTTGTGGGACTGGCTGCATATTAGAGTTAAATGGAGGACGTGCAAAAGAATTGAATGGTTTAAACGCGGGCAAGGAATTGTATATTGGTATTGGCATTGGCTTTGGCGATTGAAACGGTTGTGACTTCTTTTCGGACACTGAATCATTACGGCCTTGAAGATACATAACGTTCAATTCCTCTTGCACAAACTCTAACGCTTTTTCAGCACTATCAGGACGCATGCATCTAATGCGAGACCCTAAGGGCTCTTTTAAACCACGCACAAACGCTTGCATTGTTAATTTCTTGTAAAGAATGCGTTTGGCTTCAACAGTGGTACTAACATTTTCATGCAATGTGACATAGGTCATAATGGTGCTGAACAAGTTAACACATTTATCATAAAATTCCTGTGGCGAACTATTCCCTTGTGTGGCTAACATAAGATCATTGTACAAAGCGGTCTCATCACGTTGGTCTGAAAAATTATTTATGAGGGCATTTTTAATGCTATTCCAATCTTCAGATATGCCGTTCGAATTTATAATACGTGCGGCTGGCCCAGTAATCTTATTAAGTACGCCGTTAATGAGACAGAGCTTTGCTAACTCATTGCCTGGATTTGCAGTTACATATTCGGCTACGATTTGATCACACAAATTTATAAACCGGGGGAGCACATGGGGGTTGCCGTCAAAATCGGGTACTAGGCGTAAGGCCTTGAAAATTGTGTCTACGTCAGTCATCTCGGTCGGTTGATATTCTATCGAGCCTAACGAGGAATTTAAAGTACTATCTAAATTATCTAAATCTACACTAATATTTCTATTTCTATCTAATTCAAGCCTACGAGCTACTATAGCACGCGCAGGCCCTCTAGGGGTAGTTTGCTTAGGATGAAAAATTTTGCACGATAATTAACACACTAAATTAGGAAAAGGGAAAGCAACGCACAGAAAAAATTGTGAGTGTACTTACATGAATTTCATTCTGGTTCCTCTGGGATCGATGTCTAGATTTATCCTCCGATCCGGACTCCAGGTTCTTTGGATACCCGGGCGCTGATTAATTCGATATGAGAATCTAAGCTACCCTAAGTATCCTACCGACTGCGCCAATTATGGATGTCGCCGCCGGAGGACCCAAAAAAAACCAAAATTAATTTATAATATTTAATTAAATTGAAATTACAATTAAAACTTAATGTTAAAGAAACCTAGTCTACTTCCTATCGATGCTAGAATAAGAATGACAGAGAGTTGATATAAAATTATACATTGCAAGTAAAATTGATTCACACGCTAAAATATAATAATGTGGAAAGTTCCAGTAAAGTGCGGCGTCGGATGGCGCCGGCCTCCTTTGGGTTCGATGATACTTCTTTCTGCTAACGCTGCAAATCCGGTGTTGCAATAGGTGTAAAGGCGTTTACATAAAATACGTATTCGCTGCAATTTCGTAAGGGGCTGTCCATATAACAAAAGGGGGCCGAATGCACCAGTCATAACGACACTAAACCACAAAACACTGTATAATTTTCACATACGTCTGTCTGTCCGTAATATCACTATTTACATACAGCCCTTTGTTTGACGTGTAATTGCTTGTCCGTATGTGTCGTTTTGTAGATTTGTCAACGCTATTTAGTTGCATGGTAATCTATAGGCTTGTGCCGAATAGATTATGGAAATACTCGTTTGTTGGTATTTAAGGAATGTAAAGTAAATGTTAGCAAAAGAGATACTTATACAGAAAAAGAAAATATATTTAAAAAAAAAATGGTGAAAATCTTCAAGTCTTAATTGCTTAGGTTAATGCATAATTGTAATAAAAACATTAGCTTTAAATGATTTTTCACACAGAAAAGGTAACAGTTATGGTTTCAATATCTGCTAAGTAGTCATGTGGATTGTTAGTAAAATCAGCAAATACTAAACTAATACAAGTGAGTCAGCTGTATGATGACAATGATGTAAGTGACAACCAACTGCAGCACGAGCACAGGCAGGGAGCAGTCGAGGGGTATTTATCCTCCACACGCGGTATTGGAGCGGCCGAGCTTCTATGTAGCGGATGAACCTTACAATAATACCTATACTAAACTAATACAAGTGAGTCAGCTGTATGATGAAAATGATGTAAGTGACAACCAACTGCAGCACGAGCACAGGCAGGGAGCA
Source organism: Watsonalla cultraria (assembly GCA_964035505.1). NCBI lineage: Eukaryota > Metazoa > Arthropoda > Insecta > Lepidoptera > Drepanidae > Watsonalla > Watsonalla cultraria. Next base: position 7,544,340 of record OZ037730.1, read on the forward strand.
GTCGAGGGGTATTATCCTCCACACGCGGTACTTGAGCGGCCGAGCTTCTATGTAGCGGATGAACCTTACAATAATACCTATACTAAACTAATACAAGTGAGTCAGCTGTATGATGACAATGATGTAAGTGACAACCAACTGCAGCACGAGCACAGGCAGGGAGCAGTCGAGGGGTATTATCCTCCACACGCGGTACTTGAGTGGCCGAGCTTCTATGTAGCGGATGAACCTCAATATATCCGAGCTGCGATTAGCATCTGAAAAAAAAGTAAATTAAAATTATATCTTGTGAGTACTGATCTTGATTCGGATAATAAATAATGTTGCCAACAAGCTTATTTGAATTCTAGTAAAAAAATAGCAAGGACAGAAAAACTAATCAAAATCTTACTGTTTTCTTCAAGCAATCGGTCATGCAGTACGATTTTTATCTTCTCAGTTTGTACGGAGAGCGAGTCTGCACATAGTGCCGGAGAGTACATGATCAACATTGTCTCGATTAGAGATAAATATCCTGTGACTATACTAGAAAAGTGTGCCTGAAATAAAATAAAAAAACATTCTTATTTTAATTGTTGTAAATTAGGTTCCACGAATATTATCAACATACTAAAAATACTCACAGTTTTGCTGAGATAATCAGTAAATGCCAAACTTCCATAAATAGATAATAATAGCATTGGGACGTTGAATAACAGTGACACGAAGTACTGTAACATTAATGATTGCAATGTATATGGTTATGTGAAATCTACAACGAAGACATAATGATACCAACCACGGAGTCGAAGCCACTCTTGACACGATTGATGGAATATATCAGAGATTTGTATAAATGTTGGAACTTGACTACATCTGTTGTGCAGTCCATCAACAGCGGAGGAAACCTGACTAACCGACAGTACGCCGTATAGAAAATAAAAAAATAAACAATTACTATGAAATCACAAGTGCCATAAATTATAATGCTTAGATTCATTATAAACTGTGGCTTCTCACAATATTGAGGATAGTAATAGCAGTACATCATAATTAAACTTCCCCTTAGTGTAATAAGGGACAAACACGTCAAAAACATTTTCACTTCCCAATTGTAAGATTTGCTTTTAACACCAAGTTGTTGATCTAATATGAACAATTCCTTTTGATAGTCACAAAATGACAAATCCTTTCGACATAGGAGAAACGTCATGAAGTAACATACATATTGGATTATACTCAAACAATACCAAAATGCATCAATGTTGTTTATGAGTTCATAGAATGAGTACGCACAAACAGTAGACACAGAGAAGCATTGTATTATAGACTGGAGCTTAAACAGCCAGTTCACTCTATTGCTCTCACTTTTGAAATAACCCAAATCAAACGTAAATATAATTTGCATGAATTTGAAGATAAAATTCCACTTCCTAGACGCTTTAATATCATTATGATTTTGAAGAAAAAGTAAGTCAATCGTGCTAATATTTTTGACTTTCATTTTTAAGTTTCTTTGTAAGTGTAAGGTGTAAGCGTTAGTATTGCCCGACGATAAGTACCTAATAGTAATGACATTTAACTAATCCAGTATCGCACTCTATTAATTTATTTGTTTCATTAGATTGCTTTCTGTAATATTACTTCTCATACAAATATTGATCATTGGATTGGAAATGAATTTATAAATTACTAGCTGTGCTCTGCGGTTTCACCCGCGTAGATTTAATTCGATTTCCGCGGAACCCTAAATTTACTTTATAAATAAAAGTAGCCTAAGTTACTACTTGAAACATCAGCTACCTGCCAGTGAAAGTCCCGTTAAAATCGGTCCAGCCGTTTCAGAGATTACCCGGAACAAACAGACAGACAGACAGACAGACGGACAGACAGACAGAGAATTTTTTTAATTTTTTCAGTGCCTGTAGCGTTTATACTTTCATATGCATTTAGTGAAATGCTGTTATTTTGGAATTACAAACAGACACTTCAATTTTATTTATCTGTATAGATTTAATTATATTACGCCCCGGCGAGGCACTTACGAACGACGAGAAAATTAGAGGTAGCTTTCTAAAAATCAAAAAAACTTAATCACATATTCATAAGTAATTTATGTTTAACTAGCTCTGCCCCGCGGTTTCACCCGTGTAGACTTTATTGTGTTATATATATTGTGGAACGGGATATCCTATGTCCTTCTCCTGGTTCTAAGCTACCTCCCCACCAATTTTCAGCCAAATCGATTCAGCCGTTCTTGAGTTATAAATAGTGTAACTAACACGACTTTCTTTTATATATATAGATATAAGAGTAGAATAAATATTCTCTGCGATCTCCATAGAAACGACGCTTCGTACAAAAAAAATACATCTTTGGTGAATAGCACACGTATTTTAATTAATTCTCAAAAAATTCGTCATCTTGTCCTTCACCTGAAATCTTGTGATATAACTTCACTGCACATACGTTTTTATGAATCATTGGTTCAGATTATAAAACGCGTCGCTTTCCCTGCATGTCTCTCAGATCGCAACTTTTTATAAATAATAGGGTGTATGTTGAATAAAGTTGAATATAAATAGTAAGTTAATAAATATTTCGGTTTATTTAAGTATATTCTAACTCTAGTTGGATGTATATGTAAGCTGTAGATAGTAAGGACGAGAAATTATTGTGAATTTTATTATATTAATTATTATAATTTGAAATGTACACGCGCGTGTATAATGTTTCAATTCAGGCTCGAAAATCTCTAAAGCTCTAGATTCAGTCTTTTATATGTATGTGAAAATTATAGACTAAAACATATAGCATTTCGGAATATTACTTTATTGAAGGATTCACTAAAGCATTTTATTCAAAGCTGTGTAAATTGATCGGTTGATATAACTTGGACAAACCACAATTATTAATGCTTAAAAATATATTTTATTCGTTTGAAATTAACAGCAAAACCTATACTAAACTAATACAAGTGAGCCAGCTGTATGATGACAGTGATGTAAGTGACAACCAACTGCAGCACGAGCACAGGCAGGGAGCAGTCGAGGGGTATTATCCTCCACACGCGGTACTTGAGCGGCCGAGCTTCTATGTAGCGGATGAACCTTACAATAATACCTATACTAAACTAATACAAGTGAGTCAGCTGTATGATGACAATGATGTAAGTGACAACCAACTGCAGCACGAGCACAGGCAGGGAGCAGTCGAGGGGTATTATCCTCCACACGCGGTACTTGAGCGGCCGAGCTTCTATGTAGCGGATGAACCTTACTATGTCCGAGCTGCGTTTTTTATCTGAAAAGAAAGAGTCAGTAAATTTAAACTCTTTTTTAGCGCTGACTATTGCAGATGAATGAATATAAGGACTACTGAATTGGATTCGGAGAATACAAAATGTTGCTTACTAAAGATTTTAATATTAGCAAGGACAAATAAAGGAATCTAAATCTTACTATTTTCTTGGAGCAATCGGTCATGTAGCACGATTTTCATGTTCTCAGCTTGTACGGAGAGTGAGTCTGCACATAGTGCCGGGGAGTACATGATCAACATTGTTTCGGCCAGAGATAAATGTCCTGTGACTAAACGGGAATAGTGTGTCTGAAATAAAAAGTAATAATTACATTAACAAAATCAAATATGCCCACGCCATCCCAGAAGGGTCATCGAAAGAGCAAGAAGAGGTGTTGTAACAACAACACCCACGTTTCACCGAATATGATTAAGTGCCAACGTGACAGAGGGTAAGTCCATCGCCGTCTCAAGCACTAAACATACGTCTTTTAATTTCTTTTCAGACATATGCAGGTTTCCTCACCATGTTTTCCGTCACCGTTGAGCACGTGGGATGAAACCGGCACTTACGTCATAAACCAAAAACATTGGTGCAGTCCGCTTGTGTCGCTTGCCAAGCAGCTTGCAGGAGACTGCTTTAATCCCACGGCCACTACCGCTCTTAATTAGGGTCATGTAACATAAATAAACGTACTCACAGTTATGTTGACTATATCTGTATATGTCAAGCTTCCGTATATAGATAATAACAGCATTGGGATGTTGAATAACAGTGACACGAAGTACTGAAATATTAATCGTTGCAATGTATAATATAATAATGATTTCCTAACGAATTTCAGTAACGGTGGCTAATCTCAACGGGGATCAGCCATCTGCGCAGGAGATATTATAGTGCACAAGTGTGTGCGCAAACACAGGTGCGCTCTTTATTCCCTCTCAGCTCATTGCAATGTATATGGTTATGTGAAATGTACAACGAAGACAACATGATACCAACCACGGAGTCGAAGGCACTCTTGACCCATTGATGGAATATATCAGGGATTTGTACAAATGTTGGAACTTGACTACATCTGTTGTGCAGTCCATCAACAGCGGAGGAAACCTGACTAACCGACAGTACGCCGTATAGAAAATAAAAAAATAAACAATTACTATGAAATCACAGGTGCCGTAAATTGCAATACTTAGATTCATTATAAACTGAGGTTTAGCACAATAATAAGGGTAGAAATAGCAGTAAGTAAGAATTAAACTTCCCCTCAGTGTTATAAGGGTTAAACAGGTCAAAAACATTTTCAATTCCCAATTGTAAGATTTGCTTTTAACACCAAGTTGTTGATCTAATATGAACAATTCCTTTTGATAGTCACAAAAAGACAAATCCTTTCGACATAGGAGAAACGTCATGAAGTAACATATATATTGGATTATACCCAAACAATACCAAAATGCATCAATGTTGTTTATGAGTTCATAGAATGAGTACGCACAAACAGTAGACACAGAGAAGCATTGTATTATAGACTGGAGCTTAAACAGCCAGTTCACTCTATTGCTCTCACTTTTGAAATAACCCAAATCAAACGTAAATATAATTTGCATGAATTTGAAGATAAAATTCCACTTCCTAGACGCTTTAATATCATTATGATTTTGAAGAAACTTTACGTCAATCTTGTGTGTATTTTTAACTTTCATTTTATCGTTTCTTTAGAGCTGTAAGCGTTTGTATTGCTCGAGAACCAGTATCAGTAATGACTATCAACCAATCCATTATCGCATACTTTATGTAATAAAGTAATAGAATGCATCGCGTTGCACTGCGATAATGGATTCAAGTCAATAATTTTGTTTCATTATGTTGCTGTCCGTAATATTACATCTGATATATCTATACATCTATACATATACATACAGATAAATAAAATTGAAGTGTCTGTTTGTAATTTCAAAATAACGGCTTTTCAATAAATGCATATGAAAGTACACTACTGACACTGAAAAATCTTTTTTTTTTATTTTTTTCTGTCTGTCCGTCTGTCTGTCTGTCTATCTGTCTGTTTGTTCCGGGTAATCTCTGAGACGGCTAGACCGATTTCAACGGGTCTTTCACTGGCAGGTAGCTGATGTTACTTTTAATTTAGAAATTTAAAATTATTAGGGTTCCGCGGTCCACCCATGAAATTATGTCAACGCGGGTGAAACCGTGGGGCGCAGCTAATATTATAATGTTTTGTTTCTTTATTTGATTCGATGATTTCTACCAATAATAATAACTTAGACTTGTTTAGTAGTAGTAGTTAAAGGAACAGCTAAAGGCAAATTTGACGATAATAATAGCAATGATTTGAGCTAAAACGGTGGAATAGAATGCAACACATCAAATTTGGCTCTCAATTGGAAAATTTTACTGTCAAATAACATTTTGTATTAACAAGTTATGACTTTAAAATAACTACTAACTTTTAGTTTGAGTCATGACGTCACAAATGTTGCAACATTTTTTTTGCCTAACGCCTAAAGTGCTTTTAAAATTTTTTCATCAAAATTCAGATTTATTATCCATTCAATGTTCATTAGTTATTAACACTAAATAATTACATCGGTCGTCCAAATTCTACGTAATAATCAAAAAAACTAAAAAAGCACCAATATAATCAAGCAAATGAAATGATCCTATGGATTGCTTTTAAAGGAAATTACTGGGCGCTCAAAAGATAACGCGGAAGTATTTTTGGATACTAATTACATTTATTGATATAAATTCAGTTTTTGGTAAACATTCTATGAGATCAGTACTGAGTACAGTGAAATAATAAAAAAATGGAATGTCAGCGCCACCAAAACTTTAAAGTAAATCTAAAACGCATCTCTTTGTTAAGAATTATCCTCTGCATCCGATTGGCATTCGGTAGTTACAGCAACTTAAGCTCTTCGAAAAATGTATCTTACTTTTTGCGAATTTATTGCATTATTCTGAATGTCAGTATTAGTATTGGGCTTTTATCGACAGGAAACCTCTGGCCAGCATTCATTGTTATGGAAAACATTATTTGCGCGATACACTCTCTTTATACGGCTGAAAAGTTTTTGTTTAAATTCTGTAGCTCCATCAGAACTTGTGACGTCATCATGAGCAATACATTGTCGCATTTCCCTCATTTTTTTGCCACTTTTACCGTAACTATTGTGCTAAGGATCATTGGCGCTGTGTTTTTTGGAATCGTTTTTAGCAACGTGTTTTCCTTTTTTGGGCTGTTCAGCTTAATTTTTTGTACGGCGTCTATTGACTTGAGTCATATGAGCATGAACATGATCCTGTCTGCGCTCTATAGTAGGATGAGTGCGTTGAGGAAGACGTGTGAGTCTCGACGGGTGTCTGTGGTCATTGTGGGACGGAACGACGTCGCTGAAAGCATCAGACATATCAGGAAGTGTTTGTATAATTACGACAGTCTTTTGGACAGCTTTCAGCAAATCAATAAAGAAGTTCAGTGTTTGGTAAGAATGTATTTGTTTTGTATGCTTAAAGCTTTTTTTAACGCCATAAAGGTGGCAAACAAGAGTTCTGCCTACCTGTAGTAAGTAGGTACCAGGGGCATGGTGACCCTGATTTTGTCCACACTATCATACGAAGTGGTGGTTCAATTAATCTTCATTGAAAACCCTCACGAATGGATTCAAACTATTGGCCTTCTAAGGGTTGCAGGAACTGGAAAAAACAGGCTTATTTTAAGTTTCCGCAAAAAGGCATCGATATGAATAAATGGTAACAAACATATTTATATAAAGCGATACAACATTAAATACCGATCTATTTTACTACTCGCGTCAGCTACTTACAGTAAATGAGACTAAAATATAAGAGGTACAAGTTGTACCAATGGAGATTTATGATATATCGTTTTTGAGAAACAGTGATTAATTTTACATATTTCATTTATGCTGTAGGCTCTCCAAGTAAAGAATATTTGCCATCAGCTCCGAATATTCTTGCAGTTTCTTGTGAATCAACTTGCAAATCAGTCAGGACTTCTCCGGTCCACTGCTATTGGCGACCTTACTCCCGCAGGAAAACAACACTCAAAGGATATTATGGACTCCTCAGTAAGGTGGTGGTACAGTACAAACCCAGTTGGGCGGCTCCAAATATAGGAAGGGAGTTACTATGCCTTACTTCTCTTGAAATTGTAATATATATTGTATCCATGGAAGCTTTATGTGATTACAGGAACTGTTAAATTGTGGCAAGGTTTCTTTTGATGCATGTTAATGTATCTAAATCAATTAAAGACAAATCATTGGACCACAAAGAGTCGATAAGAAGAAGAATTTTAATATCAAGTTCTATTTTTCAGATGACTATCGTATTACTCGTGGCATTTCCAAAGATGGTGATGTTTATATATTTTTTCCTCAAATCTATTATTCGGGTAAGTTTGATTTTAATTTGTATACACGATATAGCACCTACTATTCTATCGTACTTGCTCATGGCTGTATTCCACGAAAAGGTAGGCAGAGGTGTATGTGTGTAGCATACCCACAGTTTTAAGTGGCATGTAATAGGAGACAAACCTATTGCACTAACCGGGCACTAATTCCGACTTCTGCTACAAGGAAATTACTAATGGAAACGCAATAACATTTTCCCCGACCCAGGGATCGAACCCAAAACTTCATGATCTGCAGTAGCATTTGCGACTTCTCACTAAAACCCCCCCGGTGGCCATCCTCAGTGCTCAGGAGGGACTCCGGGTACTCTGATAGATCGCACCGATAGACCAACGAGGTCGGTGACTATTGGAACACTTCTTTATATTTACAGGGTGGTGGTGGTGCATTAATGATGCCGCTTACAGTGGACTTAATTCTAATAATATCGCAAATATCAATTCCGGCTGTTTTTGCTGAACTGATCAGCTATGAAGTGGACAACATTAAGAAGTTCCTAAACATCCAAATACAGCAATGTTCAGGTACCTTATTAGCACAAGTTCAGGTGTTGCGTTACTTAGATATTTAGTGATTGGAAACCCAAAAATATTCAGCACTTCAACTCAATTGATAAACTTCCCAGAAAGATCCAGCGCAGATGATTGTGTGTCAACGTGAAAGATGTTGAATCCATCGTCAGACACCACAATGATGTAATATATAAGCTTTATGAGTGTAACATTTCATAAAATCCATTTTAGTAATTTCTGCGTGAAACAGTAACAAACAACTATACATCCATACTCACATTTCTAATAATAGTAGGGTAGTAGAATAAGATGTTATTTCAATATTGATGTGTGTATGGTAACAGATGCATGCGTCCACGAGGAGCTGGAAGTCATGCTGGAATACCTGCGCCAGCGCCCGTTCCGTTGCGTCATCTGGCGAGTGGTGCCACTCGACGTCACTCTGCCTGTCACTTTCTTCACTGTCACCGTAACTTACGTCGTCGCATTTCTGCAGCTCTTGAAATAATTTCACGATATCACTTATTCTAGATCTAAAATTATTGTGTGAAAAATGTTATTATAATTATATGTGATAATTAATGAGTTTTATAAGTTAATGCATGAGCACAACAATCCAATCAGGCGATGTTACTAGCAACCGACACGATCTTTATGGTGATAAGTTCTCATTTGGTGATGAATATTTAGTTTATAAAGCTCTCTCATGTTTAGGTGAATGCGGACGTTAGGAGAAGCCGTGCTGGCGACAAATGATCTCAATTTGGTGCCTGAATGGCGTGAATCCTCACAGTTCCTAAGTCATGGAGCGAGCCGTAAGCGGCGGAGCAGCTCATTCGGTGTTTACTTATTAGGAGGTGCTCTTGTTAGCAAATTTTGATTTGATTATCGAATGAAATTATGTTATAGAAATTAACTGGTATGAAATAAATAGTTTTGTTTGTTGCATGTTTTTTTTTTAAATATTTGAGGTCATCGCTTCATGATAAGTATGAAATAAGAAAAATTACATAAATGAACGTTACTTTATTGGCTTGCACTAATACCTGTACTAAACTAATACAAGTGAGTCAGCTGTATGATGACAATGATGTAAGTGACAACCAACTGCAGCACGAGCACAGGCAGGGAGCAGTCGAGGGGTATTATCCTCCACACGCGGTACTTGAGCGGCCGAGCTTCTATGTAGCGGATGAACCTTACTATGTCCGAGCTGCATTTTGCATCTGAAAGAGATTGTTTTATTAGTTCCGTAGTTATTTTAAACTATTATTCCCTTATGTATATTATTCTGTAAATGGTACTCGACACTTACCGTTTTCATTGAGAAGTCTTTCATGCAATATTATCTTAATCTTCTCAGCTTCAGCCGATAGCATATCAGCACAGAGTGCAGGAGAAAATATTATTAAGAATGTGTAGAGCACTGATGTATATGTCCCTACTTTTCTGTAGATTTTAGCCTGGAATATATAAACTATTTAAAGATCTTTTTAAACTCGTGACAGCAGTCAAATAACAACGACTGAAAGAGATTTTTTTGAATATGATACTTACATTGGTGTTCGTATATTCACTGTACGCTAGGGTTGCGTAAATTGCAAACAACAACTCGGGCACATTGTACAACAGCGACACAACGTACTAAAACCAATAAAATGCGTTTCAATAAAAAATATACTAGCTGTGCCTTATGGTTTCACCTGCGTAGACTTAATTTCATTGGAAGCTTTATTTCACGGAACACTATTTGTTTTTAACTAATGCCTACATTACTCTTTGCATCATCAGCTATCTGCCAGTGAAAGTCCTGCTAAATTGGTCCTGTTGTTTCAGAGATTAGCCGTTTTAGTTATTTTAATAATTTGATTTCATTTTAGGTTCCGAATTTTTGAAATCGGTCCAGTATTTTTGACCCAATTCGTTACAAACATACCAACAAATCTTTCCTCTTTATAATATTAGCATAGATATTATATATACTTAAGTAATAAAAATTTTGATGTTCCTCAGAACAAAATTAAAACACATATGGCTTATTTTATAATAAGACATTGCCTTTTCGTCCCTAAATTTACATACGTCTTGCGCAGCAGCCCTTTGTGGAAAGACCGCCAAATTTTACAGAGTCTAGATAATCAAATCCGATCAACTTTATCCGCAATTTGCAATATTGATTTGGACGACAGAACGTGGTCCCAGGCTACCCTGCCTATTAGGTTTGGTGGACTGGGAATTCGCAAAATTTCAGATGTGGCCCTGCCGGCTTTTCTGGCTTCAGTTCACAGTGTGCGCAACCTCACTAGCAATATTCTGTTTCCGTCACTCAGTGACTGTGAGGTTTCGTTCCTGACTGAGGCCAGAAATACTTGGCTTATGGCCTGCCCCAACACTGACTTGCCGCTGGGACCGCAATCTCAAAAGCAGTGGGACGAGCCTATCAGCAGGTTGCATTATAATACACTTCTTGAAAGTAGTTTAATCTGTGCTGATCGTGCTCGCCATTTGGCTGTATCTAAATGGGAGTCTGGTCTTTGGCTTCAGGCCCTACCATCTTATAACATCGGTACGCTTCTGGATGACACAACGTTCAGATTGTGTGCTTGTTTGCGTTTAGGCGCAAAATGTATTGTCCCTCATCGGTGTCACTGTGGTGATAGTGTAGACATTTTCGGACACCATGGCCTGTCATGCGTCAGCAGCGCCGGTCGGCGATCTCGTCATTCTTCCATCAATGACCTAATACGGCGGGCTCTGGTCACCGCCGGGGTGCCTGCTGTACTGGAACCAGTAGGTTTGGCGCGCGGCGATGGCCGGAGACCCGATGGTATGTCGCTGGTGCCGTGGAGATTGGGGCGGCCGCTGGTGTGGGATGCCACGTGTGTCGATACGTTGGCTCCGTCCCATCTCCCCGGCACTGCTGTGGCGGCCGGTGCTGCTGCTGCTCAGCAGGAGTGCCTCAAGCGCCGGAAATATGCTTGCATTGGTCAAGGATACATATTTTCTGCGTTTGCGGTTGAAACTCTGGGGCCTTGGGATCCGGATACTCATCAGCTTTTCAAAGAGCTTGCAAGTCGTCTGGTAGAAGCCTCTCGTGACAAGAGAGCTGGGGCTTTTCTCGCTCAGAGAATCAGCATTGCTATTCAACGTGGCAATGCTGCCAGCCTTCTTGGCACGATTCCGAGAGACACCGACTTGGGACAAGTTTTCTACATTTAATTAGTTTTAAGTACTGTTCCTTGTATATATAATTAAGTTTATTTATAAAAATATATAATAACATGCAACAACTACTAACCACTGAATCAAACGGCCTTTTAACCTTATTAATAGATTCAATCAGCGATTTATACAAATGTTGAAATCCGACAATGTTTGTTGTATCCATCAAGATCGAAGGAAATTGAGCTAACCGACAGTACGCAGAGTAAAAAACAAAAAAATGTACGGTCAATATGAAATCCATACACAAAGACACTTCGACAATGAGTAGTATTATATATCGCGGTTTTATACACGATTCCGGGTGAAAAATGCAGTAACCACCACAAAAAAATGTTCTAGAGGCTATCAAGAAGATACAAGCCAAAATGAATTTCATTTCCACTTTATAAGATTTAGTTTTGACACGTAAAACTTGATCTAACTTTGCTAACTCTCGTTGGTATTCACAAAATGTCATAGCTTTACGAGTGATGGCAAACGCGGCATAAAACGTAGTATATTTAACGAACATAACACTATACCGCAACGCTACTTTATAGTGATAATGTGAAAAAAATGCTTCTAAAGAAACAGCTGAAGCGATAAAACACTGTATTAAAGATTGAAGCCTTAAAAGCCAATTGACTGCAATGCTTTCACTTTTAAAATACCCCAAATCGAACGAAAATAAAATTTGCGTGAATTTAAAAACCACATTCCAACGGTTGTAACTTTTGCGTTCATATTTTTTTTGAGATTGATAAGGTTTTACGGCTATTATTCCAGAATTAATAATTTTCATTTTGTAAACAATTAAGTGCGATGTCTTGTTTATACAACAGAGTAACAACTACTATGATAATAATTCAACGTAGTGACATTATTATTGAATTGATCACTTTGTCAGTCTTTATTTTATTACATCGCTTTTAATAATATTACAATCCAATGTACATTATGATTTATCATTATTGACACCTGATGGACACTACTAAATGAATTATAGTCCAGACTAGCTGTGCCCCGCGGTTTCACCCGCGTAGATTTAGTTTTATCCATATTGTCGCGGAACCCTAATATTTTTATTTTTAATAAATAAAAGAAATTACTCCTTGAAACATCAGCTACCTGCCAGTGAAAGTCCAGCCGTTTAAGAGATTACCCGGACCAAACAGACAGACAGACAGACAGAGAAACATTTTAATACTAGGTTTTTTGGTGTCAGTAGGGTGTATACTTTCATGTGCATTTAGTGAAAAGCTGTTATTTTGGAATTACAAAGAGACACTTCAATTTTATTTATCTGTATAGGGGCCCTACCATGACCTCATATTGCCATGATAGTTTAACTCTTATTATGAGACCGATGTATATGACGTGTATAAGTCTGTCACTGTCACACAGTGGAACTATTATGGCAATAAGAGCTTATGGTAAAGCCCCAGTTTTAATGAGATGCTTATCTTTGTAATTAATTAAAAGGTATTAATTTACCAAAAGGTACATAAGATGTCGTTAGCTAAAAATATCTCTATTTGATTAAACTTTAACTATGTTCTTTCAAATTGTCATAATGACATCATGGCATACATCTATCTTATAATGCCTTTATGCGAGCAATATTCAAATAATCAAAATCTATACAGATAAATAAAATTGAAGTGTCTGTTTGTAATTCAAAAATTACAGCTTTTCACTAAATACATATGAAAGTATACACGCTACTGACACTAAAAAAACCAAGTTTTAAAATTTTTCTCTGTCTGTCTGTCTGTCTGACTGTTTGTTGCGGGTAATCTCCGAAACGGCTGGACGGATTTTAACGGGGCTTTCACTGGTAGGTAGCTAATGTTTCAAGGAGTAACTTAGGCTCCTTTTATTTATTAAAACTATTAGGGTTCCGCGAAAATAAGGATGACTGAATCTACGCGGGTGAAACCGCGGGGCACAGCTAGTTATATATATAATCAGAATATCGGAACCGATTTTTTTTTAATTTTAGTATACGTAGAGTTTCGGGGCAGTGAAAAACTGCTTCAATATCATTAGAATAGGACTCTTTCCGACTTCAAATATCCATTTGGACACAATTTAACAAAAAAACAAGCTAGGGTAATCAAGGTACTAATTATGAGTGTTACGCTAAGCTAACTATTACCCCGTCTTGTAAAGCAAAGTCACATACCTACCGTTATAAAGTACTGTTCAAGCGCGTTATTCACTCAGGTTTCTCAGCGTCGAACTCGACGACGAGCTTTGGTTTAAATCATATGAAATTGATACATAACTTATAGAGGATAAGGTTCAATTTCGTATCTTTAAAACCGACACTCGAAGACGAAACGAGGCAGGTTCCCAATTTATTTTTGCATACCAAGGATCGACATTATCATTTATATATAGTAGTCATTAGTAATTATTTTCTAGGCATTTGCTTAATTGCATGCATTGTAATGATTTTTTGGACACCGCCGTATTTAGTCACAAATTGCCCAAAACTTTAATTAATGCATTAATCCTATTTCTTAATGATTTAATTACCAAATGTATCGTTAACAGCGGTTGTATAAATGCATTATATAAAAGATGTCGGTTATATTGTGCCAGTAGTAACTTATAGATACAAGTTGGTAACAGTTACGAGATTATAAAATGATATTCTACCGTTTGGCATTGCAAAGGTAAGTGATATTATTTTAAGTAAAGAGTGTCCTGAGTATCGTCTTGTTGCAACCTCCTCTGATATTTTATGCATACCATATCAATTAAATTCTCTTTCTGTCTGTATGTTCCGGCTAATCTCTGAACTGGACCGAGTTTAACGGAAGACTTTCACAGGCAGATAGCTGAGTTAGGAGCGATTTTTTTAATTTAAAAAAAGGTAACTTAGAAATAAAGCTACCCTTGAAATGGAGTTCACGCGGGTGAAACGACTTCACAGTTTTTATAAAAACCAATCCATTTTTCCAGAATAATCGAGTACTTCGACCTCCATCACCTGTTCGAACAAGACGAGCAGCGCCAGATTCTACTCCACAAGAAACCGAAGCAAATCTACAGGACACAATTACGCACCAACAGAAAGTTAAACCTTTGTGTGTCAACCCTATTATCACTACTCAGCATGTTACTCTGTCTCACGCTACCCTTCGCAGCCCTGGAAAACCCGTGCAACATCTTCAAGAACCACAACTTATTATACAACCTGATGAAATGGTTAGAAAGCCACATGCCAATGATTGACAGGCTGATAATAGCGCTTTTAGTTTTGTTGGTTTATTTTTCCTTGACGACGGTGTTCGATGGGATACGGAATACCAATATAAGCATGAGTCCTTGGGTGGAACGAGGAAAGTATGTCGGTAGGAGGAAGAGGATTTGAATCTGTATTCTTCTTCATCTTCAAGTGCCTATTTTCTGCCGTCCCCTGCGAGGTTCCAACTCCGCAGCGCTTTTGATGCCGGTCTATTCGCGAATGTTCCTCAACCAAGACTTCTTTCTGCGACCAACTCCTGTCGGTTACTTTGCCGTTCGTGATGAGTTGGATTGGTATCTCTCGTGACTAAGAATCAGTATTCTAGCACGCGACAAATCACTGTTGAATTCTGAATACGAAGTGATTCTTGAAAGAGCGGTCGTGGTCATCAGCTATTCGACACGAAATTAGCATGAAAATTTAAATTTTGAACTTAAAATATAACCTCAGTTTTGTCAACAAGGTAATTAATTCGGTTTAAAAACATTATCTTGTATGAACTGTGAATTTGTTACTTATTAATTTGATTAAACCATAACGTATAATTAAATATGAATATTTTCATATTGTAATGTTTTTTATTTTCTAGAACTTCCCAAATATCGCAAAAAGTAGTAAATATTTTTTTGCTTAGTGAAAACCTTATACGTATATAACATATAAGCTACAATCAGTATGAAATCTAACAAATCGTTACTTAGACTATCATTATTTAAGAAAAATTACGTATATATATCTAAGTTTTTATTGCTTATTGTTTATTGCTTTTATTGTTAATCTTACGCGGGTTAAACCGCGTAGCACACTTAGTTCAGTGATAACTTGTGTATTATTATAAATGTTGCCATCAATAATAATATATTTAAATACTGGCAGATAGCTGATGTGACAAGGAGTAACATAGATAACAATTATAAAAAAAACATACAGTCGAATTGATAACCTGCCTTTTTTGAAGTTGGGTAAAAATAGGGTTCCACAAAATAACGCATGAAATTCTACGCGGGTATAACCGTATTTTAAAATAATTGATGGCTGGATTATGACAGCTCTATCAAATCAATTGCTGAAACTCATTGACTTAACAAAAAAGTATTTACGTGATAATGGATTGAAAGAGTCATAGCTATCAAAAACCATCGGGCAATACAAACGCTTATAACACACAAACATTTCAACAATGAAAGTAAAGAATCGTGAAAAAATTACCGTAACATTCCTCCAAGATCAAAATGAACATAAAATATCCAAGATATGGATCCTATTTCTAAAATTCGCGCAAATTATATTTTCGTATGATTTAGGCTATTTCAAAAGTGAAAGCAGTGGGGTGAATCTGATTTTCAAACTACAATCTATGATTCAATGTATTTCTATATCAGCTGTTTGCATTATCACAAATTTCGCATGTTTGGAGTTCACTCTAGCATCTGAATACACTTTAGTAGTCTGCCAATACATAATTTACTACACGACGTTTCTTCTAACTCGAAAGGAACTATCATTTTGTGATTATCAAAAAGAATTGCTCATATTGGATCAACAGCTGGGTATTAAAAGTGAATCTTACAATATGGAACTTAAAATGTTTTCGCTTTGGTTATTCTTCACTGTTTTAAGAGGAACGTTTATACTGACTTACTGTTGTTTTTACTCTCAATATTGTGCTAAACCTCAGTTTATAATGTTTCTGACTAGTATCCTTTCCGTCGGCATGGATTTCATTACGATTGTTTATTTCTTTATTTTCTATACGGCGTACTGTCGGTTAGTCAGGTTTCCTCCGCTGTTGATGGACTGCACAACAGATGTAGTCAAGTTCCAACATTTGTACAAATCTCTGATATATTCCATCAATCGTGTCAAGAGTGACTTCGACTCCGTGGTTGGTATTAAATTACACACAGCTGTTTGACGGCCACAATCTTCTATGGCCAGATACTTTATTCGCTTTTTCTTAAATATTAATTGAAAGCATACCAATATAATTTTTATCTTTCTGTACTTTGTGTCACTCTTATTGACCATACCAACGCTAATGTTTTCGATATATGGAAGTTTGGTATTTACTAAGTATATCGATCAAAATGTAAGTATATATTTTTTTGTAATATATTCCAAAACATTATTGATGTAGGAAGAATACAAACACCACTTTAATCGGGCAGATTCGGACTTTGAACAGAAGATCGTTATCAAGTTATAGTCATTTAGGTACTACTCACTTTGCGATTTTTTTTTCCAGGCAAATGTACCCAGCATGCTAGCTGCATATTTATCTCTAATCGAGACCTTGACTATAATGAAAATTGTTCTACATGACAGACTCCTCGAAGAAACGAGTAAGCTTTAAAATATTATTCTATATTTAGTTGGTGTCTTCCATTCGACCAAAATGTCTTTAAAAGACCCATGTATTCGCAGTAATTTCTGCATTATCTCAGTGATTTGTATTGTGGATGGACTCAATGGCTGAGTTGGCAATATAATATTAAATTAATTGTTCTTAGCTCTTTGCGAGAGGACAGTATTTGATTATTTTACACTTTATAATGTTTCAAAAAATTTCAGGCCTCAGACGCAGCTCGGACATAGTAAGGTTTATCCGCTACATAGAAGCTCGGCCGCTCAAGTACCGCGTGTGGAGGATAATACCCCTCGACTGCTCCCTGCCTGTGCTCGTGCTGCAGTTGGTTGTCACTTACATCATTGTCATCATACAGCTGACTCACTTGTATTAGTTTAGTATAGGTATTATTGTAAGGTTCATCCGCTACATAGAAGCTCGGCCGCTCAAGTACCGCGTGTGGAGGATAATACCCCTCGACTGCTCCCTGCCTGTGCTCGTGCTGCAGTTGGTTGTCACTTACATCATTGTCATCATACAGCTGATTCACTTGTATTAGTTTAGTATAGGTATTATTGTAAGGTTCATCCGCTACATAGAAGCTCGGCCGCTCAAGTACCGCGTGTGGAGGATAATACCCCTCGACTGCTCCCTGCCTGTGCTCGTGCTGCAGTTGGTTGTCACTTACATCATTATCATCATACAACTGACTCACTTGTATTAGTTTAGTATAGGTATTATTGTAAGGTTCATCCGCTACATAGAATCTCGGCCGCTCAAGTACCACGTGTGGAGGATAATACCCCTCGACTGCTCCCTGCCTGTGCTCGTGCTGTCACTTGTATTAATTTAGTATAGGTAGGGATTTGTTTCAATAGACCATCCCTTGGTGATTGTTTGTTTTACTCTCTAGCTCTAAAACGAATGCTAAGGAATATTATTAGGTGAGATGTAAATAGAAAATAATATTATTCTCTTATACATATACACTCAAGCTGTAAAAATAAATTTCACTTCAGCAGAACTGAATCAAAATTTCCGAAACCCTGAAATATTCATGAGTGATACTGAAGGAAGTGACAATTTCTAGATACTCACTGTCTACTAGTGTGGAGATCAAAAAAGTGATAAAAAATATTTACTTGAAATTGGAAAATCCTCTTTATAAACCTTCGATCAACGTATATATCAGTATAGAAAGCTTGATTTCGCATACCTACCCTTATGTCTTCGATTAATTGAGATTAAAAAAAACTCGTTGCAAAACAGTTACATATGAAAATTAGAAATAAATATTATTATATTACTGTATAAGGACGTATAACAAAAAACAATTGTAATGAAATTATTGCGACCAACTTTGGTAAGAAGAAGAATTGCTTCGATAAATCTAACGTAATCGCCTCTTCGACCAAATCCGAAGCTTAGTAACCAGTTACTGACAAGACATAATTTTGTCCCATAATTGATACATATATTTAAGAGTAATAACTCTTGTCGGTGTAACCGATGCAACTCTTTCCATTTGTCTCTATCCAGTGCCATCTCTTTGACCTCCTTATACGTCATGACGGACACATTTTCTTTAACTTGTCCCATGTATGTTAGCCTTGGTCTTCCTCTTCCTCTCTTCCCTTCTACCTTTCCTTCTATAATGTTTTAAAGAAGCTGTCATATCGCATGAGGTGGCCAATCTTCTTTCCCCTTCGGCTTTGGATTGTTCTCCATAGTACTTTATCTAATTGGCATTCATAAATATTGGCCATCTTGACAATCAGTGTGTCCCAAAGCAAAGCTAGCCCCGTTCGCAGCGCGCCATTAAAACAAGCGGGATCGGAGGAATCTCAACGGTTCGCGCGGATGGTTTTATAACAGGAATACATAATTTATTGCCGGATCAGCCTGAGATATCCAACTACACGTACTCTCCAAATACCTTCAATGACTCAGGGTTTTATGGTAAAGATCGATAGCGTTCTTGGTGAGTTTGAAATGCTTTTGACTATTGCATTTAAATTGTAAGTGTGTTGGATTCTTATCACAAGATTGTGTTATGTTATTTAGAAAGGGTGAACTCTTTTTGTTAATTCTTATACAAGAATGCAAGAATGCACAATTTCTGTTGAAAATTAAAATGATTTATTCAGGTTAAGCCCTGGTGAGGCAATTATGAACGTCGAAGAATTGACCACCGGTTCGGAAACTAGAGCCTTCTCAGAAGGCTCTAGTTTCTGGCAAGAAATTCGGCTGTTTTGGGAGGATTTTTAATTAGGCGAAAACGGAGGCTATTTTGTAATTATTTAGTACTTATTTTGTTAAACCATTGACTTAGACCATCTAGAATTTAAATTGGTGTCTTTTTTTGTTTGTTTTTGGATACTGTAATGAGAATAGTTTGTTTGTATGTCTAGCAGGTAATTTTAGAGACTATTTATCCGGTACAAAGAAATAAATGTATTCAATGTTTAAAGTGGTATTTTACATCACACGAGTGGAGACTACTAAAATAATGGATTTTGAGACTTATTAGACATAGCTTCTCAATTTCCCATACAACACGTCACGTATGGAATTAAGTCCCTGGAAATTGTGAATAATGTGACATGCAGTCAAATCAAATCCGTATGAACATTGTATGAATAATTCATACAAAAAATATCTAATGGACCAATAATTGTAGACCTACTCTATGAAGGAATATGTTATGCGTAGGGGCTCAGCAGAAAGTGGTTATTAATAATACGACCCATATAATGTTGGCCTTTACATTCCTACTAAATATTGGGTCTTATAGGTCCAAATATATTGGATTTAAAATTATGCCTCATAGCCAGATAACAACGACCTTCAAGCATAAGGACTTTCTAAGGAATGATAGGTCATTTTGATTTGGTTTTATCCAAAATCTACACAATAGCTTTGCATCAATCATTGTATGATTACACCCGAGACGTGTCGAATCAATAGGGTTGGAAGATTGCGCGTATCAATTTAAATAAGCTGTTTTGGAATTCAGGGGCCTTACCATGAGCTCTTATTGCCATGATAGTTTCACTCATTTATGAGACAGATTTATGTGACGTGTATACACCCGTCACTTTCGCACAACTGAATTATCATTGCAATAAGAGCTCGTGGTTGGCCCCTGATCTCTAATACAAAAAATGAGGATATGTATAAATGAAAACGGCTATTTTAGATGACAACCATTGACGTGGATCAAAATGATCCGTTATTAAAGTTATGGCTAACATTTCATTACGTTAATACCAATACTTTTTTTAATAAAAGCTTAAGTTACTCCTTGTAACATCAGCTACCTGCCAGTGAAAACCCCGTTAAAATCAGAACAAACAGACAGACATATTTTTTAATTGTTTTTTTTAAGTAAGTAAGGTTTATACTTTCATTTGTATTTAGTGAAAAGTTGTTAAATTGGAATTATAAACAAACACTTCAATTTTTTTTTTTTAAATATTATTCAATAAAACTTAATTATATATACAAGGAACAGTACTTAAAACTAATTAAAGGTAGAAAACTTGTCCCAAGTCGGTGTCTCTCGGGATCGTGCCAAGAAGGCTGGCAGCATTGCCACGTTGAATAGCAATGCTGATTCTCTGGGCGAGAAAAGCCCCAGCTCTCTTGTCACGAGAGGCTTCTACCAGACGACGTGCAAGCTCTTTGAAAAGCTGATGAGTATCCGGACCCCAAGGCCCCAGAGTTTCAACCGCAGACGCAGAAAATATGTATCCTTGACCAATGCAAGCAATGTCAATTTATTTATGTGTTAATTGTGTAATTATGACGATATGAAAGTGCTGTGTAAAAAGTCTAATCGAATAAAGATATTTTTGACTTTGACTTTGACTATATATATATATACCTACAGATATATATGTCCAAATGTAAAGATATTAAAATGATCTTTAAATTTAGTTGAACCAAGGAATTCAATTAAAATTCATAGACTTATTATTATATCACATCTACATAACCATTTATCCACAGATACAATAAACAATAAAATAGTCCAAGAACAATAATTCTAAGCAAATAAAACGTGCAGTTAAAATATTATATCTGTTATGAAAATAATCCTGGTTTTATGGGCGAAGCTGGATTCGAACATTTTAAGGGCCGCATAAAATCTTAAGGTACAGTTTGAAAGGATTATCGTGGCCCTTACACTTTTTGTTATTATGTTTAAGGGCGTAATTTAAATCCCTACTTTAAATTGTGTTTTATCTCATTTGGGTTTTTTACTATCTATACATCTATACAGATAAATAAAATTGAAGTGTCTGTTTGTAATTCCAAAATAACAGCTTTTCACTAAATGCATATGAAAGTATACACGCTACTGACACTATAAAACCAAGTTTTAAAAATTTTCTCTGTCTGTCTGTCTGTTTGTTCCGGGTAATCTCTGAAACGGCTGGACGGATTTTAACGGGACTGTCACTACAGGACAGTAACTTAGGCTACTTTTATTTATTAAAAATATATGGGTTCCGCGACAATAAGGTAGAAACTAAATCTACGCGGGTGAAACCGCGAGGCACAGCTATTTATGATAAAGCTTGACATTCATTATCCTTTTATTAAGACATTGATAAAAAAAGAGAGCCGTGGTGCCCGTCGGGTTTGAGCAGTCGCCTGCTATGCAAGTGACGCAAGTTTAAATCCCAGCGGGGCCTGTACCAATGTGTTTATTATAACCTATATACAGTGATTTCACATCACGTGTTTTACAATGAAGGAAAATATCGTGAGGAAACCTGCATATGTCTGAGAAGTAATTCAAAAGAGGTATGTATAGTGTCTGAGGCGGTGATAGACTCACGTCACGTTGGCACTTAATAATCTTCTACTATCTTTAAATGTAACATAACTTCTTTAGCTATAAACCTTATAAATCAGGGTTTAAATGCTACATGTGAATAAAAACCGTATAAAGATCCGTAACTTAGTTTAGAAGAACAATGCTTTCAAAAAGACAAAATAATTTTGTTTAGAATTGGCGGTCTTCAACTACTAATACTATTTAAAGATTATATTGCGATTTTTTGTGTAGCGGAGGTATAGTCACCAGTCAGGCAGCTTTGAAGATCAAATGGGAGGTCCCGTTATGCCCTACCTCACAATATAAACAAAACCCAAATCAAGAAGAACAGAATAAAAAATAATTTTAAAAAGTTCTAAATTACATTCAAGAAACGACAGGGCTTCGCAATCTAACTTTTGAACCGAACTTGGACCCGTGGGAGCAATGACTTTGATGGATTATTCCTGCTGATTGTAGCGGTTTACCATACATACATTGTATATATCTATATCTATACAGATAAATAAAATTGAAGTTTGTAATTCCAAAATAACAGCTTTTCACTAAATGCATATGAAAGTATACACGCTAATGACACAAAAAAACCAACTTTTCAAAGTCAAAGTCAAAAATATCTTTATTCGATTAGACTTTATACAAAGCACTTTCAAATCGTCAGAATGACACAATTTACAGGATTATACATGCTACCGCCAGGTTCGGAAGGTTGCTTTTACTGAGAAGAACCTGGCAAGAAACTCAGTAATTACTCTTTTCAAAAATATTATACAATTTAAACAAAATAAATCATTTGAGAAATGTAAGCCCATGGACACAGTTCCAATGTACAAATGTCGATAAAAATTAACATAAAGAAAAGTCTAGTAGTTCTATTTATATCTAAATGCGTAGCTTGAGATGACCAGCCCCCACAAGCAGCACCTGTTCACAAGTATGACGAGAATGCCAGCCATCGCCCTCCTCAACCATTATAGAGGGAAGTGAGCGACCCGTCACCCTGACGCCGCCGCAAGCAAAGGCATTTTAGTGAGCATGACAACTCAAGCCAGTCAAAACAAAGATCAAAAGAAATATTAAAAAGAATTGTAGCATAAGTACAGTGTCCATGAGACTACTTACAATATTTGTCTGGTAATACATTATTCCAAGTTTCCTTATCACACATATAATCACTAACTGTATAATAACCCTTTTTAAGTAATACAGATTTTACAGTTTCTTTAAATTTATCAAAGGGCAAATTTACAATACATGTAGGTAATTTATTATAAAAGCGTATACTTTGCCCTAAAAATGATCCCTGGACTTTCTGTAAGCGGTGTGTAGGTACTACTAATTTATTTTTATGTCTTGTGTTGACATTATGTACATCACTCTTCTTTTGAAAAGAATTTATATTTTTATGTACAAGTAGTAAGTTTGCAAAAATATACTGCGAAGCCACTGTTAAAATTCCTATTTCTTTAAATTTTTCCTTCAAAGATGCCCTAGATCCTAAGTTATAGATTGATTTTACAGCCCTTTTCTGTAATATAAATATGGCTTCTATATCGGCAGCTTTGCCCCAAAGCAAGATAGCATACGACATAACACTATGAAAGTAACTAAAATAAACTAATCGTGCCGTGTCTACGTCAGTGAACTGCTTTACTTTCCTGACGGCATATGCTGCCGAGCTGAGTTTCCCCGATAGACTAGATATATGTGAGCCCCATTGAAGTTTGTTATCAAGTGTTACACCTAGAAAAACTACTGACTCAACAATATCCAGTTTTTCACCATTGATCATAATTTTGGTCGGAACAGGTTTAACGTTAGGTAAAGTAAATTTTAAGCATTTTGTTTTTTTCGCGTTTAAAACTAAGTTATTCACAGTGAACCATTTAAATACTTTGTCAAGGGCACTGTTTACATCGTCATAATCCGTTTTACCTCTGCTAACTTCGAACAAGAGTGATGTATCATCAGCGAAAAGTACAATATCACAAATATTCTTAACAAAATGCGGTAAATCATTGATGTATATCAGAAATAGAAAAGGCCCTAAGATTGATCCCTGCGGCACGCCCATCAGTACCGGGGACCCGGAAGACTTAACGCCATTTACCTCTACTTTCTGTACCCTCTGGCTTAAATATGAATCAATTAAATCGAGTGCAGTACTTTTGACTCCATAGTGTTTTAATTTGAGCAATAATGTCTCATGATGGACGCAATCAAACGCTTTAGATAGGTCACAGAATACACCTATCATATCATGTGAGTTCTCCCAAGCCCTATATACATGTCGAAGAAGTGCAACACCGGCATCAGTAGTTGACCGACCTTTGGTGAAGCCATACTGCTCATTGTGTAAAATATGATTTATGTTGAAATGGATAACTAGCTGATTTAATATGATTTTCTCAAAAATTTTACTAAGAGCAGGTAAAATTGAAATCGGTCTGTAGTTATTGGGATCATTAATATCACCAGCCTTAAACAATGGTATAACTTTACTATATTTCATCAAATCGGGAAATTTACCTAATTTAATACAATTGTTAAAAATTTCAGCCAGGGTTGGGGCTATTATATCTATTATATCTTGTAATACTTTTAGAGATATATCCCACAAATCACTCACTTTTAAATTTAAACTTTTAAATGTCCTAATTACTTCTAATGGGGTAACGGAACAAAAACAAAAGCCGGCGTCGCATTCTGACACACTTGACTTAAGAAGAGATTCAGCGTCTGAAGATGAAGAATGCAAAGAACAAGTTGTAGCTACCGGAATGTTAATAAAAAAATTATTAAACGTTTTAAAAATTTTCTCCGTCTGTCTATCTGTCTGTCTGTTTGTTCCGGATGATCTCTAAAACGGTTGGACCAATTTTAACGGGACTTTCACTGGCAGGTAGCTAATTTTACAAGGAATAACTTAGGCTGCTCTTATTTAAAAAAAAACATTGTGGTTCCGCGGTACACCCAAAAACTCTACGCGGGTGAAACCGCAGGGCACAGCTAGTATATATATATTTTACTATGTTAGAGCCGTGGTGGACGTAAGATTGAGGAGTCTACTGCTACGCAAGCGACTCAAGTTCGAATGCCATCGGTCGGCACCAAAGAGCTTTCCTACACAAAAACTTATGTGCAATGATTTCACACCATGTTCGGTGAAGGAAAACATCGTGAGGAAACCTGCATATGTTTGAGAAGTAATTTAATGACGTATGTATAGTGCTTCAGACGACGATCACCACCACATGTCACGTCGGCACTTAATAATAGTCGGTGAAGAGTGGGTGTTGTTATTACAACACCTCTGCCTACCGCTTCGGGGAATACAGGCGTGAGCATATATGTATATTATACTAGTAGTAGGATGAAGTAAGTAGTCAGAAACCGTAAATAATTAACATCTTGGCAAGAAATTGCAGGTCGTAACACATCGGCTGACCCCTAAAAGGACCCTTCTATTAAGGAATGAAGAACGTTAATGTTTTTCTTTTATTATATTGGTATTTAAGGTAGTAGGTATGAACTCTCCCATGAACAATTCTCCCAAACAATGTAGCTGATGAATAATGGAGGGAGCTTCATCAGCTGCACCGACAAGAGTCTAACTCTTAAATGAAGAAGAGGAAGGTATGAACTATTCATTATCTGTTTCCATGGGATTTTTATTTAGCAAAGATCAAATAATCATTAGTTGCGTATATACATCATGCCTCGTTGAGTTTCTGGCTGATTCTTCTCAGAAGGCTAGTTTCCGAAGTCGTGGTTAGTTCTTCGACGTTAATAAGTGCCTTACTAGGGCCTAAGCTGAATAAATCATTTTCATTTCGTGCCACAGACGTGAATAATGTAGTTTAATATTTGCACTTTGTAAACTACATCATATTTCTATGAGAATTCCAAACGATTAATAAAATAAACTCAACGATAATTTATTGGGCAGGACGTCGAGACAAACGCATTAATATGTAGTTAGTCAAGTTTAAATACCTAGTGTTAGTGTCACCATAAATTCATATCGGCTTGTAAAATGGCAGGCGAGGTAGACTCTCAAATTGTGTTTGTTCAATATACAAATATCAATTGAATGTAGGAATACAAATAAGTACAACTACCTTTTAGGGTTCATTAGTAAATTGAAATTGTTGGTACTTTTGTACATTTGATTCACGTATGCGAAACAAAATTAATAAACTTATTTTACTCTGCTCTTTGGCAATCAGCAAGCCGTGTTATACTAAAAGCTAATGCGATTTGTAGTTATACCTTATTTCAAAACCGATTGCTGAGGACTTTCATTTGAAACAATACATTCGTAATATGCTCACGCCTGTATTCCCTGAAGGAGTAGGCTGAGGTGTTGTAATAACAACACCCACATTTCTCTGAAGATAATTTAGTGTCAACGTTACAGACTGCGAGTCCGTCGCCGTCTCACTCGCTATACATACGTCTTTGAATTATTTCTCAGACATATCCTCACGATGTTTTCCTTCACCGTAAAACTCATGGTGAAAATCACTGCACTTAAGTTATATACTTGCATCGCTTGCGTAGCAGGCGATTACTCAAATTTCACGGCCAATTGAGCCATGATCTCAATAAAATTCATTCTCATATATTTTGAACGCATAGATTTAGTTTCATCCTTAATGTCGCGGAACCCTAATATTTTTAATAAATAAAAGTAGCCTAAGTTATTCCTTGAAACATCATCTACCTACCAGTGAAAGTCCCGTTAAAATCCGTCCAGCCGTTTCGGAGATTACCCGGAACAAACAGACAGACAGAGAAAAATTTTAAAACTTGGTTTTTTAGTGTCACTAGCGTGATAACTTTCATATGCATTTTGTGAAAAGCTGTTATTTTTGATTTACAAACAGACACTTCAATTTTATTTATCTGTATAGATATAAATATGCTTAGAATATAAAACCTCAGATGTTTTTTGAAGTCGGTTAAGAATTCAACCCATTATTTATTCCCTATATTATAGCATACATCCAACATAACAACCCCATATCAATTTGGCAGGATATCACCAATTCACTTTCCGAGTTACTTTGAAAGGATTTCGAGGAATGGAAGGCAAACATTCCACCTTATCTAAATATTTGCGCATTTGAATAGATACGTCGGTACACAATTGTATGGGAAATACAAATTGGACATGTTTTTATATTTTCCCCGGTATATTGTTAAAATGTTTGTCGAGAAAATGTTTGGGGAATAGAGTAGGTAATTGATGGTAAGTGAATTTATGTTAAAAACAGCATTGGGAACTTTGAGTCTATATCTACATATATATATATAAACTAGCTGTGCCCTGCGGTTTCACCCGCGTAGATTTAGTTTCATCCTTATTCGAGGAACCCTAATATTTTTAAGAAATAAAAGTAGCCTAAGTTACTGCTTGATACATCAGCTCCCTGCCATTGAAAGTCCCGTTAAAATCGGTCGCCGTTTCGGAGATTACCCGGAACAAACAAACAGACAGACAGACAGACAGACAGACGGACAGACGGACAGACAGACAGAGAAAATTTTTATAACTTGGTTTTTTAGTGTCAGTATCGTGTATACTTTCAGATGCATTTAGTGAAAAACTCTTATGTTGGATTTACAAACACACACTTCAATTTTATTTATCTGTATATAGATGAATCCCCATTTCCCTTGGTCACGACATCACGGGTGAACGGCTGGACCGATTTCGATAATATTTTTTTTGTTGTGCTCGTTATTGCCAGGAGATGGATCTTATGAAAGAAAAATCTAAGATAATTGCGTGGAAAATTCAAAAATGTAAGAATACTTAAACACCATATAAAATTATTTCTTTCTTCTTAAATCTAACCTTAGCGCTTTGGACAATAAAAACTTTTTGATGTAACCTTGTGACGTTTGACATAGAATTGACAGAATATGTGCTACATTCTCCGGTGGTAGATTCCTCGACGTTCATAAGTGCCTTACCAGGGCCTAAACTGAATAAATCATTTTCATTTTCATTTTCATTTTTCATTTTCATAATTGAGACAGGGCTACGTCTGTCAGCTAGTATGATATAAGAATGAATGAATGTGTTGCTAAGCGCAAATCTCGCGAGCAGCTGAACCGATTTTGCTATTTCTTTTTATAGAATACTAGCGGATGTCACGCGGTTTCACCCGCGTAGTTCCCGTTCCCGTGGGAGTACGGGGATAAAATATAACCTATGTTACTCGCTGATGATGTAGCTATCCATCGTTGAAAGAATTTTTAAGATCGGTCGCGGAGTTTCGTAGCCTACTTTTATTATTATTTATATTATTATATACAATACAAACAAACAAAAAAAACAATTAAATCTTCCCTCTTTATAATATTATTTTAGATTCCTTGAAGTAAGAGGATGGTTCTTAAGGAGATATTTTTTTCAAAAATGCTTTTAAAAAAATAAAAAAAATTAGAATCGACTGTTATGCGGTACGAAGTTCGCCGGGTCAGCTAGTAGGTATATAATACTGAACTCCTTTCCACAATCATTCTCGCAGATGCTCAATGTGAAAGAAAATCAATGTAGAGTTTGGCTACTACTAAACTAGTTAACTCGTAATTTTTTTTGTTCTTTGGAGTTCCCGAATAAACATAAGCTAATCCTCTTAACCTCATCATGATAATAATCACTACATATGTGCAAAGCATACACAATTACTTGTAAATATATATTGCCACCTGTCAATACCGGCCCTCGCTGATCTATAGCCTAGCTTATGATTTATGACGGACACTTCATTACCTGTGACATTGATATATTTGTTATTACTCTATACATATATCTATATATTATTATGATAAATATAATTAAAGTTTCTGTTTGTAACTCTAAAAGTAACAGTTTTTCACTTAATGCATTTGAAAGTAGGTATATACATTAGGTACTCACATAAAAATACAATTCATAGAAATTTCTTTTTTCCGTCTGTTCGTAGATTGATTATTAATTAAATTAGTAGATTATTCTCAAGGGAAAAGTCCCTTGAGAATAATCTACTAATTTTTAAAACGGTTGGACCGATTTTTCGGGACTTTTATTAGAAGGTAAATGGGGTAACAATGGGTAGCTTACGCTAATTTATTTTAAAAATGAAATTAAGTCATGCTTAGCTCCCGCCCGTGACTTCGCATGTGTGGCAGTAAACGGTATTTCCCCATGACAATGTATATATTAGTGCATTCGAAACTCCTTTTTTTTGTACCAAAAATATATTGTAACAGGGTGTCAGCTGCGTTTTTGTTCGTAGTTGAAACAAAAAGTTAAAATGTGAATATATATGGTATAGTTTTATAACCCTCGTGTACCGCGCAGCCTGGACTCCATTGAAATAGATATCGTATAAGACTTAAGTTTCAAGCGGAAACATTTGTTTTGAAGAGGGCAAAAGAAGTTTTTTAAAAGGGGTCGTGGATTCGATTTCGTTTGTAAATGTTTACGTATTAATTATGTATTACAATTATGGTATTACAAAGTATTTTTTCCGTTGTTTGGTATCCATAGTTAAGCTTAGGTTAGGTTAGGTTAGTAGCTGCATAGTTAGCAGCATAGTATAGCATAGTTTAGGGCTGGGTTTTGGGGCCCAATCATGAGCTCTTATTGCAATGATAATTCAGTTGTGCGAAAGTGACAGATGTACACACGTCGCATACGTCTGTCTGTCTTGTGACGGCGGCATTGAAAAACTCGCACTAGGCCCTCTGTTTCCAGCCGTTTACAGGTTAACGTGAAGGGGATTCGGGTAGTCAACCACTAAACTACTGGCCTAAGTTGGGGTTGTTAACTTCGCTGATCGAGAGCGCAATATCTACTAAATAATTTAAATATACATAGAAAATTCAAAGCAAAACATAGCCTTCTCAAGCAAATATCTGCAGACCATGTATGCTAAAATAATTTCTTCTTTAACTAGCACCACTACTCATATGAAATATCAAGGGTTTAAAGCAACAACGTATTGTTGCAGCTAGGCAGGGGCCTTACCACGAGCTCTTATTGCCATGATAGTTTCACTCATTTATGAGACAGATGTATGTGACGTGTATACGTCTGTCACTGTCACACAACAGAATTATTATTGCAATAAGAGCTCATGGTTGCGCCCCAGGTATCGTTTGGACCAAACCCCACTCCACGTTACAATACGCAACTCTACACGTCACTCCACTATAGCCGTACTGCGCTTGTTAATTTTGCACGAAACGCTACTCCTCTTGTGGTTTATTCTGACCTGTATTGCTGTGGAGGGTAATTTAAGGATATTAAGACCCGGTGACCAATGGTTGTTGGTTTGTTCTGTCACCATTGTAACGGTTGGAAGTTGTTGCAGATGCTAAATTGAGGAGTGATGTGGTTGTGGTAATTTGTGGCTTTTGGGAATAATAACAATATCAAGCAAGCTACAGAATATAGTGGAAATGAAAAATGAAAAATATTTATTCAGTAAGGCACTTATGAATGTCGACAATTTACCACCGATTCGGAAACTATCCTTCTGAGTGTCTCTTAAGCTTGAGTGTATATTAAAATTTAATATTAATAATTATAATAGTGTTTTATTTAAAGACAATCAAATTTAGAAACCATTTAACACATTAAATACAGTCCAATATTTTTTATAAGATATAATTTATAATTTATCATCTTTTAAAATGTTTAATTAAAATCACGTAGTACTTAATAACACGAACATGCATTAAAGGTATGAATCATAATATGGTATGACAATATGTATCATATGTGCACATTTGGACACGTCACGTTCGCATTTCGTAGTTTCAATCAACAGAGTGGCCACATGGACCCGGCGACAGCTGGTGACGGGTTAATTTCGAATGCTAATGTACAGGTTGCATATACACTGTTAAAATATTGTACCTTGAAAATGAAAATGAAAATGAAAATGAAAATGATTTATTCAGTTTAGGCCCTGGTAAGGCACTTATGAACGTCGAGGAATCTACCACCGGTTCGGAAACTAGCCTTCTGAGAAGAACCGGCAAGAAACTCAGCTGGCATCATGTAAATTTCATTACACAGTAAAATAATAATAATTACAAAAAAAAACATCATAAATTATTCACAATAGTGAAAATTGTATCAGCATGCATGTGTAAAAAATAATAATTAAAAACGTAAAAACAATACCAAATGATTTACATATCATGTTTGCATACCATGTCATTACCAGGAGCTACTTGTGCAGAGTTTTAATTCCATATGTCTTTATCATTTATGTGATCCGAAATTGTATAATAAGCTTTCTTCATCAGTACAGTTTTAATGTGTGTCTTAAATTTATCATAATTTAACGCGTTTATTGACTGTGGGATTTTATTGTAGAAACGAACACAATTCCCCATGAATGATTTATTTACCTTTGCTAACCTGAATCTAGGAGCTACAATTTTGTGTTTATTTCGTGTTGAAATTGAATGAATGTCCGAGTTTAAATTGAATAGATGAATATTTTTTTTCATGTATAGCAAATTCTCATAAATGTACAGTGACGGTAGGGTGAGAATATTTATTTCTTTAAATTTATCTCTAAGAGAATCTCGGGGGTCCAGCGAGTATATTGCCTTGATGGCTCTCTTTTGAAGTATAAAAATTGAATCTAAGTCTGTTGCGGAACCCCATAACAATACGCCATATGACATGACACTATGAAAGTAAGCGTAGTAGACTAATCTAGCAGTATCAATATCCGTCATTTGTTTAATTTTTCTAACCGCAAACGCAGCTGAACTAAGCTTTTTTGACAATGCTTCAATATGGGCGCCCCATTGTAATTTAGAATCTAAGGTAAGACCTAAGAATACTGTGCTTTCGACCAACTCCAATTGACTCCCAACTAATGATATATTTGTATCTATTTGCGATGTATTAGGTGGTGAAAATCGGATACATTTTGTTTTTTTAGAATTTAAAACGAGATTATTGGCATCAAACCATTTTGAAACAGATGTTAGAGTTTCATTTAGTGCCTTAAGATCTTTGTCTTTTCTACTCACTTTGAAAACTAAAGATGTATCATCTGCAAATAGAACAATATCACAGATATTTTCTACAACAAGTGGTAGGTCATTGATATACGCTAGAAACAGGAATGGGCCTAGTATGGAGCCTTGCGGCACGCCTGTTTTGATTATTGACCCCTTGGATGTTACACCACCGACGCCAACTTTCTGATGACGATTTGATAGGTACGAGGATAAAAGGTCGAGAGCATTTCCGCGAATTCCATAATAGTTTAGCTTAAGAAGTAGCGTACGATGATCCACACAGTCAAAAGCTTTAGAAAGGTCACAGAAGACTCCTACTGCGTCATAGGCGCCCTCCCAAGCCTCAAAAATGTGTTTTATTAATTTTGCTGCCGCGTCCGTTGTTGATCTACCTTTAGTGAAGCCAAATTGGTGATCGTGCAAGATGTTATGTACGTTAAAGTGAGCTAACATCTGATTAAGCAGAATTTTTTCAAATATTTTGCTAAGCGCGGGAAGAATCGATATAGGTCTATAATCAGAAGGATCTTCTTTAGAGCCTGCTTTAAATATCGGTATTACTTTGCTATATTTCATAATATCAGGAAATATACCTTGATCTATACATAAATTGAAAATAGAAGCTAATGCGGGAGCAATCGTTAATATAATAGATTGGATACTTTTAATTGAGAGTCCCCATAAGTCCTCCGTATTTTTAATATTAAGCGATTTAAATGCCTTCATGATATCAATAGGACGTACATGTTTAAAACTAAAATCTGGGAAGCTTTTTCGTAACGATTGTTTCAATAAGCTTTCAGCTGTATTCGGACTAGAGTTAAGATGTTTGGTAGTCTCTGTGGGAATGTTAGCGAAAAAATTCTCAAAAGCAGTTGCGACCTCTAACTTATCCGATATAATACTATCATTGATTTTAAGCTTACTTACTTGCTCTTTAGTTTTATTTCTACCAGTCTCCCTGTTTATAACTTTCCAAACAGTTTTTATTTTATCATCAGAGCGGCTAATTTCACTACTTATATGTTTTGATTTGGCAATCTGGCAAACTCTTTTAAATAATTTTGAGTACATTCTAACGTGACTATGAAAAGCGACATTAGTTGTTTGGGCTTTCTTGTGGTATAACTCATATAAAGTGTCTCTACTTTTCCTTATGCCCTTGGTTGCCCAGTTGTTGAACTGTAATCTGTTATTTAATTTATATTGTTGTTTAGGACATGCCTTGTTGAATTCTGTACATATGACATCATGTAATTTATTGAAATATTTGTTTGGTTCGCGAGACTCTGCTTTTTTAATTTTTAACTCAACATTATTTTTAAACTTCAGCAGTCTATGGACAGAGAGAGGTCTAGATTCCCTAAAAGATTTAGAAGGTTGCCTACTACATTGCAACTCAACTAGTTGAGCCATGTGGTCAGATCGAATTCCACTTATCTGAGACTGTTTTATTATACTACCATTAGTTATTACATTATCGATACAAGTAGAGGAAGTGGCCGTTATTCTCGTGGGCTCATTAAATACAAAGTCCAGGTTAAATGATTTAAAAAGAGATATAAATAAACGCGCCTCAGAAGACCTTCTTAAAATGTCTACATTAAAATCACCACATATCAATATTTGTTTATTCGTTCGAAATATTTTCTTAAGAATGACCTCCATTGTTGAACAAAATGAGTGAATATCAGAGGATGGAGGTCTGTATACGCATACAATTATATAATTATCCAACTCTGCACAAGCCGCTTCACAGACTCGCTCTACAGAAAGACTAGTAATATCCTTTCTCTCTTTGGACTTAAAGTTACTATTCAGTAAGATGATGGTACCACCTCCCTCCGCTGAGAGTCTGTTATAAGAACTGGCAATGGTATAATTAGTAATATTAAACATCATGGTATCTGGTTTCAACCAAGTTTCAGTAAAACAGAGAAAATCAATAGGTATTTTGTCTAGTAATAACTCTAGATCAAGAATTTTGCCAGAGAAGCGGTTAATATTCTGGTGTAGCAGACCTGACTTCTCTGTTGTCTGACTTAATGGTTTAAAGAATCAATAAGATTGGTCACAGTGCTAGTAGAACATCTATCTACCACTGGCTCGTCACTTAACCTATGCTTTGTTATATTGGCTATAACAGTGTTAATATTATAAGCTAACAATGTAGCAAGCTTTTGTCTATATATCTTGGGAATGTAAAGAGATTCCCGAGTTACCTTTACACCACTAATAAATTTATTAGTGTCAAACAGTATGTATCGTTCATTATGACACGTCATGTTATGCAATAAGCTATTTATGTATGATAAATGCTTGTTCTGTGTCTCAGTATAGCTAATATACTATATGGAATAGTGCACAATACAACCCTGCCTACATGCAGGTTTGTCAAGTCCTCAAAACTATTAATTAATTCCCGTTTGGTAATACTAGGGTTTTGTCCAACTAAGATTATGATTGTTGTGTGACTGTCATGATTGTTTTTAATTATTTTATTTACAATTTGTCTATATGAAGCTCCTGGCATACAGTAATTTATTACAGCATGAGATAATTTATTTCTTAAATAGCAACTAAAATCCCTACCGATTTTATCTGAATACATGACCGTTTTGTATTCTGGTGGACTTGAGTTTATTTGTTCCACACTTTCATTCAACTCAGCAACCTTACCAATGGTACCGTATATTTTACAATGGCGATATTTTTATCATAACTTACTGTAATGCTTTAGGGAGCCGTGGTAGTGGTGGGGTTTGAGCAATCACCTGTTCTGCAAGATACGCAAGTTCGGGGCACGCAAATCCCAGCGGGGCCTATACCAATGAGTTTTTCTAAATACTTTTGTGCAGTGATTTCACACCACGTGCTTTACGGTGAAGGAAAACATCGTGAGGAAACCTGCATATGTCTGAGAAATCTTTCGAAGTCGTATGTATAATGCCTGAGACGGCAATGGACTCAACATCTGTCACGTTGGCACTTAATAATCTTCGGTGAAATGTGAGTGTTATTACAACACCTTCGAGGAATAGAGGCGTGAGCTTATGTATGTATGTACTTACTGAAAGTCAGATTTTATGCACACACATGACTATATTTTTTAAGGCGGCTCTTAAACCGCAAAAACAAGGAGAGGAAAAATTCGACTCATGAAATGTTATCAATGTAAGGGTTGCAGAGGTCGTGGCTTCGAGTCCCGCCTCGCGTATTTTTCCTAGTTTGAAGAAATTACTTACTGTGTCCCGCCTGCGTTTCAATTGCGTAGACACTTCTTTTTTTTAACATGGATATTATTAAATCAAAGATTAGGCTTAGGCAACGCCTACTTCTCAAAAACAAGTAGGAGGGAATTAGAGATTAGCCGGAACAAACAGACAGGCAGGTACATAAATTTATACAGATAAATAAAATTTAAGTGTCTGTATGTAACTCCAAAATAACAGCTTTTCACTAAATGCATATGAAAGTGTACACGATACTGACACCGAAAAACCAAGTTTTAAAATTTTTCTCTGTCTGTCTGTCTGTTTGTTCCGGGTAATTTCTGAAACGGCTGGACCGATTTTAACGGGACATTAGCTGATGTTTCAAGGAGTAACTCAGGCTACTTTTTATTTAAAATATTAGGGTTCCGCGACATGAAGCATGAAACTAAATCTACGCGGGTGAAGCCGCAGGGCACAACTAGTATTTAAATAAAAATCTATTTTGATGTCAGTACCCTACACTTTAATATGCATTCAGTGAAAAGCTACTTCAATTACATTTATCTGTATGGATATAAATAGATTTGATCGGCTCGCAAGAATCTTGCAATAATAGTGTTTCATGCTCGTTATATAAACACATACACAATACATCCCCGGCAATTTTAATCTCTAGATTGGTATGATAAAACAGAACCAATAAATAATGATAAATTAACCGCTGAACAAATCATTCGGATACGCGGATATTATCCGCATTAAGGTCGAAATGTTCGCGAAGGCTTTAAGTATGATAAATGTATTTCACAAATTAACTCGCACTGTATACTGAACTGAATGATTGCAAGTGCATTTATTATGATTTATTGCCGAGATTGGTAAACTATAAGTAGTTGCTTCGAATCTTTGACAAATAAATTCCGTGTTCCTCGAAGGGGTAGGCAGAGGTGTACGTATAGTAGGTAGATACAACAAAATTACACCAGCTATATTTAAAACCTATGTAGCTATTGCAATTAACTGAGAACTGATCCAGACTCCGGGCTAGTAGTGAGAAATTTTAAGAACGACAATGCATTATATTATGATTTTTCGTCTGAGGAATGTACCTCCACCTTGCAGAAGACTGCAGCTAATGCGTAGCTTACTGCAGTGCGGTGTTCTTGCGGTGACTAAGGTTGCCAGTGATAGAACTATAAGCTTGCTATAGTAACAGAAATAAATGTAGCATCTATGGTCTGAAATATACATACACACATTCATACGCTCACGCCTAGGGGTAGGCAGAGACCACCGTTCGCATGCTACGTTCTTACATAATTCTTTTGCTTCATCCACATTCATGCATCTTCATACTTCCTTCGGTTATGAGCGCTCCAAATTTGACGTTTCTGAAAAATATTATTAATTTGTATATCATATATCTGACATATATCTGGCGAAATATGAGTCTACTATTGAATTTCGGGGAATACAGGCGTGAGCAAATGTTTGTAGATCAGTCAAAAGCCGTAATAAATCCTCAGTTAAATAATATTAGTACTTATAGAGGAATATTTTCTGAAACTCACTTACTCTATCATATGGTGAAATCTCCGTTGTTTAAAATAAAATAAATAAGTATAAAATTGTATTTCTTATTTCCCCGTAATGGCTGGGTGTGGTGAGCTGTCACCCGCTATGATTTATGTTCCTCCGACCCCGAGATATTACCGTTTCAGTGTCAAATGCACTGAAATAATACTTGAAATTAAACGTTGAGGTAATATTAATTAGGAACTTATTTTGTTAGGAAAACTGAAAAAAACAGATAAATAAAATGTAAGTGTCTGTTTGTAATTCCAAATTAACTTTTCACTAGATGTACATACGGTATTGATATTTAAAAAAAAAACAATATTGATAAATTGCCCCTGTTTGTCCGTCCGTTTGTTCTGGGTAATCTCCAGATCGGCTGGACCGATTTTAACGGGTCTGACAAATGTTACATTGAGATTGAGATTATTTATAAAAACATAGGCATTCGCGGGCCACCCATGAAATTAGGTGTACGTGGGTGAATTCGCGGTACACAGTTAGTAGTAATTGTATATTGGACACACAAATCTGAAAGATGGAATTACAAGTCCCTACAAAGATACCGTTCCTCTATCATTCGCGGACAGGTTCATCAAAACAAACAACTTAACGAAAGATTAACTTGATGCACTTAAAGTAACTCCATTATAAACAGCACAGACTAAACAAAAATTAAAAAAACTGAAATTAATTCACTTCACAGTATTGTTTCGCACAACAAAGAGTTGGGGATCATTAATTTAAAATCTTAACAATACACTTGAAAGGGTTCCGTAGTTCTCAATGGATGCGCTAGTTGCATTAATCATGGGCTGAAATAGATAAAACGGTGGACTGCCTCGGTTAAATA
Source organism: Watsonalla cultraria (assembly GCA_964035505.1). Classification (NCBI taxonomy): domain Eukaryota; kingdom Metazoa; phylum Arthropoda; class Insecta; order Lepidoptera; family Drepanidae; genus Watsonalla; species Watsonalla cultraria. Next base: position 7,581,938 of record OZ037730.1, read on the forward strand.
ACAAAGATTGATGTCGAATTAATAAGAGATTACTATTTTATGATCTTACTTTAGAATACTGGCGTGTACGGTCAGCTAATTATAGGTAAACAGGTTAAGGAGAGGTATATGCTGGCTTACGACCTAAGTCGGATTAAAATATTTATTTTTTACAAAATACCTGACATATGGCATGGCACGAATAAGTTACCTGCGATACAGACAGACAGATGCGGCGAGCGATATCGTTTTGTACTATGTAAGATATCATTTCCAATATGCAAGAATTGTAATCCTTCACTACTCGACTGCTCTTCAAATTGTTGATTATCTACATCTACTCGTATACAGATAATTAAAATTGAAGTGTCTGTTTGTAACTCCAATTTAACCGCTTTTCACTAAACGTATAATATGATTAGTATATACGGTACTGACATATAAAATCCTTTTTTTTATATTGTTGTCTGTCCGTCGGTCTGTCTGTCTATGTACCTGCATGTCTGTCGGCTTGTTCCGGCTAATCTCTGAAATGGCTACACCGATCTTTACGGGACACTCAGATAGCAGACAAGGAGTAACTCAGGCCAAAAATATAGGATTCTGCATGAAATCTACCCACGAAATTAAATCTACGCAAGTGAATCCGCAAGGCACAGCTAATTTTAATAGACACTGTATTGTAAGCCGTAAGCAGAAGCTAGCCTTAATAACAATACAAGTAGTATGAGATAGAAGACACAACTCACTCAAATTACATTTCTGAAGGGTAAGTGCATTACAATAAACTGCGGTTTCACTAACTAGTACGTAAATATTCCAACTCCAAGTTGGTGCATTGAGCTAACGATATCCACAGTTCCTGTGACTCAATTTGCCAGAAGTTGCTTGCAATTTGCACAAATTGACTCGGGAAGGAAGTTGTAAGGTGTTATCAGAGGACTTGGGAACTCCTAATGGGTTATGCGCGCCTGGTAATGTCTGCGTTTGGATGACATTACTTTCATATGCAACTGTATGGAGATGTTTGATACCACGAATGCTTTTAGCTTGCGATGGATTACCTAGACTTATCTAAGTTTTAGTTGCATTAGTGACTCTTCCGAGGCACAGAATACATAATACTCGTATAAGCTTACTATAAACAGGGCCTGTAGACAAAGTAATATTATCCACGCTTCGCTAATAGACACGATACAGCATTTACGGGAATGCCATATGTCACGTGTCACATTTATGTAATTTAACATTATAAAACATAATTCAAAACGAGAAATATATGCAGACGATGTAGTCAACGTGAAGATATTTTAAAACCTATACTTACTTGGGGTATAGTTCGCTTCGTGATAAGCGGCTAATACGGCCTATACGACATCAAATTTCAATCTAGCGTACCTTATAATGAAACCGCTGACACAATGACAACTATTTGTGTCCTTTATGTATCACTAGCGACCTTACTCACCACACTCTAAGGCAGAATGATGTAACTGTGTTTTTTTACAGGTGAAAGTACAGTCCCCAGTGTGCCAGCTCTGAAGCTCTTGAAAATCTAAATAATTCATTCAGGTCAGGCCCTGTTAAGGCACTTATAAATGTCGAAGAATTAACCACTGGTTCGGAAGCTAGCCTTCTGAGAACAACCGGCAAGAAACTCATTTCTATTGGGAGGCCTCGGTATGCCCTACCTCTCGTAAGTGTAGGTTGACATCCAAAGTCAAAGTCAAAGTCAAAGTCAAAAATATCTTTATTCGATTAGACTTTTTACAAAGTACTTTCAAATCGTCAGAACGACATGGATTATACATGCTACTGCCAGGTTCGGAAGGTTGCTTTTACTGAGAAGAACCTGGCAAGAAACTCAGTAATTACTCTTTTAAAAAAATATTATACAATTTTTAAAAACAAAGTAAATCACTTGAGAAATGTAAGCCCATGGACACAGTTCCAGTGCACAAATGTCAATAAAAATTAACATAAAGAAAAGTCTAGTAGTTGTACTTATATCCAATTATTAGCTAAAGCTCAATTAGCCTGTTAATTGATTACTGTATTTAGTGTATGTACACAGACATACATTATACACTTTGTGGTACAAGTGACGGGTTTTATTTCCAATTTCTTCTGATAAGTGATTTTTGTCTGTAACCTTTTCACGGCTGAATCGATTATGCTGATATTGAAGATAGCTGTAAACTCAAAAAGGGATATAGAGTAATTAATAATCACTAAGCGCACTACAGCTAGCTAGTTTTTACATAAATATTATGGACTTCCACAATGTTATCATCATCTCCCTGGCCTAAATCCCATGTATTTGGGGTCGGCACTTGATTCAACCCGATGTGGCTGATCACCTGATTTTTATACGAAGCGACTGCCAGCTGACCTTCGCAACCCCTTTTTCGAGGAAAATCGGCAATCTGGGTTAAACCAGTTGTCAGACTCTCTTAGGCCTCTGACTGACCTGTAACGATTGCCAAACATGTTAAATTGGCAACAGGGACCGACGGCTTAACGTGCTCTCCGAGGCACGGAGGGAACTCGGGCGGTCACCCATCCAACTACTGGCTAAGCGTATGGTTGCTTAACTTCGCTGATCGAATGATTTGCGCAATAGCAACTGTGCCACGAGCTCCTCTACTTCCACAAAGTTACATCTGATTAAATACATCAAAGCTAATAAAATGAATTTTGATTTCTCTGCTTCTTCTGCAAAGGCCTCTCAAATTAATGAAGCAACCAGCTCTGAATTTTTCTGCCATCCCTTGCGAGGTTTCAACTGCGCAGCGCTTTTGATGCCGGAACATTCGCGAATGGACCAGGACTTCTTCCTGCGGCCAACTCCTCGTCTGCCGGCTATTTTGCCCATCATGATGAGTTGGAGCAGCTCGTATCTCTCGTGACGAAAGAAGCCTCCGAGATATCTAATCTGTCTCTGCTTGATGATCTGGGGCCTTACCACGAGCTCTTATTGCCATGATAGTTTCACTCATTTATGAGACAGATGTATGTGACGTGTATACATCCGTCACTGTAGCACAACTGAATTATCATTGTAATAAGAGCTCATGGTTGGGCCCCTGTATAAGTTTGCATTCTTGACCAACTCTCCGTAAGATTTGTGAAGTAGATAAACCTCTCATAGCTTAGTCCTCAAAGCACAGATAAACAAACAATATGTTAATCTGTGGACACGAGAGATCTGCTGATGATTGGATCCGTCACGCCTCAGCGGTATATTAAAGGGTACACTTACCACCTAATTTGCATAATTAAGTCTTGATTGTCAGGGCTTAGGAGTGAGGAAGGTGGCAATGATAGTATTTGTGCAAGTAGGTGAAGAAGAAATAATCAAAGGAAAAAATCTATATGAATAACTGTTTAATTTATTACGGCCATATATTTATAGTTCGCTCTTAGAGTTCACTAGCTTTTACTAGCGACTTTTCATGATTTTATATTTATTGGGCTTAAAGTTAAGTATCTCTTTTTTAAACATTATTTACCCACAAGATGGCACCACGCGTAAGTTGGAGTACACAGTTATAACATTTCCTTAATTTATTACAAACTTTAATCATATATATATATATATATATATATATACATCTAACATCTATATCTATACAGATAAATAAAATTGAAGTGTCTGTTTGTAATTCCAAAATAACTGCTATTCACAAAATGCATATTATGAAAGTATACACGCTACTGACACTAAAAACCTGTCTGTCTGTGTGTTTGTTCCGGGTAATGTCAGAAACGGCTGGACCGATTTTAACGGGACTTTACTTTAACTTTTACTGGCAGGTAGCTGATGTTTCAAGGAGTAAGCGTTCCGCAACATGAAGCATGAAACTAAATCTACACGGGTGAAACCGCGTGGCACAGCTAGTTATTATATAAATTAGTTATCTTATCTTTAACTGATTAAGATATAATTTGGTATAGGTACACGTAATTTGGATGACAATGCATGCTCAGCTATTTAATGTAATTCTAATTCCAATATGGCGGCACATCCAAGATGGCGGACTAGTTATTTTTTCTGCACTTCCAAATCATCGTCTATAAAGATAACAGGGTATTATTTTTTTTTCTTTATTGATACTACATTTTCATTAAAGCTTATTTTTAAATAAAACTATCAAATGACGGTACTTCCCTTTAAATCTAAATTCAACTGACGAAACACGTAGCGTTGAGCTAACTAGTAAAACCTAAAACTTATCTACCCCGGACACGCGTCCGAGTTATAACTCCATCCTAGCCAGGGTTTGTTAATGACTCCACGTACTCACCAAATGACTGCTCAACTTATTTGCATTTTATACACATTTCTCTTATTAATATGAGTTTTGAAATGTCAATTTAGAAAATATGGAAACATAAGTATTGTTTTGTCTAGATTTCTGTTTTTGGTAAACGTGACAGACTGTCTCAAGAACTATACATACGTGTTCACATTTCTTCTGCAGTTAGCCTTACGATGTTCTTACTGTCATTCTCATGTTTCTCAATGTACTTTTCCATACTTATATGATAAAGAGGAAAGATTTGTATGTTTGTAACGAAATGGCTCAAAGAGTATTGGATCGATTTTCAAAATTCTTTCACAATTCGAATGCTGCATTATCACTGATTATTATATGCTATATTTTATCCCCATACTCCTACGGGAACGGGAACTACGAGGCTGAAACCGCGTGACGTCCCCTAGATTTTTTATAAAATCTTACATACTAATATATCTTCACGCTTGTATTACACCACTAGGCAAAGGTGTATAGTTCATTGCCACAAAGTTGTATAGTATTGCCACTAACAGGACACTAATTAATTACCGGGAAATTACATTTCGTAGGTACACCTCTGCCTACCCCTTCGGGTAATATATAGTTATACTCTAGGCATAGTTTTTTCTAAAGATGGATTAAATTACAGAGATGCGGAAAATATTTTACTAGATGTGGCAAAAATTACTTTGGTATGATCGATTCCTTTTGCAGAAAGTATTACCTAACTGAAATAAAAGTGAGTGAATTCCTGTTACATCTGAACTTTCACAGACACACAAAATCATCCCAAAATAGGTCAAGATGTTCAGAAGATTAACCAAACAAACAGATTAATATAAATAAAGAAAAAATATTTTGAGATGTTCAGTTCTATGCATCGTTTAAATATTCACGTACCTTTAGTGAAAAGCTGACATTTGTCACAATGATAACCCTCCTTTTTTCTTCCCCGTTGTCGGGTAAAAAATTGTAGTCCGTGTCTTTTCCAATCGCTGTACATCTCAAAAAGGGGTTCCAGTTTCCAAGGGATTTTTCCACTAAGGCATGACTATGAATAATTGGTGCAAACTGCCTGCGAAGTTCATTGCACTCGCTGCATTATCCTCCCCCATGTTTGCAGGGGAGAGGTATATAGGACATTCTACATGACACTAGGAATATTATGTCACACTGAGTCAGTGTGTCAGTGACGTGGAGGGGAATATATAGATACATATAGATTTTACATCTTTTTACTTAGACGTCAGTGTTGCTTAGGGTGGAACATACGGGAGCGAAATTATTCTGATTACATTTTTTTTTGTATTTTTTTTTACAAACGTACATATTTATATGCTCACGCCTGTATTTCCCGAAGGGGTAGGCAGAGGTGTTGTAATAACAACACCCACTTTTCACCGAAGATGATTAAGTACAAACGTGACAGACGGTGAGTCTAGCGTCGTCTTAGCCACTATACATTAGGCTTTGAATTACTCCTTAAGCATACCTATGCAGGTTGCATCACGGTGTTTTCCTTCACGTGGTGTGAAATTACTGTTCATAAGTTTTTAGAAAAGCTCATGGGTATAGGCCCCGCGGGGATTGGAACTTGCGTCACTTGCGTAACAGGTGACTGGACAAATCCCACAGCGACCACGACTCTTGTTTTCTTACACTTACTATACTGTAGCAGAGGTGAGTCTGTATATTGAGTAATAGAATTTATTTCTGTTTGTTTGTAAAATAAGTGGGAAACAAGTACCTTTATGTATTGTGCTAAGAAAGCTGGCAGCATTGGCCCAATGCTGATTCTCTGAGCGAGAAAAGTCAAAGCCCGCTTGAGACTATTCAATTAAGAATCTTAGCTTTATAGGCATATTCCTAAACTTTAGCAAATCTAAGAATGGCAAGTAAAAATTTACAAGCCCGCTTGAGACTATTCAATTAAGAATCTTAGCTTTATAGGCATATTCCTAAACTTTAGCAAATCTAAGAATGGCAAGTAAAAATTTACAAGCCCGCTTGAGACTATTCAATTAAGAATCTTAGCTTTATAGGCATGTAATTCCTAAACTTTAACAAATCTAAAAAGGCAAGTAAAAATTTTATAAACGTTGAATCCAAAATCAACATATTATCCGCCCGAAGCATATTTCGTAGAATAACAAGGTGAGTGATATTTTTTACTCTTATGTTTACTTTGGAAGCAAAAACAATGCGCTGAACCACGCTTAAACAACCTAGAGGCGGAATAATTAGAATTTTTTTCGACCCGGAGTAGAGTATCATGGCAAAAAATTGACTTTAAAAACATTGTACGTGTATTTTGTTTGTTTTTGGCTGGTGTTTGATAATGGTTGGTTAAATCTACTTACACAATGATAATAAAGAACAACTGCGGTGAGTTTAGAATTTTATCACACGAGGGGCTTATAAGTCACACGCGTAAATTTAGTTTCATACAAACTTTCATCCCCTATTTTAAGGGTAGAATTAATCAAAATCCTAAGCGGATGCCTCTACGTCATAACATCTACCTGCATGCCAAATTTCAGCCCGATCCGTCCAGTGGTTTGGGCTGTGCCTTGATAGATCACTATGTCAGTCAGTCAGTCAGCCACCTTTGAATTATATATATTTAGATAAATACTATGAAAATGCAACAATTTTTTGTACAAAGTTCACATGCTATTCAGCACAATCATATTTATTTCATATCTTCATGCTTTAGAGTAAGGGTTCTGAAGAGGTAGGTAGAGGTATTCATCGGTGTTCAGTTAACGTAATAGATAGATCAGGCAATTTATTACATTCTTCTTATAAAAAGTGCTTTTCTAAACAGTAAAATATAATTTAATAAGAAATTCTCATCAAAAGCGTATCTCTAGGAAACAACAGAGATAATATCATCCAACTAAACAAAGGGTCGGTATTAAGGAATATGAAACGCTCCAATTATCCATTCAGTTTTAGTAAAAAGCGTGCATTTATCTGGAAAACAACGGGGCATTAAAAGAGCAAAGAGAAGTACGTTTAAGGTTGACTTCACACGGACTACAGTTACACAGTTGACTGCTTAGTCAACACATAGTAAGGGTAGTTTTTCGTTTCGTATTTGTCGCAGGTTTTCAGTTAACACCTACTGTTTAGTTGTTACTCTAGTGCTTTCTTCACCCAGAAACAAGCCAGCACCGAGATGGACAAGATGACGCTGCTTAAATCATCTGTCATAGATGCAAGAGGCCAATTGTTATAGAGCAGTAAACACCCAAACTATTCCCCATTGATGGGGATTATTGGAACAACTCGTAAACAGTAAACACACGGACTGTAAGCAGTCAATACATGGATTGTATCACAAACTGTGGCCAGTAATTCCAAGTGGTTGCTAGTATCATTTACAAGAGTTTTACCATTAGCTCCAATGGTCGTGATAGCTTCACTGAGTGACTGTAACAGAATTATACAATTCATATAGATCTATCTTATAATAATTGTCGATGTATATCTTAGCCTTGTTTTGACAGATGTAATGTAAAGGTCAATGAATTACATATTTTTGTAAAAATCTTTGAAGTGGGTTGAACTAGTTAGTAGCTAACTTATTGCATTACAGTATTGAACGACGATCAAATCTGGATTTTATTGAGCCCAACAACTAATTTCAAAACCCAATAATTTGTTTAAAGGAGTGCTTCTTAGTAATATAGTAAGAGTAATAAACAAATAGTTGCCCGTTTACCGTCAGCCTAAAGCCATCGTATACGCGAGATCAAGCGGTAAAACTTGAGTGAATAATTAGGATTTGAGCTCAGGATAAAACGGCGAAGGGTAATTATGATGCACTATACTTTGAGATAAGGAAACCATAATGCTTTAGCGGTGAAACTAATGTTATGGTTCAAGAAGAATTAGATTTTATCTTTATTTAAAACTGACGTTGATTATTTGTGTGTTAAACATAGCCTTGAATGAGAAAAGTTGATTCAACGCTAAAGGTCTGGAGAAAAAAATGATCTGACTTTTGGGTTTTGTTATCATTTTACGGCTAATTTCTGACCCGAAACATCGAGACAGAAAAAAAACTGAAATTCATACCCTACTTACTGACATATTATGCTCACGCCTGTATTCCCCGAAGGGGTAGGCAGAGGTGTTGTAATAACAACACCCACTTTTCACCGAAGATGATGAAGTGCCAACAATGAGTTAAACACACAGTGTGCAATGATTTAGCACATAAGTTTTTAAGAAAAACTTATTAGTACAATACCCCGCTGGGAGCCGAACTCAAGTCTGCTTAAACCCCACGGCTATAGATAATTAATGAATACTCTAGATTTAAAATAGGTTTAATTTTATCAGACTTCTTTTGTTCATATTTTACCATAGGGCTTTCGTTAGTAAAATAGTACCAAGATTCGCTCAAAATAACTACAAAATAATGAAGGAGCCTAACCTTAAATATTACTCAATTCAACAACAATCGGACATTATACCCGTAGTATCGCTAATGCGTCTACAAAATAACCAATGCTAGTTTCAAAAAGCCGTTAACCAACGCACTGAATGACCATAGCATATTTACTGTGCTTTTAGCTCGCAGTTAATGGATTTCAAGAGCTACATTGTATCTGGATACATCGACAAATGGCTGTTTGCGATCCCAATGGTTTTTACGGAAGTCCGTGGGTAACGGCCCTAATTTGGTTACATTGTACGGAGAGTCAATTACGGTATCGTAATTTTATCAGATATTTTCTTATTTAAGCTGCCCACCTGACTATATTGTTGGTCTTGTGGTTCTAATGCTTCTCTCTTGCAGGCTTCGTTGGTGGCACATGCTACCGAAAAACAGGAGGTTCTGAGTCCCTGGGGTCTTGGGGCCCTACCATGGGCTCTTATTGCCATGTTAGTTTGACTCATATTATGAGATAGATGTATTACTAAAAGGCCGTTAAGTTACATTTTGTTGAAATGTATTTTTCACAATCCAAAAATACTGCTATCCTGTATGTATGGAACATCAGTACAGATAAATAAAATTGAAGTGTCTGTTTGTAAATCCAAAATTAACAGCTGTTCACTAAATGCATATTAAAGAAAACACAATACTGACATGAAAAAACCAATTTAAAAAAAGTCTGTCTGTTCGTTCCGGCTAATCTCCGAAACGGCTGACTTTCAATGGGACTTTCAGTGGCAGATAACTTATGTTACAAGGAGTAACTTATGCAAATTTTATTAAAAAAATATACATTAGGGTTCCACGGGTCACCTATGAAATTTTTATTACCTGTACGCGGGTAAAACCGCGGATAAAAGCTAGTTTCTCATAAATTACAGTTCCATACATATAACATCTCCAAAAGTCATACCACAAATACCTTTTCTAATAGAATTCCTCAGTGAGATAGCAAAGCCATCATAACTGAATAGGCACTACACTCGTAGATAAAGCGACCACATCACGTTTCTATGAATAATTGAATATGTCAAAAGGCACGCATGAATTTTATCTTGAATCAAACCCTTTTCAATGCGATGTATGTCAAGGGGCTCTGTAAATAGTGCTGATTTATCATGAAAAGTGAGCGATTCTAAACCTTATGACGACTTGGTATTACGGTTTTTATTGATGTTTGTTCTGTTGTTGTGTAAATGAGGTTGTGTGGAACTGGAAATAAGGTAGCAATATTTTATCTATATTATATATTAAAAAATCAATCCCCATTTCCCTTGGTCATGGCATCACGCGTGAACGGCTGGACCGATTCTACCGGGACTTTTATTATATAGCTGAAATTTCAAGGAGCGTTTTTTAATTTTATTTTAAAAATGAGTATGCAACTAAATCTACGCAGGTGAAACCGCGGGGCACAGCTAGTATTATATAAAAATGAATATTTCCCTTCATCATGCCACGTGAACGGCTGGACCGATTTATGGACTTTGATGTTTCAAGGAGTGAATTAGGCTATTTTTATTTTAAAAACATATTAGGGTCCCGCAAAATAAAGCATGAAACTAAATCTAGGCGGGTGAAACCGCAGGGTAAAAAGAGATAAATTATAAAAAAAGAAATATATGTAAATAATACGCCCTGTTTAAGCGATCATAGCTGGCCCCACGTTCATCACAATCAATATATGGCATTGCAAGCTTTTTTTTTAACGTTTTCATCCAACCATGAAAGGTCATAATATCATTGCTAAAGCTATAAATGATATATGAATAACGGCAACGTTCTCACAAATTGTGTAATAATAACATTTAAAAGCAATCCGCGATCGTTTAATATTCAAATCAAACCGTTGCGTTGGTCGGTAAATCACAAAGGAATCATGTAAATGTCGGTACACTTGTTTATCCGTGTATAATACGGACGGACAACGTGCAGCAACAATGTAATGTGGAGTAGGATGGAATATGGTTGTATCAATATCTAGACAGATAAATAAAATTGAACTGTCTGTTTGTAATTCCAAAATAACAGCTTTTTACTAAATGCATATGAAAGTTTACACGATACCGACACAAAAAAACCAAGTTATAAAATTTTTCTCTGTCTGTCTGTTTGTTCCGGGTAATCTCTGAAACGGCTGGACGGATTTTAACGGGACTTTTACGAGCAGGTAGCTGATGTTTCAAGGAGTAACTTAAGCTAAATTTATTTAGAAAATATATTAGGGTTTCGTGAAATAAAGCATAAAACTAAATCTACGCGGGGGAAACCGCGGGGCACAACTGGTAAATAAATAAAATTGAAGTGTATTTTCGTTATGTCAGAATTACAGGTTTTACTAATGCGTGTGAAAGTATATGACTTCGTGAATTACAGCTAAAATGTTTTATTTTTCTTGGTTTTCAGCTTAGATGTAACCATTGTTATTTTTTTGCATACAAACAAAATAAAAATGTGTGTTGGTTAGTTGTAAATTTTTCGCTATTTAACTACTATTAGGTGCGATTTTTTTCAAATTTAATTGCCTAGGAAAAAGTATACTCACTCTTTTAATTAAAAGAGAAGATTTTCGAATTCAGGCTACTTTGAAAAATGATCAGAATAAAAAACATGTGTTGACTTGACAACCTCCTTTCTTCGTCAGTTAAAAATAAGAGGTCAAACCCCATACGTGCCCTCCAATATCAATGCAAACCGGCCAACGCGCATCAATCAACCAAGTAAATTGCTTCGTGCGACACGACAGCTTCAACCCTCTGCGGCCATTGGATGTGGCTTCGAATCGATTGCCTTTTTGTACTCATCGGTCGTGATTAAAACACGTGGTCTCGTTTTATCGAGAGAGTCGATTACAATCGTCATCTTTTTGCAACACTTGTGTAAACTTGTCGGACGATTAGTTGATGTAATAGTATTTAAACAACTTCGCATATAACCTTCACGGAAGAATCCCCGTTAAGTAGATGTGTTGCAACATCCACTTTATCTGAAGGTGATTCGTTGTCAACCATCCATCATGTTGACACCGAACTAAGACACCTACTTATTAGGAATTCAGGTGAAATGGTGGTGGTCACTACATCACCACATATTTAGTCAAATTCTTCTTCATTAAGTTTCATTTCACCGCATAACTCTTACTTTAATTGAAAATTTTGAATTTTGAAGGGCTAAGCTTGACCGAACCATACATATCATCACCGTGATCACCATGTAAAACATCATTAATAAAACATCGGAAACCAAAATACATACCAATATCCACTTCCATTTAATCATTGTCAATGTAAGGGCTTTAAAAGCGCATCCCATCAAAACATCAAAGCTGCAAAATTCTCTTTACACGCGACCAATTAAAGAGTTATCGAGATCAAGCACCAGTGATCGCAAACCTTTGGTTAATGTTTTCAATGTGCCAAATGTTGGCGATCCCTGATCAAAGGGCGATAGCTTATTCATTTGAATGGAAAATGTTTCGTCGCATATTTTAAAGGATTTATGGATGCTAGAGACGGCTGTAGTTAAATAAAAAAATATTATCAAGGAGTGTGGCGTTAGAATATCGCTAGAACTTCTACGCTTTGATATATGCTTAATTTAATTTATTTAACCAGTTAGATTCAAAACCAGAAATCAATTGCGTACTATGTCGGAACAATAGGGCATAATTGTTTTTGTAATGAGCTGTTCTACTAGGGATAGCATCTATACCGGACCTATAGCGGGAGCCTTTGATAAACTATGTTGGTACAGAGATATCATAACGTGCGAGTGACACTCGGATGTTGGCCATGTTCACAGGATTCAGAGTCACCTACCATGCGCCAGTGATACTCAGGTGTCGGGCACGTTCATAGGCTGCATTAGACACTTACCATGCGCGAGTGATACTCTGATGTTGATCATGTTCATAGACTGTAGTAGCCACTTACCATGCGAGAGTGACACTTTGGTCTCGGTCACGTTAATAGGCTGCATTAGCCACTTATCATGCGCGAGTACACTCTGATGTTGTTTACTTTCACAGGCGCACTTACAATGCGCGAGTGAAACACTGATATTGGTCACGTACATAGGCTGCAGTAGCTACATTCTATGCGCTAAAGACAAACATATGTTGGTCATGTTCATAGGATGCAGAGTCACTTACCATGCGCGAGTGACACTCTAATGTCACTGCAAGTTTGTCTGCCACCTATAATGATGAATATGTAGGCGACGACGAGTGGTTACCTCTAGAATAACTATGTGTGTGAGTGCGTGTGATTGGGTGTTTATTGAGTTAGGCTTCCTGTTATATTGTTCCAATGGGCGGGCGGTCGCTGGTTGAAAGGGTTTCACGACCAGCTAGGTTTTCATTGGTATACAGTTTGTCGGTACTTTGGAGATGATTGATAATATGGTGCTTTCAAAGTGCTCAATTGAAAGCAGTATATTATTGTAACAACCTCAAACCCTTTTTCAATATAGGCTTGTATGGAAATATTCGTTTGCGTGCATGAGTGCATCGCTGAAAGTATTCATATTATAGTTTTCTGTTTGTTTTATATATAAGCGCATTGGTTCTAGCAGTAAGTTTACATATTCAAATCTATACAAATAAATAAAACTATGCATCTATATCTATACATCTATACAGATAAATAAAATTGAAGTGTCTGTTTGTAATTCCAAAATTACAGTTTTTCACTAAATGCACATGAAACCATACACGCTACAGATACAAAAAAACCAAGTTTTAAAATTTTTCTCTGTCTGTCTGTCTCTCTGTTTGTTCCGGGTAATCTCTGAAACGGCTGGACGGATTTTAACGGGACTTTCACTGGTAGGTAGCTGATGTTCCAATGAGTAACTTTTATTTATTAAAAATATTTGGGATCCGCGACAATAAGGGTGAAACTAAATCTACGCGGGTGAAACCGCGGGGCACAGCTAGTTATAAATAAATATTATTCTGCATACTTAGTTGCTTTGTTTTCTGTAAATCAGGATGCTTTAATTGTATAAAAGACAATAATTTCTTCCATTTTCTGTCCATACCATCTGTAGATACCTTTACGGCTCTTCTATGGGTCACCACTGTTTTTAAATCTAGTTCACCTATCAACCAATTTATTCTACCACAAATCATGAGAAAATCAAAAAATGTTGGTTTTGTGCCGAATGCCCTTTAAAACATTTCTTTAATTACTATCGACTAGTAGGTATAGATCAATGTAACCCCATACATAACCACATCCCTATAACTTGTAATGCGTAATGATTTCCATACCAACAACTCCCCTAGTCATCAGAGGGAACATCACACATAGTATGTACGTGTGTATTATGTAGGTGTGTGGTGTAGGTGACGATGATGATCCCTACTGACTGAAGTATTATTTTGTATAGTGAAACTACGATGAGTGTCGACTTAGGCTATTTTATTGGAAAGTCACACTGGGTATTTGACAGTCAAATTCTTAACCTGATCGTATTTTTACGGACTTACTGAAGTAACGGCCATTTAACTTTAAGGGGTGGAATTTCAGAAAGGCTTTTCTGAAATTTAATTTCTTAGTGGAATTCCTTAGTGGAGTATAGCGCTTTATGGAAGTGAGACATGGACTATGACAAAGAAGGATAAAGAGATACTGGAAGCGTTTGAGATGTGGTGTTGGAGAAGGATGGAGAAAATCAAATGGACGGAAAGAGTCACAAATGAAGATGTACTCAAAAGAGTAAATGAAAAAAGAGTACTATGGAATACAATCCAGTATCGAAGAGGAAAGATGATTGGCCACCTTGTACGACATGACAGTTTCTTTAAAAACATACTAGAAGGAAAAGTAGAAGGAAAGAGAGGAAGAGGAAGACCCAGGCTAACATACATGAGACAAGTCAAGGAAAATGTGTCTGCCATGACGTATAGGGAGGTCAAGGAGATGGCACTGGATAGAGACAAATGGAAGAAGTTGCATCAGTTACACCGACAAGAGTCACAACTCTTAAATTCATGAATGAATGAGTGGATACCTATTCTTTACAAAGCCCAAACCTTTAAATATAAGTCAGTCAGTCAGGACTTTTTAATGTTGAAATTTTAATGCTAGATGTAGATTATACGGATGAAATCTGTAAAATTAGAGTAGAATTATGTTTTATTCTGTATATACGTTACTGCAAAATATAGTAAATAACACTTTTTAAATGGACATTGACAGAATTAAAACACAGATTCCTCGTCATCAAATTTCAATGAACAAATTAAATTTAAGTTCATTCCTATTTCTGAGCCTTATTCTAAATGTACCAAACTCCACAGTCTTCGCAGTAGCAATAACCATCTCGATCCCCTGCCAGGGGACCGACAAAGCAGCGGTGAGTAATTACAGAAAAATGGGGTATATCTAGGTCATTGCGCATGTGTGCGTGCCTGCATTATTGCATTACAACTACATGTTATATAACGACGCATTTATTGATGATTTATTCATTCTGAGTATTGTAAGTATTCTTACGCGACTATAGACCACAAACCCGAGTACCTAGTGCGAGTTTTTTACTGCCGCCGTCAAAAGTCACCGCGTCAAAGTTAACGCAGATTTATATGGGATCGAAACAGCGCCTCTATCGGCCTAAACATGACACTATTGTGAGCCCATACAAATCTGGGTTTACGATGACGCGATGACTTGTGACGGCGATTTTAAGAAAACTCGCACTAGGCCCTCAGGTCAGAAGACACGTGACCGTGACTCGAAGACAATAGATGAGATGAGGATAGTATAGGTGGCGTCACGAGTTACAAGCCCTGACATTGTTTTGTTATTTTATGAGTCTATGTCTGTCGGTCTGTATGGCGCGACACGACTTAAATACGCAGTATCTCCACTATTTTTGTTGAGCGCTTATAACAAGTGAAGGCATCTGCACCGTAAAACTTGACGTATTGGACAACCTACTTATGCCCAGCAGTGGGCTGATTACATACACTTTTGATATGAACTAGTTTATTCACAAATATTTGGTACTAACACGAATTTCTCTGCGACAGTTATTCAACTAATAGTACGAGAGCCCACGACCAAAACCATGTCGCATCGTTTTACGGTCAAAATTGTATAATACCGTTAGAGTAGATGAATATGAACCCAAACTAAGTGGGCAGTACCGGCTAGAAACGTCGCAGTTAACGATAAGGCAAAAAATTTGGACGTGGGCTCTCGTACTATAAATGTACATATGCAGTTTGTCCAATGGTGCGAGTATGACCGATGCGCTGAAGCAAATATGTATTTTCCCTTCCAAATTTCTATCTTTCCAATTTCACGACATAGAAGACCGTTACTATTATAACAGTCTTTGAAATCAATCCTGAATATCAAATAACTACGTCAAAGCATTCACAGATCTATGTATAACAAAATTTTACACAATTATAAAGCCAGCACACCACCCTAATCGCCACAGACAATATATTTCGTAACACCTATTGCGAACGCCCTTTCACCGCTGTCATTGCGATGTCGAATGACGTCATTGAGTCCAGAGATGGATTTAAGCCATAATTCTGAACACAGGCCCGCATACCCAAATACGCACCTATTAAAACTATTTATCAAAATTCTATTTCCATTGCGCGCTTGGTTCGCAGCGTATTTTTGAGAAGAGTGCAAAAACGTCAGTGGTTGGTGAAGCGGTGTTTGTAGACGGTTGCTTTTGTGCTGTAATTGGTAAGTGACGTGCACCATTTAGATGGCTGATGGACAGACATTAGGCCGTCTACGTTGTTGTGGGCCGGACACATTCCATTTGTCGGGGGTTCCGTATTGTAATTTTGCAAATGTACGCGGCAACGGGGTTGGCGGAAAAAACAAAAGGTGACAGAGTGCGTTAAATGAGCTAAGGTTTTTTTGACAATGGTTGGATTATAATTTCAACTCTGAAAGAGACTTTTTGGGTTTGACGTTTTCATTTGAATCATTCTTTCATTTCCAGGCACGTGACGAGTTGACAGGGGATCATTTTTGTTCCAGTGCCTGCAAAACCTACTTTGGAATATGATGTCCTGGGTTTTTCCATCTGCAATTTCCAAGTAGCAGCACGGAACCTGGATAAATGTACGGTTAATGGCAATATGCTCACCCTATTACATGGGACACCCTGCCTACCCCTTTGGGGAATACAGGCATGAGCATGTGTATGAAAGTGCTTTCTGCCTACCTTGTCGGGAACACAGCGATATTTTATTGCTTAAAAAGACCAGCCTTCTGAAGCAGATAGTATCACAAGACGCAAATTGGGATAAAGTTAGGAACAAAAATAAGTAAATATTCAGTTTTAAGAGTGACACTTATACTCGTCTATAAAGAATCGAGATTTTTTAGGCGCACAATTTTGACACAGTGCCTCAGCTGGTGGTACTAGACTCTAGACACCATACATACATACAGATAAATAAAATTGAAGTATCTGTTTGTAATTCCAAATTTATAGCTTATCACCAAATGTATACAAAAGTATTTACGGTTCTCATACAAACTTTTTTTAAATTTAATAATTATACTTGGGGTCAAATTCTTATACGGGTGAAACCGCGGGGCAAAGACAGTAAATACATAAAATCAATGTAGCTACGATTTTTATTCTGTACATTTAATATTTTGAAAGTTCAATACAAATTATTTGAATAATGTCTTCAACATTTTTCATGTAAATTTTCATACAATATACAAGGAACAGCAAATGTCGTTCCAGGAACAGGTCCATCAATAAATGTATTATGTTTTAGAAAATACGGTGTATTTTTCTTCCATCTCAGTGTATAAATGGCTCTACTTCGTGTTAGACCTTGAACTTCAGAAGTATGAATAAGATCTTCAAGGAACATTTGCTTTGGCCTTGCTGAGGACAGCTGGTTATCGACTAGAGTACTGATGGAATGGAATATATATTATCAAATAGAAAATTTCACCTAAACAAAAATTGCGCAAGAACAGTTAATTATAATTAGACTAGCGGACGTCACGCGGTTTCTCCCACGTAGTTCCCGTTCCCGTGGGGATAAAATATAGCCTATACTAATCAGTGAAAATGAAGCATTCGAATGGTGAAAGAATTTTTAAAATCGGTCCGGAGTTTTTGAGTCAATTCGTTACAAACAACAAACATTTACGAAAAGCTACTAAAAATTCAACAAGAGGTACTTTTTAAATACCCACAAAATCAGGTAGTAAATAAAATGCCGTGAAGAGACGTGATGGCCGTGAGATTTGAGTAGTCTACTGCTACGCAAGCGACGCAAGTTCGAATTCCAACGGCTTGTACCGATGAGTTATACTAAAAACGTAAGTGAAGTAATTTCACGAAGAAGGAAAACACCGTGAAGATACCTGCATAATTATGTCTGAGAAGTAATTCAGACGTATGTATAGTGTATAGTGCCTGAGACTATCTGTCACGTTGGCACTATATCATCTTCGTTGTAAAGTGGGTGTTGGTGGTAACAACACCTCTGCTTACCCCTTCGGGATGGCTTAAGCATATTTATAAAATTTTATTTTTAGTACGTAAATACAGTCATAATCCGAAGCAGTGCGAAGTTCTCATAAAATTTCAGAATCTATATCCTAGTTCCAATGATCGAAATGTAATGCTCGTAAGTCGCTCTAGTTTGGAGCAAGCCTTACTATTTCCTTGACTTTCACCCAAGGTCTAGGGCAACAAAGGCAGCTGGATACACGTGTGACCTTATCCAACTCCACTGTGCTATATTGCACTTTACCACCCACGATTCAAGGCTTACATTCCAGAAAACAGTCGTTATAAAGAATAATTGTTTTACTAAGCAAGTTGTTCAAGACATTATGCAGTGAAATGTAGAAGGTTATTTTTCCACTTAGAACTATTTATTGTGTGGGAGTTATCTAGATATTACGCATTTACTTATATACTAGCTGTGCTACGGTTTCACTCGCGTATACTTAATTTCATAGGTGGCTATATCGCGGAACTTTAATTTTGTTTTAAATAAAAGTTGCTTAAGTTACTCCTTGTACATCAGTTATCTGCCAGTGAGAGTCCCGATTTATTGTATTGCCGATGTTTTGGTCAGTTAGAAAGAGTCCACGCTAATACGCAATGATATTCGTTGACGTTCAAATATGCCAACTTTGGGTACCTACTCGTACTGTAGATAAAATTTAATAAAGCCTATAAAATGTGTTATTCACGTATATCCCAAAATCGTTGGTCAATTTGCACGAAGAAAGGTAAATAATCTGGAAAGACTAATCACTATTGGAACAGAAGACTATTTCACGTATTAAAATCCTTAGTGACGTCTTGTGACTTAGTCTTTGGTAGTGTAAGCAAAGAAAAGGCGGAAGTATGACGTTTTCTGAAAACGTCTAACTGAGTTGAAGTGCTATCGAATTACGATTACGGATTACGTGAATACCACATTGTGAGGAGTTCGATTGAATGACTCTAACGGTTCAACGACATTTCGATTGTTTTTACGAGTACCTGAATCGGGGCACGAGAGCACACGATTAAGAGGTCCTAAACAATGGTATTTCTAAGTCAAACAAGCCGATAACTTATCCTATTTTATGTTTTATGTATTCATGTTAAAACTAAGCTACCTTTGACCAACTTATTTGATAGTGGTTCCGACTCGGATAATTTAGATGCGATGGTTCGCTAGGTTTCGGTGCCTGCAGCTAAAATGATTATATTCAATGATTTTAGTCGATTACGAGTTTTGACTGTAATACATATATGTTTAATGAGCATTGCAGCAAAACTAATTAAAAGATTCGGATTTATATTGTTTTGGTACGAAACCGATTCTGATAAAGTTCATTACTAAACACAGCAATAACTATTTTAACGCAGTTACTCGTAAATGCAGAAAAGTTACATTAGGATGAATACGAGGGATCTTTAATAATTCTTTAATACGAGGGATCTGAATAAGGGAAATCCTTACGAGATGCAAAACACTGCAAGGTAACAAGTATGTATTCTTCACCTCACAAACAAGGCGTGTTACCTATAGCACGGGATGTTTCAACCCTTAACACCCCCTGCCCTGCTACACTGACCTACATGGGGTCTCTCCGACCCTTTCTTTCAATTATTCAAAGTACTCTTTGGTCTTGTTACTTGAGGGGTAGGGGTGTGTAGTACTTATGTTACTATGTGGATAAGAAGTCGACTTAGCCCCTGGCTTTATGCAGGTTTACCCGACTACGGCGAAGCAAAAAAGAGGGTTTTGATTTTGACCCTCAGAACTCCAAAATTACATATCATAATTTGACAAATGATGTATTATAGTTATAGATCTCCATGGCTATATACACACCATCTTCTAATATATACATTATAATTCTATACTAGTATTAAGATTAAGAGCCGTGGTGGCCTTGGGGTTAGAGCAGTCGCCTGCTACGTAAGCGACGCGAGTTCAAATCCCAGCGGGGCCTGTACCAATGACTTTTTCTAACAAATTATGTACAGTGATTTCACACCATGTGCTTTACGGTGAAGGAAAACATCGTGAGGAAACCTGCATATGTCTGAGAAGTAATTCAAAGACGTATGTATAGTGCCTAAGACGGCGATAGACTCACCATCTGTCACGTTGGCATAATCATCTTCGGTGAAATGTGGGTGTTGTTATCACAACACCTCTGCCTACTCCTTCGGGGAATACAGGCGTGAGCATATGTATGTACTAGTATTATTATCTTTATCTATCCAATTTTATAATAAGGAATATTTATTTTGTTTTTATATAACGAAGAGGCTTCTAGCAACGGGATCAATATAAAAAAATAACGAATAGAATGCTAAAATTATTGTTGAGTAACATATACTATACTAGCTGTGCCCCGCGGTTTCACCTGCGTAGTTTTAGTTTCATCCATATTGTCGCGGAACCCTAATATTTATGAGAAATGAAAGTAGTCTAAGTTACTCCTTGATATATCAGCCACCTGCAGCCAGTGAAAGTCCCGTTAAAATCGGTCCAGCCGTTTCGGAGATTACCCGGAACAAACAGACAGACAGACAGACAGAGAATTTTTTTAAAACTTGGTTTTTTAGTGTCAGTAGCGTGTATACTTTCATATGCATTTAGTGAAAAGCTGTTATTTTGGAATTACAAACAGACACTTCAATTTTATTAATCTGTATAGATATAGATTGGTAAATGAGGTCAATCATTCGTTATAACACGCGGGCAAACCCGCATAAAGAAGCTAGTAAATAAGTAGTTGGGCTTATTCAAATTTACGCTTAAAATAATCGTATCAATTACGCAACAATGATCTAAAATGAGTTCTTTAAAGACCGCGTTACCGTTTTAATGAAATTACTAAGCATTTTTAATTCGCAAAACGATATGAATAATCGACTTACCCTAGGACCCTTTATGCAAAACGGTGCCAACTCGGAAAAACAAAAAACGCAGCAATATTTATACCCCACACGGGCCATTGAACACCAAAAATGAGGCCTCAAATGTATGCAAATTTACTTCGTTTAGGAAAAAATAATTTGCATAAAGTCACGGTATTATTTCATACGCGTATTAAAACGTTTAGGGAGTTGAAATGTCAGTGCAGAATGGCCGGTCGTTTTCTTTATCATTATTTTAACGGTTGTCGATTTGTCATGCGGGTCTGTGTATCGTCATTTGCGTATATTTCAGTAGATTGGTTGATGATATGGTTATTTTTTGTTAGAAGCTTTAATGACTGGTTTTAAACGCCACTAAGAAATATAAATTTTCGGAGTGTTGAGTACACGCTCGTCTTTCCACTCTTTGTAATAATTAAATAGTATTTTTACATTACTCCATGTTGGTTTGTCATTACAATCAGAGGAGATGGCATGGACTTATTTTGCTGTGGATGATTCCAGGGTGCGAGGGCCACCCTACGCTTACCACCTACCGTAGGACCGTGACCACTCGTGGTCGTTACATTATCACCGAGTCCTCGGCATCCTGCTGGCCGTCTTCCTCCCCTGCCGTGCCTTGACCAAACCTGTAGGGAAGTGCCGGACTACGTGAATAAAAATTAGGCAGGCTTAATACCTACGACCTACGCAAATAAATTATATGTGATGACTACGGTATATGATTTAATAACCCCGTAAACGTCACATCTAGTTGTTGCAAGCTTTCAAAACCTGCAGAAGCCTACTAAATTAATTAAATTAAACATAAATAAAATTTCACTATGAAAATTAATCTTCAACAGAAAAAAAACAAAGACACTTGTTATCCAAATTCGTTAATGGCTAAGTTAATTAATGATTTTGTAGATTTATAAAGGTCTACATCAAAAGGCGAATTATAAGTAAATCTATACAGGGGGAGTAGAAATGAGAATGTCAGAGTGTAATCGGATGGTTCCCGGTTGGAGACGAGACATTGATAAATAGATGTCAATGTAACGATGTCGGGAAACTATCAAGTTATAAGATATCGGCGGGAATTGGTAGGCAGTGGTACAAACACTCAAGTAAGAGCCATGGTGGCCGGTTTGAGCAGTCACCTGCTATGCAAGCGACGCAAGTTTGAATCCCAGTGACCTACAAAAATGTTTTTTCAAAAACTTAAGTGCAGTTATTTCGTACGTATGTATAGTGCCTGAGTCGGCGATCGGCTCACCATCTGTCACGTTGGCACAAATTTGGGTATTGTTGTTACAACACTTCTGCTTACTCCTTCAGGGGCCTTACCATGAGCTCTTATTGCCATGATAGTTTCACTCACTTATGAGACGTGCATACATCTGTCACTGTCGCACAACCGAATTAACATTGCAATAAGTGCTCATGGTTGGGTCCCAGGGACCCGTGTGGGGAGACGTGAGCATATCTATTAAATTTTTACCAACTAAGGTAATTCTTGGTCTAAAAGTAGTGCCATCTCTTTTCGTAATATGAATTTTAAAAAGGATGGCTATAATTTTAGTCCGAGTTTGGTCTAGTCTTGGTTAAAACCATGTACTAAGGGAGTTTATTTTAGTTATGAAGATACCAACAATATAGCTAACATTGCTCTCTTCCGCCTGGAGCAATGACGTCATTACTGACCAGAAAAATAAACATGACTAAGATTATTTTGGCTCCTACATCTATGCCCCAAGTATAGGTATATATAGGTTTTGATTCGTTCGAACGTCATTGCTTGACCTTGCGTTTTGTGCTTTTTTTGAAGAAGTAAAACTTCCTACATTCGCCGCTTGGGGCGGTTTTTAACGTTCCCATACCAAATGCGGAAACTACGCAAGCGATATCGTCAACGTAAATACATATACTTGGGGTACTGTAAGGTACAGTCCCCAGTTGGTTTCTTGAGGTATGAATGTAGTTCAAACTCTTGTAACTTACACCACACGCACACAAAGACAAAAGATGTCTGTATCAGTAATAGGCTTAACAATAATTCCGAAGGAGGCACTCCGGTTAATTGTTTACGATATTGTGACACAAAGAGATTACATCCGCATTCATTTGTACTTGTTATGTTGGAGATTAATTGAATGAAGTTACCATGTTTTGGAGGTTGGATACGTCCCTTACTATCGTAGGCAAACGCAGGGTGATTCCAAATTGGAATATTTCTAGGATTATTAGTTGACAGATCAATCATAATAAAAAAATTTTTTAATGAAATTTATAGGAATACAACTTACTTAGGTACGTACCTAATTGATAGACATATATGAAGCCTATTACAATTCCTTGTCGCGTTTTTCTCAGCAAAAGCAACCTTCCGAACACGCATTTATAACCCTGTACAGTGCAATTGTTTGTGTCCTACTGATAATTTGAAAGGACTTTGTAAGAAGTGTAATCAAATAAACAGACAGACAGACTTAAATTTGGAAACAGTAGTAAATGAACCTATGTTAGCGTAAAAATTACGTTCGATGACTGTTCCAAGTGTCCGTTATTTTAGAAAAAAAAATTAAAATTTTGAATAAAGATATTTTTCATTTTAACGGAATTTTGACAAAGTTCGTTTTGACAAACTGTTGATCAACAAACGTCTCATCCGCTGAACCTCGAATATAAAGGTGATATAGCAAAGGCATTAAATATTAGAACACGTCAGAATATCACTCAACCAATAAACTCGACCATTACCTTGCTACCTTAAGCCTCATGCATATTCCAAGCTTTTAGATAAGGTAGCTATAAAGGTTCAATACGTGTTTTATTATTCCGAAGCTATTCCGAGTACAGCGCACGGCACTTGGGATAAAACTAAAACTCGTATTGACCAATAAACGTATCGAATCGGTTTATGCAATAATATTTTATTGTTTCTAGATACATCAATGGTGTGAGTGGCGTTTTGATGGCATAATTGTACCAAAGAGATTTTCTAAAAAACTTATGTGCATATTTCACACCACGTGCTTTACGGTGAAGGAAAACATCGCGAGGAAACCTGCATGTGTCTGAGAAGTAATTTAAAAACGTATGTATAGAGCTGATACAGCTATAGACTCACTATCTGCCACGTTGGCACTTAATCATCTTCGGTGAAAAGTGGGTGTTGTTATTACAACACTTCTGTCTGCCCCTTCGGAGAATACAGACGAGAGCAGAAGTATGTATGTTAAGTATTAAAGGCCTGAATTGAGCACGTAATTTTCGGTTTCCCAACATTCTCGAAAATTGTTTTTATTTAATTTAATTTTACCCCATTCACCGCAAGACTGTACTTAACCCTCCACGAAGCTTGACAAACACACCCCTGAGAGTGTAAATTTCTTTTAAACACTCCTCATTATTCGCAATAGCCACATAACAGTTTAACCCTTCGAAGCAGCTGGGGTCGGTATTACTGTTCTTAGGTATTTTATGTACTTAAAGATATACTTTAAACGGCTATATAGCTGTCAAGTGGGACTTGATTAATTTTGATAGGAATATTTTCTTCCTTTTTTTTTCATTTGCGGGCAAGACATGTCGTAGTGTAGATAAAAACTATATTATGTTATGCTGAATTTTGTGAGTAGATAATGAATATTTTTTAATCGTTAACTATAACTTTGCCCCACGGTTTCACTTGCATTGAAACAACTTCACGGGTCTCCTGTCTCGATTTTTCCAACCATATCTTTCATACAAACCTATAGTCCTTACAAATACAAAACCAACTAACAAAAATAAACAGCTACCTAAATAGGTGCTGCACATGTTTAAAAGTATCTTTAATTAAATTTAAATGCTAGTTAATGATGATTTTTCGTATAAATATAACCCTCTGTATCGCAATTAATATCGCTTGCAGTACGTTACAAGTGTTACCCGAACCATCATCCCGGATCATTGCACTTCACATTTTATAGTATTAGGTTTTGACAGATATTACTGAATGTCACATAAAATGCACACCGAGTGAGAACAATCAGATTACGCTAGGATTACGTCGGTAATCCAATTGTTTATAGCTGTAGCCGGTGTAGGTGGGTGAGAGGGTTTACTTATTTGTAATTGGAATTTTTAATGATTCGAAATATAAACTTTTTTTTTAATAAAACAAGTCTTAAAGCATTTATTCTTATGTCATTATGTTGAATAATTAAGGCGTTATCAGCCAGCTTAGATATTTATTAATTATATTATTCATTTAAAAGTAGGTGTGTTTTTGTAACATGTAACACAGAATTGAATTTGTCTGAAATTTGGATATAAGCACATAAATATTATTGTCCCCTAAAAGGAAACTGACGTTGTTACATACAATAATATCGTGCGCATATAAAATAATACAAATCTAATTACAAAAAAATACCGAAGAGAAATTGTCTTATCTTATTTTTTTTCATAAACTATTAAGGGAGTTAGGGCAAAGTTTGACTACTTCAAAACCATACATAATTTAATCTACTCAAAATTTTCAGTTTATTAGCAAATTTTCATGGAATACAAAGAATTTTATGCACAAAAGTGGCGTTTTTATTCAGTGACAAAAAGTCCAATTTATCTCAAGGACGCTCCATTCAAAGTGATTGAAAAAGCAAGAATGACATCGGGTAATTCCGTCCAAGTTTAGCCATCGAAGATTCTATTGTGTTGAGTAGTAAAAACTAGCGGGCGGTCTGCTAATCCCGGAGTAGATGCCATTTAAAAACCTACTTTATTTTTAGCTACTGAAGATTTTTATTCAAAAGAACATTGCTTTGAAAATAGAATTGCATTTTAGATCAAGCTTCTTTATTCGGAAAAGCAATGGTAATTACATAACATTATAAGTCTTGTTTTTGTTCGTAGGGAATAAAGAAGTATACACAGTTTACTATAGGGTGCGTTATTGAATGCAGCGTTTCAATATTTTCAAATGCAAACAATTCAAACTAATCAATGTGACACGTGTCACAGCAAGCGCCGTTGGTCACACTTGTCAATTATTATGTCAAATTAATTTGTGACATTTCGTATTCAATTTCTGTTCGAATTTCGAAACTCTATTTTGGCGACCCCGCTGAAATTAGCTACTGCCTGTCATGGCATAAGTTGTTTGGCTGTCCGTATGTCTTTTGGCTTTGCACCGATTTTGGTGATACTTGAGGAGATGAGAAGAGAAACGAATACTAGAGAAGGAATGGAGGCAGCTTTAGCCCCTAGGACGAAGCACTTAAAAAACATTGAGCGGCTGAAGTCACAGATAAGCTAGAAAAGGGTAATTACGTCACTCATTCATTACTCAATCGTAACAAGGATTGTGAAAGTAATTACCAAAAGTTAATTTGTGGATAACAATAAAGTATTATGATAGGTAACCGCATTTATAGCTGTACCAGTAATATCTGGTTTATTACTTAATGTCAATTAAGCCTGGTTTATGTTTAACGATGTAACTTTATTAGGAGCTTAGGATGTTACGTTATGATTTCTATAGTTGTAAGTTTGGGTTTTGTATGTATATAAGTCATTTATTTAAGTGCCTTATTATCATTTATATTATTAACTAGCTTCCGTATGCGGCTTTGCCCGCGTGTTATTACGGATTCCTAATCTAAACAGATAAATAAAATTGAAGTGTCTGTTTGTAATTTCAAAATAACAGCTTTTCACTAAATGCATATGAAAGTATACACGATACTGACACTAAAAAAAGAAGTCTGTCTCTCTGTCTGTCTGTCAGTCCGTCTGTCTGTCTGTCTGTTTGTTCCGGGTAATCTCTGATACGGCTGAACCGATTATAACGGGACTTTCACTGAGAGATAAAAGATGTTTCAAGGAGTAACATAGGCTACTTTTATTTATTAAAAATATTAGGGTTCCGCGACATGTAGCTTGAAACTAAATCTACGCGGGTGAAACCGTAGGGCATAGCTAGTTAACAATAAAGCCTTCGTTTTTCAGTGATAATCTAGCGTTATATTAGTGAAAGAATATTATAAATCGATCCAGATCTATCGAAGCCTATTCTTACTTACTTAATATTATATAGTTGTTTTAAACTGCCGCAGCGATTATCTAGGGGTATATTTACTCAATAACTATGTAGTATTCTGATCTTTGTAAAGTTTCATAAACATCGATCGAGTAGAACTAATAATACTAGCTTTTAACGCACATTTATCATTGCTGTATTAATTGTGTGTATGTATACCTTAGCGGCATATCTTTGGTATTCATGAGAATAAAGAATCCTTTAAGATGGTGTAAAACCAATTTAAAAAAAAAAAAATTGCGGAGTTTCCGTAACTACAACTATTAATCCTTCTAACAGTCTGTTCTGTCTGTCTGTGTAAGAACAAGCACACGTTCTCATTTTTATCACAGTTGATATCGGTTTAAAACTAAGCTCATAGGTTTCCTCATACCTGATCATAACCATTACTATCAATGAGCTCTCAAGAAGCGAGTATCAGTCGTAACAATCGATTGAAATTCTTTAGAATAGTCGATTTCTTAAAATTATTCGAATAGTTGAAGAAATTCGTTCGTTAAAATCGCATTACGTACTTTTACGGTTGAGAAGATATCGAATGCTTTTCGTCGATTTCCACCTTGGATATCGAGAAGAGGAGATCTATTTGGGTAAAATTTGACCCGTTGAGTTGATGAGAATGAAAGCACATATGCTCACGTCTGTAGGTGTAGGCATAGGCCACGGGGGTAGGCAGAGACCACCGGTTGCCACATGCTACGATCCCTACACACTTTTTCCGCTTTGTCCACATTCATGCATCTCTTCATACACTTCCTTAGGTTCTCAGAATTTGATCTTTCCGAAAAAGATTATTGATCTGAGTGCCTAGTGTGAGTTTTCTTAAAATCGCCGTCACAAGTCACCGCATCGACGTAAACGCAGATTTGTATAGGCTCACAATAGTGCCATAATTAGGCCGACAGAGGCGCTGCTCCGATCCTATACAAATCTGCGTTAACTTTGACGCGGTGACTTGTGACGGCGGCAGTGAAAAACTCGCACTAGGCACTCTGGCCATAGCAGTTCTTCTTGGACGCACTCTACCGACACTGTTCGCTCTATAAATTTCTTTCGTTAATCGCCTTGCACAATTTTTTCGATATGTCCAAACAACACACTTTTCATATTATTATCTTAACATACTTCTTTCAATTCTGGTCTTATCTACTTGTAAAAATGAAATTTTGTTTTGGAAGGCCCACGATAATAATATATTCTAGAGTAATATTTAATAAGATTAAGAGATTGTTCGTTTGTTTTATGAAATGTGCTAATCTCAGGAACTACTAGTTTGAATTGAAAAAATATTGTTTGTTGAATACTTTATTTTAACGAAGAAGGCATTTTAACATTACCCTGTGACCAATAGGAGCGAAGCATCAATGGAAAATGTTGCAAAATCGGGAAAAATATCACTCAATTTATTTTATTTTATTGTTATTCCTACGCGGGCAAAACTGCGAAGCACGTCTAGTTAATGTTAACTAGAGTAAAATGTAGAAAGAAATGTTTTAGTAATATAGTCTATGTCATCGTCAATGACAATGTAAATGGAATTTTTTGTTCATTTTAAGTTTGATCACTGCAATCCAATTACGACGAAAATCTCTCAATCACTTTAACACTTCACAGCGTTCCAATTTACAAAATGAGAAAAGAACACCAATTTGAATATTTCAAACAATATACATTATATTATCCGAACACAAAATATATGTATGTGACGTTCAGGAAATGCCTTTGAATTTGTCAACGTCACGACCCTATACGAAAAAACCGGTGACATTTTTTTGTGAAATGAACCGTGTTCTGCCGCGGCTCCTCTTATTAGATTAACAGGTCGATTTGCAATTCCCTGTGTTCCCGTATATGTTTGTTTTGCGGAAATGAATCGTAATTTTGTTGGGGGATCGTTTTTGTTGACTTTGCACTGTGATGTGTTATGAGCCTAAAATGCTTTAAAAATTACACGCGTTATATTTGATGTGCCCAGTTGAGGCTTATTTTTTATTCAAAGCGGTATTTATGCACGGTATGCATAAGAATGTTTTGTTATCAAGCAAGTTGCACGAGTCGTACGTGATATGAGTATGTTTTAGTTTCATTCTTTGTTAGTAGATGGCGTGAGTAGGAACATAGATCGCGCTATTGAAAGTTTTATCGCGTTACATAAATAAAATACGTTTACCATTAATGTGTTTTCCTCATAGTCCGGTTAAGCAGTGGAGGTAACTCCCCCCTACTTACTGCGAGAGACCCTACCCTAAAAAAAAAATGTTTTCCTCTGAACCCCAGTTTTTTAGTTCCTGCAATCTTGGACAGGTCAATAGTTTGACACCCCCAAACACAAGTGTATACTCTATACACATAAATTGAAGTGCCTATTTGTAATGCCAAATTGACAACTAGTGACTAATTAAAAAAAAATACTGTGTGTTTGTTCTAGTATTGAAATGGCTGGACCGATTTTAACGGAGTTTCACTGGTATTATTTAAAAAAGATTTGGGTCAAATAAAATGAAGTGACACATGAAATTAAGTCTAAGCGCGTGAAACCGCGGGGTACAGCTAGTATTAAATAATATAGGGACTAGCTCGCATAAAAATCATTTCGTAACTCGAAAAATTTTACTACTACGGCGTCGAATCTGCGGACATATATAGACATCACTTAACTATAGAGCTATATGCTTCCATTTACACCGGATTGAAAACAATTAAAACTAGCGCTTACAAATTGTACAACCCCATAATAAAATCCCATATTACATTAAAGGGTTAAATGACATGCCATTCAAATGAATTCCAGTACAATTCACTCGAGTTGATCCATTTAGTCATAATTCGGTTACATCTTAGCCATTGACGGGTTAACCCTTCCATGCAAATGTTACTAGAGAGGCGATTGAATTAATTTGCGGGTGTAACAATTTAATTTTTAAGAGCCGTGGTGGCCTCGGGGTTAGAGCAGTCGGCTGCTACGCAAGCGACGCAAGTTCGAATCCCAGCGGGGCCTGTACCAATAAGTTTTTCTAAAAACTTATGTATAGTGATTTCACACCACGTGCTTTACGGTGAAGGATAACATCGTGAGGAAACCTGCATATGTCTGAGAAGTAATTCAAAGACGTATGTATAGTGCCTGAGACGGCGATGGACTCACCCTCTGTCACGTTGGCACTTAATCATATTCGGTGAAATGTGGGTGTTGAAAATTACAACACCTCTGCCAACGCCTTCGGGGAATACAGGCAGGTGAGCAGATGTTAACAAATCTAATTTATGGATTATAATATCCAGTTAAATTAGATGTCGGTAGTTCGGTAGACTTACCTACAATTTAACCATATTATACAACACACACTTTTCACCAAAGATGATTTGCCAACGTGACAGATGGTGAGTCCATCGACGTCTCAGGCACTATACATACATCTTGAAATTACTTCTCAGACATACCTATGCAGGTTTCCTTACGATTTTTCCTTCACCTGTGAACTTAATGTGGGCTGTAATCAATTTTGTTTACTTGTTAAAATACACCCAAATAATTTTTTTAGAAAAATAATGCAATAAAAAAATTTAATTTTGCGTTCCAACTTTCAAAAACAAAATGAACCTAACACTAGCCTACTAAGCCCGGTCTAACTAACCCTTGTTCATAAACGCGCCGACGTCGCTATAAGCGTGCCTATTGTTGACAACGTCTCGCGTGTAATCCAACCGCACATTACCGCGCGTCTGTACACGACAGGCAATACACGCGCCACCCATACGTTTGACTCTCAATGCGGACGGTCTAGACTTGCGACTTTGATGTTACAAAGTAAACTAACATGGACAAAATGACAGGCTTTTTAACGCGATTTTAATATGACAAAAACCGTGTAGTGTTGCAATATTTGTTACATTGGTCGAGTTGGATTTTATAATTATAACTAGCTGTGCCCCGCGGTTTCACCCGCGTAGATTTTAATTTCATGGTTGCCCGCGGATCCCTAATGTTTTTCAAAATCTAAGAAGCTTAAGTTACTCCTTGAAACATTAGCTATCCGTCAGTGAGAGTCCCGTTAAAATCCGTCGAGCCGTTTCGAAGATTACCCGGAACAAACAGACAGACAGATAAATAGAAAAAAAATTTAAAACTTGGTTTTTATATGTCAGTACCTTTTATACTTTCATATGCATTTAGTGAAAAACTGTTATTTTGGAATTACAAACAGACCCTTCAATTGTATTTATCTGTATATACAAATATATCAATAAAATTAATAAATAAGTCGATTAACAACAGGTTTATTACTGTCAATTAAATACATTATTATTGAAAACTAGCTGTGCCCCGCGGTTTCACCCGCGTAGATTTAGTTTCATCCTTATTGTCGCGGAACCCATATATTTTTAATAAATTATCGTAGCCTAAGTTACTCCTTGAAATATCAGCTACCTACCAGTGAAAGTCCCGTTAAAATCCGTCCAGCCGTTTCAGATATTACCCGGAACAAACAGACGGACAGACAGACAGACAGAGAAAAAATTTAAAACTTGCGTTTTTTGTGTCAGTAGCGTGTATACTCTCATATGCATTTAGTGAAAGCTGTTATTTTGGAATTACAAACAGACACTTCAATTTTATTTATCTGTATAGATGTGTCATCTATCACTTACAACGTTAGCATCTTAGTAATCAAATTCAGGTCAATAAACAGTAATTGAAGTTATAAATTGTCGTAAATATCGTCCAATAGTTACAATGTAAGTCGAAACAGTCGCAAGTCAGCACATTACATATTAAGTTGCGTCTAAGACCAGCGTCTTGTTGCAACAGTTGATATTAAATTAAACTAAGACCCGAAGTCATTAGGAGCCGTCGAATGCATTCGCCGGGTTAACGGTGGCAATTTCTGTGTGTGGTCATTGTGTATAGGTTCATTAAGCTACTGAATGTAATGCTCTGTTAAATTATCTTTTATGTCTAACTAGATAAGGTATAAAAACATATTTTACGCAAAATTATTTAAACTGTCTACTTGACATCACTTTATTGCCATCCACATCAACTTTGTTAAAAAAAACTAGCTATGAACTATAATATCTATCTATACAGATAAATAAATTGAAGTGTCTTTTTGTAATTCCAAAATAACACTGATAATGAAAAAACAAGTTTTAAAATTTTTCTCTGTCTGGCTGACTGTCTTGGTTTTTCCGAGTAATCTCTGAAACGACTCGACCGATTTTAACGGGACTTTCACTGGCAGGTAGCTGATGTTTCAAGACTTACTAGTAGTAGTAACTTAGGCAACTTTTATTTATAATGAAACATTTAGGGCTCCGCGGGAATAAAATTAAATCTACGCGGGTGAAACCGCAGGGCACAGTAATTTTTAAAAGTGTCATTGATAAAAGTCATCAATGATGAAAATGATAAAGAATTCAAATTGGAATAAATGAAGTTGTCAACCGATTTATGAGCAGCCTGCACTAATGTCCTCAAATTACAGGCCTCGGGAAGCAGATGGAACCAACTACCAATTAAAAACATATTACTTGCCACATGCTGATGTCCGTTCGATATTTTTATTGATGAACCATCTTAGTTAGGGGTTTATGAATAAAATAAGTGTAATCATAGTAATATCACTCTCATTGAAACTATTTTATTATGGGTTTAGTCGTTATATACATTAAGTATATCAAATCAAATCAAAAAGTTTTATTCAACATAAGGGACACTTGAAACACTTATTGAACGTCATTTCTCTTACGCTTACTGAGGTTAATTAACTACCGTTTCCAAATATTAATAATAAATATATTATCTTAGATGAGAGAAGGAGCTGGTATCACAGTTGCTATTGCGCATATCATTTGATTAACGAAGCTAAGCAATGCTTACCTAAGCCAGTAGTTAGAAGTGTGACCGCCCGAGTTTCCTCCGTGCCTCGGCGAGCGCGTTAAGTCGTCAGTCCGTTTGCTAATTTAACATCTTTGGCAATCGTTACAGGTCAGTCGAAGGCCTGAGAGAATCTGACAACTGGTTTTATCCCAGATTACGGATTTTCCTCGTAAAAAGGATTAAAAAGGTCAGATGGCAGAAACATCTTTTTGCCATTTTATGTATACAAAATGTTCATACATACAATTGACTATACACACGGAGTCTGGATTACTGCCCAGCTAATGGCGATAGGCTCGCTCCTTATTACATGGGACATAAACATAACTAGCGAACTGTGGGTGTACTATAAGTACACCTCTGCTTATCCCTTCGAAGAATACATACGTGAGCACATGTAATGTTACACAGAAAGGATCATGCCTTCATTACTAAATAATTCACCATAATCGAGTCCTTACCAATCACTAGATAAACTGGGTACATCAAAGTTACCCAAAATCAACAAGATTGTACCCGTCACTTAGCCAATTACGCCCCGCGGGTACAAAGTGTTTGTGGAGCTCCGTATGAGCACATGAGCAATGGGTATGACTGCTTAATATACCTGTAGGCTAAATTAGGTTCCACGTATCATGTACGGGTTAAATTATGACTTTATCACCACTAAAAAAAAAAATTACAATTACTTTGCTGTGCTGCCATTTATTTATCTGTGCCTTTGTGGTTTAAAAAAAGAACGCTGATTTAAAAAAACAAGTTTTGTGTCAACGGCTTTTTTGCGTCACGGATAAAATGTTCGCTTTTTTAAATTTTAACTAATATCTATACATCTATACAGATAAATAAAATTGAAGTGTCTGTTTGTAATTCCAAAATAACAGCTTTTCACTAAATGCATATGAAAGTATACACGCTACTGACACTAAAAAAAGCAAGTTTTAAAATTTTTCTCTGTCTGTCTGTCTGTCTGTTTGTTCCGGGTAATTTCTGAAACGGCTGGACGGATTTTATCGGGACTTTCACTGGTAAGTAGCTGATGTTTCAAGAAGTTTTTAATAAATAAAAGTAGCCTAAGTTAGGCTACTTTTATTAATTAAAAATATTAGGGGTCCGCGACAATAAGGAAGAAACTAAATCTACGCGGGTGAAACCGCGGGGCACAGCTAGTTCTAAATAAAAAAAATATATTTCCGAATTGAATGTCATCAGTCCCTACCACGGTTTAGTTGTTTTCCTCAATTTTATTTGATGTTTTATTCAGTGAACAAACGATTTGTACTAACAAAGTGTTCTGCCCTAACGGCCCCAAAAACCATATTACATCGTCTCTATGTAAGAAGTTTTCATTCAAAAACATACCTTATTGACTAGGCATGAGGATTCAACATTTAGTCACACAATATCAAGAGTATATTTTTGTAGATATTGCCAAAAGGGCAGATCGACATTCAGTAATCGATCAAAGTCGAGATTATTTATTGACTTACCTTTATGACTACAAATAACTATTTTGTCTTTATTTAAATTGCATCAAGATATATTATTACAGAGTGGGGGACAAATTTTGTTTTATTTGTCTCTACATGGGTGGTGTTAAGGTCGCGTCACAAGTTATAAGCGCTGACCTTGAAAGCACAGTAGTTATTTTATGAGTCGGGCGCGACGCGAATAAATGCATGCGCCGTTACAGACACTATTTTCACTGAGAGTTCATAACTTGTGGTGGCACTTGGTGCGTTATTCTGTAAGGTTTCTCAGCATGGAATTTGACGAGCATTGGTTTCAATCATAGGAAATTGATACATAATACATAGAGGTTAAGGTTCAATTTTGCATCTTTAAAACCGACACTCGACAAAGAGAGCGACGCTGAGAAACCTTAGTGAAAAAGGTTTTCGAATCACACTACACTAGCAACTGAAATTAAAATTTTCTAAAAACTAAAATACGTGTAATTATGTTACAACAGAGGAGCTCGTGGCACAGTTGCTATTGCGCATATCATTCGATCAGCGAAGTTAAGCAACCATACGCCTAGCCAGTAGTTGGATGGGTGACCGCCCGAGTTCCCTCCGTGCCTCGGAGAGCACGTTAAGCTGTCGGTCCCGGTTGCCAATTTAACATCTTTGGCAATCGTTACAGGTCAGTCAGAGGCCTAAGAGAGTCTGACAACTGGTTTAACCCAGATTGCCGATTTTCCTCGAAAAAGGGGTTGCGAAGGTCAGATGGCAGTCGCTTCGTATAAAAATCAGGTGATCAGCCAAATCGGGTTGAACCAAGTGCCGACCCCAAATACATGGGATTAAGGCCAGGGAGATGATATGTTACAACAGCTTTAGGTAGTGAGGTAATCTGTTTCTGTCTGAGTGCCTAATGTGAGTTTTCTTAAAATCGCTGTCACAAGTCATCGCGTCGACGTAAACGCAGATTTGTATGGGCTCACAATAGTGCGATCTTTAGTCCGACAGAGGCGCTGTATCGATCCTATACAAATCTGCGTTTACGTCGACGCGGTGACTTGTGACGGCGGCAGTGAAAAACTCTGCGAAGAAACATAAAAACGTACATGTACTGCCAGTATACTAGTTTTACGGTCTTGATTATTGTGCACAGTTGGTTTTGGCACGGAGAAGAAGATATTTATATCATACTAGCTGTGCCCTGCGGTTTCACCCACGTAGACTTAGTTTCATCCTTATTGTCGCGAAACCCTAATAGTTTTGATAAATAAAAGTAGCCCAAGTTACTCCTTGAAACATCAGCTAGCTACCAGTGAAAGTCCCATTAAAATCCGTCCAGCCGTTTCAGAGATTACCCAGAACAAACAGACAGACAGACAGACAGAGAAAATTTTTAAAACTTGGATTTTTAATGTCAGTAGCTTGTGTATTTTCATATGCCTTTAGTTAAAAGCTGTAATTTTTGAATTAACAAACACTTCAATTTTATTTATCTGTATGTATAGATTCTATTTTGTCCATAAATTTTATGGATACCATCCGGCAAGTAGGTAAGTCACTATATTATGATTGTGACAGTATTTGAAACCTCAACTACGATGAAATAACACACGAATTATATCAGTGATCTCGGCTGGGTATTCTCAAACATAGACAAATATCCTCAAAGGGAATTTGAACAGTCCAACCAATTTGAGCTGACCTATTAATGAACGTCATTCAAAGTGGGTTTATATGGGGGTAAGGTTTATATTCCTATGACAAACAGGTCCAGTTACACTGGTATTTGTGAATATGAGCAAATGTATGGAGAACAAATATGAAATTCGAATAGAGTTAGATACACCGTAGAGATAAATAAGTAAACAGATTGACAAAATTTGTGTGATGTGATTCGGTTGATTAGTGATAATTATGCATCAAAGCGTGTAAATATTTACATTTATAATAGAGTTATGCCATTCTGATCCACCGGTGGAACAATTTTATTTTATAACTAGTTGTGCCCCGCGGTTTCACCCTCGTAGAGTTAATTATATGGCTGTCCCGCGGAACGCTTAAGCTTTTTTTAAAGTAGCCTATATTACTCCTTGTAAAATTAGCTATCTGCCAGTGAAAGTATCGTTGAAATCGGTCCGTTTCGGAGATTACCCGGAACAAACAGATAGACAGACTTTTTTTGAAAATAAGTTTTTTTTATTTCAGTACCATAAATAATTTCATTGAATGAAAAGCTGTTATTTTGGAATTACAAACAGACACTTCAATTTTATTTATCTGTTAAGATTATTTTTTATGTCGCTCTGATCTTGCCATGCTGTGATAGCCTAGATAACAATTAAATTGTTTTTGCTACCGTAAAAGAAACCAATAATTCACTTTTTTAAGTGTCGATGTTTTCAAGTGTTTAAAAAATCATTTTTCGACGTTGTCTTTCGCAAAAAAATGCATAAAACTTCACCATAAAGTTTCATAGACTATAACATTTCAGCATGATGTTTTATGGCGCATATAAACTGTTTAACACATTATATAACTTTTATTATAATAGTTTAATGTGCATGAATACATTTCAGTGTTATATCGCGTTAAAATAAACCTCTCTACCATATTTTTTGTTACGGGATTGTGATTTTTTTACTTAGACCTTAAGTATAGTGATGTCCAGTGGCGTGCATTGCATATAAGTATAGCATAGTAGTAGGTAAGCAGAAGTTACAATTTGTGATCACTGAATACACTCGTGTCGTGTGTGTGTGTTTATGTTAGTGTGTGCGTCTCTACCAAAACTTATGTACCTACGCCGCGACACAAGGTATGTATTTAAACTGCCTACCTGCCTACTTATTGTTTTTGTCTACCACTCTGAAAATCCAAACACGCCCCTGAGTGATGTCACACTATGAGATTTATGGTGACAGAAAACATCGTAAGGAAACATGCATAATGTCTGAGATAACATTCAAAGACGTAAGTATAGTATCTGTAAATGCGATGAATTCACATTTTTTTATGTTGACCTAAATATTATCAGTGACGGGTGTTACACCCGTCGCGGACACTTTTATAACGGCGAAAACTTATGTAATATCTATACATACAAATGTCTCTCTGTCTGTCTGTCTGACAATTTGATTTTTTTTATGTTTTATGATTTTAACGGGACATTCAGATTGCTGATGATACAAGGAGGATTATATTTTTTTTAATTTAATTAGGTTACCGCGAAATAAAGCCACTCGTAAAATCTACGTGGGTGAAAACGCGGGGCACAGCTAGTTTAAAATAAAAATCAGTGTCCTGTTTGTGTGATTCATTGCTCATATAAGCAGTATTCACACTACATACATGAAGTATTCATACAGTCATTTGAATTCTTAAAAGCACAAGATATATAATGGTATAAAGAAACGTTTCTATAGGGGTTAAAATATTCAACCCATTTATCAACTTGTGAATCAAAATATGCAGAGATGCACACATGCTAATAATACCGTCTACCTGTCTGCACATTGGCACACGTCGAAAAGTACATAAATCATAATATTATATGAAGAAATACTCGTATCCCGGAGTTCATCGGAATGTCGGGATCGACTTTAGTGATGTGTTTTATACTTACGTCGTGGCCTGGAGATGAGAAGCGATGGAGGTGGTATCTGCAAAATGGAAATAATTAATATTTATTGATTTTAATAAAATTATTAAAGTTTCTCTTACAGTCTAACAGTTTTCTATCACTTAAAAGCAGTGCTTCGTAAAATCTTTAGTAGAACAGGGGACCTACCATAATCGAAGTTCTTCTCAGTAAAAGCAACCTTCCGAACCTGGCGGTAGCATGTATAATCCCGTGTAATCGTGTCGTTCTGACGATTTGAAAGTGCTTTGTGAAAAGTCTAAGCAAATAAAGATATTTATGAATTTGAAATTGAATTTGAATTAAGCAGAGCGATTAAGAACTTCTGAGCTTTGACGTTTCATTTTGGTACTGTAAAATTAAACGCTAAGAAGTTTTTAATACGCGCTGCTTTCGACGCACATGGTGAGAAATCACTCACAAGAATTTCTCATTGGTACTGACCCCACTGGGATTTAAACTTGTGTCGCATGCGGGTGACTGTTCACGGCCACCAAGGCCATGACGGGTGTGTTCATCATCATCATTTATTTAAGAGCTAGGCTCTTGTCGGTGAAGCAATCGCCAACCCTCTCTATTGTCCGCTAACACTTTGACTTTCTTATATGACATGGCGCTGACTTTACAACTTAGTGTACAATAATTCACTATTTTTGTAATTATTAGGTACCTTCGCGTAAAATCTTTTCACACATCTGTGAAAGCAAATGCACAAGTCTAGTTCCTTACGTCGAAGTGAACTTACGACAATAATATACAAACTGAAAACTTGCGAATTTAATATAGTTTACGACACGTTTGGTTTATACTCCTGTTTATTCAGTTCCTGAGTGGATTATGTTTGGAACTTATTACTGCTTTTAGATTTGGGATTATTACAGCATCTCCCTGGCGTTATCCTGTGTTTGTTCAATCCTTTGCCCACTAAAATAAGCTTGGACTAAAACTATAACCATCCATTTTGGAATCCGTATAAGAAACAGAGGAAGAACTACTTTTAAACCAATTACTATAGTTGGCGATTTTTTGTAATATGGGGTATTCGTTTGATCACTTGATTACTGCCATTTGAACTTCGCAAGCCTTTTACCAGAGCAATTGGTAATCTGGGTTAAGATTGTAAGGAATCCAATTCATAATTTATGGTTTTAAAATAATAAAAAAATGCAGAAAAGGAATAAAAAAAAGGAGAGTCATGTTGGTAATTCAGAGTGAAAATATATAATAAAGAAAATAAAATAAAACAGGAGTGCAGTAATCAGCAATAAATAGTTTAATTGTAATAAATTATATGTGGTGGCGTAGCTCTCTATTATGAAGGTTGGATTGTAACTCTTTACAATCTTCCCCCATCAGTTATCAGAGGCTATGTCTAGGTTTCTAACGGATCTGTGACTAAAGCTGGCTTTACTAAAAAAAAAAAAAAAATCAAAAAGTTTTATTCAACATAAGGGACACTTGGAACACTTATTGAACGTCATTTCTCTTACGCTAACTTAAGTTAATTTACTACCGTTTCCAAAAGTAAGCCTGTCAGGAGAAGAAACGGCGAAACAAACTCCCCGGTTTTTTTTTACATGTGTCCCTTCTATATACATAGGGTTGTTTAAGTACATTTTAATGGAAGAGTGAGCAACTCATTGCCATGTTTGGCTATCATCAATATACTCAGTTACACTATAATATGCTTTTTCACAAAGTTTCTGTTTGATGCTTGCCTTAAAACTTAAAAATGGTAGTTCACACATTTTTAATGGTAGTTTATTGAAAAGGCGTATACTTTGCCACACAAAAGAGTTACTAGTTTTGTGCAGTCTAGTCACAGGGACACGGAGTTTATTCCTCTTGCGTGTATTTATATTGTGCATATCACAATTTTTCTTAAAACTATCTATATTCAAATATCTATTTTCAAATATGTATTGACATGCCACAGTCATTATCCCTATTTCTTTAAACTATATGAAACTAAAGCATTTAAGCTTCGCGCCTGACTCCAATTACTATGGAGAATGTGGCCAGAGTCATGTTTAACTTTGCTAATGTGAATGATACTTTTTAATATTAATTCGAACTTCTTTGTTTGATATCAGTCTTTATTAGACAAGACTCTTAACAAAGTACTTTAAAGTTGTCAAAGTTACAAAAAACAATTATACAGGTTTATAGGTTGCTTATGAATGAACATAAGGTTCTAGGGCCATGAGCTCTTATTGCCATGATAGTTTCACTCATTTATGAGACAGATGTATGTGACGCGCATACATCTGTCACTGTCGCACAACTGAATTATCATTGCAATAAGAGCTTATGGTTGGGCCCCTGAATTCCACATCCTTACAATTGCTTACCCTAAGTCCACGCGGAGTCGCAGGCAGAACCTAACATAAACATAATGATTCACTCGGCCTCAATTCGATTTGTAAACATGTTTCTTTCTTCTAATGTTTTATTCAGTCGGCTCTGGTAAATAAGTATAGTTTCGGACAAAATGCTCCCATGTGACATAGATACAGCCAAATTTACCAACATTTCCTTGCCCCTAGCAAACTATATAGCATCAAATTGAATTCTAAAGCTATAAAAATAAGGTTGAGTTTCCTAAAGTAGGTAAATTGGACGGCAATATTAATGTGGTTCTGGTATTCTTTGCGGGGGAAGCTGGTCATCCGTCAAAGTCTGGTTTATTTATCGTTTTATTTGAATTTTATCGAACTAATAGGAAAGCAGATATATTTACGATTGCCAACGGAATTGTACGTGA
Source organism: Watsonalla cultraria (assembly GCA_964035505.1). Classification (NCBI taxonomy): domain Eukaryota; kingdom Metazoa; phylum Arthropoda; class Insecta; order Lepidoptera; family Drepanidae; genus Watsonalla; species Watsonalla cultraria. The sequence goes on from OZ037730.1 coordinate 7,622,888, forward strand.
AAAGGGTTTCTTTTCTCTCTGTATTAGGAACTTTTATCGCGTTTAGATAAATATACGTTATCAAGGACGTGTGATGAATTTATTGGTCTTATTTGTAATTTGTAAACGATTACAAATCAAATGGTCTGAACTGAAGTTGAGCTACTGGCTTTATTATAGGAGAATTTTCAAATAATTGTAGGAAATTCTGAAAGGTTGCCAAGTTGTAGTAGTCTCCTACAACATAATCTAAGTGATGAAAACTGCTCATACAAACGAATAGCTCCACGGCTTCATCTCCGTTCATTTTATTATTTTTTTTGGGCGAAAGTCAGCCATGCACGCACGGAAACCTAATCGAAAAAATAAAAGTATCGGGTTACTCCTTGTCCTATTAAAATCGATACTGCCGTTTCAGAGATTAGCCGGAACAAACATACAGACAGGCGGACAATAACGTTCAATAAGTATTCCAAGTGTCCCTTATGTTGAATTAAACTTTTTGATTTTGAATCTGAAGAAAAAGTTTAAAAGTCGGTTTTTGAATGTAATTACCGTATTAAGTGAATAACTGTCAATTTGGAATTCTTCAATCAGACGTTCAAAAAATAGGCCTGAATCCATACTGCTTATAGCTTTTATTTTATACACTGTTAAAAGCAGTTCTAAATAATTAAAATAAGAACACGTTAAATGTCAAAATATGACACGGCATAGCAAATGCAGTAGAACCTACCCTCCGAACCGGGAAGCGATTTATCACAGACGGTCGGTGGACATCAAATAAATGTCCGTGGTCGGAACATTTTTCACTGAGACGGTGCACCGGTAACGTGCAATGATTTGTGGATTAGTGTATTGCACGAATTTATTGTTAGTTTAATACCTTTTGTGAGATAAATCAAGAAAACATTAATTTCGAAGTCATGTATTTGGACCGTGGTTGTCCTACTTGGCACTATGTAGAAAAAATAAAAATTACCTAATGTCAAGTTTTTTTTTCTACTAAATGGAAAATTAGCCATTTTCACTCTTTCTGTGTTCATTCACCACAGTTAAACATCACTAACAAAAGCGTAATCCCACTGTTTTCTTTGGTATTAGCTACTTAATTCTGCCCGCGACTTCGTCCGCGTGGGATAAGTTGACTTAACGCTAACTCTATCCCGCGATTTTGTTTACGTATCGTATACGTGTACCTCGATAAATGGGCTATCTAACGATAATATTTTTTCAAATAGGACCAGTAGTTGCTGTGATTAGCGCGTTCAAGTGAACGCATAAAAAAACTCTTTAGCTACTACGGATTTGTAGGTCTTATTAAAATCTACAAAATGGTCATAATTTAGTCACAATAGCCGCTTTTATGTTTTTATAAATATTAAACCGTCTGAAGAAAGAAACTACGTTAAATGTGTATCGTAATATTAATCCTTAACCAAATTAATCTTCATCTAGAAGTAAAATACTGTTTGTTTTATTCCAATCGGAACTTTCCGTTGAGAAATTATCACGAGTATAAAAACGCAAATAATTGGTACCTAATAATGAGTTATATGCCACAGAGTTTTATCAACACGTCTGTTTATGCCGGGTAATCTCTGTACCGGCTGGACCGATTTTAACGGGACTTTCCCTGGCAGATAGCTAATGATACAAGGAGTAACTAACTTTTATTTAAAAGGAACATTTGGGGTTGAATCTAATTAAATCTACGCGGGTGAAACCGCAGGGCACAGCTAGTGAAAATATATGCGGTCTTCACATAAAGAAACAATTTCAAAAATATATCTGCCTTACGGGACTTTAACCTGCAGATAGCAGATGTAACAAGGCAATTTTATTTAGGAAAAAGGAATGGGTTCCGCGAGATATAGTCTATATGGTATAGACACAGCTAGTAAATTAAATAGTAGGACTGTATAAAAAAAACTACACAGTTTATTCCCTGTAACCATGGTGTTTGTTAAGGCTTTGTAAATATTAACATTAAACAGATCCATTGTCCAGGACAAATAACAAACATTAAGGCGCGAACAGTTAAAATAGTGAAGCCATTGTGAAAGCTTTTATCGCCACAAAAGTGATCGCCAGACTGTGAAATGTCCCAGTATTTGTCAACTTACGTGTAATTTTGCAATGGAAATGTGCATTAGGAGTTTAAAGTTACGAGACACAGTTTAAGAATAAGCCATAGAGTACATGCAAATTATGACGTGTTACTGTTATGTGTGTTTTATACATATGCTACTAATGTATATTCTATACTAATATATTTAAAAAAAAATTGTTTGCTTGCTTGAACGACCATCTCAGGAACCACAGTAGCCCTAGACAAAGTAACATTCTCTCGCGCTTCCGCTAATAGAAACGAAAAAATGTATGGAGATGAGTCACGTCCAGCATAGAACCTTCTTAAGCCTAAAAAAATAAGGAAATTATTTCCCCCTCTTTATAGTAGATACCGTACCTCAAAAGTAAAAAGGAACTCTTATAGTATTACTTCATTGTCGGTCTGTCCGTCTTTCGGTCTGTTTGCCTGTCATCTGTTTCGTATATTTTTAGTCGTTTACCAGCAATTTGATAAACGCCATGTCTAGCAATATCGACATCTTTCACCAGAGCCTGCCAAAGCTCGCAGAGTGTGCTCAGAAGTATTTAGAATTATCCATGTAAATATGTATTAAGTTAGATAGATATTTAAGTATAATAGTTTAGTTTTAATTCAGTTACTATGTTTTAAGTTTTATATTTAGTCCTAATTTTATTTTATAATATTATAATTTTATCGTTAAGGCCTGTAACATCGCATTGGTAGAACAAATACTGTAAAGAGGTTATAAGTAAATAAATAAATAAATAAATAAATAAATTTATCTTCAACCAGGAGTTACTTTATACAAATAACATACATACATACGCTCACGCCTGTATTCTCCGCAGAGGTGTTGTAATAATGACACCCACTTTTCACCGACGATGATTAAGTGCCAACATGACAGATGAGTGTATCGCAATCTCAGACGTATTATACACCTTCCAATGTCATGTCTTCAGGACTCAGTTTAGTATCTGCGTCTGTCTGGATATTTAAATGTATATATTTACACAAATATGTAATAACATATCTTATTTATCCTTCGGTCTGCGGATGTTAAAAGTCTGAGGTTAACTTAACCAGTATATCATCATCATCATCTCCCTGGCCTTATCCCATATGTTTGGGATCGGCACTTGATTCAACCCGATGTGACTAATTACCTGATTTTTATACGAAGCGACTGACGTCTGACCTTCGTAACCCTTTTTTGGGGAAAATCGGCAATCTGGGTAAAACCAGTTGTCAGACTTTCTTAGGCCTCTGACTGACCTGTAACGATTGCCAAAGTAACTTAACCGGTATATATGTATATATTATTATTATTATCTAACACTACAAATACAGGACAATAAAATCTTAGGCGTGAAGCAATAACACAAGCCGTTATTAATTACTGTAACCACCAGCTTTCTTTTGCGATCTTTAGAACCTTATAGCTTTAATCATTAGGGTGATAATTTAACGTAAAGTTTTCCTGTAAGTTTGTAAGTTGCATCGCCCTAAGGAACGGAAGAATCCTTAATATATGGTGTTTTAGGTAATTAAATGTCACATAGATCAGAGATTAATGGTGTGTTACGACATGTGGGGTGATATTTGATTGTTCTGTTCGTTGTCGGAGGTTGAAAAGGTTTCGAATCGAGCTTAAGTTATCTGTAGAAAATAAAAAAAACAATTATTCATTCAGTTTAGGAGAGCCGTGGTGACCGTAGGGTTTGAGCAGTCGCCTGCAACGCAAGTTCGAATTCCTGCGGGGCCTATACCAATGAGTTCTTCTAAAAACTTATGTGCAGTGATTTCACACCACGTGCTTAACAGTGAAGGAAACCTGTATATATCTGAGAAGTTATTCAAAGACGTATGTATAGTACCTGAGACGGCGATGGACTCACCCTCTGTTACGTTGGCACTTATTCTTCAGTGAAAAGTAGGTATTTTTTACCTACTTTGCTCTGTCTATACTTTCGGAGAATACAGAGCATATTTTTTTTTTTACTATCATTGTTTTTTTTAAATTTTGCATCTGACTGTAAATTCTGCAGCACTATTATAGTTTTAATTACGTAGTTCGTCGTTATAGCTTAACTGCTGTAATAACTGAACAGGTTTATAGCCTGAGATAATACGGATGGCAGCGCTGAATGACAATTTTAATCACTAGCATGTTATAGGTTAGCGTTATAGCGTTATTTATGGTACCTATGTGAGTTATTTTAGTTGTAAAGTTACTGACTACAAAGGTCTACTTGATGGTAAGCAACTTACAACATCGCAACTCAAAGCATAACCCAAAAATATATTTATTTGACGAAACATTTAACAAAGTACTAATCAATGATTTCACACCACGTGCTTTACGGTGAAGGAAAACATTATGAGGAAACCTGCATATGTCTAGTGCCTGAGACAGTGATAGACTCACCATCTGTTACGTTGGCACTTAATCATGTTCGGTGAAAAGTGGGTGTTGTTATTACAAGACCTCTACCTACCCCTTCGGGGAATACAGGCGTGAGTACGTACGTACTATCAGCGTTAGAATGATTACACAGGATTATAAATGCTATCGCCAGGTTCGGAAAGATTTTCTGAGAAGAACCAGGCTAGATAATTCATCAGGCAAGAATTCCAGTAATTACTATTATTAAAAATGTGTTACTATTTTTAATAAAAGCACAATAAATTACAAAAGAAAATATAAAGCCCCCACTTATTCCCAGACATCCATGATTTTATCACCACCACCTCCACGACTTTTGTTTTGGTATACAAATGAATACTTACGACATCAAACAAATATAATTTTCGTCAAAATGTCGATAAAGAATGAAACTAAAATTCTATTCTTCTATTTATGTATAAATGTGTAGCTGATGATCAGCCTCCACAGGCAGCACCTGTTCACAAGTATGACGTAAATGTCAGACTCATTCGAATGTTGTCAAATTTTTCTCCAATTATCTAAACATCTAAATAGAACAAGAACGTCCACACTGAAATCTTTGACAATTGAACTATATTTATTAACATAGGGTCGTTTCGTCCCCTTGGCCCAACAGGAAGCGCTGCCTTCGCCGGAAACGGAACTAGGTGCAATAATTATTAATTGCTATTCTCTAAGACGGAAAATCGTATCTCAAGACTTTATTGAAGACTCCCTGTGGCGATGCTGGTGTAAAATGATTTAGGTTTGACTGTTATTGCTAATTGTTAATGGATTTAATTGTTTGGATAATATAGAATAATCTTCAGAAGAATTAGTCCATACGCTTGGCTAAAGACGGCGAGGATCATTTGCGAATAGGCGCTTTCCCACTGCCACGATATCGTCCGCCGATACTTGACTACAACGACACAGTGTGTAAGCGTTCAGTTCATTGTATCCAACTACTAGTCCCACGATATCGTGTCGTTACCGTTATCGTCCAATGTGAAAGCGCACAATAAACCATGCCTTTTATTGCGTGCGTAAGTACAACTCACGCGTTCCCAGAAAGGTCATCGTAGCCAACGTGATAGATGGTAAGTCCATCACCGACTCAGGCACTATTGAAACACCCTTAGAATCGTCTCAGTCTCTTTTCCTCACGGTACTCTCACTTCACCGTTAGTTAAATTAACACATAAGTCGGCATCCTAATAATGTACGGTAATCCTATGAGAGCCGTGGAGGCCTTGGGGTTTGAGCAGTCGCCTGCTACGCAAGCCACGTAAGCGACGCAAGTTCGAATCCCAGCGGGGCCTATACAAATGAGTTTGTTACAAAAACTTATGTACAGTGATTTCACAACACGTGCTCCATTTATCACGTTGGTACTTAATCTTCAGTAAAACGTGGGTGTTGTTATTACAACACCTCTGCCTACCCCTACGGAGAGTACAGGCGTGATGGTATGCATGTATGTAATCCTAGGTATTCCTTATTATACTTTTGAATTTATAATTATAATATCTAGTTCTAATTGAAATAATGATTATTAATATTATATTGCTAGGAGAATAAACTAAAATAAATAGTCTTTGAAGTTCGGCTTTATGCAATATGCTTGTCACAATCTACATTACAATCCAACCCCCGCAAGCGGACCTTCCAAACCCTTAATTTATTCTTTCATTGCGTCTTATTATTTGCAAATGGTCTATTTGTCGCGACTTAACCCTTGCAGTGCAGATGGGGTCCCATCGACCGCGGATTACGCTCGCCCGCCTCAAACCGTCAAACGACGTCGTTCGCTCCAAACGTCCATAATTTATTGATAAGGACATTGACAGATATTGCCGTAGGTCTCGTAAAATGCAAGCGGCAGATTAAGGGTTGACGAGAACTTGCAAATGGGACCTGTATTTGCAGGTTCGGATTCATTACGATCGGGGATTTTGTCGAAATTGTCGGCAGTTTATGAGGCTTTGTTGTGCAAATTTCACCCCAGTGCCTTTTCAGTGTTAAGACTGTAAATATGTATGTATGCTAAGGGACTTTGTATTACCTAATTACTTATTGGAGATTCGTGTTGGGAGTTTGCTATTTACCTATGAATCTTCTTATGTCTTTAACTACGTAAGCTTGGACTGAATTTCGTGTTATAAGAAGCTATTGAAGACAAAAGCATTTTTTCAATTATTTACTTTTTTTTAAATAGACTAGTTGTGCACCGCGTTAATTTCATGTGTGGCTTTATTTCGCGGAACCCTAAAATAATTTCAATATAATAGCTTAAGTTACTCATTGTAATATCAGCTATCTGCCAGTGTGAAAGTCCCATTAAAATCGGTTTAACGGTTTCTGAGTTTACCTGGAACAGACAGACAGACAAAAGAAAATTACATTTATTATTTATACGCTCTCATTTAGTCAAAAGACACTTCAAATTTATTTATCTGTGTAGATAAAACAGACGTAAATAATTACATTTTCAAATTATAATTAACTAGCTGTGCCCTGCAGGTTCACCCGTGTAGATTTAGTTTCAGTTTTCCTTGTTGTCGCGGAACCCTAATATTTTTAAGAAATAAAAGTAGCCTAAGTTACTCCTTGAAACATCAGCTACCTGCCAGTGAAGTGTCAGTAGCGTGTATACTTTCAGATGCATTTAGTGAAAAACTGTTATTTTGGATTTACAAACAAACACTTCAATTTTATGTATCTGTATAGATTAAATCCTTTTATTAGATTTCTGACATGAAATTCCCTTTTTTACGCTTTACTCTCAAGCTTGATTTTATGTAATTTTAAACAAATATAACAAAGAAAATATCCTATCATTCATATTCCATAGCTAATGGCGTCTTAATGAGATACGAAGTCGAGAAAACCGAGACGGGAACATATTAATTACCTAGTTTTACGTACGTTTAAATGATTGATGAGCTGAGGAGATCATCTTTTAGAAGAAAATGAGCTTTATTGCAAAGAAGTAACGTTGAGTTTTGTAAAAAGTGCTTAAAAGGTATTTCACGTATATCTTTGGTGATCCTTTATGTGCGCTTTCGAATATAATTTACCTACTATATATTCTTTATTTGATAAAACTTAATTATATATACAAGGAACAGTACTTAAAACTAATTAAAGGTAGAAAACTTGTCCCAAGTCGGTGTCTCTCAGGATCGTGCCAAGAAGGCTGGCAGCATTGCCACGTTGAATAGCAATGCTGATTCTCTGGGCGAGAAAAGCCCCAGCTCTCTTGTCACGAGAGGCTTCTACCAGACGACGTGCAAACTCTTTGAAAAGCTGATGAGTATCCGGACCCCAAGGCCCCAGAGTTTCAACCTCAACCACCTTCCTTTCACCAATTTACAGGAAGAAGATATTTTGATACTCTGATTATTTTAAAGGAGACTCCATGAATTTACTTGTCTATTTAATCCTACTAATATTATTAATGTGAAAGTTTGTGTTTATGGATATATGCATGGTTATAGATTTTAATTAAACTTTACAATAATATTTATTTATTTATTTACATACATACACTATCATTACAGGCTAACCTAAGGTGATAGTGTAGCTACTATATTATAGTTACATTACAGTTATATGTATTCCAATTGAAATTGAAAAATATTTATTCAGTTTAGGCCCTGGTAAGGCACTTATGAAAGTCGAGAATTTACCACCGGTTCGGAAACTAGCCTTCTGAGAAGAACCGGCAAGAAACTCAGCTAGGCATCATGTACATATCATCGAAACAATATAAATCATATGAAATCATTATACAAAATCTAATTTGATAATAGGTATAAATATTCACAATAGTGACAAATTGTATTAGCATGCAGGCCAATTACAAGTACATACTATACACTAAACAGTATAAGACTATTTATTAGCACACTGTGTTATATGTAGCCTTCCTGAAGTCGTTCAGAGAGCATAATCATCAAAATAACACAATTTATAACCATATTGCGTGACTTGTTCAAACATATAGCGATTAGTCAAATCCTGCGCAGACGGAGTCGTGAGCACTAGCTAGTATACAATATTATGACAGTGAATAAAAAAAGAGAACAAAATAAAATATAATCAATATCATTTGTGTAAATTTTTCGGAAGAATTTGACCAAAATATCATATATAAGTAATAGAAAAAAAAAGTTAAGTATAACCCCTTTTGTTGTAATAAATAACGCTAATGTAGCATAAACAATAATTTATTGATATTATTTGCGAACACCGTAAATAAAGGAAAGGGTCAGAAGCGCTCACCTATTTTCCATAATAGCGAGTATTCGAATGCATTCAATGGACAAGCGGAAGGGTCGCGGAGGCCCCTCGGTGGAAAAATGTAAAAGCGTCAAGCACCGGCAGTGACAGGGTTCTGCGGCGGACGGCGCTATATTTTTGCGCTTTTGTGATTCCTTAGTTGTGATTTTTTTACGGATTGGTGGGCGGGTTACGTGTGGTGTAAGTCATAAAAACGTAATATAGGATATTATAAAAGCGAAAGTTTGTAACTATGTACATCCGTTTATTACTCGTTCACGAAAAAGTACTGAATGGATTTTGATGAAACTTTATAATAATTTCTGATACATTAGAATAACACATATGCTATGAGAAATAAATTTTCGTGGTAGTTAAATTATACGCGGGTGTAGCCTCGGGGCTCAGCTAGTATTACAATATACAAAGAAAATTAACTCGTATACAAATATTAATATTTGTGTGTCCATATTTTGCACTGTAGTGGTCATCCGGTTCAAGTGTCGTACAGATATAATAATTATATTCTTGACCCTTTGAATTAGAATAATAAAAATAATAATAATTTATTATCAACAAAAACATGGTTAATACAAGAACTTAATTTATACAGATAAATAAAATATGTAATATGAAACTAAAGTAAACAAACTATACGGAACCGTTTTATTTTTTAAAAATCAGTTCCTATTTTTACTAGTAATTTGACACGTCTTTGGGAATAAAAGGGTTAGGAATTTCATAGTGTACTATGGAAAAATACATTATATCGAACTTCAACGATCAAACGATCAAATATTCTTCAATTTATATTTTACTAGCTGTGCCCTGCGGTCTTACCCACGTAGACTTTATTGTGTCATACTACGTTTTAAATAAGGTGGCTCGGGAACGGGATAATGATAATGAGATGTCCCATTGCCTTCTCCTAAGTCTAAGCAACCTTCCTACCAATTTTCAGCCAAATCGGTTCAGCCGTTCTTGAGTTATAAATAGTGTAACTAACACGACTTTTATTTTATAAATATAGATTAATGCCCATTTTTATTAAAAGTTATATCTCAACACACCACTAACTAGAATAAAATCGCCTTTTCCTATAACTTAGAAATCGTTGCAAGTCCGAAACTTTTTCCTAGCGGGTCTTTTTGTCCAGTTTCCGTGCAATAAAGCCGCTTTGATTCCGATACGCCTCTCAAGGGTTAGGTGAGTGAACAAAATGGGAATTTAATTCCCTTTTTACAGTTCTTTCTCTTATTATGACTGGGTATTTAGCATAGTCAAAGAACTTATTTCATTATTTTTGACTTTTTACCTGTCTTTACACACCCTTTTTTTTTAATATCCTTTATGTGATTATCAAAGTCCACACGGAATTAGACAGTAAAAGTAAGTTGAGTAACCACACACACTTTGTACTAAATACCAAATGTAAGTATTATATTATTATATACCCGAGTATATAATAAACATGAGTTTGTTTTTTCAGCAAAACTAAGTAAAATTTGTAATGTAACGCGTAGTTTATACTTTTTTGTTAATTCATTCTTATAATTACGTTGCCAATTTAACATCTTTGGCAATCCTTACAGGTCAGTCGTAGGCTCAAGAAAGACTGACAACTGGTTTAACCCAGATTGCCGATTTTACTCGAAAAAGGGGTTACGAAGGTCAGATGGCAGTCGCTTCGTATAAAAATCAGGTGATCAGCCACAACGGGTTGAATCAAGTGCCGACTCCAAATAAATGGTATATGGCTAGGGAGATGAAGAATTACGTTTCCTGATCCCCAGACACAAACATACTTCTTTGTACTTTACATAACTGTACCTTGACGAGAGCATCGAACCCACGATACATAACACACTCGCCGCTAAACTTACGGTGCATTCCAAATGTATTTATTTATTTTAGCATTATGACGGTTACATTGCCACAAATATAATTATCATTGACATTAGTGCTCCAATAATGAACTCACTGCATATTATTACCATTCAAAGGACAAATCAAATAAAGTAAATTAAATAGCCACCCGTTGTTAAGTCCATCAGATCCAATTAAGACCGGACTTAAATCAATTAAGTCTATTATAGTTTACTAAAGCACAATGACGTAATACTCTCCAATCTGCATACGTAATGTTAAGTTAACTATGTTTTTGTATCCAAATGGGGTAACATCGACTATTATACGGGGTAACATCGACCATTGTAGGTACGGGGTAACTCGGACACTGTCCGGTGCGAAGTGGCATGAATAATTTAATAGGGTGTTAGTGAATTAAGATAATTGAACTGTTTCTGTTTTTTTGTGTGTCGTGTATTGTTAGGTGGAAATTCGTTACTGAGAATTAATTATTTAGGTTTAGATGCAATTTTAAATTAAAAGATTTTCCGTTATGACCAAGTGGAAAATTTTTGCCTGTAAAGCAAGCGACGCATTTTACAATCAAATCGGACTGTACCAAATTAATAATTTGTATTTCTAAAAACCATTCATCAGGAACCTACATATCGCGGGGAAATTTACGAATGTTTGATATGAAGTGGCTGAGACGGCGATGAACTCGCCATCTGTCACGCTGTCTCGCCATCGGTGGAATGTTTCTTTCTGAGGCTTGTATATTTGAAATATTCTACATCAATGCCTCATGTAGAATATTAAGCATTTTGTATAATATCCGATCAAAAAAATAGTAAAATTTGTATTTATGTAAAACTAGCTGGTGCCCGCGACATCGTTTGCGCGCATTTTATATAAACACTTCACACAATATATTTATAAATAATTGTCTATGTGTTATTCTGATGCGTAAACTATATTATTGTCAATTTTTATTAAAATCCATTCAGTAGATTTTGCGTGAAAGAGTAACAAACTTACATTCTTACAAACTTTCGCGTTTATAATATTAGTAGCAGTGCTCCGCGGTTTTACCCGCGTAGATTTAGTTTCATCCTTATGGTCGCGGAAACCTAATATTTTTAACCAATAAAAGGTAGCCTATGTCCTTTCTCAGGGTCTAAGGATTGTCTGTGCCAAATTTCATCAAACTCGGTTGAGAGGTTTAAGCGGGAATGCGTAACAGACAGACAGACAGAGTTACTTTCGCATTTATAATATTAGTAGGGAAGTAGGATATGATAAACGGAACCCTAAAATGCAATTCCACATCAAATCAGTCACAGCGCTTAAAATTAATTCCCAAAGCTAAACACATTCTAATAAAATATCCAGGTAGCACCAATAATAGCCTTCTATAAATCACCGCCTAAACCCGTCGCCATGTCAGCGGCCTAATAACGCCACGGTGGGTAATACCGTCCTATGTCAATTGAGTCCTCGGCTTAATTATGGTCGGATTATTGCTGCGTAATTAGCGATTTGATCATATTTGCTCATTATGTTTAGATGTTGGTGTTAGGAGTACACGTTATTATTTTGTTAGTTTTCTAATGGGTTGGATGTGGGTGTGCCAATTATAATACGTATTATCTATACATCTATACATACAGATAAATAAAATTGAAGTGTCTGTTTGTAATTCCAAAATTACAGCTTTTCACTAAATGCATATGAAAGTACTGACGCATGAAGCATACGCTGCTGACACTAAAATACCAAGTTTGAAAATTTTTCTCTGTCTGTTTGTTCCGGGTAATCTCTGAAACGGCTGGACGGATTTTAACGGGATTTTCACTGGTAGGTAGCTGATGTTTCAAGGAGTAACTTAGGCTACTTTTATTTATTAAAAATATTAGGGTTCCGCAACAATAAGGATGAAACTAAATCTACGCGGGTGAAACCGCGGGGCACAGCTAGTACATGTATACAATTATAATAAGATTTATTTGAGTAGTAACATGAGCATGAGGAGCTGAACTGTGAGATTCCATTATTTTAAGGCAGGTAACTTACATATAATCACGCCTGTATTCCCCGAAGGGGTAGGCAGAAGTGTTGTACAATTTTCACCGAAGATTATTAAGTGCCTACGTGACACATAGTTAGTTAGTTTCAGTCACTATACATACGTCTTTGAATTACTTCTCAGACATATGCAGGTTTCCTCACGATATTTTCTTTCGTCGTAAATCACGTGGTGTGAAATCACTGCACGTTAGTTTTTTTTAGAAAACCTCATTATGACAGGTCCCGTTTGGATTCCAACTTGTGTCACTTACATACCAGGCGACTGCTTAAACCCCACGGCCACAAGGGCATACTAATCTCAAGAGTTGCGTAATAACAACCGAAGTATTATTGACTGACAAAATATAAATGACAGATACGTCATCATGGTAACTTCATCATACCCACTCAAGGATATGAGCAGAAAGTTTAATATTCAGTGTACGGTATCATTACGTATGATGATTAATGACGTCACACTGGCAGTTCAATTTGGTGTAAACCCAAGTTTTGGATATTGTGTTCGTGTAGGGTGACCCTTATACCTTTTTTGTGGTTTATTGGATTGATTTTGTATTATTTTTTGGTGACAGAGACACGTGAAAAGAGAGTGAACTAAGAAGGATATGGCACTAACTTAAAAAATAAATAGGTATGTATTGCGTTCTAAATAATAAACGGAAACTATTTTCTACGCTTTTCAGTAGTTTTTGCAATATGAGTATCTTTTGAAAATATTGTAATAGATCTATATCTCTCCGTTCTGGGTAATCTGACTTTATGTCTGTCTTCGAAGACGAATTCTCTCTCTAGCCAATCCAACGTACATTAAAGGGAAGAAAATCGCAGGCCCACCAATTTTGGAACACTTTTAGCATGTCAAGTTATTATTTACCAAAGTACAGCCACCCTAGCCCGGCACAAAAAAATAGTTACAATATTTATCCATTATAAGGATTGGATTCCGTTTCGTCCATAAATCAGAACAAGTGACATCCGAGTTTTTGACAAATGGCCCGCTGAAACAAGTGACGCGCGGGACAAATGGCGTGGAACTGACACACACACGTAACACAAACATATTAGATATAGTCCTTGCGCATATACTTATCACCGTGAATGGTATGTGTGTCACCGCATAAGCACAGTATCGGTACAGATAATAGTTATTTGTTATACAAGAGTGCAAAGTTGCTTTTTAACCGCGTGTTCAATTATGATGACCGAGCAAGCGAAGGATTCAAAATTAGAATCCTGAGCGTTAGCGAGGGAATCAAAAGAGCACGAGGTGAAAAATCTTTGCACTCGAGTGCAACACGTAACTTTTCATTCCACCTCAGCGAGGAAATGACTAAATGCAAAAAAAAGCAAATTTGAAAAAGAACACCAAGAAGGTTCCGAGTCTGAGTTTTTAACAAATTAAAAAAAAGTTGTATGATATATTCGGCACCATAGAGGTAGCAGTAAAAAGGTTTAATGTTTTTTTTAATTCACAAACTTAGTGCACACGATGTCCTAAATTCAATTTACTTTATCCTCTAGAGAATAAAAACGGCTTTTCCACTCAGATATTGAAGATTAAAAATACTCTTTCCGAGATGGTGGGATGAAAAGAAAATTTAAGTGTCAGTTTGTTATTCCAAATTAGCTTTTCAATACATGCATGCGAAGTACTTATATACGGTAGTCACATTATAAAAACTATTTTATATTTTTTTCTCTGTCTGTCTGTCTTTCTATATGTTTGTTACGGGTAATATCTGGAACGGTTGGACCGATTTTAACGGGACTATTAATCAATTTTAAGAAAAATAAATACTCTTTTATTTACTGTCAAAATAAAGTAGATTTGTCATCAAGTTTTGAAAACTTTCGGTAAAACTCGTAAATGACGTATACGTGACCGGACACGACGTGACGCTCCGTATCGACGCTAAGTATTGCTATTCTGCTTATAATCTCGTAGTTGTGCGTGTTGTGTGAGTGTGTCATTGTTAACTATTTGTTTCTAGATTCCTTGCTACTTGTAAAGCGTATATTTATACTGTGACGTAAGGTATGTGCGTGCTTTACAGTGAAGGAAAACATCGTGAGGTAACGTAATCTGCATGATATTTCTGAAAATAAATTCATAGACGTATATGCACAGTGCTTCACACGGTGTCCTCACCATCTGTCACGTTGGCACTTAATCATCTTCGGTGAAAAGTGAGCATTTTTAGAACACCTATGGCTTTTTTCAGGGATGGCAAAAGAATATTAATTTTTAACACATTTTGGAAGCAATAAAGATCATAATAGATTACAACAAACAGCAAACGTACACCCATCTCATTACAGCAATACCCGCAGCCGTTAACGAAAGTAGAACTCTATTGAACGCAGCGGGCGAGCTATTTCATTCAACTTAATATCCTAGAAGAAGTATAAATTGCAGGAGAACTATCTCGGTGAATATTTGAGATCACCTTTACACGAGCCCCTGCTGAGCAGTAAGAGACGACGATGGGTGAAACGCGTGAGTAGAAACTTTTAACCATCGACAGTGAAAAGTTACTGTTATATTCCACTGAGGCGTTATGGGAATTACTAGGTCCCTAATGTACTAGATCGTTTTACTGGCGTTGTTTTTGTAAGGAGTGATTATTTTGTTTTTAGATACTTGTTTGTCCACTACTTCGCCTGCGTTGTAACGTGTAAGCCAAGCAATTTAAGATTACCCTACGCGTGTGACGGACAAACACTTTAATGAGACCATTCCATTTTATTATTATGATATGATATACTAGCTGTGCCCCGCGGTTTCACCCGCGTAGCCTTAATTTCATGAGTGGCCCTAAACCTAATGTTCTTTTTTAAATAAAAGTTACTCCTTGTTACAATGGCTATCTGCCAGTGAAAGCCCCGCTAAATCGGTCCAGCTGTTTTGGAGATTACCCGGGACAAACAGACAGACAGAGAGAAATGTATTTTTTTTTGCATACGTCCCGTGTATACTCGACCTTAGCATGTATAATTCTATACAATCATGTCGTTCTGATGATTCGAAAGAACTTTGTTGAAAGTCTAATCAAATATAGGTATTTTGAATTTTGAGACACTCATAACTAATGTTTCTAGGTACCCAGTACGTTCCTCAAACCTCGATCTAGCCTTATATTTGCTAGTCTAGCCTCAGAGTGCAGTGATTAACGAGGTGCTAGCGATGACAGCCGCGCATGTACAGGGTGCCCGGGTTATTGCACTATTTATTAATATCACGTCACGGTGAGTAATGTGAGGTCGTGTTTTACATTTATTTAGTGGATGTTTGAACATGAGGAAACGCTGCACTAAAAATTCGTTTAACTAAAAATATAGAGTGTGTACTAAATATTAATACCAGAACTAAAACGTATGAATGAATAGAGCACTTTATATCTATTCAGATAAATTAAATTGAAGTGTCTGTTTGTAATTCCAAATTAACAGCTTTTCACTAAATGTATATGAAGGTATATAGGGCACTAACATTAAAAACCAAATTTATATATTTTTTCCCTGTCTGTCTGTCCGTTTCTGCCGGCTAATCTCTGAAATGGCTGGACGGATTTAAACGGGACTTTTACTGACAAAAAGCTGATGTTTCAGGCGTATCTATACATACAGATAAATAAAATTGAAGTGTCTGTTTGTTATTCCAAAATAACAGTTTTTCACTAAATGCATATGGAAGCATTCGCGGTATCAATAATAAAAGAACTGTCTGTTTGTTCCGGGTAATGTCCAAAGCAGCTGGACAGATTTTAACGGGACTTTCACTGGCAGGTAGCCGATGTTTCAAGGAGTAACTTAGGCTACTTTTATTTATCAAAAATATTAGGGTTCCGCGAAATCTAGCATCAAACTAAATTAACGCGGGTGAAAACTCGGGCCGGCTTTTTTTTAATAAATAAAATTAAAATTAATTCAAGAATTTAGTCAAATGGCAAGCTACACTCTGTAGCCGAAGGTAAGTCTTAGATGAGTTGGCATGTCTCGGGCAAGCGGTCGCCACTTGAGCTGTCAATTAAAGCATATCGATGATCGACGATGCTTACCTTACACCACTGCACTGATACTACGTGATTTACGCTTTGAACTAATGGATTTATCTCGTCGTTTGTGATCAATCGGCTGGAAACTTTGTAAGAATTCTATTCCATCTTTAAAATATATAAAATTCAAAGTTCTAACCGACTAACTTATATATCGACGTACCGCAACATCACTTCACTTAAATTTATAAAAAAATCACTGGTATAGACCGCTCGGTCTCATTAATTATATTCTATACTAGCTGTGCCCCGCGGTTTCACCCGCGTAGATTTAGTTTCATCGTTATTGTCGCGGAACCCTAATATTTTTGATAAATAAAAGTAGCCTAAGTTACTCCTTGATACATCAGCTACTTGCCAGAGAAAGTCCCGTTAAAATTAGTCCAGCCGTTTCAGAGATTACCCGGAACAAACAGACAGACAGACAGACAGACAGACAGACAGAGAAAAAATTTAAAACTTGGATTTTTTGTGTCATTAGCGTGTATACTTACATATGCATTTAGTGAAAAGCTGTAATTTTTGAATTACATACAGACAATTCAATTTTATTTATCTGTATAGATTTAAATCTTAATCTAATCTTTATATAGATAAATAAAATTGAAGTGTCTGTTTGTAATTTAAAATTAACAGCTTTACACTAACTGCACATGAAAGTATATACGGTACCTGCTCACATAAAAAAACTATCAAATATTTTTTTCTCTGTCTGTCTGTTTGTTCCGGCTAATCTCTGCAACCGCAGGACCGAATTTCACTGGCAAATAACTCATGTTACAATAATTAAATTACGTTACTTCTTTTAAGAATAGAATTTGTCTCTTACTTACTTAGTTTTATTGTTGTACCGCTAGCTATATTCTATATTTGAGTCTAAGTCAATTATTTATTCATAACTAGCTGTGCCCCGCGGTTTCACCCGCGTAGATTTAGTTTCATGCTGTATTTTTTAATAAAATTAGCCTAAAACTCTCCTCGAAACATCAGCTATCTGCCAGTGAAAGTCCCGTTATAATTCATTCAGCCGATTACGCGTGATGCCGTGACCAAGGGAAACGGGGATTCATTTTTATATATAAGAAGATATCGGCCAATTTTACTATCATAGTTCCGTACGAGGTAAATATAAAAACGTACACTCGAGTAGAGAACCTAAAATTTTCAACATTAATGTTCTCGTTCCAAATTCGTACTTTCATTCAAAAGAAGATTAGCTACATGAATGATGTAATCTAGAGTTCATGTAAAATTAAGCTCTAGTTATGAAAGCCGCACCGTGTAATGATGGTCCGATCCACAATAAAGTGATAAATAACAATTGTTAGTGATATACGCGTTGGGACGACGATAAACCACACAGATGATTAACAGATCGACGGTTAATAGCTCAGCGTTGTTAGGGCTGCTGGCGACGAGTATTTTTTATTCATTTATATCTATGCAGATAATTTATTTATTTACTAGCTGTGCTTCACCCGCGTAGAATTAGTTTCATCCTTATTGTCGCGGAACCCTAATATTTTAGTATATACTTTCATATGCATTTAGTGAAAAGCTGTAATTTTGGAATTACAAACAGATACTTCAATTTTATTTATCTGTATAGATAGATGTATAGATAAATGTATTAATTATAACGGCTAAAAGCCAATTACACTAATTTAGAGTAAAATAAATAACATATTAGTGTATAATCTACACTAATATTATGAAGAGGAAAGATTAGATTTTTGTTTGTTTGTTTGCATTGAATAGGCTCCGAAACAACTTGACCGATCTTAAAAATTCTTTCAGCAATGGATAGCTACATCATTAGCGAGTAACATACGTTATATTTTCCCCGTAGTCCCACGGGAATGGTAACTACGCGGGTGAAACCGCGTGACATTCGCTAGTATTTCATATTTTTAATATTGTATTCATGAAATGAACATGATGCCTGGCTGAGTTTCTTGCCAGTTATTCCGCCGGCTAGTTTCTGAACGTGTGGTAAATTTTCGACATTCATAAGTGCCTTATCAGGGTCAAAACTGAATAAATATATACATTTAGTGAAAAGCTGGTAATTTTTAATTACAAACAAACATTTCAATTTTGTATAGATCTATAGATGTTTAGATAAAGATTAATTGGATGTTATGTGCGAAAATTTGTTAAATTCGTGTGTGTCAACCCTTAATAATCAAATCGCATCGCGAGTATCGGAATCGCTTTATGGTCGTAAAGGCGTTTAATCATCCGCCCTGTATCAGTTGACTAATGAAAAGTAAATTAACCGCTTGTTTGTTCGTTTCAAGCAGTTAATTATAATAAACAAATACTTACCGTTTAAATATCTCTACCAATACATAGTTATCTTTACAAAAACTGTATACTATTATTATACAGGGTGTCGGAGAATTCGAAACAGTAGTCTTATAGAAGTTGTAGGGTTATATGAATATAGCACTATGTTGAAGTCTTAAATATCTAGCTCCAACGATAACGTAGTTATAAGCTATAGTCGAAGAGCTCGCGGCCTTAAGCCGGGTTGCATTTACGCGCGGCCGCGTTCACCTACATTACGTACGCGGTGATAATCTACGTAAGTATAGGTAGGTACCTACTTCAAATCAATTAGTTAACTGACCTTATTTATGACAGGATACACCTTAGTCTGGACCATATCACTTCACTCACATACAAAACATTGTTATCACTGAAAGCATTATTACCGCTAGTTCAGTCAACTTCTAAATGGGCAAGAGTTCGAAATTGCGCCCTTGCACATCCAAACAAGCCTGAGCTTGGACTTCCGTTATCCCTCAGCCGTTGCACAACTCTCATAAGCACTCTACCTGAAGAGGGCACGCACTCATCACTTCGATGACCGTAAAAGTCCAAATAAAAACGCAACGCTTCACCAGTATTACCCCTTGCAGCTTGCTATTGCATAGGCCAAAACCATGTCGGTATACTGAACATCTGAGTACTGAAAGTTCGGCATGATAATACTAATTAAGTAGGTACTAAGTACCTAACAAACTAACGAGAAAATGAAAGTAACAAGGTCACGACGGAAACAAAAAACTTTGCTTAGAAGCACACGCCCGCGACCATTATCCGAATTAGACTGATTTTGAAACAAATAAATAGGTACTAAATCATAAAAGTGCGAATGAAATAGGGGTGTCACACACTTTTTTCAAGATACAACTTTTAACATACGAATTATTTTGATTTAGTTTTGACTCCGACTGGTAACACAATATGTGGATTAGACATCGCTTATCAAGCGTAGACGTGCCGGTTCTAATCCCGGTATCAAAACATTACCCATTTCCCCTTGGTTTAATTAAAAGTAGTGCTATCTCTTTTTGTGATACAGATATCAAAAGGGATGGACATAATTTTAGAGTTTGGTCTAGTGAAAATGAAAATGATTTATTCTGTTTAGGCCCTGGTAAGGCACTTATGAATGTCGAATAATTTACCACCAGTTCGGAAACTAGCTTTCTGAGAAGTTCCGTAGAATGGTTTAGACGATGTTTTGTAAAAATAAACATTTTTCAAATTCATTCTTTCTTTTTATTTATTCACGTTAAGAATAAAATTAAAATAAATTAAGAGCGTGAATTAATTTAATACATCCGAAGAGGGTTCGTGGAACAAGTAGAGTAAATAGACCATGTTCGACAGCCCTAATACAGTTCTATCATAGCGGCGCGGCGCGAGGGCACGTACGAAATAGGGATGGGATGGGACGCTATTATCGATAGACTTATCGAAACATAAATTAAATTACTGAATACGGATAATAAAAACAAATTACAGAACCGATTTAATAAAGTTACGTTATTATGTAGGTACAATTTACATAGTACGTGATATTAAAAGATATCTCGGGTATTCTTGTTTAAAATTGTGTTGTCTTTAAGTGAGTGCTCTACTACAAGAGTAAATTATTGAATCTGTAGTCAGATGATAATTAAGGTAAGTAGTTTATTTAATATCAGAATCCTATAAAATCACAAATTGTATTGAGAATTAGAAATACTCTACCTAACTACATTACATTTACCTACAAAAGTTCTACTATCCAATTACTACAATAACGTAAGTACCTAGGTTTTTCACTTAGTCTATGCGAACAATGAATTGGTATTTACTACTAATGGAAGCATTAGGTACTTTTTCTTTTAATCGAGTGATCGATAAAAATAATCCCACCACTAATAAACACACACACGAATAAACACACACACACTAATAAACACAAAGCGTGCCGCGCGCTGCCGAAAGTCGCCGCGATATCTGTTTATTTGCACGTGCCGCCTGAACTCAAAGACACCGCGCTCTTTTAATGATGCCGCGCGGTGTCTTTGATATCGTACCGAAAAGCCGGCAGTAACTTTGATTCTTGTGGCGGCATTTCTTTGTAAATCATCGGTCTGTCTTTTACCTAATTCAATTGAACCCGTTAGAGGTTATCAGAGTTCACAGGAGTATGAACTGTAACGATGACCTCAAAAATCATAAAAATTTTAAGAAGTAGATAAATAGTTTCGAAAACAGGTTTCATGGGGTTATTTCAGGAACTATTCGTGGGAGAAAAAAAATGAAAACGTAGTTAGATTTCAGGTGAATAACTTTACGTTACAGCTGACTTTTATGCGAAAATAAGGTATTGAAATGGTGAAGTTTGAACGTCAATTACTCGAAAACGGAAGAAGATATTTTTGTCGTAATTATTTTAAATGCTTCCTAAAATTATACCCTATCACACATTTTAAGAGCTGACCGGAATTAACCGACACCCTGTATATGTAAAGTATATTATATAACCACTAACTATAACTAAAAACCTTAAAAAATATATATACAATCTGATACCTAAAATATATTATTAAAAGGAGTCTCTGTTGGCTAATATTTTTATATTATATATGTAAAGTAATACATGCATATTTTTTAACTAAAGTATGCATTAGACAAATTGAAAAGTGAATATCAGAATTAGAATTATATATAATGGAAATTTGAGGATAACGTCGGAAAAATCGTACTACCTGAATGTAGGGCTGATACACAAATATTATATAAATATTCCGCTATGCTCATGTACCTACATTGATAAAAAAATTGTCTTGATAATACAAACAGACAATACAATTTGTATTTAGGTATATTAAGAACACATAATACTCATGAAGTTAACAAAAAAGTTGGCAAGTGACGCTTTCAACTAGAGTATAAAAACTTGAAATAAAAAAAAAGTACAGTCACAAGAAACAATGTTACATCAAAGAAATTATTACTTGTTTCATTAAAAAGAAAAATCTGCCATCTTTGAAATCTGCCATTAATTACTGTCGACGCCAAAAGGGTTAAGCCGCTAACCCTTTTATTGCGACGGGGGTAAAAAATACCCAAGAGCTATTTTCATACACTCTTGAATTCCTTTAAAGTTATTGTTTCTCTTAGAAAAGGAGACTTTGAAATATTGTAATTATTAACGTTTGATGTTTGTCATTCGCAGTTCTATTGGATTTTTCTCGAATCTTTTTTATTATTTTTCATTGACACTTTTTTAAAAGGGTTTTCAAGTGTTTGTATTAAGGTGTAATTAAGAACAGAATATTTATGATCAAAGCTTTAAAATGAGAGGTGGAAAAAATCCACAATTGCACCCAAATAACTTTACCGTATTGTAGCGTTGTATTTCCTGCGATAAGTATGATCGCATGTGATGGTGTAAGAAAAGGAGTTGGAGTCACTGTGCTTCCAAATGTAGAATTTTTGATATATAATGATTTTGGTACAGCGGTTCCATTCTTCATAAGGTAGGTAGCGTAAGTTCAAAGTGCAGTTGCGCTTACTATCAGATTACCAGGTACTTTTATCGTTTGAGCAGTGCATATTAAGAACTTCTTAGCTTTGACGTTCAATTTTATGGTACCAAATACCAATGAAACGTAAGTTCTTAATAAGCACTGCTTAAGCGATCATATTGCTCTCTAGTCACCTGGAAACCGATGATGGTAGACCCCTTGTAGGCTTGTTACATCACCTTTATGGCAAAAACAGTATTGCAGTGAACTCTCACTAAAAATCATCAAAAGATATACAGTGAATATAAATAATTTGATTTTCTAGTGGTGCATGCATCTAGGAATCTGGTCATCGTAAAGTACGAATCATATTGTTATTATGATAGTTACAATACTATGTACTCGTATATTGCATTTTTTGGTTGGTTGGTTGCACTTTCCTAAAAGCATACGCAGAGAGTACTATCGTAAACAAAAACATTCACATCCAATAAGTACCTGTACACTTGTGTTTTAAAATTCGTTCCATTTGGGAGGGGTCGGTCATTGGACACGACGATCGCCGCATTCCATTTTCGAAAGGAAATGCAGTTGACAGAAAACACTCCTTTGTTCTCTGTCCGTTCCGTTTTCAAATAGAATTCTGGGGTTTCGTACGTGCGAAGATTTAATTTTGTTGTCGAGTGTACTTGCCTTGCTGAACGAATGTTAATTAATTTAAGACTGAACATTCTGTGAACATTTTGTGCTGGACTGTACCTGTATATTGGACCAGAGTTAATGTAATTGTAGATTTTAATTGCGACTGTTTTGTAATAGTTAAGCAAAATTTGTGAACGGGAATAAAAATATTTATAAAATAAACATCATCCTTGGCCTTATCCCATACATTGTTGGTGTCGGCACTTGATTCAACCCGATGTGGCTGATCACCTGATTTATATACGAAGCGACTGCCATCTGACCTTCGCAACCCCATTTAGGATGAAAATCTGTGATCTGGGTTAAACCAGTTGTTAGATTATTTTTAGACCTCCGACTGACCTATAACGATTGCCAAAGATGTTAAATTGGCAACCGGGACCGACAGCTTAACGTGCTCTCCGAGGCACGGAGGGAACTCGGGCGGTCACCCATCCAACTACTGGCTAGGCGTATGGTTGCTTAACTTCGCTGATCGAATGATATGCGCAACTGTGCCACGAGCCCCTCCTGCTTTATATAATAAACATATTCTTAGAAAACAGCCAACATTTCCTCCACGTCGCTTGTAAATGCCGATTCGTTATCCAGTTAATAAACTATTAAATGTACGTGATGCCTGGCTGAGTTTCTTAATGGTTTTCTCAGAAGGCTAGTTTCCGGACCGGTGGTATTTTCTTCGACTGTCATAAGCCTTACCGAGGCCCAAACTGAATAAATATTTTAAATTTTCATTATTATGACCAATTTAATTAAACTCTGTTCAGCTCTTTTTGCGTATCAAATATACAAAGTTCCGTTTATATTATTAGGATATTTTTTAATATCCAAGTTGGAATCCCAGCGGGGCCTGTACCAATGAGTTTTTCTAAAGAAACTTATGTGCAGTGATTTCACACCACGTGCTTTACGGTGAAGGAAAACATCGTGAGGAAACCTGCATATGTCTGAGAAGTAATTCAAGGACGTATGTATAGTGCCTGAGACGGCGATAGACTCACCATCTGTCACGTTGGCACTTAATCATCTTCGGTGTAAAGTAGGCGGTTTTATTACAACACCTCTGCCTACCCCTTCAGGGAATACAGGCGTGAGCATATGTATGTTAAAATATTAACAAAATACACAATACTTGTTTTGCTATAAAAGGCATTGAAGGGAAACATCCCCACTTAACCGTAAAAAGCCGAGTACATCTTGCATACATACAATATTTTGTGTGAACTCGACCGAAACACGGATAGACGTATAATTTTTAACAAAATTGATATTATTCCACATCACCCCATCGTATTTGTCCCTATAAGGTATTAGAACGGTCCCTGTCTATAGAAAATCAAAGGGATATTTTGGCATGTTGACAAATATGAAACCAAAAATTATCTTCTAATATTACTTCACAAGAGAATTTCCATCGTATTTGATTAGCATTAGAATCGAGTTTGGTGCGTCAGGGTTTTTAATCCAAAGGTTTTATATTATCAAGGGATTTGGTCCGATTTGTTGTGAAATCGTAAGTGGCCTTTCATTTTGATACTTTTGAATCATTTTGTTGTAAAGGATCATGCTTATTTTGGGATCACGATTTTCCGGGATAAAAGGTATGTTTTATATTATTGTATATCTTCAACACATAATATTATTTGGACTCAAATTATAACAAAGCCTTAATCCGCGACTTTGGGTAGTTTAATTTTTATATCACCTATATCTAAACAGATGAATAAAATTTAAGTGTCTGTTTGTATTTTCTAATTCACAGTTTTTCAGTAAATGCATGTGAAAGTATATACAGTACTCACAAAAAAAAACTATTTTAAATTATTTTTTTTCTCTGTTTGTTCCGGCTAATCTCTGAAACGGCTAGACCGATTTGAACGGGACTTTTATTGGGAGATAGTTCAGGATACAAGTACTAATTTTTTTTTAAAAAAACATGCGTGTTCCAAAAGCCACCCGTGAAACAAAGGTTATTGAATAAAAATATAATAATATAATATACAATGAACAGTATTAAAAACTAATTTAATAGACGACGATAAAATTACTAGGTAGCACAAAATGATTTTTATTAAAAAAAAAATCACTTTATCAATAATTTCAGCTAAATATCTTTAATAGTTCAGCCATGAAAGAAGACAGACAAACAATTTATCCACAAGCTGGCGCCACACTATAGCCAGAACTAAAAATTATTATATTTAAAAAAAAATTGTCCTAATCTGACACAACACTTTTCAAATTGATAAATTCCATGTATATTTTGTTACATATTATCTAGACACACCTTAATACAACGCAAATACTCGTATTACATAGTACTTAATTCAATATTAGCGCGACTAATTACAAGGTATGATGCAAATTACCGGCTAGGATCATATTAGTACCTCATTATATTGTTTGCATAATCTATCGATATCTAGATATATCTATTATGAGAGATACATGACATTACAAGACACTGTATGGTTATAAGAAACATAATAACCTTGGATTTTCGCAAATAAACACCTGTGTATTGTAATTCAAAGTCATGACTGACTGCCTTATATATCAACGTTCAGGGGCCCAACCATGAGCTCTTATTGCAATGATAATTCAGTTGTGCGACAGTGACAGATGTATACACGTCACATACATCTGTCTCATAAATGAGTGAAACTATCATGGCAATAAGAGCTCGTGGTAAGGCCCCAGGACAAACAGCTGCCGTGTTATTCACTAAGGTTTCTCAGCGTCGCACACGTCGTCGAGTGTCGGTTTTAAAACACGAAATTGATCTTATTTATATTATGTATCAATTTCCTACGATTGAAATCTACTCTCGTCGTCGACGCTGAGAAACCTTAGCGAATAACGCGGCTGATCCTTGAGACATGAAATTTGTAGGGAGTTCAGAACATTCTGCGAATATAATTTTACTACCTTCTGCCCGCGACTTCGTCTGCGTGACATATCTACTTTGGGCTAACGCTTAATTCAACCCGCTACTAGTCTTAGCGTGATGTTATACAAGCCTTTCTCGATAAATGGGCTATCTACCAATGAAATATATTTTTCAAATCGGCCAGTAGTTCCTGAGATTAGCGTGTTCAAGCGTTTGTGATTCCAAAATAACAGCTTTTCATTCAATTCACATGAAAGTAATTACGGTCCTATCATGAAAAACCAATTTAAATATATTTTTTCTGTCTGTCTGTTTGTTCTGGGTCATCTCCGAAACGGTTGGACCGTTTTTTACGGAACTATCCCGTAATCAATTACCCATTTGTATCGGCAAAGAGGGAACGGTGGAGTACCGCTATTGTACGTACAGTTTTGTTCGTGTTTCTGTAAACAATATGTAAACGATGAGACTACAATAGAGTCAGTCTGTCTGTTTGCTTTTGGCAGGGGATTGGTTTGTATACTCACGAGAGTTTAGTTGGACGAGCGGCGAGGTATAGGTTATATTAAACTAGCGGACGTCACGCGGTTTCACCCGCGTAGTTCTCGTTCCCGTGGGAATACGGGGATGAAATATAGCCTATATTAATTAATGATAATGTAGCATTCACATGGTGACAGAATTTTTTAAATCGGTTCATTATATTTTGATCTAATTCGTTACAAACATACATATATACAAATCTGTCCACTTTATAATAATATTAAGTATAGGTTCACTTACAAAAAAAAAAATATTTTTTTAACATCGTTATTTTCTTCTTGAGTTTTTTTAAGTTCAATCAAAACAGAACTTTAACACAAGCAACTAAAAGTTGCAATTGAAAATGCATTTAGAAGGATGCAAATACTGGATTTTGGAATGCGTCTTAATATGCATTGCTTAAACGACCATAGTTGCCCCTCTGCTCGACGCAGTTTGTGTCCGTGTGTAAGCAATAGATTCATCTGTATTCAGTGTAGTTTTTTCAGTTACTTCCTTTCCCCGATTGGTATAAAATCGTTTGCAGCGAACATTGTTTCCTATCTCTTTGATTTGAATTTCATTAGCCCATACGACTCTCTGGCTTGAATTAATTTCTGGCTGTAATTTTTGCATCTTTTCTACATGGTTTTTGAATTACAACTTTTGGTTGATTGCTTTAAAGTTATTTTTTCCATTAACTTTGAATTTGGATAAAGTAGATAAAGGTATTTGTGCCGAAAGAAATAAAAATGAATAGAAATAACTATTAGTGAATGTTTTTTTTTACATACAAAAGTTTGATCACAAAACATATTTATTCTTTGTGTATTTAAAACAAAGTCTGGTAAAGTATTTTTTTCTCTGAAAAATCATTCGAAGTTACAAATTTCTAATTAATTTTAATTAATTAAATAAAGAAATTAAATTCAAATCAATTCTAGTTTATTCGCAGTTTGTTCTATATTTATAAAATCTAATAACAGCTTTCAAAATCACGAGTTATATCGAACTGGCCAGCTATGATCGTTGAAGCAACGCGTATTAAGAACTTCTTAGCTTAGATTTTTAAATTTACGGTTTTTAATACGCGCTGCTTATACCGATGATGGTAGACCCTAAGCTAGTTATATTAATACTCTAGTTTTAGCTAGCAATGAATAAAACAAAAACTATTTTCAAAAACAATTCTCTCAGAAACTTCTGAATCGGTGCAATGAAGGCGAGATAACGCAATAATGAAACTATGGCACATTCGACGCCGGATATTGTACCATCAAAACTCCACTCGGTTTAATATTGTGCTAAGATAAAAGAACTGGGAGCATTGAGTTTCTTCAGTTTTGCTATTGTCTCTTTGGGACGATTCAGACGTGGTTTGCGAAAATATGATGTGGCAATTTTTTCGTAATTAAAACAATAAATAACATGACAACACGACAAAAATAACCGGTGAAAAGTGATTGTACTATAGGTATGTTTCTGCCTAGCCCTTTGAGGATTATAGTAGAATTATCTTTATCAATACGTACAGATAAATACAATTGAAGTGTCTGTTTGTGACCGATTATAACTAAGAAAAAAGTAAAAAGTAACAAAAAAAATTTGGTTCCGCGACATAAAACTACACATGAAATTAAATCTACTTAAGGTGAGGAATACAGGTGTGAGCATATTTAAGTACTAGCTGTGCCCTGCATGCGGTTAACCCCGCATAGATCAAAGTAGCCTAAGTTATTCCTTGAAACATCAGCTACCTACCAGTGAAAGTCCCGTTAAAATCCGTCCAGCCGTTTCAGAGTACCCGGAACAAACAGACAGACAGACAGACAGACAGAGAAAAAATTTAAAACTTGGTTTTTCATTGTCCGTACCGTATATACTCTCATATGCATTTAGTAAAAAGCTGTTATTTTAGAATTACAAACAGACACTTAAATTTAATTATCTGTATAGATGTATGTAAAAAATGTGTCTTAGATAAAAAAAAATGTTTGGAAGTAATTTAATTTTTACCTACAAGATATGCCATATCCAAATGTCATATCTCCAATATTCTTACTACATTAAACACTAGATAATAAGTGTTGATTCTGTATTCTGAATTTTCCTTGTTATCGCCCGGAGTGGGAGTCAATATGGCGATAATAGGACGACACGCATTTATACTTAAATTAAAAACAAATATTGGCTTTTCACATTCAGTTTCATTTGCGACTTAACATTGAAACTGCGTTCATAGGCAGATTATTTTAATTTTGGTATTGATATATTTTTTTTGAAATAAGCAATTTATTGCTTAACTAGCTGTGCCCTGCGGTTAGCTAATTGTCGCGGAACCCTAAAATTTTTAATAAATAAAATTTATAAGTACCTAAGTTACTCATTGAAACATCACCTACCTGCCAGTGAAAGTCCCGTTAAAATCCCGGTCCAGCCGTTTCAGAGATTACCCGGAACAAACAGACAGACAGACAGAGAAAATTTTTATAACTTGGTTTTTCTGTGTCAGTAGCGTGTATATTTTCATATGCATTTAGTGAAAAACTGTTATTTTGGAATTACAAACAGACACTTCAATTTTATTTATCTGTATAGATATAGTTTTTTTTAAGTAACCTTTAAAATTACGTGTAATCATTTCTTTCTGATGATTCGAAAGTGCTTTGGAGTCCAACCATCACATCTTTTATACAGATAAATAAAATTAAAGTGTATTTTTGTAACTCCAAATTAACAACATCTCATTAAATGCATATGAAAGTATATAAAGTAAGTTACTTACAAAACAACATTAAAAAAAATGTCTCCGTTTGTCTGTGTTTTTAGAAAAAGAAATATCATTTAAAGGCATAGTTTTATTGTTAATTCTACGCGATAAAACCGCGGGACACAGGTAGTTAAGTATAAATATTCTGAATTGAACTTACCTTAGACAACAAAAATCTGCAGGTTGTTTGTAATTATGGTAAGTGTTGTGTTCGTATCACAACCCGCTATGATTAATGGATCGAGCTATCAGTCTAGACTAGTTAATGCATTCAATATCGTCTGTACATTTTAATATATAGTCCATCGTGATTCTGCTGTTTGCTAAAAGTTCATTAGAAATATATTTGTAGCTACTTATACTATGGGAGCATTTTTTAAGATCGGTCAAGTAGTTTCGGAGCCTATTCAATGCAAACAAACAAACAGAACAATCAAATAGCCATAACCTCTTTATAATACGAGTAGTAGATTATATTTTCTTTATGTAGATTATACTGAAATAAAGAACACAAACATTTGTAGACCTAAAAACATTCGATCGTTACTACTCACTACCGTT
This sequence comes from Watsonalla cultraria, assembly GCA_964035505.1. NCBI lineage: Eukaryota > Metazoa > Arthropoda > Insecta > Lepidoptera > Drepanidae > Watsonalla > Watsonalla cultraria. The sequence continues at coordinate 7,652,923 of OZ037730.1, forward strand.
TAAAGAGTAGTGCATAAACCTGACAAATATAATAGACTAGCTGTGCCCCGCGGTTTCACCCGCGTAGATTTAGTTTCATGCTGTATATTTTTAAATAAAATTGGCCTAAAACACTCCTTGACATATCAGCTATCTGCCAGTGAAAGTCCCGTTAAAATCCATCCAGCCGTTTACGCGTGATGCCGAGACCAAGGGAAATGGGGATTCATTCAAGTTTTAAAAAATTTCTCTGTCTGTCTGCTTGCTCCGGGTAATCTTTAAAACGGCTGAGCCGATTTTAACGGGACTTACACTGACAGGTAGCTGATGTTTCAAGAAGTAACTTAGGCTTAGACTTTTATTTATTAAAAATATTAGGGCTACGCGACAATAAGGATTAAACTACATCTAGGCGGGTGAAACCGCGGGGCACAGCTATTATTTATATAGATCTTAATAACTAAAAAAAGTCTAAAAAAATAAAGAAAGAAAAAAATGTAGACTTAAAAACATTCGATTGTACACTACCGATTAATGAGTACGTACTGCATAAACAATACCCGACAAACATAAATGATCGAATTAATGTTGGATACATTTTCGTATGTACTTACCATATGTAAGGTCCTTACCCTTCATTACACATTACACGAGATGGTGACAATCTATTGTTAGAATTGAGAGACATATAACAATCCATTTAGCTTCAAGGCAATCCAATCCATTTGCAAATAGAAGTAGGATTCGTTGGTTAATTGTGGCTTCACAAACTTAACTTTACTGTTTTTCCCCTTTAATGTCAATCAATTCTAACCTCTATTACAAACGAAATAAAGGTTATAGGGTGTGTAAAGGGATGTAGTTTATTGGTTTTTAGTCAGCCAGTCGAAATTCGAGCATTGTTCATTTCTGTGCCGTGAGTGAATTGGTTTTGAAATGTAAAGGGTTTTCGGCTTTTATTGGCGATACAACTCTTGTTTGAAGGCTGTGTTTTGGATAAAGGATGTATTTGTTTTGAAACACACGTGTCACAATATACCATATATTGTTTGTATCATAGTGCCCTGATTCACGTAAAACAAACCAATTTTCAATGCTAGCGAAGCCGTGGGTAAAAGTTTTCACTGATTGCATATGAAAATATATACAGTAATCACACAAAAACTTGATGTTTTTTTATCTGTCTGTCTGTTTGTACCGGCTAATCTCCGAAATGGCTGGACTGAATTTAGCAGAACATTCACTGGTTGATAAGTAAAGTTACAAGGGGTACTTAGGCTAATTTTATGAAAAAACATATTAAGTAATACCGCGGGCACAGCTAGTTACAAATAAACATCTCAAACCACATCTACACACGCACACCTACAAACCTCCTCAACCGAACATGTGTCTCAAACAAACAAAAAAAAAACAGGTATCTAAGGTTTCCCATTATTACGAGGGAGTACAATAAAAAATAATAAGACAAACATACCAGTGCGTGTAACACGATATTTTTAAAGAAAAAAGAATATTCGGACATGTGAAGACCTTTAAAACGGGTTCCCGAGGGAGGGAGGAGCAATTTAATTTTCCCTGGACAGCCTATTGAGTAAATCCTGAGCATATGAAACTGATATAAAGTCCTTTGATGTATATCCCTTCTTGTTTGAAAAAATATTGGCTTAATTTAGTGAATTTTTTGTTTGGTTAGTTTCCTTACGGTTTTCTATTGATTTGATAAAATTGGGTTTGAAATTGGAATATGGGTCCCGTCATGAGTAAAGAGCGCGCAGCGAAAAATAGTGGGACGTGACGGAACTTGGGGCCTCCTATGATTATTTAAAGAGCGCGTATTAAGAACTTCTTAGCTTTGACATTAGTCAAATTTCAGAAGCTCTTGATACACTCTACTTAAATTGATGATGGGAGGCCAGTATACGAGTATCTGACTGCAGAAACTACTATGTAAATATTAAGACGCTACGAATTCGTAGACCGTAGAAGTAGTGTAGATGGTGCTACGCTCCTCGTAGGCTGCTACGAAGTGATCGTAGCCAAAATGCATCGTTGAGGAATCCATATACTGAGATAAAAATAAACAGTTTTCTACAAATTTCTCAGTCAGACTGTTCTTCGACACAACTGGACCGATTTTAACGGGACTTTTAATTAATGGCAATTAGCTAATGTTATAAGAAGTAACTTAAGTTTCCGCGGGTCACCCATATAATTAACTCTACGCGGGTAAAATCGCGGGGCAAAGCTATTAATAAAAAAAATCGCTCAAAAAAAAAAATGTTTTATCTGGCTAATCAATGAAACGGTTGGACCAATTTTAAAGGAGCTTTCCCTGGCAGATAGCTGATGTTTCAAGGAGTAAATAGACTACTTTACTTATAAAACGAAATAGCGTTCCGCGGAATAAAACTATGTGATTAAGTATACGCAGTTAAAACAACATACCTCTTATCTAACGCAAGACACCACGTTCGTAGCAACAAAATCATTATTGCCGCGTAATGTTAGATAACGTAACGCGTTTCATTGGTCGTACCATTTTACGCGCGTCGCGGATTAGCGCGCTATTACGCGTGAGTTTTAACGCACTCAGCGGGTAAGTGCTAATGAGTTCCTTGTTTTACGTTTAGTATGAGGTGTAAAGTGTTTAGATGTCGTGAATTATTTGCGATGGTAACATTTTAACCGTTGATAGAACCGATTTTTTAGAGGCTTAAAAAGAGTTGAATATTACTTATTATAGTACTTTCAATTACTCACATCGACATGATTATATACAAGATTATAGTATGCTGTAACATGCACCGGTGTTTAATTTATTGTAACATTCAAGAAGGCCAGGACCTATTTTGCCGCTGGCCTTCGACAGTTAAAAATAAGAATAAGTTTAAATTTAAAATAGATCCGATTTTCTTTTGTTTCAGTTTCACTTTTTATTATTGCTCTTGAATTCATATATTGGTCTTGTAAATCTTATTGTTATTGTTTTGTTGAAATATAATATTATTATTGAAAGTTAGCCCTATTTTATTGATATTGACGAGTTGACGATATTGGTTAAGTAAAACTACCGAAGAAAATATTCATGAATAAACGTAGGGTTTATTCAACCGGGTTCGGAAGGTTACTTTTACTGAGAAGAATCCGGCAAGAAACTCAGTAATAATAATAATAATGCACACCACAAAACATGATGAGATTCAATAAGATTAAGAAAGTAAGTATAGATTGCAATAAGGCGGCCTTCGCTAAAGTAATCTCCTACATCTTAGTCGTTACTCTTTTGAGTAATACAAAATAAATCATAGAAATATATAATGGACACAGTTCCAACGCATAATGTCAATAATAAAACGTTATAAAAACTAATTGTAGCTACTACGTATAGATGACCAGTCCCCACAAGCAGCAACTGTTCACAACTATAACGTGTATACCAGCTATTTTCCTCCACAACCATTATAGAAGGAAGTGGGCAAACCATTACCGAGTTTCTTGCCAGGTTCTTCTCAGTAAAAGCAACCTTCCGAACCTGGCCGTAGCATGTATAATCCTGTAAATTAATGTCATTCTGACGATTTGAAAGTACTTTGTAAAAGTCTAATCGAATTGTTAACGGGAAACACTAGTTTGCCATAAATATAAGCTTCACATAAATATTTTAAAGTCATATTGAATAATTAAATATTTAATAATTTCTTAATTGATTAGTCGTAGTAGAACAAGTTCATAATTTTAATTCTGTAACATACTTATGGCAGAATTTATTATCTATACTTAGTGGCTACATTTTTTTTAATAACATGCAACACTGATTTGTTTTTTTAGAAAGGGCAATGATGTTTTGACAAGAGAGATGTTCGGTGGTTTTTAAAAATATTGAATATATTTTCTGTTATCGTACACAACATATTTTTCATTATCGCCCACAAGTCACAGAATAAAGATATTTTGGACTTTGACTTTGACTACACCCCGATGCTGCCGCATAAAAAAATGTTTAAGAACGTACATACATAAATTTGCTTATGCCTGTATCCCATGAGGGTAGGCAGAGACCACCGTTTGCCACATGCTACGATCCTTACATACTTCTTTCGCTTCATCAACATTCATGCATCTCTTCACACACTACCTTCAAATACGAATGCTCCGAATTAAGAATTGCTATTTAAGAACGTTCGCTTTCACATTATTATTACAACAACATAAACATATCTATCAAAAATCCATAACACAATTCGCAATAAAATTATTTCCTCGCCAATATTCAAAGCGTGCTAATTAAAACGCAAAACGTAATGGCTGGTCAAAGGAATTTTCCCTTTGAGGACGTCACGCGTCGACGCGTCGCGTTATGACGCCTATTAAAATTTAATATTCTACTCTCGGTATCAAATGATACTTTTAAATCGTTACTTGTCATTTTTACTTTTTACTTCTGATGTAGGAAATTGTTCTTTTAATTGTCTTTGATAAATTGTTAGATGTGTTATGATATATTTTTTTTGTAGGAAATTTATTACGTCATATTTTATGACCAAAGACGTGTAAAAAATTTATCATACACTCGCTGAGCCCCGCGGTTTCACCCGAGTAGATTTAGTTCCAAGCTGTTTGTTTAAAAAAAAAATTGCTTAATACACTCCTTGAAACTTCAGCTATCTGCCAATAAAAGTCCCGGTAGAATCGGTCCAGCCGTTCAGGCGTGATGCCGTGACTAAGGGAAATGGGAATTCATTTTTATATATAAAAGATATATGATACATTTTATTCACGTCTTTAGTCACTGTCTGTTATATTCTATTTCAGTTTGTGATAAGTTCAAAATATCTTTATAATATGATACATATAATTTGAACATTTCAGAAAGTTTTTTCAAATCTGGAATGGCATGATTATGAAAATAATACCACTGAGTTAGAAGAGTTGCTTCCTGGTTTTTAGACTATTCTTTTGAATTCATAATGTTATTGCGAATTTTTTTCTATGACATTATACATTTAAGAAAATTACTTAAAATTAATATTTATCATTTATATTATATTTATATTGTTAATTAATTAATTTACAATATTGTTTGCCTGTGGGTAATTTCTATTAATCTCGAATGATGTGTGAAAAAAGTAACCTACCTACTACCCAAAACGTAAGTATTTTTTTTTCACCTGCACTCAAAATTTTGCGAGTTTATGTGCTTAAAAAAATATTTTATTTGAACGTCAAATGTAATTTTTTTTTGAGTATTAAGGTAAACAAAATAAATAATAAAGCAGCCGGCTTACAAGTAATTATTTTTATTCCCCGCTAAAAAGCGAGGGTATTAAACAGCTCATCCTAAGAAATACTTAATCCCTAATTACTCGTAAAGCGTAAGTCGCAGATGTAATTTTAATCGCCACCCTTCACCCTCTCATTACTAGAGCAAGATTTAAACGCGATGAGTTGTAAACTGCATAGTCTGGGAGCTAGAGGTTTTATGTAATTACAATAATTGAATATTGTTTGCTTTTATATCGTGTATGTATTTATATCTGTTTCAGCCATAGTTTGAGAAAAACATTAAACAGGGTAATGACTTATCAAAAACATGAATTATCAAATAGAAAACACTAGAAAATTTGGTTATTTTATAAAATATTACGTTGACTGTTCGCGACACAGGTACAAATTTAACGGGGACCATTTGTTTGGTGAATTGTATATGTACTTCCCTTTAGGGCAATTAATAGCAAAAATATTTATTTAGAATTAAGAACAATTGACGAATTTATTATGTTATAATAACAAAACAAAAAACTCTAATATTATGACAGATTAGATTTTTGTTTCTTCTAATACCCAAAAGAATGAACATTCAAAAACGGTTGGGAAACACGGGCGAGCGCCGCTAGTAAGACAAATCTCAACAATTGTAATAAAATGAAAGCAAATGTATGTGAACACCCAACTCCCAGTCTAGTAAGTTAATGTATCACGTTTTATCTTGTTGTCAAAACAGGCAAGTTTTAATGTTTGCAATTTGAGGAGTAATCGCAAGGAAGAGGAACGTTATGAAATGACTGACATTTTGCTTATAAGATTATATTTAGATGAGTCTAGCTGTTAATGTGTGCACAAGTTATGTTTTGCATTATCTTATACACTCACTAGCTGTGCCTTGCGATTTCACCCGCGTAGATTTAGTTTCATCCTTATTGTCGCGGAACCCTATTATTTTTGATAAATAAAATCAGATACCTACCAGTGAAAGTCCCGTTAAAATCCATCCAGCCGTTTCAGAGATTACCCGAAACAAACAGACAGACAGACAGACAGACAGAGAGACAGACAGATAGACAGACAGAGAAAAAATTTAACTTTTTTTTTTTTTAGCGTCAGTAGCGTGAATACTTTCATATGAATTTAGTGAAAAGCTGTAATTTTGGAATTACAAACAGACACTCCAATTTTATTTATCTGTATAGATTACTTTCGTGAAGTTCGTATTACGCCTCACGGTTTTGTGTGCGATATATGACTTTGTATAATAATCGTCTGATAGCTTGCATCTGCAGTTCCGCCTGCGAGGAAGTAAGATTTGAAACACAAACTACCTAATACTAATAACTCACCAAGAATACACCGTTCAAATGTAATGTCTGTAGGATCAGCTGTTTAGGCTGTATGTTGATATATAAGTCAGTCAATCATACATTCTATTTTATATGACTTTATAGAAGTAGGTAATGTAAGGTAGAAACACGCCGGTTTCTTATCGATTATTTCCTACACCTAAATAGACAATAGAAAAAAATATTGAAAGAGATTTATTCAGTTTAGGCCCTGGTAAGGCACTTATGAATGTCGAAGAATTGACCACCGGTTCGGAAACTAGCCTTCTGAGAAGGACCGGCAAGAAATAATGCTGACAAACGTAAATACTACATTCAATGCAGATCGCGTTTCGTACCCGCATTTTCGCAGTAGCTAAAACACGACAAAATAATTCAAACGACAATATAATTTAAAACTATTAAGAACAATTCAAGCCCGAACACATTTATCCGAACTGAACATAAATTATTCCGTTATTAATCGAACTGAACAAGTTTGAATAACAATGCAGCCTCGTGTGCTATTTGCAAATGGAACTAATCGCTTAATGCAGGTAAATCCGTCGCAAGAACTTTGCTATTCGTCTGTGAAATATTGACGAGTTTCACGAAGAGGTTCACTGTTTCATTGCCCCTACTAAGGGATCTAGTTAAATTCCATAAAAATAATTATCTATACATCTATACATCTATCTATACAGATAAATAAAATTTAAGTGTCTGTTTGTAATTTCAAAATAACAGTTTTTCACTAAATGCATATGAAAGTATACACGCTACTGACACTGTTTGTTCCGGGTAATCTCTGAAACGGCTGGACCGATTTTAACGGGGCTTTTACTGGCAGGTAGCGGATGTTTCAAGGAGTAACTTAGGCTACTTTTATTTATCAAAAATATTAGGGTTCTGCGACAATAAGGAAGAAACTAAATCTACGCGGGTGAAACCGCAGGGCACAGCTAGTAACACATAAATGTGATTACACCTGTATTCCCCAAAGATATCGGCAGAAGTGAACCTTATAGTGCTCCCGAGAGTGCCTATTGACATTAATTTGACGATTTTAAAAGTGCTTTGTTAAAAGTCTTAATCAAATAAATATATTTTTGAATAGAATTAAATTGAATCCAGACTCCGGGCTGCTATCAGAATGAATCGAACCTAAGTCCTCACGCAGCGCTAGCGATCACTAGAGCAACAAGACCGTAATAGTAATAATATAATATGTAGTCAACTGAATAAATCATTATCATTTTCATTTTCATAGAAAGGCGGTGCCGCAAGCTAAAATCCGTAAACTCTGTAAATTAATGATACACCAAGAACTTTACGGTAAAGAAAAACATAGTGGGGAAACCTGCATATTACTGAGAATGCTTACTATGAAGTATGTATATGTATAATGATTGTTACGGCGATAAACTCACCAGTCACGTTGGCTGTTCTCGATGTAAAAGTGTGTGTGGTAGTGCCTCTACCTTACGTAGAAATTCTCACTTCGATGGCTCCAAAACTCATCATAAAAATTTCAATTCGAGTATTCATAGTAAGAGCTTTCAATATAAAATTTCCTCAATAAAATCTCAATAAGGTAGCATGAAACGCTTCGACGTCGAGTCCTCAGAGTGACGGGAAACTAAACAATGCAATATGTTTGAAAGCTTTCCCCGTTCTCAAATGTATGAGTTTAATGTAAATATTCTTTTGAGTTAAAGTTACTTTTGGATGTATAGAAAAGTGTTTGCTTCATTATTTTTTGAATTGCAAGGCGCTTTTTTAGGATTTCGACTCGATTTTTTTTATGAGATTACTGGCTGTGCCACTCGGTTTCACCCGCGTAGATTCAGTTTCATCCTTATTGCCGCGGAACCCTAATATTTTTAATAAATAAAAGTAGTCTAAGTTACTCCTTGAAACATCAGCTACCTGCCAGTGAAAGTCCCGTTAAAATCGGTCCAGTCGTTCTAGAGATTACCCGGAACAAACAGACAGACAGACAGACAGAGAAAATTTTTAAAACTTGGTATTTAGTATCAGTATCGTGTATACTTTCATATGCATTTAGTAATAAGCTGTTATTTTGGAATTACAAACAGACACTTCAATTTTATTTATCTGTATAGATTAGGTTCAATAGATGTAGTATTTAGAAAGCAAACAATATAAATGTGAGTTTGTTTGTTTTCTACGTTTTCACGCTTTATACACAATTTGCATCGGCGGTTTTTTTTAATGTAATTGGACAAATATTAAAATTTCCGTTTTTTTAAACAAGTCCTGAATTTTTTTTTGACTTTCATGATGTACTTTGACATGAATATACAAGAATATACATGATATCGGAAGATTACTTTTATTGAGAAGATATAACAGGAAAATCCGTAATAACTCTTTTCAAAAATATTTTTAAGCTTATGCTAAAAAGACAACAACTTATACCACCTTCAAATTTCTGAATAAAACTTCAACTATAAAATTTTTTTGTAACGATAGGTTGTAGATATTTATTGATACGCAAAGAAACACTTAACCAAAACAAAAACATACGCACCAAGTACGTGAGCGGCAGCCATTAAACCGTGTGGAGAGTATGACAATTCAATTTGTGCCCCAATAATATCGGCTTACACAATAATGGACAAAGAAATCCGACGGTTCGCCCAACCTGATGTAGTTGTGGCTGTGTTCACACTGTGACTACTTAAGTTATTTCAAAACCAGCTCTGCTCGAACGTTTCACCCGCGCCACCTTAATTTGGACTGGGATAAACAAACGGATAAAAACACTGGGTTAAAAAAAGATAAGGACTAATTTGCGGAGCCGACCTTCATTGGTGGAGAGTCGCCGCAAGAAGATTTCATTTCATAGGCTATTTCGCGGCAGCCATATTTTTTAAAGGACTCCCTTTTAAAAAAGATTGGGAATTCAAGTTTCAAAAAAATGTCAAGAATATACAAGTGGCTTCAATTAGTTTTTTTTTTCATGTTTTTAACTAGTTATTCCTCGTGGTTGTACCAGCGTAGGATTCACAATAAAAACTATGCTACTCAGTATTATTTCTTAAATAAAGTAACGCCTTGTAGCATCAGCGATCTGCCGGTGAAAAAGTCTCTTAAAATCGGCCCATCCGTTGTAGAGCCATCCGGAACAAAAAGGAAGACTGAGAATTTTCTTTTTATTTTTTTTTTCATTTCAGTTTCATATCCTGTTAGTGAAAAGTTGTTAATTTGGATTAAAAAACAGACAATTCAATTGTATTTATGTAAGAAATAAATACTTCTTTATTTATTTCCTATTTACTACTGTAGTACTGCTTTTAAAACCCTAAGTCCCCTAATATAAACAGAGCTCCGGGTTCATTATAACGACCATACCAGAAGACGCATCAAAGCATAAACCAGGGGCGGCAAATTGCGCCGGACGACGAGTGGTAAAAAATACCGCGCCCTTTATACGGCCTGGACATGCGATATACCTTTTTCCTATTGCTGAACGATGATTTCACTTGCCTGTTATTGTTTTGGAAAATCTCAATATCCATGGCCTTAACTGCCTTGTAAATCACACGGGATTCGATCCCAGGAAAAGTACATACATACATAATCTTACGCCTGTATTCCCCTAAAGGGTAGACTCACCCACATTTCACCGAACTGCCAACGTGACAGATGGTGAGTCACGCCGTCTCAGCCACTATACATGTCTTTGATGTACTTCTCAGATATATGCAGGATTCCTCACGATGTTTTCCTTCACTGTAGAGCACGTGCTGTGAAATCACTGCACATAAGTTATTAGATGTCCGAGGGAGAACATAATATGTATATGTATGTAAGCTAAACAAAAGCAGAATGTACAAACTTTCATACATCACCTTTACGGCATATAAAACAAGTCATCCAAAACATAGCGCACAGTAACATATTGGCCATTAAAGACGGGTGAGACCATTCCCAATTAAGCAGATTGAAGCGAGTTAACGACCAGACGTTAAACTGCGTTTAAATAGTGAATCGGACAGTTTATAGCGCAGCTCTCGGTGCTCGTTTGTCTTCGAGTGGTTTTATAGTTGGCTTTGTGGAGTGTTATTATGTTATTGGGTAGAAGCGTAGCTGGGTTGTTTGAATAGCCGCCTATTATGCAAGTTCCTGGTCTATACCAATGGGTTTGTCTAAGACTTAAGTGCAAACGGAACTTATGTTACTAGGCTGACGGACTTGTCACGCATGTTAAGTACATTTGTGTGTGTTATACTTATTAGGTAAGTATATTGGCTGGTAACAGCGCAGGGCACTACAACTAGTGAAATATAAATGAGGAACCTCCGCTTTTTTTTTAAGTCGGTTGAAAATAGTACAGCTCTGCGGATAAATATGCTGCCTGTGAAAAGTACATTTACATGGATAATAATCATATGACAATATCATGTTAGTGTCTTAAATCTTTATATATAAAAATGAATCCCCATTTCCCTTGGTCACGGCATCACGCCTAAACAGCTGGATGGATTTTAACGGAACTTTCACTGTTTTTTTCACTAATTTTATTTAAAAAAAAACAGTTTGAAACTAAATCTACGCGGATGAAACCGCGGGGCACACCTAGTATAATCATAATATTTATCCATCTGACTGTACAGAATAACAACAAATCACTGAATGGCGAATTAGGAAGCGTTCTTAAGCAGTCATTATTCACGTGTGATCCTTTGTGTCACACGTCGGAAGCGAGGGTGTTGCTAATGTTTCTGTTACTCGGGTAATGACGCACTGATGGCGATTGTTTGTTTTGATATCTTAAGGGTCGGTTGCTCTACAGTTGTTAGGTCAGAAAACATTTATTTGCGAACAAAATGCAAACACATTTAAATGAATGGTAACAATTTTACGAACTTTTGGTCACAAACTGACTCATTTAAGGAAAGCTTAAGACAAATTTGTCGACGACAGTGATGACTTTGGCTTAGACTGTAAAATATGTTCCACCAAGTTAAACAGTTAATTGTTATTTTTGTCTGTCAGTGTCATTTTAATAAAAGAGTTGTAATTTCTATATTCAGTCATATCAGCTAAAGCCATACATGATGTCATCTGAAAATTATAAATGGTGTAATTTTGTTTGCCAAACTTGTATAATTTGTTATAGCTAAAGTTAGCTGGTGCAACCCACCCGCGTCAGATGTCTTAGTAATGATTATTTTGATAACCCTACATGACAATCTAAAGATATATGTACAATATTCATTTCTTCTCGAAGGTAGATTTTGATGTAAAGTGTGCAACATTGCAACATAAAACAAAACATCGGAGGATGGAAGAGGAGGAAAGGATATCTATACATCTATACAGATAAATAAAATTGAAGTGTCTGTTTGTAATCTCAAAATTGCAGTTTTTTACTACATGCACATGAAAGTATACACGCTACTGACACTGAAAAACCATGTTTTAATTTTTTTTCTGTCTCTGTCTGACTGTCTGTCTGTATCTTTGTTCCGGGTAATCTCTGAAACGGCTGGACCGATTTTAACGGGACTTTCACTTGCAGCTGATGTTCCAAGGAGTAACTTAGGCTACTTTTATTTAAAAAAACAAAAATTCGTATTCGTATCGTAAATTATTGTATTAACTGTTTATAAAAATATCAAGTTTCTATTAACGCAATAAAATTGTTGTGGACCGAATAAATTGAGAATTAAATAAAGACAGGAAGAAACTTTTCAATGGATGAAACAATGTTGGAAACAATTCACAGTTCAATGGTCTGAACGCACCGGTAAATCGTAAAAGTCGTTAAGCCGATGTGCACCCAATCCATCAGATTTTTACTTCAAAGCTTGTCGAGAATTCTCAAGTTTTACTTTGCAAAGGCTTTTAATTCAATCAATTTACTTACTTACATATACATAAACGTGGTTTGATATTGAATATAACTGAGTTTATAGTAGAAGAGCTTGCTTCCCTTGTTCATCGGGTTGCGATTTTGTAAGACGTTTGCAAAAAAAAGCGGGTCACACTAAACTTTTCCATACAACTATGGGATTCTTAAACAAAAGAGGTTTTACATGCATTTAATAAACTAAACAATTTCGTACGTATTAAAACGTACTGGCAGGTAAATAAATATTCCAAATAGAAAAAAAAAATGTTTTTTTTGATCTATTTAATTCGAGAATTTCTTCACATTCTACGTTCATTCTTCTTCTTATTTTAATGGTGGCGACAAGCTTTAGTGCAGCTATTCCGCCAATGTCACGTGTTTGTTGTGGATAAACAACGGAGAATTCTACGTTCAGACATTGTGCTAATTAAAATTCAGACAACTGTCACTATAACTGACATCTGTCAATCAATGGATATTTGAAACCTAGGTGCAATACGTTAATAAAATTAAATCTAAAAATACAAGCATTTGCTTTTCACACATTAGCATTCAACGTAAACCTAGACATTTTTACATAACACAAATACAATAATTATTTCAATTTAATTAATTACTCATACAACTTAATATAATAATTAATCATACAAGTGAGTAAAGTTAATGATAACAATGACGTATGTGATGCAAATGTTGACCAACTCGAGCGGCAACGACATGTTGATGGGAATGATCCGCCAGATCTTATACTTGAACGGTCTTATTTCTGTGTAACGCAGGAACATGTCCATCTCTTCTTTAGTGTGATGATCTACAAAAAGAATTATCATACAACCCCATACATTGACCCAAAAATAGGGATAAACGGGAAATCAATTCGTCACACTTGGTCTTGGTCACGTTTGGCTGCAGTAGCCTTACCGTTAGGTGGACTGGAAGATTGTAAAAATAAAGTTTTAGTAATATTTTCATCCAACTAAGTTATATGCAATATATCCCTGGGTCGGGCAAGTAGTATTGTACTTTTCCATTTTAAATTTACTAGTAGCAGCCCAAAGTCTGAATATGTGCTAGGCTCGCCCCCTATTACATGGGACTTAAAACAAAACTGGGGAATACATCATAATTATGATGATGATGATGATAAAAATGTGAGGAGGCTCTCACCAGTTTCATCCATAAGTTTGTTCATCAAGAACAGTCTAATCCTCTCAACTTCCACGGAATAGCATTCGATCACCACAAACGGTGTGAACAGGAGTATACACACTTGGAGCACGTATACTAGTACGAAGCATAGTGTATCCATCGGTACCTGCGAAAACGCAAGTGTCATAATAAATCTTTAAAGATTCTTGGAGATAACCGCCCGAGTTCCCTCCGTGCCTCGGAGAGCACGTTAAGCCGTCGGTCCCGGTTGTCAATTTAACATCTTTGGCAATCGTTACAGGTCAGTCGAAGGTCTAAGATGTGATGAAGTGACAACTGGTTTAAGCCAGATTTCCGATATTCTTTGTAAAAGGGGTTACGAAGGTCAGATGGTAGTCGCTTTGTATAAAAATCAGGTGATCAGCCACATCGGGTTGAATCAAGTGCCGACTCCAACAATGTACGGGATAAAGGTAGAGATGCCATGACTATAAAAAAATATACTTACTCGTTGTTCGATCACTAGGATTATATTGTAGACACTGATGATCAGTTTAGGTAAATTGCACGATACACTTAGGAACAGCTGGAAAAAATGTTTGATAATGAGACAGACTAAAAATTTGCATCAAGTTAATAAATATCAATATTTAACTAAAATAAAAACTATTCTAGATCGAATTTTTTTAAAGGTTTCTCACAAAAGAAGTGAACTTGTGTGTCTATTTGTGATGTACCAATCATCGCCTTTTCTATAGTTATATTATAAAAATACTTTTATTCAGGTACAAATAAGATTTTGCAAAACTAAAAAGCACTAACATATAACATGTGGTCACACCGCAAGAGACAGTTTGAAAAAAGATAATAATAATAATAATAATAAGCCTTTTATTCCGAATTTTTACAATTTTTCGATCTACTACATAATCACTAGTGCCTTAATCACAATAAGTCCCTAATTTCGGCGTGCCTTACGGCATAGGCCTCCTCCAATGACTTCCACTGTTTCCTATCGATTGCAATTCTTAGCCAAAAGGGACCCAGAGTCAACTTCAGATCATCTTCCCATCTTCTCACTTTGCGGCCTCTGCTTCTTGACCCATCTCTTGGGTACCAGACTGTTACCCGCTTGCTCCATTTTTCACACTTACAACGGAGCATATGAAAAAAGATAAACCTAACTAGAAATTTACATACTTACAGAAGCATGTATCTCCGGTGTTATCAAATCCGTAATATCCGCCAAACTTTTATACAAATACAAACAGAATTTGAATTTGCTCTCTTTGATTGTCCTGTTGTTATTAACGTACAAGTAATAATTAAACTCGGTTTCTTGCAATCTTGTCCGAAGTATTTTTAATCTGTACCTTACCGTGTCATAGAGTATAAACCTCCACACTCTTTTCAAGTCCAAAGCGAGTAAGGAGACTTGTCCGATCAGATACAGAGTTATGTCATCAAAACATTCAGAATTCACATACAAACAGTAAGAAACCGTATAAATAATTCTGATTAACCAAATGATTGAGATTGATACAAATATCTTATACTTCTCTCTGTTATAATGATTTATTTTAATTCTCAAGTACGTATCTATTACTTCCAAGCGTTGAAAGAATTTTAAAATGTTACTTTTGAAAAACAGCATTGCTGTAACGGTTGTTGAATACTCTAGCATGGACCACAGGCGGGAGATGTCCACGATTGGACAGCAAAATATGGTAGCGTATATCACAATGATGACAAGAATAAGGCAGTATACTTTTTGGGCAATTTTAGCGATCGGATTTGAGTATAGGAAATCAAAATCGTAACCAAGTGTCAGAAGCATTACTAGCGCCGGCCGATAAATTTGACAAATGTTTTTGTTTTTCGTTTTAACTGCTATTTTATTCATTTTTACTGACTTCAAAGAGGTTTTTTTATGTTATAATTTTTTGAGAATAACCTATTCTTTTTTTAATAAATAGGTGGGAACTTTTATTTATAATTGCCGTACGTGTAATAACGTCAACGCCGTGGGTTATTTGACGAGGATTGTCAACACCAAATTCAGTCTGAACGGACAAACTATATCGCTTGTTTATTTACGGTAACGACGGTTCATTCTATACTAACAATTAGAAAATATCAAAAAAATATTCAATTTTCATATTATTATCGTAATGTTTACGTCCAGTTTTGTACATCAGTACTTTAATTACTTTATAAGCTGAAGATCGTATTTTGTCCAACGTATAAAACTTATAAATATGCAATCTCCACCTATCTAAGAAAGCCGCTGAGCCAAAGGTGGATATGAGGGTGCTTGAAAAAACACGTCAAACGAAGTCACAGTAAAACGTTTGTCTACCAAGTACCATTCGTGAATCATTGTAAAAAATTTGTTAGTGACACATTAAAATTATATTTATTGTTAAGTGATACCATTAAGCGTTTTTAAGCTCACATGCGAGTCCAAAGAAAGAATAGAAAATCCTACTTATGGTTCCCAAGAGTGAATAAATCGGGCTCAAATACGTCGACCGTACCATAACTGGAGTCCATTGTAAACTGATCGTGATATTCGGTAAATGACGTGGGCATCGTCACAAAGCCTATTTACTATGGCCTCAATGCAGCTTTGAGCCTTTGTGCTCAATGAATATTTGATATGGTTTGGTGTGACTATGATATAATGATAAAGACGCCATTACTGAATATATTTTTACACAATGTTAAGGCATCAAACAAAAAGGTTAGCTCCAGCGTTTTCGAACTAAAAGCTGAAAAGAAAAGGTACCTAGGCAGTGGAGTTACAAAACTCACCTTTACTGAAAATTTTTAAGAAACTTTACTTATAATGATTAAGTGCCATCGTGAGAGAAGCTAGCGAGTTTTCTTAAAATCGTCACAAGTGATCGGGTTGACGTAAATGCAGATTTGTATGGGATTAAAATAGTGCCCTCTAAGGGTTGACAGATGTTCCGATCCTATACCAATCTCGCACCACTCGCAATCGACCCTCTGAGAATTAGTGTTTACGTTGCGACAAAACTTTCGGCTACCACGACTATTATTAGACAAAATATTGTAACAACAAGGGAATTTTATGAAAATATAAATGATCGTAAACGAAGCATAAGACGTATGTAAAGTTAGCAACATATGGGAACCAGGGGTCCTACGATGACGTCTTATTGCCATGATAGTTTAACTCTTATTATGTGACAGATGTATATGACGTGTATAAGTCTGTCACTGTCACACAGTCGAACTATGATGGTAATAAAAACTTACTTACCTTAAAAGGTAAGACAAACATTGCAGTTCAAACTTACACCTTACTGTTTTTTCAATCACAAGAAAAAACTTCACATATACCTACTTTGATCAGAAAATAAAATAAGTTGCAAGTTAACTATAGTACTTACATCGCAATAAAACAGAGCTAAATATTTAAGGAGTAGCCATTAGACAAGTCGACAATCACTGGGCATTCTACACTTGTTTTGAGAAGCTTACGACGATGTATGTGTTAGATGAATGGATACGGTAGTACGATGTACCTTAAATGCTGCTAAATTGAAGAAAGAACCTGAGAAATATCCTCACGCCATCCCAGAAGCGTCTTCGAGCGAGTAAGCAGAGGTAAAAACACCAGTTTTCACCGACGCGAAGGTGATTATGTACCAAAGTGACAGATTTTTATGTATTTTTTCTCCACCGTAAAACTCGTGATGTGAAATCACTGCACTTAAGTCATTAGACAAGCTCATTGGTATCGAACACAGATGACATAAATTTGAATCGCTTGCGTAGCTGACTCGGCCCTGGTTAAATGTCTTAAGAAAATACCACATCCAAATATATTTAATGTTTCGCACATTCATGCTCTCCCCTCTTCTAGATTGTCGTTAACTTGAATGATTGAGAACTTACGCTTTCGACTTCATTGCTTTCAATTTGTAAAGTATACAGGATGATTATAAATTTACATTTGTTCATATTTCATTTTCTGTTAAAAAATACTAAAAATGTTGAGTATATAAATGTTTATAGCTTACTTATTTTATGACCAAAAACTGGACCGCTTATCAGTTTTTATATTAGTTCGGCTTGTATTGGGAGAAATCTGCCTTTTAAAACTTTAAACTATAGATGCATAAATGGCACTCGATTTGTTATGACTATTTACTACTACAACGAACATACTTTTATCAAATTTATTCTGTGCTGTGTTTAACACTGCCGATATCCAAGTCATCATCATCAGCCGGAAGACGTCCACTGCTGAACATAGGCCTCCCCCTTAGGGGGGGGGTTGCCATAATCCCCACGCTTGGCAGGCGGTTTGGGGATCGCAGATAGTTCACCGAAAGTTATAAAGGACGCTGCTGCCCGTCCCATCGGTGGTTGGTCGTAGTTTAAGGACGTACCCGGGTCCATCCTCATCCGGGTCCATCATCGGGATATCCAAGTACTTGAAAATATAAGATATACAAAGAGCTTCTTATGGTATAGCCACTTATTAATAAATACATAAATAATTATAAAATAATATAAATTTTAATATTCGTATATTCGATATACGAATATTATATAGTAGGTACACTATCACCTTAGGTGAACCTGTAATTATTGTGTATATATGTAAAAAAATAAATAAATATATTTTTGAAACTTTTCAAGCCAAATAAACAACACTCTATAACTCCACAGTTGAAGGAAAATTGCAGGTCAATGTTCAATGGTGTGTCTGTTTCGTAAATAATATCGTACTACCCTCTAATACATTATTTACTGTCCGCTTGTTATCGGGTAGTCATGTTCTACGTTTAATTGAGTCATTTAGTTGTTAGGTTAAATTAACTTAAAACTAATTCACTACTGCGAAAAGCAGGTTTTCCTGTTGGTCACAAAAAGTGACTGGCTTGCAGCTTTGAGTTGTTTGTTGTTAATTTTTTTATTAATTAATGTGGTGTTTACCTTTAAGTGGTTGTGTTATTAGTCTTTGCTTAGACCAAAATACTAAGTCATTTTTATTATAAGAACTGTTGGTAGAGATAAATAAATAAATACTTTAACTAGTTAATTTCTGTGTCTAGGTTTGTATTTTATGCTAAGCTTATTTTTTTTTAATTTTACTTACTAATAGACTTATATAATTAATACATACATATATGTGCTCACGCCTGTATCCCATGGGGGTAGGCAGAGACAGAGAGATTATTAATGCCTACAAAATATGTTTGTATTCAACATAATTGATGGTTAAACGAACTTACCTTAAGTGAAGTTCAACCATAATTATGCTAGACGTTACATGCGAAGAGATTTAAGAATACTATGTAGTTTCACTTCTAAATGTACTAGGCGTCACATATATTTTAGATCTGTGGAAATAAAAACAGATAAAATTAAAAAGGTTTTTGAACGATAATGTCAGCGCAGTCCGCCACCGCAGCGCCACACCTGTCAAACTTCATTCTTTCAGAGATTCACCTACAGATTTTCAACTTCATAACACTTCGTTTGTGCCAAGTAAGTATGGGTAAATGTAATCCACATTTCAGGGGTCCGGGCGGGACTTTAAATCTCTTCGCATGTAACGTCTAGCATAATTATGGTTGAACTTCACTTAAGGTAAGTTCGTTTAACCATCAATTATACAATACGACGTTACATGCTCAAGATTTAAGAATACTATGTAGATGTTTAGCGCATTTGCACAAACGATCTCTGTGAAAAAAAATAAACGTATTGAACAAAAATTGATTTTATTGTTTCCTTTTATAAATGTATTATAGTCTTATAATATAATTAAGATCAGAATGAATCAGTAACATTAAACAATATTTATATGATCTCAAAATCAAATATCTCAGAAATTAGGCGCTATATACGGCCTCTGCGAACTCATTATCGTCGTCAGGTGCTATCGGGCGATTATAGAATTTAGCAAAAGTGAGTGAGTTACCTGACCAACCCGCCGTTCTTTTTATTATTTCTATCGATACTCCGTTACGATTTGCAGCTGAAGTTGATGCATGGCGGGTGCTATGTGCTGTAAAAACCCCAGTATCTATACCGCTTTCAGACAGCACGTTCTTGATCCATCTACTTATAGTAGCAGCACTAGCATTATGGATTGGTCTCTTAGTGATAAGAATCAATTTTTCGGTATTTGGTAAGATCCTATAATTCTTAGTAGCCTCAATATACGCCGATAATGTTTTTGCAGGGCAGATTTCTTCTTTATGAGGGAAAAAAGGAATAATCAATCTAGGTCCCGACCTGTTAGGGGCTGATGTTTTAATTAAGGTACTGATATTAATTTCTACTTTCGTACTATTTATTGTAATATCAGACAAACATATTAGCGATAGCGTCTGTACTCGTTGTGCAGTTGACAACGCAAGGAGAGATACCACTTTTTTAGATAGACAGTCTAAAGGCTGACTTTCATTGGGAAAATATTTTGACACATGCTCGAGTACTAAGTTTGGGTCCCATGTAGTGGTGTATTTTGGAAAAAAAGGTTTAGTTCTAAAAACTCCTTTCATAAACCTCATGATTCGGTCATCTTGACTAATAGATTTACCTAATATTAATCCAAGTGCAGAACGGCATGTATTCAAGGTCGAATAATTTGAACCCAAGTGATATTCCTTTACTAGAAAGTCTAAAACGTTTCTTACACTGTGATCAAAAATATCAACTTTATTATTGACACAATATTGCCACCATTTTTTAACTACGACATTGTACTGTTTTAATGAACTGCCTGCTAAAGATGATGTTATTATTTTTATTGCGCCACTCGGTAAACACTGTTTCTCATATGCCTGCTCGATAACACTGACGATACCAGGGTAAGTCGTTCCCAGAGTGGATGAGGTGTCCTGAAAGGTGATAACAGCAATGAAGGATTTGGGTCTAAATACATTAGTTGGCCCTGGGAAAGAGATATGAACAGGGGATACCAAGGCTGACTGGGCCAAAATGGTACTATCATAATTCCAGTGGCTTGATCATTCACGATTTTTCTTAAGCATTTAAGAATCAACGAAAAGGGTGGAAATGCGTAGAAAAAATATGGTTGCCAGTCTATCGTGAACGCATCTATATTATAAGCCGACGGATCTCGTTTCCAGGATATGTACTTATTACATTTTGTGTTAAGCCTTGAAGCGAATAGATCTATTTCAGGTATCCCAAAGGCCTGTGTAATACTATTAAAGGCTTTCAGTGACAAGTCCCATTCTGTGTCGATGTTAAAATGTCTGGATTCCTGGTCCGCCTCAGTATTATCTTTAGATCTGATATAAGAAGCAAATACATAAAGCTTTCTTTGCTCACACCACTGCCAAATCTTTCTAGCTATGTCATTGAGGTGAGTATATTGCACACCTCCGTACCTATTTATATAAGCTATTGCCGTCGTACTGTCTATCCTAAGTAAGATCTAGAGAGATTCTTAGCAAAACACTGCAGTGCTATAAATGCAGCTCTTAGTTCTAAGAGATTAATATGTTCGCCTGATTCTGTATGATTCCAAAACCCATTCGCACGTTCTCCATTACAGTATATACCCCAGCCTGTTAACGAGGCGTCGGAGAAAATTTCAATTGTGTACCTACCACTACGGATTGGATTATTTGCTGTTAATGCATTATCTTTCCACCAAACAAACTCAGACCTAAGACCGGGTGACAATTGCATAGTAGCATCGTAATCATCATCTGAATCACGAAGAGCAAGTAATTTCTCTCTTTCGAAGAGTTTTGTATATGTCCAGCCGTATTGAACTGCTGGGCATACTGAGCAAAGAAAACCCAAGTATTTTGCGAAATCCCTAATTGTTAAAGAGTTCTTTTTAGAAATATGTTTTGTCTGTTCAATAATTTTTAAGCGTTTCTTAGGCGGTAGACATAGGCACATATTTCGTGAATTAATTTCAAAGCCCAAAAATGTCTGGGTTTGATTAGGGGTTAATCTGCTTTTTTGTTTATTTATAATGAAGCCCAATCTTTCTAGAAGGTTTACCACTTCAAACGTACTATTCAAACAACTATTATATGTATCGTTTATGCATAAAATATCATCTAAATAAATGACTAGAAGGAGTCCTCGGCTCCTGAGGTGAGAAACTATCGGTTTCATTAGTTTGGTGAACACCAGTGGTGCAAGAGATAAACCAAACGGGAGGCACTGAAATTCATAAGTGTGACCTTGAAATTTAAATCTAAGATATTTTTTGGATTCGTCATGAATAGACACTAAAAAATATGCTTCTTGGAGGTCGATAGTTGTCATATAACAGTATTTGTTAACTAATTTAGTGGCTGTGCGTATGTCCTCCATTTTAAAGTGCTCACAATCTATAAATTTATTTAAAGATTTCAAATTAAGAATAAATCTAGAAGTACCGTCACTCTTTGGTATCAGAAAAATACTCGATATAAATTGATCAGGTACGTCGTCACATTCAATAATGGCTCCCGAACCTAGTAACTTCGAAATTGATTCTTGAACGTGTTTAAATTCCGATTTACTGAACTTAGGATTAGATGGTTCAAAGTTTTGAACAGGGGTCCTAATAAAAGGAATTTTGAATCCCCTTACATAATTCAGAACTACATGATCTGTAGTTACGGATTCCCAGTAATTAATAAAATGGCTTAATCTACCCACGTGTAAAGCTACCTTTATTGATTCCTGCGGGGTCTGTAGTCCGCTTTTTGTGCAGCTAGGGCTCGGCTCGTCGGTTGTTGCGGTGGCCGTCGCCCCTGTTGGGCTGTGTAGCCTTGATTGGTGGGGTACTTCGGTTTCTGCCCACCCGGTTTGGGTGCTCGATTCGGTTGAAACCTGGGTGGGCCTCTCCAGTTTCCCTGTTGCCGCGATAAGGAAGGCATGCTAATCGTATTACGCTTAATTTGAAGCCCTGACCTTTCGGCTGTTTTAGTGGCTTTTATTTTTGCTCCGAGATCGGCACCGAACAAAAAGGAATCTCTTTTAACATCCGTAATAGCTGCACTAAATTTCTTATCCAGTGATGTAGTTATAAGCTTGCGCCTATGTTTCGTATTTTCGAAGTGTAGATCGAGGAGAATCTGACTTGTGTCAGAGAGCCTTTTTAAAATTTCTACCTTAGGTAGGTCTTCCTTTATCAGCGAAGACGCTAGATTTGTAAGTCCAGCGATACCCAGACCTAATTGGTTTTGGGCCTTTTCTAATAATTTATCTCTATGCTTAATGTTCTCACTTAGAACTGCCGAAATCTCTAGGTTGAGTTTTGGCGCTTTTGATAAACAGAAGTTTTCTGGAAATAAAGTTTTCTTAATTGTGATATCCTTTGCCTCTTTCGTCATACCCTCTACTAAAACCCGACCCCAACGTTTAGCTATCTCTTCATTAATAGCCGGGCCTAATATCTCTTCTTTTCCTGTAGGATCCCCTAGAGCTTCTAATATTTCCGGCGGTAAGACTTCAGCTGTGGCATTATCCTGAGCATCACTTGTGGTTGGGCCCGGGTCCTGTGGAGGCAACTCAGGGTCCACCATTCCGTTCGTAGGTGCACTTGGCGGGATAACAGGAGACGTTACGCAAAAGCTGATTTGGTAATCATTGTCCGACTGTTCTGATTGTGAAGACAACGGTATTGGTTCTGGTGACCGTGACCTCGTATAGTAATAACGGTGGTGTTCTGTAAGAACAGAAGCAGAAAAAACAACTATTGCAGTTGAACCATATAACAGTGTCACATCAGCCCTTGTACGCACTCACGTTACGTCACTAGACTGTATATTTGACAATCTGCCGTAAGCAGTAAGATTTTTAGTCATGGTACGTAATCCCGTTACGCCACTAGACTGTTTTGTTATCAACCGTGCTCAGTGTCACGGAGTATAACGCACAACGTAGTAAAACTTAACAACAAAAAACCTGCATAATATTGTAGGTATGTATAGCCCTTACCAGTGCTATAGGCATGGAGCTTCATCTTCCGAACTTGTTGACGAGCAACGTAGTTTTTGTTCCAAACGTCGAATCTTTCGACGTATTTTGTCATTAGAATGATCTTTTTTCCTTTTCCCCATAATACCAATAAACTGATCACTTTTCGGCGAATTTAAGAACAAAAATATAATTTTAAACGATTTATAGCAGTTGTGACGCCAGCACATAAACAAGGAATGAAGTTTGACAGGTGTGGCGCTGCGGTGGCGGACTGCGCTGACATTATCGTTCAAAAACCTTTTTAATTTTATCTGTTTTTATTTCCACAGATCTAAAATATAAGTGACGCCTAGTACATTTAGAAGTGAAACTACATAGTATTCTTAAATCTTGAGCATGTAACGTCGTATTGTATAATTATACTTAGTAGCTCCGAGTTTCGAACAAGCGATCCTGTTTTGTTCGACATCTTCATAACTACCATAAATTGAAGATTATTTATTGCAGACTATAATTTATTGTAGGGTTTTTTTTATATTAAGTACCGTATTACTTATCAACTCAAGCTTAGGGACCACAAAGCAAAATTTCTGGCAAAAACCGTCAAGTTGAAAGTCAAACTCAAACCGACCATAGTCAAAGGACGAACAGCCGCGGCGGGATTACTACAGTCTTCGTTTTTTAGTTTTTTGTTTATAATTGAACGCTTTGTAGAGAGTAGAAGTTGGAGTACTGCAGGTGCATTTTTACTGTCAATGGCCGGTTTGTTGATGTCAGAAGTTATGGATGTTGTATTTTTTTTATCTTTATAAGATGTGTATGTGGTAGAGACCACTGTAATTTTAACTGAATTTTTGTCGCTTCCGTAGTAGGCGACTACATAAATCAAAAGGCTATTGTGTCTTTTATTACATACTGATTTATTTTAATAAGTTAATGTGACAGAAATAAAGTTAATAAAGAAAATAAGTTAATTTCAAATCCCCGCGGCGAACCAATGAGTTTTAAAATTAAGTGCAGTGATTTCAAACGACGACCGAAACAATGCATCGGGAGGAAACCAGCTTATCTCTGAGAAGTAATTCAAAGACAGTGCTAGAGACGGCGATGGACTCTCCGTTACTTTGGCACTTAATCATCTTCAGCGAAAAGTGGGACGGGACTATTTTGCGATCAGCATAAACTGTTAGGTTTATAAACGAAATTTAATATGTCAAAACTGTGTCAGTCGTTTGACGTATATGTCAGCAGATATTGTTGTCTCTCTCGCTCGTATGATCTCGCTCTCTCCACTGTCTGTTATAATGGCTCCGTGTTCTTTCTAAATATACTTTTAAATATCTACACCATCTTTAAGTTTCTCGCCCATTTTCCAATAGGTTATGGGCCCAGAACGCTAGGCGCGTCTACGGAAATAATATTTTGTACGAAATAGGAGGATTTCGTGAAAAAAACGTTTATTTGTGTTAGCCGTACAAAATGGCTACCTCTGCGACGCCGATTCCCAACAGCCCCATAGAGAAACTGAAGGGTATGGACGATTACAATAATTGGAAATTTACCATGAAAATGCTTTTAATGCATGAAGATATGGACGAATGCATTACCTCGGCAGATGGTTGTAAGGATGCAAGAAAACTTCAAAAGGCTTTGGCTAAAATTTGCCTCTCAGTACATAGTACTGCTTATCCTCATGTGCGGAATGCTAAAACGCCATTCGAAGCTTGGACTAACTTGCAAAAAGCTTACGAAGATAAGGGGCTTACCAGGCGATTATGCTTACTAAGATCACTGTTTTCTTCCAAATTAAATGAGAGTGTTGACATGGAAAGCTACTTGTTGCGCATTACTGACTTAGCACAGCAGCTTGAAGACATCGGAGCACCTTTGGAGAAGGATTTTATTGCTATTTTAATGCTTAATGGATTGACATCAGATTATGATCCACTAATTATGGCATTGGAGAACTCCAGCACCACCCTTAGTGTTGACACCGTAAAAACCAAGTTGTTACAGGAGTATCACAGGCGAGATGACAAAGTTGAAAATGGCACTGCGTTGGCAGCTAGGTTTTTCAAGTGCTACAGATGCAAAAAGCCGGGACATTTAAAAAGGAATTGCCCGCTGTTTAACCATAAGGCAGATGGGTCAGATTCTACAGGCAATGCTTTGCTGTGTGCTCTTTCGGCCAACTTAAATAGTGAGCTCTGGTATGTGGACTCTGGTGCGACCAATCACATGTGTAGGAGAAAGGAAATTTTTTGCAATTTCATTGCAAGTGAACCGAAGGTTGTGAACCTAGCAAATGGTGAAACTATTTCTACCATGGGAAGTGGCGAGGTACCTATCAGGTTGAAGAATGGTGTAAAGACTGTTAAGAATGTTTATTATATACCAGGATTATCAGCAAACTTATTGTCGGTCAGTGAAATGACAAACAAAGGTTATAGTGTTATCTTTAACTCTAAAGGATGCATGGTGCTTAATAACAAGGAAGTTATAGCAACTGCAACTTGTGTTAACGGTGTATTTGTGTTGGACACTGTTAGTTCGAATTTTAGCTGTAATGTAGCATCAGAGAGTGTCATGGAGTCTCAGGGTGTGGATTCTGATAATGGTTTACAATCTGAGGATAAATGTTCAGTTAATGGTATTTGTTTTGATAATGCTGATTTCAAATCTTGTATTTCATGTATTGAAGGAAAACAAACTAAATTACCTTTTCCAAAGAAATCCTTGAATAGGTCTACAGAGATATTAGGACTTGTGCATACTGACATATGTGGCCCCATGCCTGTGAAGTCATTGAATGGTGCTTGTTATTTTCTCACATTTATCGACGATGCCACAAGAAAAACATTTGTTTATTTTTTGAAAGCGAAGAGTGAAACTTTTGAAAAATTTAAACAGTTTAAAAGCTTAGTGGAAAATGAAACAAATAAAAAAATCAAAGTACTAAGAAGTGACAATGGCGGTGAATATATGTCTTCTGAATTCCAGGGTTACTTGCGCACCAACGGAATCCGGCATCAAACTACAATTCCACATTGTAGTCAGCAGAATGGGGTAGCGGAAAGAGCAAACAGAACCATCATGGACAAGGCTCGCTGCATGCTGCAGGACTCCGGGTTAGACAAACATTTTTGGGCAGAAGCTGCAAACACGGCGGTCTATCTGAAGAATAGGTCACCTACAAAGGCTGTTATGGGTGTCACTCCGGAAGAAAAATGGACCAACACAAAGGTAAATGTAAGCCATTTACGTATATTTGGTTGTGTGGCCTATGCACTGACACCAAATCAGAAGAAGCTAGATTCAAGATCAAAAGCATATATATTTGTGGGATACTGTGAGGATAGCAAAGGGTATCGCCTCATAGATCCATCACGTCCAAGTCAATGTGTGAAATCTAGGCATGTAAGTTTCATAGAGGATAGATTTTGGAAACGCGCAACATCATGTGATGAGACCGAGTATGTAATCTCTATATCAGAGGATGTCACGGCCAATCCTACAACAACTAATGTGCAGGAGGAATCCGATGATGAACGTCATGCATACCCGTCTGATGATGTCAGGGCACGGAGACAAACTATCTTCTCATTAAATGAAACTGAAAGCAGTTCTAGCACAGATGACTCGTCGGACTTAACTTACATTCCAGAACCTTCAAGTTCCAATTCTGAAAATTCATCACTACTTGAATATGAAGATGCAGATGAGAGTAACCTTGCCATGATGGGGATGATAGCTACCTGCAGAGATGGAGACATAGGAGACCCAGAGACTGTCCATGAAGCCCTATCTGGAAGAGAGGCCTCGGAATGGAGAGCCGCTATGAAAGATGAGTACCAATCTTTTATCATTAATAAGTGCTGGGACCTTGTTGACTTGCCAGAGGAACAGAAACCTGTAAAATGCAAATGGGTATTCAAACGAAAAGGAGGATTAGATGGTCAACCACAGAAATATAAGGCCCGTCTTGTAGCTAAAGGTTTTACACAAAAATATGGAATAGATTACTATGAAACTTTTTCTCCCGTGGTAAGGTACTCCACTATTCGATTACTACTGGCATTAGCAGCAGAATACAACATGCAAATTGATCATTTAGATGTTAAAACTGCATTTTTAAATAGTGATCTGCAAGAAACTGTTCTAATGGAACAACCAGAAGAATTTGTGATTAAGGGCCAGGAGAATAAGGTGTACAAACTAAATAAAGCTATATATGGCCTAAAGCAAGCAGCAAAGTCTTGGTATGAAAAGATAAACGGAGTTTTGATAGGTAAGCTTCACTTCAAGAAGATTTCATCCGAACCATGTGTTTTTTATAAAGGACAAGGGGTAGAAATGGTAATAATTGCCCTTTATGTTGATGATATAATGTTATTTTACCCCCCCAACACTACAGAGAAAGCTAGAATTAAGAAAAAGCTAATGGATGAGTTTGATATGAACGATTTAGGTCCTGCACATCATATATTAGGTATGAACATTTCTCAAAGTAATAACAGAATAACTTTGGATCAGTCAAATTACATAGATAGAGTATTGCAGAAGTACAACATGTCAGAGTGTAAGCCGGCGCCTACCCCAATGGAGCCCGGGCTGAAGCTTCAGAAGGGTGAAGGTAGATGTGCTAGTCTTGATTATAGGAATCTCATTGGCTGTCTTATGTACATTTGTGTATGCTCAAGACCTGACATAGCTCATGCCACGAGTTATTTGAGTCAGTTCAATGAATGCTATACTGAAGAGCATTGGAAAGCAGCAAAAAGGGTTCTAAGGTACTTGAAAGGTACAACTCATTATTGTTTAGTGTATCAGAAAGGGGGCTTACACATCAGTGGGTTCACTGATGCTGACTGGGCAGGTAACGGTATAGATCGGCGTTCATACACAGGTTATCTCTTTAAGTTAGGTAGCTCTGTCATATCTTGGGAAAGTCGTAAACAAAAGACAGTTGCCTTGTCCAGCACTGAGGCTGAATACATGGCACTTTCTGATGCTTGCAAAGAGGCTATTTTCTTACGTAATTTTCTTTTGGAATGTTTAAGTATCAGTGTTAAAATTGATTTGTATAATGACAACCAATCTGCACAGAAATTGTGTTCGAACTCCATGTACCATGCGCGCACGAAACATATTGACATTAGACACCACTTTATTCGTGACATTGTGAATAATAAGTTGATTAACGTTATTTACATGTGTACTGAAGATATGTTAGCAGATTGTTTAACAAAAGCTTTAACTAGAGAGAAATTTGTCAAATGTATTTCATACATCTTTCAAACTCTAAATTAAATAAATATTTAAGTATTTAATTTGTTACAAATATGTGTTTGAAGAATAAGTGAGCTATTTGAATGTAATATAATAATAATAACTGTTACTCATTATGTTTAACATTGTTTTTGTAAGTAAACTTAACTATAACTAGCTTTATTCTTGTACATGTTTAGATTGTATGATTTATGAATACTTATAATAATTTAGTTCAAGGGCCAGTGTTAGGTTTATAAACGAAATTTAATATGTCAAAACTGTGTCAGTCGTTTGACGTATATGTCAGCAGATATTGTTGTCTCTCTCGCTCGTATGATCTCGCTCTCTCCACTGTCTGTTATAATGGCTCCGTGTTCTTTCTAAATATACTTTTAAATATCTACACCATCTTTAAGTTTCTCGCCCATTTTCCAATATAAACATGCTGAGCGAATTATGTTATTTAAAAAATCATTATCAGTGAGCGTCCCAAAAAATATCCGATTTTTACAAACATGACTAATTAATTACCAAAAATGCCGCATCGATATTTTAATACCTCCTCGGTAGTTACAATCCGGCACTTGTATCTCAAGTGGAAAATTGTCGGGAGCAAGTTTCTTTGTGCACTGACCAGCAATTACGGATTTTTTTTACTATAATTCCTTTAATAGAGGATCGTGAAAGAGCCTCTTATATGTACTCGGGTTTGAAATCATTGCTGTGTATTATTGAATGCGGACAAAGTAGGTATAGTCTGATAATTAGAAAGATGTGAGGCAGTGATGGACTTGTAGCAGCGTTAAGGTACTCGTTCTTAACTCGTGATAAGACCTAAACGTTACCTTATCAACTTCGTGAAATGGATGTTAAAACACTGTAGGCTAGTTTTTCAAGCGAATTCCTTATTTGACAAATCTTTGGAATGAGAACATTGCTCGATTGGAGCACAAAGGTTGACAATCTTGTAATAGGCATTTCTTTTCAATTTACAGTTAGAGTCATGTAGATCTGTCATATTTAACGTCACATCCCTTAATGATAGCACTGACAATCTCGTGTGACTGACGTTTCAAATGATATGTTCTTAACTTATATAATATGCCCTGCGGTTTCACCCGCGTACATTTAGTTTCATGCTTCATGTCGCGGAACCCTAATATTTTTAATAAATAAACTTAACCTAAGTTACTCCTTGAAACATCAGCTACCTGTCAGTGAAAGTCCCGCTAAAATCGGTCCAGCCGTTTCAGAGATTACCCGGAACAAACAGACAGACAGACAGACAGACGGACAGACAGGCGGACAGACAGGCGGACAGAGAAAGCATTTAAAACTTGGTTTTTCGGTGTCAGTATCGTGTACACTTTCATATGCATTTAGTGAAAAGCTGTTATTTAGGAGTTACAAACAGACACTTAAATTTTATTTATCTGTATGTATGTATAGATGTACAGATATAGACTTGCGGACGTCACGCGGAATCACCCGCGTAGTTCCCGTTCCTTTAGAAGTACGGGGATAAAATATAGCCTATATTAATTAGTGATAAAGTAGCATTCTAATGGTGAAAGAATTTTTCAAATCTATCCAGTACTTTTTGAGCCAATTCGTTACAAACATACATACAAATCTTTCCTCGTTATAGCAATAGTATAGAAGGATAGATATACTATGTCTGAGAGTAGATAAGAGTAAAGGCTAAGCTTCTATTTATTGAAAGTGAAAAATGAATCTGTTAAGGGTAGATCGTGGACCGATTCGGGATCATTTCCTGTTCCGGTCGCGGCATCCATCTTAGTCGGATGTTTGTCGACACCCTTTTTAAATGATGGTGTCCTAATGATGTCTTTATGGTATAGAAGTACGATGTATGGACTATTGTATGGATATACATGGGTTTTACATGGGTCCCTTTTTTTTTACATAGGGTTTTTGTAGTACAATTTAATAGAAGAGTGAGCAACTCATTGCCATGCTTAGCTATCATCAATATACTCATTCGAAATTAGAATCTAGCTTAATATTATCTATCAAACATTATATGGGGTATTGGTAATGTTCCGGGGGTGTAGGGGAGGTAATTTGCAACAAAATTATCCTTAACTAGCGGACGTCACGCGGTTTCACCCGCGTAGTTGCCGTTCCCGTGAGAGTACGGGGATAAAATATAACCTATGTTACTCGCTGATGATGTTTGCGATCCATAGCTGAAAGAATATTAAAGATCGGTCAAGTAGTTTCGAAGCCTATTTAATGCAAACAAACAAACAAAAAACAATCAAATCTTTCCTCTTTATAATATTAATGTAGATAAAATATTTTCAATGCGTTACAATTTTTATACAGCTTTCATCAAAAACGACTTAAAAAAACACAGTTATCTTAAATATAAAAATGAATCCCCATTTCCCTTGGTCACGGCATCACGCCTAAACGGCTGGATGGATTTTAACGGGACTTTCACTGGCTGATAGCTGATGTTTCAAGGAGTGTTTTAGGCTAACTTTATTTAAAAAAACACCCATGCAATTAACTCTACGCGGCTGTAACCGCAGGGCAGAGCTAGTCTTATATATAAAAATGAATCCTCATTTCCCTTGGTCACGTCATCACGCGTAAACGGCTGGATGGGTTTTAACGGGACTTTCACTGGCAGATAGCTGATGTTTCAAGGAGTGTTTTATTAAAAAAAAACATTAATAAAACTCTACGCGAGTGAAACCGCGGGGCACAGCTAGTTGAATCATAAAAACAAAGAAAACAAAACCATACTATTTAATTTTCATATGTAAAGAAGGGATGGTTGGTGATTGCTTTACCGACAAGAGCTTAAATGAATAATTATGATGTATCGAAGATAGCATAATAGTTTTCAAGACTTATATTTCCCTCAAGAATGAATGAACCCAGTGTACTAAAAATAATAACTGGTCAATTTTGCAACAAGCAATTATTGAGGGATATAACAGTCAAATAATAGCTGCTTCAAGAGGATAATAGCGATCATTATACGGACATCCCTTTGTCCGGTTGTTCGTCATTACGGTAACTTAGTGACGGGAGATACGGAGGTATAATTGGCGCTTTTGATTGTGCACTTTTTTTACCTATATTCTTTTGGGAATTTCTTTATTTTATTATTTTGTATCGTAAGTTGGTTCAATATCAATCTTTTCATAACTTTTAAATGTATTTTTATATTTTGCTAAAGTCCGCTTCGACCACCCTTAAATTCTATACCAAAATATTTATTAAATTGTGCGAGTTTTTCACTGCCGCCGTCACAAGTCACCGCGTCGACGTAAACGTAGATTTGTATAGGATTGGAACAACGCCTCTGTCGGCCTAAACATGACACTATTGTGAGCACTTTTTGTCACCTTGGGAGTACCTATAAAAATACCTCGATAAAATGTATTTTATCTATATATATAAAAGAAAGTCGTGTTAGTTACACTACTTATAACTCAAGAACGGCTGAACCGATTTGGCTGAAAATTGGTGGAGAGGTAGCTTAGAACCGGGAGAAGGATATAGGATACTTTATAACGTTCTATTGAAACCTGAAAAAAGTCGTCTATAAAACAACTAAAGTCTGCGCGGGTGAAACCGCGGGGCACCACTAGTATTTTAATAGTTGCAGTATCATCCAGATTCCAGAGAAGCTAACAACCTCAGCCAATGATCCATGGTAAGGAACTTACGTACCATTTCTTGGCACAAATTCAATGAACAAAGACCGTTTTTACTCGCATATTTTACGGTTTTCTCCGTGTTTTCACATCGCTACTTCAATACTATTTTAAGGTATGCAAAGATGGTTAGAATATATTTTACTGAGCTGTGGACGGTTTGTTGGTAATTCCATATTTTTTTATATTTGTTATGATGGCAAAGATGTTAAATTGGCAACCGAGACCGACGGCTTAACGTGCTCTCCGAGGCACGGAGGGAATTCGGGCGGTCACCCATCCAACTAGTGGTTAGGGTTGCTTAACTTCGCTGATCGAATGATATGCTTAATAGCAACTGTGCCACGAGCTCCTCATATACTACTACTTTATTTTTTTTTATTTTCAACCCTTTCCTACGACCACCCCCATCATGCAAACGATCAGATTAACATACATACATTCTTAAAAATACGTAGGACATTTATGCCATCAATATCTGACGCGCTCGAGTATGCCCATATAACAGTTTTTTTTTTACAAATTTGAAAATCTATAGCCGCTTCCCCCACCGATGAAAAGGTGTACATTATTGACATTTTTTTCTTATTATCATCTAAGCTTTGCAACCCTAAGGTCTCTATGACGCTCGAGTAAATCACCATTTAGCATCGTGGGCTCCCCTACTATAGATATTAGTGTAATATTCCTAACATAATTAGCAAAACATCTCCTCACCTTCCATCATCACCTTTCTTCCATGGAGCGCTAGCGATCCTCAAGATACTCGTATATCTTGACGTCATTAGAAAAACAAATTTTATTAACGCACGTCTTAAGCATACGCCTTGTCCCCATGTCCTTACATCACAGTAATTCAAAACAACAAGCAAAGATTAATCACAGTGCGATAAGACTGCAATTAGCAAACTCCGAGATAAAACGACTTCTCAAAATGATTATACTTAAAGCCGTGCTATAAATCAAGCGTGCTACTTAGCACGCGATTAGCATCGAACAAGAGGGCGGGGAATTGTCCCGCCTACTTGAAGCGTGATGATATATGAGGTGATCATTAGCATAACATTGAGGCTGGTTGTGTGGTTTACATCTCTGAAGATGAGAGTTGAGTTTTGTTTAGAAACGACGGATGTATTATACATCTATACATCTATATACTCTATACAGATAAATAACATTGAAATGTCTGTTTATAATTCCAAAATTACAGATTTTCACTAAATACATATGAAAGTATACACGCTACTGACACAAAAACACCAAGTTTAAAAAAAATCTCTGTCTGTCTGTCTGTTTGTTCCGGGTAATCTCCGAAACGGCTGGGCGGATTTTAACGGGACTTTCACTGGTAGGTAGCTGATGTTTCAAGGAGTAACTTAGGCTACTTTTATTTATTAAAAATATTAGGGTTCCGCGACAATAAGGATGAAACTAAATCAACGCGGGTGAAACCGCGGGCGCAGCTAGTACTTACATAAATACTCACGCCTCTATTCCCCGAAGGGGTAGGCAGAGAGGTGTTTAAATAAAAACACCCTCTTCTGACTGTAGATGATTAAGTGTCAATGTGACAGATAGTGAGTCTATCGCCGTCTCACTATACATAAGCCTTTGAATTAATTCTCAGACATACGAGTGTGCTGCAGGTTTCCTCACGATGTTTTCCTGCACCGTAAAGCACGTGGTGTGAAATCACTGCACATAAGTGTCTAGAAAAGCTCAATGTTACAGGCCCCGCTGGAATTTGAACTTGCGTGGTTTGGATAGCAGGTAGACTGCTCAAGTCCCACGGCCACCACGGCACCATAGATTATGAGAAAGATGATATGGCTAGAATGGGATTGAATGCAGATATGACGGGTGATAGAGAGGAATGGAAGAGAAGACATTGCGCCGAACACATAGAACATGGGATACGAGGATGATGATGAAGATGTACGAATGGAATTTTCGGTAAGTTTTTGTCTTAGTACAGAAAAAAACCTTGTATATAAAAGTGTTTTGTTCTTGTAGTGAGTAAACTAAATAATGCCCTAGCATTATATTACAGTTTCTTATTGAACAATTTTCTTTGACGGCAAAAATTACCCTAAATCCACGTGGTTATTTTTCGGACAATAAATCTGACTGAAGTACAACTAACAAATTGTCAGTGATTTAAGTTTACCAGTAAAAATACACATTATAAAACTTAATCAGTTTGTTCGTGAGCGAGTTACAACCTAGTTAACTGTTACAGAGCTAGAAACACTGGATCTAGACTTTTGTGAGAATAAGTATTTTTAAGTTTGTTAAGAAATATAACGAACTAAAATCTATCTACACTAATATTATAAAGCTGATTTGATTGTTTGTTTTAACATCTTTGGCAATCGTTACAGGTCAGTCGGAGGCCTAAAAAAATAATCTGACAACTGGTTTAACCCAGATCACAGATTTTCCTCCTAAATGGGGTTGCGAAGGTCAGATGGCAGTCGCTTCGTATAAAAATCAGGTGATCAGCCACATCGGGTTGAATCAAGTGCCGACCCCAACAATGTATGGGATAAGGCCAGGGAGATGAGATGAGGCACCGAAACTAATTGACCGATCTTGAAAATTATTTCGGCAATGGATAGCTAAATCATCAGCGAGTACGGGAACGGGAACTACGCGGGTGGAATACAGAATAAAATATAACTGTCTGTTTGTAATTCCAAATTAACAGCTCTTCAATAAATGCATAATTATGAAAGTATATGGTATTCAAATAAAAAAAAAAAAAATTCTCTCTGTTCTCTCTTGTTTCATCTAATCTACAAAGCAGCTGGACCAATTTTAACGGGTATTCCACTGGCTACTTAGGCGGAACACATATGAAATTACGAGTGTTAAACCGCGGGGCACAGCTAGTACTAACTGGAGTGAAATACTAGATGATCTTACCAACGTGGATATTGAGTAA
The DNA here is from genome assembly GCA_964035505.1 of Watsonalla cultraria. Lineage (NCBI taxonomy): Eukaryota > Metazoa > Arthropoda > Insecta > Lepidoptera > Drepanidae > Watsonalla > Watsonalla cultraria. Next base: position 7,688,389 of record OZ037730.1, read on the forward strand.
AATGGTAAGAGCATCTAGTATTTCACTCCAGCTATGTGTGAATCACGCTCGCTGCAGAGTTGTGAGCAATCACCCATTTTACTGCTCTTTGTCTTCCTAAATCGCCTCGCGGAGACAACTGGGTATACCTCCCGTTGCTGACACTAGTGTTGATACTTGTAAAATGAGTGTAAAGAGAATACACGTGTGTCACAAACCTGTGTGTTTTATATGCATGCTGCATAAATAAAAAATAAAAAAATGTTCGGATATTATCACACCACTCCAGTCCTAAGTTGATTATGCATTAACTAATAATTAGTAGTGTGTAGATAGTTGTTATGAGAGATAGCCGTGGTGGCCGTGGGGTTTGATCAGTCGCCTGCAACGCAAGCGACGCAAGTTCGAAAAAATGAATGTACAGTGATCTCATACCACGTGCTTTACAATGTAGGAAAACATCGTGAGGAAACCTGCATACGTCTGAGAAGTAAATCAAAGACGTATGTACTCGTATAGTGCCGGCGATAGACTCACCATGTCACGTTGGCACTTGGGTGAAAAGCGGGTTGTTATAACAACACCTCTGCCTACCACTTCGAGGAATTGAGGTATGAACATACATATGTATTTATAATTAGTATCAAACACAACGTGTATAACAAGAGTGACTACTAAGGTGGACGCTGTCCGTATCAGATTTTTGTTGAGCTCGTAAAGTCGGTACAACTACAGTCGTAGTGCGGGGTAATGGCGTGGAAACGTGCCAGTATTGCGGATATATCTTTATTTACTCACTTAGCTACGGGGTAATCGTTTGAGGTTCAAAAAACTTTGATACCTTAAATTACAAATGCACCTCTTCCTGTCTGTCAGCTGAACAGATTTTGCAAAAGAAAATATTTGAACCTAAAGATGTATGTATAAATGACACGGACATAGTCGCGAACTAGTCTCAATAAAATGCCAAATTTTATTAAATCACCTAATTGTTTTACAAAATGTGTTATATAAAATTCAAATCCAGACTGACTGCGTATTTATTTATCAAAACACAACCTAAACTACAAATTTTAAGGGTGTGATCTCTGTGCTTAGGTGACGACTAAAAACGGCTTACTGAAATTCCACCTCTAAGTTGTTTAAATTAAGGTTGATAGTTTTTAGGTACTGCCAAGCTAGTATGACATACGGATTAATTCGATGCCTTATCATAGTACCGTAGTACTACGTAGTATTCCCTTATTATAATTAATGCTACTTCTCAAGTATTAAGGAATATATATCGATTCAGCGTCATATCAATGTCTAGTTCTTACTTTGTTGCTTTATCCCAATACGTAGGACGTTAGACTCATCACTGAAACCGCTGGAGGCATAAAATAAATATGTCTATAATTATTATTTTAGCGAAGCCCGGAACACAATTAATTTGGCAATAATTACTATCAGTCCACCCAGAGCGATATACACGCGGGATGTAATTAGTTTGCGCGGCGCCTATCAGTGAGACAATTATTTTCAACTCAACCATGTACGGGGGCCTAGACCACGAGCGCAGCATTGTTGCAGGGAGAAGGTTATGTAAGAGAGAACTATGTATTTATTATATTGTTTAAAGAAAATTAATATGGCTAAATTATAAACTTAAAAAATCAAAGTTATGATAATAATATAGTTCGTAGTGACTTTAAATAACTTATTTGATAGCCACATACATGCTCGTGCGTATATCCTTAAGTCCACGATAGACGCCGCTATAACATTTATAAAGGACACTGGTAAGGCACTAAGATTGGATCGGAAAAATTGGCATCATGAACATTTCATCACATAATTATTTAGGTATATGACGATATTCACGACACTCACGCAAGGAGACAGGGAAAGGCTGCAGGCATTTGAAATGTGGTGCTGGAGAAGGATGAAGGGTATAAGTTGGACAGAGATGGTCACAAACGAGGAAGTATTAGAGAGAGTAGAAGAAGAAATAATGATAATCCGGACAATAGAAAACGCAAGATGATTGGACACTTATTACGACATGACGCTTTCATTAAAAAAATCATAGAAGGGAAGATAGAAGGAAAGCGAAGAAGAGGGAGACCAAGGATTAGTTATGTACAACAGCTGAAGGAACAAGTCAGCGTCATGTCGCACAAGGAAGTCAAAGTGTTAGCGGACAATAGAGAGGGTTTGGTGATTGCTTCACCGACAAGAGCCTAGCTCTTAAATAAATGATGATGATGATGATGACGATATATTTGCTACAGAAAATATAACGTATTATATAACCGTAATGAGGTTATATAAATTGCCAACATAATATGTCATATTGTTAACGTCCCATATACACACGGTATTTAATAAATAATTATATGTTTTCTATCTCGCTTGTGGCTTCCTATCTGCTTTCATCCACATCCAACGTCAGTTGTACATGTTACGAACATACTATCTTAGAGTAATAAATAATGAGAAGCGATTGATTGCCTGCATCACTCTCGCACGAAACATCCCGCAAAGCCAGCTAAATGCAAATCACTGATAATCCATTAGTACCGGCGCGTATTGTGTGTACTTTACTATAACTATTCAGAATGTATATATACGTAGCCTTTATAACATTGTAGGGATCTGACCAGAGGCGATATATTGAATACAGATATGCAGTTACAAATTCTAATGTTTCTAAGTTGTTTTTGAATAAAAATATTTGGCAACCTCCGGAAATGTTAATTCTATGAATTTGAATTAATGATTATATTTTTTTGCGAGAGGATCCTTGCTTGGGAGTTCGAATATAGTTTATGTATTTAGCACGGCGATTCCACTCTGTATAAGGTTGGCTGGCAAGCGGTTTGCTTGTGCCTCTTATGCAGTAAAAATCTATACAGTTAAATACCATTGAAGTGTCAGCTTTTCACTGAATATGAAAGTATATAAGGTATTGACAATAAAGGACTAATTTAAAAAAAGAAAAATCTTCGTCTCTCTGTCTATTTGTTCCGGCTAAACGGCTTAAACGGCTGAACCGATTTTAATGAAAACGGACAGATAGGTGATATCACAAGGAGTATCATTTACTTATATGTAAAAAAAAAGGATACCGCAAAATAAAGTCACCCATGAAAAGTAAGTTCACGCGGATGAAACCGCGAATATTACAAATCTACACTAAAACCAAATGACATAAAAGAATAGGTAATCCATCGTGTGTAAAGCAGCGACGCACACCTAGTTCTGAACAACATAGTTAGCCACCATATCAAATAAATGCACTTACAACACTCCCTTTGTAAATTACCCCAACACTTGCGTTACATAAAACGATTACATTTTGCAATCTTTCAGAAGCACTATTACGAAGGCTGTGCGAATGAAACTATTCGTTTTAATGAAGCCCATTTCCAGCAGACGTGTGTTGAACGCGTGTTTAATTAGATTTCAGCGGAAACTGCGCTGGTATGAAAAATCTTATTATTTTCAGTTTTATAGTGAAGGGTGGTCGTGGTAGCGCTGCAGCGCTTTTTTCAATAAGTTACTTTTTTTTTTAAATGTCGTAACCTATCGGTCTCGTATAAATTAAGGTATAGGTATGCATTGAACCCTACAAGCATTTTAAAGGCTGCAACTGCAAGTGTGGTGTAGGACGCCTTCCGGCCAGGTGGGATGACGATCTGCGAAAGACTGCAGGCAGATGCTGGATGCGGCAAGCTGAAGACAGGGCGCTTCGGCACTCAATAGGGGAGGCCTATGTCCAGCAGTGGACTAAGATAAGTTGATGATGATGATGAACTGCAAGTGGGCGTTATTCATTTCGGAATATTAAGTATCATATTGCGAACGAGTTGTTATTTTATCTCTGATACCATTAACAAAACCTATTCGATTTCATTGAAATACTATCCGATAGATAATATCCATTTTGATTATAATTATTAAAAAGCTTTTAAATTAACAGCCCAAGTTGTGAAAACACAAAATCAGGTTTCGCTATAAAGCAAATAAAATTCCGCTTTCATCACTCCAGCGTAGTGTGGCGATGGTACCGCTCACTATTGCATTATCTCCCTAACCTATTAGTTTTAGTTTCAATTAAGAGCTGCGCGTAACAATGGCGATGATGGAAATGTAATCCAGTTAGTCATCGGGGGATGACGAGACGATGATTTCAAATCTTGTTTCAGTCATGTCTGGCTGCAATGGGAGAGGAAAATTATGGGGGAAGGAAAAAATCTATACATCTACAGTACAGATAAATATAAGTGTTTTGATATTCCAAAATAACAGCTTTAATTAAATGCATATGAAAGTATATACGATACTCCATAAAAAAAACAGTTTTTATTTTTTTTTCTCTCTTTGTCAGTGTGTAACATTAGCTATCTGCCAGTGAAGTCCCGTACAAATCGGTCCACCCGTTTCGAAGATTCAAACAAACAAACAAACAGACAGACAGACAGACAGAAATACTTTAAAAATTACAAACAGTCACTTCAATTTTATTTATCTGTATAGATGTATTCACCGAAGCGATAGGCAGAGGTATACAGTTTACCCACATTTCACCAGATTCGTAAAGTTCCATGTAAGATGACTCGACCGATACGACGTCGCGGTCTGTAAAATTATAAAGACTTTGTATGTTCGCAATTTTTTATTGCTTTGGTAATGTTACATAAATCCATCCTGTGTGTCTCACTAACGACATAATCGCTTTAAAATAACTTTATTCATTTCCTTCATACAATTTATTTACAAATCACACCTATAATTTTACTCAATCAACCATTTGAAAAGTTACCCTCGATACTAACTTTACGATTATTAACTTTATTCACTGGTATTAGTGTACATTTTTGAGTGAACGCAGTGAATTAAGTGTGCGGTAATGACTTTATTTCGTGCTATTGAATTCATTTCAATAATTGGATGGTAATGATGGGGGAAGTATCACTTTATTAGATATTAACTTTTCGAATATTATTCGATTGTTGGATATATCGATTAAGGAATGATCTTTTATAACAAGTCAACATAGGAGATAATTATCTATACAGATAAATAACATTGAAGTGTATTTTTGTATTCCGAAATTAACGTATACACGGTGGGTACTGACATTGAAAAACTATTTAAAAAATTTTTCTCGACCGATTTTAATCGGTCTAAGACTACTTTTATGAAAAAAGAAAGGGTTCCGCTGGTCACCTATGAAATAAACTCTGCGCAGGTTAAGCCGCGAGGCACAGCAAGTTAAGAAATATTTACTAAGAATGTTACAAAATATTAAAAACACTAACCTCTTTAACCTAAAACATTTACTCTAGACTCCGAGCTGTTATTAGGAAATTACAGATGGAAACGTCCAATAGGTTTCCTGATCCGAGGATCGAACGCAGGACTTTGTTAAATCAATACATATACTAGTACTAGTCACTAGTAATCTACACTAATATTATAAAGAGGAAAGATTTGTTTGTTTGTTTGTATTGAATAGGCTCCGAAACTACTTGACCGATCTTGAAAATTCTTTCAGCAACGGCTACATCATCAGCGAGTAACATAGGCTATATTTTATCGCCGTATTCCCACGGGAACGGGAACTACGTGGGTGAAACCGCGTGACGTCCGCTAGTAATTAATTATAATAATTATAAAGAGGAAAGTATGTAAGTGTGTTTGTAATGAAATGGCTCAAAAAGTATTGCAGCAATTTAAAAAATCTTTCACCATTTGAATGCTACATGATCAATGATTAAACAGGCTATATTTTATCTTCGTACTGCTACGGGAACAGGAACTGTGAAACCGCGGGACGTCCGCTTGTACTTAAATAACCAACCTGCGTTGATTGCAACACACATTTTTCCCATCAATCCTCATTCCCAAAAGCCACTCAAGACTGACGCAAGACGAGATCTCAAGTACAAAATTGCGTAACGTCCCGATAAGTACCACAAGCCCGCATTATTGGGGCAAATTGTGAACACCCTGCCTTATACCCGTATTACCGAGTGGGTATCTGGCTTACACCGATATAGGGCGCGGAATAATGTGCAAAAATGGTTTTCAATTACTGATAATACAATTTTTATTATATTTTTGTAAAATGTTGCAAATACCAGAATATGTTATGTTTTTTATTTTTTCTGTCGGTCTGCGCTAGTAACGCAAGAACTACTCAGTAATTTAGTATTTGAGGAGTCAGGTACGAAGGGCATTAGGGCAAGGGCGGCACAAAAGATCCCAAGGGTGCGACGTGCTTCCGGGTAACCCGACCCAATATTGCCACAACCAAGATAAGATAAGTCAAATACTTATTTCAGATTTGTATGAGGCTTTCTTGTAAGAAGCTTTGCCATATCAGAAGAGTCAAAATATAGTGATTTTCAATAATATCAAGACAAAAACATAATAAGTGACACTTCCAGAAGTCTTATGTCAAAGTGACAGCGCCCTAAACGTCTCACAAGCACAGACAGTCTTAGCAATAATTTGTGGAATGTAGGCCCTTCTGTTGTAATATAGTCGCCGCCTTATGTTTGGGTGACGCGTATAAGGAGGTACAGACCCGTTTTTAGTATGTAATTTTCTGGTTTCCCGTTCTCAGATTTTTCTGGTGAGTATTCTTTTTTAATTTAATTAAGTAAAAAGTTTACAATAAACATTTGAATAAAGGAGTCGTGCTTTTAATGAAAATTTGTGTGACTCACGCAATGATAGAATTATTTTTATTCTAGGACTTTACATTATAGAATACATTATTTTTTTCTTTTCTATTGTGTAACCCTCATAATTATGATTTGATGACTATGTCAGTAGTTCATAGATGCGTAGGTATCGTTTGCAACCAATAATATTTAAGAAACAGAATATTTTTTTTACACTCAGTACTACACCCAATCATTGCCATACATGGCATGTATCTCTGTACCAACCAAATACTGGCTTTTAGATAAAAGGTCGAATGTACAAATAATTATTCAAAAAATTCTAAAATAAATAAAGAAAAAAATATAAATGCATTATTTCCCCGGCAATGATATCTCCACGATCAAAAACCTCAAACAAAACACAAAACAGGCAAAAGTCACGTACACCCTTATCCAAAAGAAAGCGGCGAAGTAAAAGTGAAGTGGAGAATTCATTAGGTCGTTCTGTCCCAAGCACTTGTCTTTGATTGGGGATATAAAGCCTCCAGCTAACTCACCGGGCAGGCCAAATTGCGCCCATTGTGACTCCGAGTGACTTAATGTTTATTTATCTGTAACAAAAATTCGGTGATTATTTCTTGAGATATTTCTACTTGGATCCTTTTTAAATTTGCCCCTGAATAGATGGTGGATTCTAATAATATTTGAAAGGTAAAAGTAAGTTGGACCTATGATACAGGTACTGAGTGATGGTGAACCAAGTTTTCATATCAAAAATTAAAAATAATTCTTAAAAAGCTTTTTAATTATTATCTCAAAAACCCGTTTTTTGCCAAACAGACAAGATATAACTTTTGCGAATTTACCCGTTTTAGGCTCGCTCAATACTGTAAATCTGCCCAAAATTCTGCAGAGATTTGCCATTTAATTTAATATAGATAACAGTTTAGAATTCACTACTCATCATCTTATCATCATTTGATCAATAAAATATCACTCACACGTATATTTCCACACTCATAAATATAAAAAACCGATCACACACTAAATATTCATACAAAAATTTAAATATAATAAATATCCCACGAGCTATCAACCTGCGAACACTCGTAAAACCTATCCTATGGATCACCTGCTTTGAATAAACGATTTACGTCAATACCCTATAAACTATGAGACCTGATGCCAGACTTTTGCATGCACTTAGTTGACTTTGGAGCCATACCACAGATAAATGTTATGGATATGACGGAGTTACTGTGTATATTGATGGCATGGCAGTGATACATTAAAGTGAGCGACGAAAATCTCAGATGCAGTTCATTTACACTCCTCATTTTTTCCATTTCCTAATAGGAAAAATATCCCATCAGATCTCAGATCAAATCATACCTAAAAATTTTATCTTTTATATAATTACTTTTATTATATATAGCTGTGCCCCGCGGTTTCAACCGCGTAGATTTAGTTTCTTCCTTATTGTCACGGAACCCTAATATTTTTAATAAATAAAAGAAGCCTATGTTACTACTTGAAACATCAGCTACCTACCAGTGAAAATCCCGTTAAAATCCGTCCAGCCGTTTCAGAGATTACCCGGAACAAACAGACAGACAGACAGACAGAGAAAAATTTTAAAACTTAGTTTTTTCGTGTCAGTATCGTGTATACTTTAATATGCATTTAGTGAAAAGCTGTTATTTTGGAATTACAAACAGACACTTAAATTTTATTTATCTGTATAGATATATTTTTTAATCTAAGTAATAGGTCAGATCAAGCATGGGTTCATAATCCACTACAGATTTTTTTTTACGGTGATGTTTCACTAACAAACAATCACAATAACTGAATATGTAATTCACTCGGAACGAGTTTACCTAGTCCTGTGTAAACACAGTGTGACTAGTTGGAAAACGTGTCTTCCGTCACGTGCAGGATCAGGCAGGGCATAAAGGAGTGACGTGGGATACCCATAAAGATTTTAGTGTCCAAGCCTGGATCCAGGGAATGGCTATAAATGTGAAATATTCACAAAACCGACGGATTATGAGACAATGGGTAATGATTTCCGAGCTATTGGCCCCTTTCACACAGAGTTATACTGCCTGTTGACGAGTATTGGATTTGAACGAATATATTTGAGTGGGGAAGAACGTAAAGTTATCTGACACAGGACTTTTGGGCATGCAAATTTGTTTGTTACGATTTCGTGAATTAACACAAGGAATGTGTATATAGGTACGTTCTAAGATGAACATGAAACAGATATAGAATAATTTTTTCACCATGCAGGCGAAGTCGCGGGCGGGATCTTGTTTTTAGAACATAATAATATGTTAAGTATGTAATAATATTTTTTTCAGTCAAAAAAACTTCAATTACATCTACATATGGACATAAACAATTAGCCATAAATTCTCCTGGTCTCGCTGTTCATTGAGAACGATTACAGATTTCATTCCTCTTTTATGAAATGTTTTCTAATACTTCGTAGAATATTATCTTGCATAAAAAAAATGGGTTCTGTGAAATAAAGCCACCCGTGAAACGAGTGATACCGCGGGGCACAGCCAGTAATAATGTATGGTGGGGAAAGTATACAATTTCTACTCGTTTGATAAAGCGTACATTATTTCTGTTTGTCCATTCGTTAGTTTAATGCGGGCTAAGTTCTCAAAAAATTGTTACAGCTTGTACAAAAGACCAAAATTTCCTGTATTCGCGATAAAAGTTTAATCCAAACGAACTCACGGGAACTATGATATAACAATAAAAAAGAAATCACTTTTCGTGAACAACTTAAAAGCGTTGAATCTGACATCCTTTTCAAATCAGAAAGAAGTCATCAAAATTCATCGTCACGTACCCCATAAATTTCCTACATACGTGTATTTCTTCTAACCCCTCACCTTTATTAAGAAATCATTCAAATTCCAACCCTATACCTTACAAGATAAGGTTCAGAAGAATGTCAAAATGGACCAGTGAAGTAGACCTCTCATCACGCCAAATTTACTTGGGACCTCATAAATATTGGCGAACGTAAAGGGTTCTTGACATTGTGGCCGTAAGGTCCATTTGAGTGGACGGTTGACCGATCATTGGGTGGTCCTGTTGCGGACGTGCATTATTTAAGGGCTTGTTTATTTCTCTTTCATATTGAAATGTATGGAAATAGGAATGGGTTTGTTTGGTGAAAAACAAGTACTGTTTTGGGTATTTATTATGCACAATGTTAGGTACATTGCATACTCCTAGAAGGTTTTTTAAGTTTGTTGCAACACCGTCTGGTGAGTCCATCCAGGCAGTTTCAGGTTTCTTTACGATGTTTTGTACACCATAACGCTCGAACGATTACAAGTTCGAATCCTAGCAGCCTGCACCAATGAGTTTATCTAAAAAAAGCTTATGTACAGTAATTTCACCCTACGTGCGTACGGTGAAGGAAAACTTCGTGAGGAAACCTGCATATGTCTCAGAAGTAATTCAAAGACTATGTATAGTGCCTGAGATGGCGATGGACTCACCCTCTGTCACGTTGGCACTAATCATCTTCGGCGAAAAGTGAATGTCCTTGTTGCAACACCTCTGCTTACATCTCGGACCCTTCTGGGATCACATGAACATATTGATTTTCTATTCATCATCTCCCTGGCCTTATCCCAAACATTGTTGTGGTCGGCACTTGATTCAACCCGATGTGGCTGATCACCTGATTTTTATACGGAGCGACTGCCATCTGACCTTCGCACCCCCTTTAACGAGGAAAATCAGTGATCTGGGTTAAACCAGGTGTCAGACTATTTGAGGCCTCCGACTGACCTGTAACGATTGCCAAAGATGATAAATTGGCAACCGGGACCAACGGCTTAACGTGCTCTCCGAGGCACGGAGGGAACTCGGGGGGTCACCCATCCAATTACTGGCTAGGGCTAGGGTTGCTTAACTTCGCTGATCGAATGATATGCGCAATAGCAACTGTGCCACGAGCTCCTCCATAACACATTGATTTTCTATTACTTGGCACAAATTGTTTTATAAAGACTAAACAATGGATCTCGCGTCACTTGTATAGCAGGTGATCACTCATAGGTCACTACGGCGCTTTCAATTTAAGAACCAATTAATCAATCAATCGTAATATGCCACAAAATTTAATGGAGAGTCACAAGTCACGAGAATTAAATAGATTTTTTTCCAATATTCTAACCTAATTACACCAAAACGCTTCAGTAAACTTGATCTAATCCAAGGAGTTCGTGTAAAAAGGCAGTCCCATTTGTACGACACACATTTGTCCGTCTGTCAGACTAATAAATAAGGAAAGAAAAACTGCGGGCCAATCCGCCTGCACCTTATCTGGCCTCATCACTGCGATCGATGGAGACAGGGAACGAACTGGATGGAACTGTTGAGAGATGTTTGTAAGATATACTTAAAGAGTAAAGACTTTTTAGTAGGATAAATATATTGAAAAAATTAACCATAAAATGCTAACGCGTATCGACGCGAAGAGTAAAAAAAAAATTATGCTATTCTTCAATATGAGGCTCTCTTTTTCAAGATCTTAAAGAAATAGGTTTTTTTTTGTAGAATAAAATGTATGGATGTAGCATTAAATCCTGTATTTAAACGCACTGTAATACAATCATTAGTTTTTTTCTTGTTATTTTGGTATATTTACCTGTTTTGCACCATATGTCGAAAATTTAAAAAAAAAGTATGGAAGTCAAATGTAATTTTTTAACATAAAAATTTTGGATATCGAATAAGGCTCTGTTGTTTACTGCTTACTCTAACACATTCTTGGCATCAAAATGAATAAAACTGTCTCTTAAGTATATAACCACAAAATCTCATTAACAATTCCTAAATATAACATCTCTATACAAATCCAAGGTAAAACATTCATTGGACCTGTTCACCATTATTACTCTTTGCCCTCATTGTCTCAATTCCTTTATTTATCACAACGAGACCTTTTTCTGTGAAATTTTCAGGAGCCACGAGCGTCAGGATTAAAAATAACGTCATTACTAGTCTTAAGCTTATTTAAATTGCTTGTGATTTCCGACAAAAAACTTCTCATATACTTATAATGGCATTAAAATTGTTTAGGGATTACTAAAATTAGGGTTTAGGGATTACAAATTAATAAAAACCTCGGGAGGTATCTTGCATAATATCTTCTATCTTCTATAATCATAATATCATAATATATATATATCATAATATCTTCTATCTATCTTAATCAAATACAAATAGTGAAGCATAATACTGAGACGGTGAAGCAATCATTATCCGTCATGTTAGCATTTTTTATCATTATCAGTAAAAAGTAGATCTATAGTAGCCTTCATCATTTATTTAAGAGCTAGGCTGTTGTCGGTGAAGCAATCGCCAACCCTCTCTATTGTCCGCTAACACTTTGACTTCCTTGTACGACATGGCGCTGACTTTTTCCTTCAGCTGTTGTACATAACTAATCCTTGGTCTCCCTCTTCTTCGCCTTACAAAACAAAATTAAAAAACAAATAAGTATCAAGTAGGAATGTACTTAATTAATTTCTCATTGCTCACTATAATTTATGAGTAAGAAAAATACTTTGAACAAAAAGGTGTCAGTTTTTTAATTAGCCTGAGTATACTATAGGGATTAAAGTGTAATTATTAAACTGTCAGTCAGTCCCTGAGGGATAGTTGGAGACAGCCTTGATGTTGAAAAGAAAGGGCGAATTAATTACCCTTAGAGTACACGAGGTAAATATAAAAAAGTAATATAGGTGCAGTGCAAAAATCAGTTTTTAAATATACGATGGTCAAAACAGCATACATGCATATGCTCACGCCTGTATTCCCTGAAGGGGTAGGCAGAGGTGTTGTAATAACAACACCCACTTTTCACCGAAGATGATTAAGTGCCAACGGGACAGAGGATGAGACGTCTTTGAATTACTTCTCAGACATATACAGGTTACCTCACGATATTTTCCTTCACCGTAAATGGTGTGAAATCACTGCACATACGTTTTCACAAAAACTCAATGGTGCAGGCCTCGCTGGGATTCGGACTTGCGTCGCTTGCGTAGCAGGCGACTGCTCAACCGCAAGGCTACCACTGCTCTAAGAGGTAGTCTGTAATCTTCTGAAAGGTCTGAAATCGTATTTCGATCGAACCTCCATTGAACTATTTATTTAGACGGAATCAAAACAGAAAAGGGTATTCATAACTTTTCAATTACGTGCAAACGAAAAAGCCAGAAGCTGTTAATATTTAAGCATATTTTAAGGAAATTATTTTTAAACTCAGTCGAGTGTTACTTACAATAAAAATTCTTAATGAAACTCCAACAATGAAAGTCATCAAAGTGGGTCCACGCTGAATCACGGGAAAGCAAAGGACAAGTTTTTTACGATTTCATAAAGCACGCGGATACCGGTTTTTCATTTACACGAGTTTAGTGGCGATAAAATATAATTAAAATATTTTATACAGGACTCTATCTCTGTTTCTGTGTATGGCAGCTTTAAGAGGATTCTCTTAGGGTTGAATCACAGTGGGCTTTTTATATATAATTTAAATAATTGCCAAAACATTATTTGTGTTTAGAATTTTGCCAGTACTTCTCAGAAGGCTAGTTACACAAGTTCTCACGAGGGCCTAAACTGAACAATTTTTTTTTCATTTTCACTATTTGCTTTAAAATTGGCGGTAACCTTTTGTGGCAGTTCATCTACTTTAGCTCATGCTTATTAGTATAACATTCCTACCTATCTAACTAATAAAACACTTAATTGTAATGTCAGTATGTTTTTGTTACTTTAAATCATCTGAAGATATAATATATACAGTAAGTAGGTTAAATCTAAGCAATCTAATCAAATAATTTCAATATACGGGACACTTGGAACACTCATTGATTTTTTGTCTGTGTATGGTATTTTTCAGTCTTTTTGTCTGTCTGTATCTTTCAGCAAATGTCTAAAATGTATCATATCAAACAATTCTAAAAAAATAAAAGTAAGTATATAATCAGTTGACTTCAGAATGTCCCAAGCCTTATATAGCCTAGCTATTATCAAACAAACTCTAGGAATTAAGTATTCTCTCAGCGTGTTTTATATTTAGACGACGTGGCAATAAAGAGCCTGGAATGGCCACCGTGCATTTTTATCAGTGGAATTAAAATTTTACTCCAGTTGTTAGTTGATGCTTGTGTTTGTGTAGTTTGAAGATTAAAGATTTCCTGTTTTGATACTAAAAAAATATCTTACTCACGCCTTTCCAAAAGAGTTCCCGAAGGAGTAAGGGAAGTGTTACAGGTGCCGTCACGAGTTATGACCGCGTAGCGAAAGAGGCCTCGGGGTTTGAGCAGTCGCCCGCTACGCAAGTGAGGCAAGTTCGAATCCCAGAGGGGGCTGTACCAACACATCGCGAGGGATCTATCGCCGTCTCAGGCACTTTACTTACGTCTTTGAATTAGTTTTTCAGACTTATGCAGGTTTCCTCAGAATGTTTTCCTTCACCGTAAAGCACGTGGTGTGAAAATAATGCACAAAAGTTTTTTTAGATAACCTTATTGATACAGGCCCCGCTGGAATTCGAACTTGCGTCGCTTGCGTAGCAGGCGACTGCTCTGACCCCATGCCACCACGGCTCCACTACGTGTTGATTATTTTTTGAAGTAAAAAAGCTTCAATCAAATATTCATAGTTATTTTTATTTCAATCCTACATTGATTAAATAAAACAATAATTTTTCTGTAAATTGACATGCAAACATTCTCAAATTCAAATTATATTGTCTCAGCATCTCTTTCCGTTCGAATCCCGCAAACGAGCTCAATCCCGCGGGATGACGGGATCATCCGTCATGCGAGACACCGGTTTAATTGGCACGTCTTGTTCCAATTTAAATTTACAATTTGATTCCCAGTTCCTTGATGTATAAAAGATGTTTGATGCAACGGTTTTGGGTTTACAGCTTTAACCTATGTAGTGGGAGCTAGGAAATAGTTTAACAATTTTATACTTAACCAACTACGAGGAAAGAAATAGAGGGTTACGATTTAGAGTAAACTTTTATACCTTTATTAGTCTATAGTTCCTATTCATATATGTACACTAATGTTATAAAGAGGAATGATTTGATTGTTTTTTTTGTTTGTTTGTTTGCATTGAATAGGCTCCGAAACTACTTGACCGATCTTGCAAATTCTTTCAGCAATGGATAGCTACATCATCAGCGAGTAACATAGGCTATATTTTATCCCCGTACTCCCACGGAAACGGGAACTACGCGGGTGAAACCGTGTGACGTCTGCTATATACTAATAATATTTAAGAGTTTGATGAGTTCGTTTGTATCTGGTCCGATCGAGCCCGGTTGAAATCGTTGGCACTGATTGTGTATTGAGAGGTCAAACTTCCTACAATTGGTTGGGGCGCTTTTAATCGTCATTAATCAATTAAAAGGAAAATATGCAGGCGATTCCGTCAACATGAAACATGTTAAAATCTTATCTTATTAACAACTACTGAATTTAGTTATCATATTTTTGAACTGGCGCGCCCCGAGATTTCACGCGCGTAGATTTAGTTTCATCCTTAATTTCACGGAACCCTAATATTTTTTATAAATAAAAGTAGCCTAAGTTACTCCTTGAAACACCAGCTACCTGCCAGTGAAAGTCTCGTTAAAATCGGTCCAGCCGTTTCGGAGATTACCCGGAACAAACAGACAGACAGACAGTCAGAAAATTTTTAAAACTTGGTGTTTTAATGTCTGTACCGTGTATACTTTCATTATATGCATTTAGTGAAAAACTGTTATTTTGGAATTGCAAACAGACACATACATTTTACTTATCTGCATAGATATAGATTATTTACGCGCCATTATCAAACATTTAGCAAAATCTTTAAAGAAAGTATCTATCCCACCAACCACTTGGAAATTAACCAACCATTTACACCCCCTTGCGTTACGTTAAACGTAAAAGGAGTGGAATTAATACCGTAATTAGAAGTGGCAGTAACAGACACTCAACTAATTCCTCACCTGACTGCACCCTTTTAAGGCAAACTGGTGAATTTTTAATTGTACCTTTTAGCTGAGAATCTGTTACACCAAGTACGATTACCAGAGATTTGGATCAAAGGTTTAGGAAGAGGTTTTCGTTCTTGATGATCAAGGTAACTTAATCAAGCATGTTAATTAATTATCAGTAGTTATTAAGTTGATACTGATTCTTTATATGAAGCAACTAGCTGCGCCCCACGGATACTTAATTACTTTACTTACTTAATTTCACAGAGCTCTTATTCATTTTTAAATTAGTTAGCCTTAGTTACTCATTGTCACATCAGCTATCTGCCAGTGTAAGTGCCGTTAAAATCAGTCCAGTCGTTTCAGAGATTAGCGGACAGAATAAACGGACAGAGATAAAATATTTAAAAAAATATAAAAAAATTCTTTATTATATTTTTATTTATTTCAGTACCCTATATATTAATATATGCATTTAGTGAAAACTGTTAGGTAATTCGAAATTACAAACTAACACTTTTATCTGTAAAGATTTACGTGCATATCTCATGAAAGCAATCGGTGTACTTACAATCAGCATAAGAGCAAATCAGATTCTACAGTTGGAATAGCGCTTCCTAATATTTTAATTTTCTTGAAAAGAACCGTTTTGGCGATGGGTTTGAGCAGTCGCCTGCTACGCAAGTCACCAATGAGTTTTTCTAAATACGGTGAAGGAAAACATGGCTAGGAAACCTGCATGTCTGAGAAGTAATTCAAAGACGTATGTATAATGTCTGAGACGGCGATAGACTCACCGTCTGTCACGTTGGCAATTAATCATCTTGTGTGAAAGCGGGTGTTGTTACTACAAGACCTCTGCCTACCCCTTAGGGGAATACAGGCGTGAGCATATGTATGTTAATATCTTTCTGAAGGCAACAAAGTAGGTATTACTATTTAGTACTGCAATCATAATATTATGGTGGATATTTCTTTCCTTAACAAAATGTGTTCCATTTCGTGAGCATCGTTTAATATGAAAATACGATGGGTATAATAAACAGTCTGTCCCGCGGATGCAACTCATCGTAATGCACCTATCAGGGAACGTCATTCGTTCCCGGGCCATTTGCGGAATGCTCACTAGAGGCGCGGCTGGTTAAAGGGAAAACAGCGATCTAGCGATGGAAAGCTGTGAAAATATTAACTACTAGCGGACGTCACACGGTTTCACCCGTGTAGTTCCCGTTCCCGTGAGAGTACAGGGATAAAACATAGCCTATGTTACTCGCTGATGATGTAGCTATCCATTGCTGAAAGAATTTTTAAGATCGGTCAAGTTGTTTTGGAGCCTATTTAATGCAAACAAACAAAAAAACAATCAAATCTCTTTATAATATTAGTGTAGATTTCCTAAAAATATTGCCATTTAAAATAAATATATGTTTGTAATATGTTTTAATCATCATATCCCTTATGGGTTGAACGCCAACAATGTATCAGATTGTTGGGGTCAGTACTTGATTCAACCCGATGTGGATGATCATTTTACTTAAAATCTTAATACATAACAGAAATAAATAAAATGTATTTTTTTTTGTCGCCAATTTCAAACAGGATGCACAATGTTTAAACAATGTTTTGTAATAGATGCTAGTTTTTATTTAAAACAACTTTGACTTCCAAAGGTGAGAGCAAAGAAGAGGAAAACCGAAAAAAAAATTATATATAAAAAAAAAAAACAGATGCAGGAAAGTATGAAGCGCTTAAATCGCTTCAAAGTAGAGTGTAGAAACGCGAACAGCGATTGCATTCATCACCTAGATACACGTGCGGTGTCCATATTTTAGGATTCACTGAAGACAAGTGCTTTGATAGTGAGGCGCGCTTTCTGTGCACCTTTTTAACCGACTTAAAAAAGAAGGCGGTTATTAATTCGATATAATGTTTAAGAGATGCGTTTTCTTAAAAATGAGCAAACCAGTTCAGAAGGCTTCATACCCCTTATATTGTTTTTTCAAATGGCGTATTGCTGCTCGTTTTTACCTAAATATAAAGTTGATTACCTAAATATTGTTTGATTTTATTGGGAGATACAACTAGGAAAATTAAAAATAAAATAATCGTCAGATTTCTTCTAAAAAAATTTAACCCATTTCTTCTTATCCAAATCCATAGTCACTCTACATCGTACGATAAACGTAGAACGCGGTACAACGAATGGCCGATTTATAATAACAAGTGACGGTGCATTATAGCGAGCGAATTTGCACAATTCTAGTCCACGGGCGTGGACTGAACCACACCTACCGGTAATATTGCATGGAGCTATTTATCAACGGAATAAATAATGGTATTTGCTTAAAACTGTTACCTTCCGCTTATTGGTATTTGCTTAAAACTGTTACCTTCCCCTTATTTAAGGGTTAGCGAATAAAATATTTAAAGGTTTGTTATTCCATGAAAGCTTTAGAAGAATCTTTTTATTGTACTTCAATGGTGGTCGGTAATATAATTCCTCAGATCAATTGTATCAAGAGCATAAATACTTTAATTGTATTTTATTTATTTAATTGTAGAGAGGAGCTCGTGGCACAGTTGCTATTGCGCATATCATTCGATCAGCAACCAAGCAACCATACGCCTAGCCAGTAGTTGGATGGGTGACCGTCCGAGTTCCCTCCGTGCCTCGGAGAGCACGTTAAGCCGTCGGTCCCGGTTGCCAATTTAACATCTTTGGATATCGTTACAGGTCAGTCGGAGTCCTAAAAATTATCTGACA
This sequence comes from Watsonalla cultraria, assembly GCA_964035505.1. Taxonomy (NCBI): domain Eukaryota; kingdom Metazoa; phylum Arthropoda; class Insecta; order Lepidoptera; family Drepanidae; genus Watsonalla; species Watsonalla cultraria. The sequence continues at coordinate 7,706,843 of OZ037730.1, forward strand.
ACTGGTTTAACCCAGATCACAGATTTTCCTCCTAAATGGGGTTGCAAAGGTCAGATGGCAGTCGCTTCGTATAAAAATCGGGTGATCAGCCACATCGGGTTGAATCAAGTGCCGACCCCAACAATGTATGGGATAAGGCCAGGGAAATTAAATACTTTATTTATTTATTTATTTATTTATTTATTTATTAAATTTGGACTTCCAACAAGGAATACATAATTACAAGCTTAAAGCTAATTATACAAAAAGGTCTCAATATGTATGTTTCCTCAATTAAAGGAAATCACAGCATGCATTAATATATTACTACTTAACATAACGATATTGTTTACTACATTTATCAAAATCTACATTCTGTGGTTCAACTTGACAGTTTCGCAATAATACCATTTTTAAAATCTCTCAAACTGTTATTGAAAAGGTCTATGTTTCCAGAGCCGATGGATATGTCATTGTATATTTTAGACATTCTTGCAACCGGTGAATGTTTTGCAAGGTTGGTTCGACATCTGGGGACATCGAGGAGCGGTCGGGGATGTCGCGGTACTTTGTGCGGTACTTTGATGCTAAACTTAGAGAGCAGGTCTGGACACTCGATACCATTATTAAATAATTTATATAAGAATGTTAGGTCTGATACAGTGCGACGCGATTCGAGAGAAGTAAGCTTGAAGTGTACAAGTTTTTGATTGTATGAATTTATAGGATGCCGTACTTTGAATCGGAAGGCTAGTTGACGAATAAGTTTCTTCTGTACCCTCTCGATCTTGTTAATATGCACTTGGTATATTGGATTCCAGGTTGTACTGCAGTACTCCAACCGACTACGAACATAACTATTATACAATAAAATAGTAGTTGAGGGTTTCCTGAATTCCTTTGACATTCGAAGCACAAACCCAAGGGATCGATATGCACTCGCGAGTACGCCATCGACATGGTCTGTAAAACGTAGGTGGCTGTCGATATTAACTCCCAAGTCGCGGATTAAATTAACTTCTTTTAATATAGTTCCTTGTATATTATATACTGTTTGTATTTTAGAGTTCTTCCGAGTGAATTTGATATGATAGCATTTTTCGCAATTTAAGTTCATTTTATTTAATACACACCATTCGTTTAAGTTGTCAATGTCGGACTGAAGTAATTGAGACTTTAATTGTATTCGCTTAATATCTATTACCTTAGACTTATTTAAATATAAGCAACGTCTAATAGTTTGATCTCAAAGTTGCCTAAAAAAAACGTAACCAACACCAAGAATATCGCGCTTTCCGTACCTTACAAACGACATATTTTTTTTTATTTTTTTTTTACCCTGACTAACAAAGAAACGTATAGATTTTCTATCACTTTGCAAATAATATTAGACTTTTAATTCAAATTATGATGGCCACCCCACACGGGGTGGACAGACGTGAAAACAAAATGACAGTGCATTATAACGAGGGAATTTGCACTTTTGCACTATTCACATCAACGGGTGTGGCTGACGGGCGCTCCTACAAGCACTAATGTTTGAGAAACGTATTAACGATAGCTCTATTTGTTTTCATTTGAGACTGACAACCTGTACCGCAAGTTATAGATCTTAACACGTTTGTTTTGTTGTGTGGCTCAAAATCTGTAGAGCAAGAGCCCACGACTGCCAGATTTTCGTTATTTTATAAAAGGTGAAAGTTTGTCTGTGTTTGTATCCAACACAGGTAAGAACGACCCGCGACTATAGAGTTTGGGTTGTGGTTACTTGGGCAGCTATCAGCTAGTAAAGGTGTATAAATTTGTACCTTAATTTCCTTATAGTATAAAGTTATTGTTTTTTATATTTTCCTCAGAATATCTTTACAAATCACTTTATCCATTGCCGGACACTTTTCACAGTTCATTCCCCTTGCCAGACACCCCTAAACTATAATACATTTTAAGTAATTATACATTTCTTATAATAGAAAAGCTGAATTTTATGTATATTACTTAGGGACATATAAGAATATGTTACCTCAATAGCCAGACAGTTTAAATGGTCTTTACGTGCCCCAAGTATATGTTTTGACACGTTCGAATGTCGTCGCTTAACCTTGCGTTTGCGCTTTTTTTGTAAGGAGATGTAAATCTTCCTACACTCGCCGCTTGGGGCGCTTTTTAACGTTCTCATACAAAATGAGGAAAAAACATAGGCGATGTTGTCAATGTAAAAACATATTAAAACCTATACTATGCATATGATATGACTAGCTGTGCCCTGCGGTTTCACCTGCATAGATTTAGTTTCATCCTTATGGTTGCGGAACCCAAATATTTTTAATAAATAAAAGTAGCCTAAGTTACTCCTTGAAACATCAGCTACCTACCAGCGAAAGTCCCGTTAAAATCCGTCCAGCCGTTTCGGAGATTACCCGGAACACACAGACAGACAGACAGACAGACAGACAGACGGACAGACAGACAGAGAAAATTTTTAAAACTTGGTTTTTCGGTGTCAGTAGCGTGTACACTTTCATATGCATTTAGTGAAAAGCTGTTATTTTGGAATTAGAAACAGACATTTCAATTTTATTTATCTGTATAGATGTATAGATTTATTCACAGTTTACACAAATTACAGTGAGTAAATTTTAAATACTTTTAAAGTGTCACGCAAACGTTATAATTTCCAAAAAATGGTATGGATACCATACTTCCATACTTAGGTTGCTTATACATATGCTCACGTCGTCCCAGAAGAGTTCCCGAAGAGGTAAGCAGGAGTGTTGGAGCAACATCACCCACATTCCACTGAATATGATTAAGTGCCAACGTGACAGAAGTTACTTACGTAGCTTATATATTTTATACCTTATAAATTATTTTAATTAACGGTTTAATTGCCACCAAGGAAGAAACGAACGTATACTATCGATACCAATATCAAATTCAATCAGAGGCCGAACATTGCCACAGAGTAATAATGTGGAGTCCCCTAGTCTTCTGATTGAGACAGAGGCCGGTCGTGTCGGATGCATGTCGTAACATCTCGGAAAATGTCGTAAAACTTTACGAACTACCGCCCTCTTGGAACTATCGGTGACAATCATCTTCGGTGCAGAGTAGAAAGTCATGCAGAGAGATTATATGATTAAAATAAATCTTATTTAGCACGAATGTCATTTATTTCGTCTGAAAATAGAGTCTAATCTGGTTCTGGATTCCTTTAATAAATATTCTAAAATGAACTTTAAATACAAACTACATAGAATGGAACATGTCCGTTGAGAATGTTGAGATCCATATTTTGAGTCGGTCTGATTTTAAATGGTGTGTATTTAAAAGATATAAAAAAGTTGATAAACACAATACGTGTGTGTTTACATGTGTTTCTTTGTCTGTGTGTGTCATATATAGTAAGTTCACAGCCTTCTTAGACACTAAAAAAACGACTAAACTTAACAAGATTTACATTAGTTAATAACATCATAATAAAGCTAATAATATTTAATTTAGTGTAACTATTACTTAATGCAACAACTTATTTATTTTAGTTGCATCCTAGTTTTAAATCCTATTATTTAAACACTAACGAAATATCATTATAATAGCGGATCTCAGTATATGACTTTGGGTTCTGTCAAATTTTATTATTTCGTAGACAATATCTTTATCATCGCGGATTCTCCAATCCTCCCCTACTCTACGTACGTAGTGCAGAGATTTCAATAAACTAAATCGGACCCCTGATTGCAGCGTTTCAACGGAACATATCTTTGTTAAATGACACACAGACGTCTTGCTATCAACGTTTATATGTAGCTATGATATTATGCCACTGTTGGATGAAGCTTTTGATTTGAGATAAGGAAGCGTAGGTGTGGGTGGGGTTTCTTTTGAAGTAAATATGTCGGTGTTTGGTTTTATCGATTTTGATTTATGAATTTTATTGTAAGGACGCTTCTCCAAATGTTTAGAAGCTAATAACGGAGTCACAATAACATTATTAGCAGGGCCTGAAGCAATGAGTTTTTCTAAAAAAACTTATGTGATTTCACACCACGTACTTTACGGTGAAGGAAAACATTCTGAGGAAACCTGCGCATGTGTGAGAAGTAATTTGAAGACGTATGTATAGTGCCTAAGACGGCGATAGACTCACTATCTATCACGTTGTCACTTAATCATCTTCGGTTAAAGGTGGGTGTTGTTATTACAACACCTCTGCCTACGTCTTCGGGGAATACCAGCGTGTGCATTATGTATATAATATTTTAAAAAACTTAATTGTATCATATTATAGTTCGAAGCACAATTCATAAGTCATTGAATTTCTTCTCAGAAACATACAGGTTTCCTCACTATGTTTTCCTTCACCGTTGCACTACTAGTATGACATAGCTTTATCTTTAACTTAATGAATACTTTTACAATGTTATAAAATTCAGCTCTTAATATCCTTTTAATTACTTTATAAATATCTACAAAGCAACAAGGTTGATAAATAAATTTAAAAGGGTTGCACTGACCTTCTCCGGTATTTCACAACTCGCAGTTAATGAGGCAACCTTAGATGTTGACGTTAACTACTCGTGAAAGGCTTTGATTAATTACTTGCATTTTTGTTTTATTACCCCGATGCTTTATAAGGTTTTCATTTTAATTTTACGAGATTGATTAGTGTGGAGGAAGCTAGAGGTAGATTACTCTTTGCTTGAAAAGGATACAATCGACGTTGTTTTAAGTGAATACCTACCAAATAAATTCTATGAACTGATGCGTTTTACTTCGAAAGTATTCAACATAAAATCCACCAATAAAATCCGACTTTGAAAATTGTTTAAAAGATAAAAATACTAAGGTCCAATTTTATTTTTCGTTATACAAAAATGCATAAATTATAGATACATCATGATTGATTGCAATGTATCATTTAAAATTAAAAAAAATCGTGGTGACCGAGTGAAGTGAGTCGCCTGTTACGCATACGGCGCAAGTTCACATCCCAGTGATTTGATGAACCCACCAATTGTCACAGTGTAGGTACAGTAATTTAAATTCAAATATCTGTTTGTAAATTCATATGAACGGCTTTAATTATACACGAAATCCATATGGAAATACGGTAGGCACATTAAAAAAATAAAAGAAATATAAAAAAAAATCGTTGCCTGTCTGTCTGTATAATGAGTACACGTGTGTTTCTAAATGACTCAAATAGTTTTTTTGGCAACACCACTTTAAGACCACAAATATCTTGGTCAAGATTTGTTTCTAAAACCTTAAAACCTAAATATATTTGAGTATAGCGTATTCTCAAAACCCTTTAATATAATTTTGGCTTATAACCAGAACAAATGCATAATTTCCGCATTTATTATCCACGTTACGGCCAACGCTAATAAACTCCCGATTTGAGATTTATATTAAAATTCAAAGGGAGAGAACTCGTGAATGAAGATTTTCATAGGATGCATTAAAATCTGTTTCTATCCTTCCCACTTTGAGGGTGTGGTGCAAGTTATGAACTACGAGAGGGTAATGCCCTTCTAGGCAGTATACTAATCACTGCTATGTTAGAAATAACATAGAATAAAATTATATATTCGTTGAAAAACGGTAAGTTACATTGTTTGTTCTGCCTGTCTGTTGGGTCCGGTTCCAGCTAATGTCCAAAACCGATGGACCGATTTTAACGGGACTTTCACTGGCAGATAGCTTATATCACACACATATATAACACTTTACATGATGATTCCGTGAAATTGATGAAATTAAGCCTACGCGGTTGAAGCCGCAGGGCACAGCTAGTTCAAAATAATATTTGGTTTGGATAGGTACAGGGGCCCAAGCATGAGCTTTTATTGCAATGATAGTTCAGCTGTGTGACATTGATAGATGTATACATGTCATACACACCTGTCTCATTATACGAGTCAAAAAATCATGGCAATAAGAGCTAGTGGCCCTACCATGACCTCTTATTGGCATGATAGTTTAACTCTTATTATGAGACAGATGTATATGACGTGTATAAGTCTGTCACTGTCACACAGTGGAACTATGATGGCAATAAGAGCTTGTGGTAAGGTCCCAGGAAGCTTAATCGTTGAAAGTGTATCACTTGTACCACTAGACCTGTCCGCTGGGACGGCAATAACAAGTCCATAAACCGTTTTTACTGCCTTTGTTCAAGTAAATGTATGTAGGTTTTGACTTTTTAAACAATGACCGTATTTTTGGACGTCCCACAGAATAATTCTTAAGTTGTTTTTGAATGGACGTTGAGAAAATAAAGTTTGGAATTTGTAAGGAATCCACAGTCTCCATCATTCTTAGCCACAATAGATTTGGCATAGAGTTAAGACACTAATGTGCTTTACTACGATAGTACTCAAAGAAAAATGCACCTTTAGTTCACACTTTAAAATTGATTTTAAAATATTCTTTTTTAGATTATTTTTATTTTCCTTCATATCAATACTACTAGGGGCCCAACCATGAGCTCTTATTGCAATGTTAATTCAGTTGTGCGACAGTGACAGATGTATGCACGTCACATACATCTGTCTCATAAATGAGTGAAACTATCATGGCAATAAGAGCTCATGGTGAGGCCCCAGCACAAAAATATATACATCATGATTTATTTGAGAGACTTATTAAAATTTGGAAGAGGGCGGCCGAGTGATCTCAAATCAAATCAAATCAAAAAGTTTTATTCAACATAAAGGACACTTGGAACACTTATTGAACGTCATTTCTCTTACGCTAACTTAAGTTAATTTACTACCGTTTCCAAATCTAAGCCTGTCAGGAGAAGAAACGGCGAATCAAACTCCCCAAATCTGAATAGAGCTGTTTTTTATTGTAGTCGCCAAAGTACTTAGTTGAATTAATTCTCATAATCCCATTTTTTGGTAAACTGGTTTAAGTGTGTTAGTTATGTGTCTGGTCTGGTAACTGGGTCAGTAAATTAGGTTAAATCATGTGTCACGGTGGTCTACAAATTACTTAATGTGGTCAGAGACACTACATTATTCCATTGAGGTCGGAAATACTGCCCACGCGCAGGTCACCTCATTTAGTCTTTATTTTATGAGTAGAACTTGGAAAGTATTAGACAGAGCGAAATATTATTTGTTAAGGCTTCTTCGTTAACGAATAATAATAATGAGCAGACATGATCGATATTTGAAAATAAGAAACATCCTTGAAATAAAAATAAACCTCAAACAAACTTAAAAAGTTTGTATAAATAATAGTTTCATTGAGATTTCAGATGACACTAAAGGAGTATTCTGTTAGTGGCAACTCATCATATTCCTGGCCTTATCCCATATAGTTGGTTGGAGTCAGCACTTTATTTAAGCTGATGTTGCTGATCACCTGATTTTTATACGAAGCGCCTGCCATCTGACCTTCGTAATCCCTCTTTTAAGAAAAATCGGCTATCTGGGCTAAATCAGTTGCCAGACTTTCTTAAGCCTCTGACTGACATGTAACGATTGCCAAAGAAGTAAATTTGGCAACCGAGACCGACGGCTTAACGTGCCCATTACAACCCGTACAACTAGTACACAATATTTTTTAATTTCGAATACTCAATTATCAGGATTGATCCTCACTTGTAAGTAAATAGAGTTTTTGAGTTTAAATTTTGGGTACAAATAATGTTGACCTCTTTAATACCTTCGTTTCTTAGTATAGTGTCCTGTCTGCACGCTCACATCTCTATATCAAAACTAACAAAGAACATCTAACACTCAAAAATTCACACTCCATCTCAACACTTGTGACAAAATGTACCGCACATTTGTTCTGCTTTTTATCATAATCCTGTCAAAGTCTGAAGGTGTGAAGAATAGTACAAAATGTGATGGTTTTCAAGCCAACTTCAACTTGAAGAAAGTGATTGGTCCGTGGTTTGTGGTCGCCGTTATACCAAAGACACCATTTCCTGATAAGGATATCATTTGCTACAATGTCGAGTTTAGTGAGACTGACGAGGTATATATTTATTTTAAACTAGCTGTGCCCCGCGGTTTCACCCGCGTAGATTTAGTTTCATCCTTATTGTCGCAGAACCCTAATAGTTCAAAAAAATTAAAGTAGCCTAAGTTACTCCTTGAAACATCAGCTACCTACCAGTGAAAGTTCGTCCCGTTAAAATCCGTCCAGCCGTTTCAGAGATTACCCGAAACAAACAGACATTCAGATAAAAAAATTAAAACTTGTTTTTATGGTTAGTATCGTGTATACTTTTTTATTTGCATATGCATTTAGTGAAAAGCTGTTATTTTGGAATTACAAACAGACACTTCAATTTTATTTATGTGTATAGATGTATAGATATAGATGATACAAAATAATTATATTTTGAACCAAGTAGTTTGAGTCACCTGCTGCGTTATTCGGTAAGGAATTTCGACTGACGTAAACTCGAGGCGATTTATATATCATTAGAAATTAGTGCAAGGAGCAGTGGTGACCGTGAGAAGTCGGCTGCATCGTAAGCGACGCAAATTAGAATCTCAGTGGGGCCTGTACCAATGAGTTTTTCTAAAGACTTATTAGCAGTGATTTCACACCACATGCTTAACGGTGAAGGAAAACATCGCGAGGAAACCTGCATATGTCTGAGAAGTAATTGAAACACGTGTGGACGGCTGGCTTAGAGAGAAGTCTATCAACGAATTTTCTTGATAAGTTGAGGCGAAGGTGAGATGGTAAACTAAAAAAACCTTTTGGAAACTTTGAATAAAGACGATGGGTGGAATAATGCGGCGATAATGTACCAGGTAATATTAACCATAAATCTAATTCTTTTTTTCAGGCTGGTCTCAGATGGCTGATGAATAAAACAGTGAACACATCAGCGCAGCAAAATGGTAATAATACCCAAAGTGTTGTGATCAGACAGAGATACTACTCCGACCATACATTGGATGTATGGTCTAAATCTGTGGAAGGTATCAATGGGTGCTTCCATCAATTGCTGTCTTTGGACATCGTTAAAAATAAATTTAGTAAGTTATTTTCCATTGTTTTTTAGCGCGTGTTTATATTGTATCCACGTATTTATATTGTAACTAGCTGTGCCCCGCGGTTTCATCCATGTAGATTTACTTTCATGCTTTATTTCGTGGAACCCTAATATTTTTTCTAAATAAAATTACCCTATGTCTGCAAATGAAAGTCACGTCAAAATCGCTCCAGCCAAAATCGTTCACGCGTGATGGCGTGACCAATGGAAATAGGGATGCATTTATATAAATCTATACAGATAAATAAAATTGAAGTGTCTGTTTGTAATTCCAAAATAACAGCTTTTCACTAAATGCATATGAATGTATACACGTATATACTGACACAAAAAAACCAAGTTTTAAAAATTTTCTCCGTCTGTCTGTCTGTCTGTCTGTCTGTCTGTTTGTTCCGGGTAATCTCTGAAACGGCTGGACGGATTTTAACGGGACTTTCACTGGTAGGTAGCTGATGTTTCAAGGAGTAACTTAGTCTACATTTATTTATTAAAAATATTAGGGTTCCGCGACAATAAGGATGAAACTAAATCTACGCGGGTGAAACCGCGGGGCACAGCTAGTATATAGATAAAGACTACCTTACGTCCGTCTACGAAGTCAAAACTCCGTTTTAAGCAGTGAAATCGGTTCAACAATTTAGCCGTAAAAATCACGAGAGACACTTTCGCAATTATCACATTAGTATACCTTCTTGCTTACAGATGAAGCTTTAACCAAGACAGCAATGATGCAACTGCATTTTTTAGAAGATAATTCAGAGACATTCCTGATACAAATGCTGTGGGGCAAGATGATATCTGCTGTCATTTACAAGAAGGAAAAGGTAAGAGAGAAAGATGCAGAAGAGACAGAGGAGTAAGGGAGTTATTACAAAACATAGACTGGGATGGTCCTTGTTTTAAAGTAATTCCATCTCGTTCTGTGATACGGATTTTAATGGGATAAACGTCATTTTACTCCGAGTTTAATTTAAACTATGTTTTGAAATAAGCTGTAGGGAACAAAGGGATCAGTAGGTCTAAAAAGGCCACTTGGTAGAATCATAATGTGATCAGATATGATTCATCATAGAAGTGATAAAATGGTCACTTAGGTGCAATTCATATTATAATTCACGAATGATTAATATTTCGCAATTCACCGGTTTGATACTTTCCTATGAAGATATGAATTGCTTTTTTGACAGCAGAATCATAAAAAGTTAGCTATGGACTAACATCTACAATTATTGTAATCATTCGTGAATCATAAATATGAATTGCACCTAAGTGACCATTTTGTCATTTCGATGATGAATCATATTCGGATCACATTATGATTCTCCCAAAGTGGCGTTTTTCAACACAATTTGACAATGATAATGTTTGATGTCTCATAATAGGGACACTCATTGAGGATCCAAAAGAACGTGACACGAATCCTTTTTTCTTTTTTCCCAGAATACAACTCAAGATCAGTTGAAGCCAGCGTTTGAGCTAATAACAAAGCTACGAGGTCCTCAACGTCTCCCCAGAATCTGTAAAGATCGCATCAAAGACCTGCCTCTGGTCTGAATGAAATATTATTGAAAATAAGTAATAAATAAATTACACAGAAAAAAAAATTACTGTTTTTTTGTGTGATTTCATTATGGCAAGGATGGTTAGTTTGTGAGAAGATGTATGTAATTTTTTTTTCTAATATAATATTCGGATATGAACATTGATAAAAATAGCATTACGTTGCACCGTGCATCAACTAAACCTGATAAATAATACTTAGATATACATCGAATTACAACCACATTTCGCCAGTATGTTTATGTCCCCATGTTCTAGGGGACTAGGCAATTGCCATTAACCGGGCACTAATCCAGACTTACCAATAACAATGTGTCCTACCTGCGGATCGAACACAAGATCGTGTTCTGCAGTAGCATTCGGGATCACTAGACCAACGAGCCAGAAATATGGGTGTCCTATAAGTACACCTGTGCTTACTCCTTCGCATTTTCGCAAGAAGTCTACCCATCGATTAAATCAGATATACCTTTTAGAACAGCACGTAATTGGCAACAAACAATTTGTTATCTAGCATCGATACAAACGGCAATAGATTGTTGTTTTAAAAGCATAATATTTACGATCTCACCGCTGGTCGGCGGATAACAAACTACGCGCTCTCACGCCACCATATACCGACACGAGACCGCTAGGAAACGCCAATAAAGCAAAATAAAGTTGCCTCATAGACTAACTACGCAAAGAAGAAACGACCTTATGTAGTCTTCATTTGTTAAGTCGTAATTAGATATTATTAAAAAAAAATACTGACCGTAAATCAGCGACAGTTGAAAAAGTCAAGACAAGTGATTATATATTTTATGTACTAGCGGACCTGACAGACGTCCTGTATATCGACTGCAGCGCCATCTGCCGGGCAGATTTGTGAATCTAAACTGTACACGGTGCCACCAAAATACAACGAAATCGGTACAGCCGTTTAGAAGTTCAGTGACATACACACATACGTAGAGATTTATATATATATATAAAGATAGATTTATGTATATTAGATGAGATAAAGTGATTTCGTCGTGAAATGCCCTGGATGCCCCTGGAAATGTGAGTGACAATGAGCGGCGCTGGGCACTTTCCATCGGGTTCCTCTTATATGTAATAAAAAATAAAAACTTATTACATAAATTAGAGAAATTAATTGTTTTATCAATTCTCCTTTGAAACTTAGTCTTTGAGAGTATTTGGTAATCTTTACGCCAGTTCGTGAGGGTACCTTATTAAATAAATACTGAGAAAAAATACACAAGTAAAATTTGTTTATTTGCTTCTTGTAATTACTAGTAGCTACAATACTAGGAACAGTAATAACTAGAAATTTAGCTACCCACCCAACAGTTAGTTTACTAAGGCACTTCAGATTGAAATGAAATGCCCCCGATCACGAAACATAATTATCATACTATTTTATACTTACACGAGTATGCAAGGATCGTAATATATGACAAACGGTGGTCCGTACCTCCAAGGGATACAGGCGTGAGCGTATGTATCTATATCTATACAGATAAATAAAATTGAAGTGTCTGTTTGTAATTCCAAAATAACAGCTTTTCACTAAATGCATATGAAAGTATACACGCTACTGACACTAAAAAACCAAGATTTAAAATGTTTATCTGTCTGCCTGTTTGTTCCGGGTAATCTCTGCAACGGCTGGACGGATTTTAACAGGACTTTCACTGGTAGGTAGCTGATGTTTCAAGGAGTAACTTAGGCTAATATTATTAATAAAAAATATTAGGGTTTCGCGACAATAAGGATGAAACTAAATCTACGCGGGTGAAACCGCTGGGCACAGCTGGTGTATTGAAACATTTTAAGCATAAAAAGTATGTGCGATCTAATTATTGCTTCTTTATGATTAAAAACTCTTGGCAATTAACACATTCCATGACAATTCATAATGAGTGTCAAATCAATATAAAGGACAAATGCTTTGTTTCTAAATACATATTTTTATTAGGTGGAACTCGAACCCACGACCTACAAAGTGAGGGTGCAGTTCGCCTTGTCAATTGAGCTACTCTTGTCTTTTAGCGTAAAGGATTCCAGGGTCTGTAGACAAAGTAACATTATCCTCACGCTTCGCTAGTGGAAACGATACAAAATGCACGGGAATGACATGTGACTAATTTATGTAATTTCCATACATTTGTTATCGTTTCTATTAGCGTAAGCGCGGGATAATGTTCTAGATCTATTCTAGAAGAGAATAATGAATCTAGATCTACAGCTCGGAAAGGGATCGTAGCCGTAATTCCATACCTATTATTTGTGAAAAAATTAAATTATTTACTTAAATCTTAGAAAATCTCACTAGCTCAGACCGATCGTCATCGAACTACCCTGACGTGTGACTAGATAAACTCCTAAATTTATTGGTCGGATTTTTTTTTTGAATTGAGTACAGGCCTAACTGCAACACATGTCCAATCAAAAGCTTCCATGTAATACATGTATGTATGTATGTAGATGGCTGGACAGAGCATCAGGTGTGGGACAGAGTCAGTGATTGATTTCACATTGCATTGGGCTACAACTCAACTACTACAAATGAATAAAATATGTCCTTTATACAGGTCGCTGAGAGAACCAAAAGACTGGTTCTTGCCAAATTGATTTGCTTCTGATTCTAGGTCAACAAGAAGTAAATATTTGCACGCAGTTTCACCCTTGTAGTTCCCGTTCCCGTGGGAGTACGGGGATAAAATATAGCTTATGCTACTCGCAGGTGATGTAGCTATCCATTGCTGATAGAATTTTCAAGATTAGTTAAGTAGTTTCGGAGCCTATTTAATGCAAACAAGAAACAAAAAAACAGTCAAATCTTACCTCTTTATCATAGTGTAGACTAAATCAACATACCATGAGACATATTAGAAGAGGTTCTATAAAAGAAAATCTTTTAGGAAACTTGAAACAAACCCTTCTCAAATATCCGCAAAAGAACCAATAAAACAAAATCACCTTATCACTTTAAACAGAACAATTTCATAGAGCCGACACCCCCTGTATACGTGACTGGCATGACGAGCTGAGTCCGCTGAAACAGAGGGTGTTCCAGTTGGCTCGTTTTATGTCTATCGTATTGGGAGGGTGACAGAATATGGTATTGGAAGGTATTGGTTGTATGTGTGTTGTTAAAATGTGTAAAATTGCTTTAATTTATACATACTTATATACATATACATACTGATATATAAAATTGAAGTGTCTGTTTGTAATTCCAAAATAACAGTTTTTCTCTCAATGCATATGAGTGTATATATACGATACTGACATTAAAACACAATTTTTTTTCTGTCTGTTTGTTCCGGATAATATTTGAAGCGGCTGAACCATTTGAATGGGACTTTCACTGGCAGGTAGCTGATGTTTCCAGGAATAACTTAGGCTTTTATTTATTAAAAAATTGGGGTTCCTAGAATTAAGCTTGAAACTAAACACGGGTGAAACCGCGGGGCACAGCTAGTTTTAAACTAAGTTACATCGCGTTATGGCATTTATGAAATGTCGAATTCTCAAAGTCATAATTTTTTAAAATTTCAGTCCGGGAAGTAAGTTATTCGTTGAAACCATATACACAGTACATGCATATACTCACGCCTGTTTTCCCCGAAGGGCAGAGGTGTTGTAATAACAACACCCACTTTTCACACAATATGGTTAAGTGCGAACGGGGCTGATGGTGACACTATTGCCGTCTCAGGCACTATACATACGTCTTTTAAATTACTTCTCAGACATATGCAGCTTTTCTACTCCGTAAAGCACATGGTATTAGCAGATAAGTTTTTCGAAAAACTCTAGTGACATAAAATGTGTAATGTGTTCTTTATGAAAGACGATAATCTACCCCTAAGTGGAAGAAACTTAGGGCTGGGAATATTCTGTGAAACTTCATTCTCTTAGTCGAAAATCACGGGGGCGATGCTGGTGGAAGCTCGCACACAAAAATTCTGTTCCCGGTACCATTACAAAAACAAAACAATGATAAAACCGTAATGACTCAAACACAGGTGTCCTCAGTAGTATTAAGATTCATTTCATTCTACTAAAGACACAAAAGCGTATCGTAAAATTAGAAAAAGTGCCTCGGGGCTTCGCTCTTATCCATTCGAGTGGCCTTTATCACAAAATGAAAACGTTTATAGAAGGGCAGCTTCTTGCAGGCAGAAAACGGTAAAATCTAGATTCAAATTTGACCTAAGCTTAAATCCAGCCCTACGTTGTGTATGTTATACAGCGGAGCAGTGATTTGAAAAGTCAAAAAACGTTTCGAAGAATTCAGAACTGAGAAAAAATAAAAATAATAAACAATTGACGGCAACTTCATACCGAGTGTGTACTATTAGGAACATAACTGCTTCGTAATATTAACTTCATCTTTTGTTTGCGTTTTTGATTATTTTAATAATTACATTTGGCTTAATCCAACAGCAACTTGAAAGCGTCAAACTGGTAAGTGTCCGTCTATGAGCGTGAACAAACTCTGCTCTGGCCTTCGAGTACTTGGGATCTTAATGAAATACCGATTTACTAAAGAGGAAAAAGTTTTTTTATTATGCAGCGAGTCTTAGTATATACGTATACCGGAGAGAATCTCTATAGCGCGATTCACAATATTATTAGCCCCATCTATCGGTATTGTGATACACTACTACTGTAACCTACATACTTGGCTTGTACAGAGCGTACGTTTGTGTTCGCCGACGACTAGGAGCCGACCTTCTTTAGTTAATGTTTTATGTCTTTATGATCCTATTATAAAATGGTCTTTATGGCACGTTTTATTGCGAAGAGACTTTGCGTAATTTCGTCACGGGGCAAAGATGAGATCTCTGTTTGATCGCCCATCAAAAGTTTTAGATTAGTTGGTTATATCGGTCACTGGTAATGTCACGATCTATTAACCGGAAAATTCATAGGAGCTTTAATGTTTTTCAAGAAGTAACTACGGTAGGCAGAGGGTGGTCACAGTGAAGCACGTGATGACATATCACGTGCGGGGGGTGCACGATAGACTAGACTTAGCGACCAGGAGGAACACCGTGGAGTTCAGTCGGTGAGCGTCCAACACAACCGCTGCCCGCACGGCGGTTGGTGTATCTATAGTTGAGTTATTCCAACACCCAATTTTCACCTAAGTGTATGAAGTTTCAGGCAGTCATGGCAGGTTCAAGGTGTACCAATGAATTTTTCTAACTACTTAAGTGCAGCTTTACGGAGAACGAAACAGGTATAGTTTTGTCTAAAAACTAATTAAGTGATGTATTTATAGTATTGTACATTGGAACTGTGTCCATGGGCTTACATTTCTCAAATGATTTATTTTGTTTTTTTTTTAAATTGTATAATATTTTTGAAAAGAGTAATTACTGAGTTTCTTGCCAGGTTCTTCTCAGTAAAAGCAACCTTCCGAACCTGGCGGTAGCATGTATAATCCTGTAAATTGTGTCATTCTGACGATTTGAAAGTGCTTTGTATAAAGTCTAATCGAATAAAGATATTTTTGACTTTTGACTTTTGACTTTTGACCGCATTGGACTCGCCTTCTGTCACGTTGGCACATTATCATATTCGGTGAAATATGTTGTTATTACAACATCTCTGCTACCCTTCGGGGGCCTTTCTGGGATGGCGTGAGAATATTTATTTATTTATTTATTTTATTGTGGGAGGTGGGAGGAGCTCGTGGCACAGTTGCTATTGCGCATATCATTCGATCAGCGAAGTTAAGCAACCATACGCCTAGCCAGTAGTTGGATGGGTCACCGCCCGAGTTCCCTCCGTGCCTCGGAGAGCACGTTAAGCCGTCGGTCCCGGTTGCCAATTTAACATCTTTGGCAATCGTTACAGGTCTGTCGGAGGCCTAAAAATAATCTGACAACTGGTTTAACCCAAATCACAGATTTTCCTACTAAACGGGGTTGCGAAGGTCAGATGGCAGTCGCTTCGTATAAAAATCAGGTGATCAGCCACATCGGGTTGAATCAAGTGCCGACTCCAACAATGTATGGGATAAGGCCAGGGAGATGATGATTATTTATTTTATTGTAGGTATTGTAGCATTACACATCACATCGCTCTCTTAGCTAACCTTTACAAAAACCCGGAATTCAAACACACCCATCTGTAACCCGCAATTAACACGGTCAGCTGATCACGTGTTACGTGTCCGGTCCGGATTCTTCTTCAGTTTCCGGACGATTTTTCATTAACCGTCCGGCGGCGTGCGATTATTGAAAGTCGGTGATGCGATTAATTAGTCGCAGGGGCCTTTGATTACTCTGATAATTGTTTTCGACGTACCCCGGTCTTCGTATGGGTTGGTAATGATGGGTGAACGGCGGATATGTTTGCACAATTCTATGTTTTATTGCTGTCTGTGTTTACTTAAATTCGTTAAACATGCGATTAAAAATATCGTTCGTACCAAGTAGAATATTATCGACTGGGGCAAAGCAAAAGAAATAAAATTGTTGCCACAAATAAGAATGTTTTCTGCTTTTTTAAAGGTGGTAAACAAATGTGATGTGGTAAATTCCACCTTCAGCATTCATTTAAATTTCGTACATCGAAGCGTATGTTCGTTAGAATTTTATTTTCAAATATTTTTTTTTATTTGAATCAAACGTGTAAGTTCCCACCTTGTCAATGTGACATATGTGACACAGACGTGACAGGTGACAAAATGACAGATGGGAGTTCGACATCACCTCCTACCAAACTTTGAATTTCTTCTCAGACATTCAGGGTTCCTCACATTATTTCCTTCATCATAAAGCACGCGATCATTAGAAAACATGGCATAGATTGCAAGATTAGACCGAAGTTGGTCTAAAATTACGTCCATTGAAATCCGTATTACAAAATGTAATGGAACTCCTTGTAAGCCAAAGGTTATATCTTAGGTAATGTTGTATAATAAGGAGAAATTCGTTTTTGGAAAACTTATAATACAGACCAGGTAGATTGTAGTTTAAGGCCCTCAGTTACCATGGGACATACTTTTTATTGTTATTGTTGTTTATTGACATTGTAGACTGTGTGTTATACAGTCTACAATGTCATAGACTGTGTGTTACACAGTCTACAATGTCATACTATTATTTAAAAAGAGTTTACTAACTCAACAAGAATTAAACTTTATTTCAAACGCAATAAAAGAGTACTTCACAGCAATTTCTTTACACCCGCACTATTGGGGCAATTTTTGTAAGTTTACAAGTTTGTTTTTCGATAGAAAGTTTTAATGATTGGGACACACCTGTGCATTTTTAAACGTGAAAGCGACTTGTGATGCGACAAACTTTATTTCAAAAGCCCGTTTGTTTATTCGAATTAAAATTTTTAAATTTTGAAATTCTCCTTTCGTGATACGGATTTTTAAAGGAATGGACATAGTTTTACTCCGAGTTTGATCAAGGCTTGGTTTAAAATATGTTTTGTGATAAGAAGGTTAAGATCAGACATAGGACATTCAAATAATTAAGCGTACAGTCTCGGGGAAGAAGCTACTACTATAATAATTACTTAAATACAAACTTTAATTGAAGCCCACATAAAATCCCGTGGAAGCAGTCAAGTGGTGATTAATTTAATGTATTTATATTTTTAAACTAGCTGTGCCCCACGGTTTCATCCGCGTAGATTTAGTTTCATCCTTATTGTCGCGGAACCCTAATATTTTTGATAAATAAAAGTAGCCTAAGTTACTTCTTGAAACATCAGCTACCTACCAGTCCCGTTAAAATCCGTCCAGCCGTTACAGAGATTACCCGGAACAAACAGACAGACAGAGAAAATTTTTAAAACTTAGTTTTTTGGTGTCAGTAGCGTATATAATTTCATATGCATTTAGTGAAAAGCTGTTATTTTGGAATTACAAACAGACACTTCAATTTTATTTATCTGTATGTATAGATGTATAGATTATTCATGTTTTTGTTTCGTGTAGGTATGAGAGGACCTTTAAGTAGCTATTTGCGATCTTTGTTAGATCCAATTTAGAGCGGTGCAATGGAGCGAACATTAAATTTAACGCACACTAACCTGATGCTATAAAAGCAAGTTAATCTCAATACACCGATAGCGCTTATTATGTTTAGTGATGTGCAGAGTTTATACGGTGTCGATAAAATACAATATTAGCATAAAATAGTTCTATTTATACATCACATTATTTTGTATTAGCGGAATTTATCCGAATTTTTAAATTTCGTGTGGCATCCAAAGTGATAGGTAATTTTAAAATATGTAGTTTTGATATTGTATGGGAGTCACATATTAATTAACACGACATTTATTTTGCGTGAAGTGACGTATTTATTTTTCTAAATGTTTGGCAATAACCCGAAGAAATGCATCGGCTATTTAATTAATCAACTTTCAAAACTCAAAAAGCTTAATTCTCGCGAATAAAGTCTTAAAAGTATCGATACTCCACTCATCCCACCAGTACATCCTTACCCGGAAATAAAAATCGTAAATGAAGCCATTCGGACTGCGGGTCGGTCTCGGAATGCGATTAACTACCTTCAGAGCATTTACTGTCCTTTTATTTCAGGTACAAATGTTATTTATTTATTTCTTACTATGTGGGGTCATTGACTTTATTGTAAGGACGTTTTATGTGTGCGTAATTCTGAGACTGAATTAATGTAACATTACGAGTTTAGGAGCTAAGTCAAATAGTTTTACCTCTGTGTGTATCGAGCTCTGCCTATTGCAAGTACTAAAATACTTGGGCCAAATTGCCAGAAGGAAAGCAAATAACCTAGAAAGGCTCACTGGAAGAACAGAGGGCAATCGATTAAGTGGTCGTAGTCCACAAATATGGTCAGACCAGGTCGAACATTTGGCAATACCGGTGAACTCAAACTCAAACTCAAATATATCTTTATTCGATTAGACTTTATACAGAGTACTTTCAAATCGTCAGAATGACACAATAACACAGGATTATACATGCTACCGCCAGGTTCGGAAGGTTGCTTTTACTGAGAAGAACCTGGCAAGAAACTCAGTAATTACTCTTTTAAAGAATATTATACAGTTTTAAAAATACAAAATAAATCGTTCAAGCAACTATAAGCCCATGGACACAGACGACCAGAACGTCGCATTCCACCATGCCAACGATAGAGGGCGGTGGAGAATATTGAGACAGAGATTGAGAGAGACAGTACTTGCACCGTCACGATCCTCAGCAATGAGATGCCGACAGAAGAGACGTTGTATCGACACGTTTTTATAAGTATTATAAAAGCGAACAGGGGCCTTACCATGAGCTCTTATTGCCATGATAGTTTCACTCATTTATGAGACAGATGTATGTGACGTGCATACATCTGTCACTGTCGCACAACTGAATTATCATTGCAATAAGAGCTCATGGTTGGGCCCCAGGGCTACCATGCGCTCTTATTGCAATGATAGTTCAGTTGTGCGACATTCACAGATGTATACACGTCATATTTATCTGTCTCATAATATGAGACAATACTATCAGTCTAGACACGTACATACGTCCGTAGTATGTGTAGTGCCTGAGACAACGATGGACTCACCACGTAATCTTCTACTATCCTACCCCTTCCTTCTGGTAAGGTGTGAGTTTACGACTCTATATAAACAAAATAAGTCACCGATTTCAGTAAACTTCATTCCAAAAATGCTATTCAAATCCCCTTTTCTTTAAGTCTAGTGAAATAAGAAATAAATTGAATAAACGAAGGTGGTCAGAGGAAATGGATGTAATATGGTTCCTGCCCGGGGTTAATGGGGGTGTAACTTGGTTTACAGGTAAATTGTTAGTATACACACTCTTTATTGCATTTATTTCGTAAATATTGAGAGGAGAGCGAAATCTTGGAATAACTTAAATGCCATTCTAGGAGACGCTACGTATAGAAGCCGCGTTGGGGTTTGATAATAAGTTTTATCCAAACTTATGTACTGTGATTTCACAACACATGCTTTACGGCGAAGGAAAACACTGTGAAGAAACCTGCATATGTCGGAGAACCAATTCAAAGACGTAAGTAGAGTGTTTGAGACCTTCTGTGAAAAGTGGGTGTTGTTATTACAACACCTCTGCCTACCCCTTCGGGGAATACAGGCGTGAGCATATGTATGTATGTGTACTACGTATAGATTTAATAGTATATAATATTGCAGCATATTATTTTGTGATAAGATAGTGTAGCAAGAGTGCTACGTCGTAGCGCGTAGCACTGACGTAGCACCACCGTAGCATCGTACACTACGAAGGTGACAATGATTAATCTGCGTAAAGTTGGTAAGTGTCCCAAGTACAGTTTTGAACGTGTTTTAACGTTGACTAAGTATACCGAATACCTTCGTATTTTCTTAATTTTTTATTTGAATGTAAAAACGCCTTGAGCGGCGAGTGTAGGAAGTTTTTCTTTTCCATACAAAATGAGGAAAATACGTAAAAGACATCGCCAACGTTAAACTGAAAGTACTTTGTATAAAGTCTAATCGAATAAAGATATATTTGAGTTTGAGTTTGAGTTTAGGAAACATGTTAATAGTTATACTTGGGTACGTGATGTTTGGACAACCTATTCGATTATACGCTCAAGAAATTAAACTATCCTTACTTTGAAGAAAAACAAACCTATGCTCACGCCTCCGCAATAAATTCACGAAATGCGTCATACTATTTTCAAAAAAAAAAAAAATATATATATTATTTTGATTGGTAAAAATAATGATAATACAAACAGACTCTTCCACTTCATCCAAACCCATACACATACTTTTAAAGAACAATTTCTGATTCTTTCATTTATTTAATGAATAGCAACCGCGAATGTTATCTTTAAAAACGCCGTCAAAGTCATCTCATTAATTCGGTACCTTTTGAAGAGCGGCTCTGGAGACTTGCTGATCATTCCACAAAAGGCACTCCCGGAGGAAGGAAGGCTTTTACTTCCTATGTAATTGTTTATGTGGATACATCAAACGCGGGTACTGTGACCATATACGAGTATATTGGTGGTACTTAGGATAACTTATTCAACGTGCAAATTAAGATACGTAAGATTTATAGCACTATTAAATAAAGTCGGTATTTTTGCTATCAAAGCATTTTAGATTTTTATAATTACAATATTAAGTTCATTAGTATATTATTATGTATAAGAGTTTTTTGTTGATGCTTTAATGAAACGATACAAGTCGCAATCAAAACTATATACATTTATTTATAACTTTTTTCATAATATCATAATAAGTCTTTCACTTAAAAATAGTGTTTCGGCTTTTAAGTAATTATTCACTTGCGCCAAAATGCCCGCTCTTCTGCATCTACAGAAAATTACAAAAAGTAGGAATACAGTAATCCTTATTATGAAAGAAAAAGTAAATTGAATACAAATTTCAGTTTGAGTGGTACCTTCAATAATATTAGAAGTTACTTCTTATCATTTTTATGCGTGCTTCAAATAATCCTCAAATTGTATGCATGATTGTCACCCCAGTGCCACTCCATTGATCATGCCGCCAAAGACAAGCCGCCCGCGAAAAGGCATCCGGCGGCGACTGTTTCCGCCCGCACGCACCTTTAATGAACTAAAAACACTGTGGAAGGTACTCCATACGAATGAAAATAACTGTCGCGTTGTTTTAGATAAATAGCAAAGAGCAATTGTTTTTGTACGACATTAAAGATGCAACTAGCTAGTCGGATTGTAAAATTTTTAACATAAATTGAAGTTTTATTTCACACATAATTTAATTTGCTTAATGTCACTAATAGCAGCTGATCATTATTGTGTTTTATAATTTATGATAATTGTTTTTTCAGCTGTTTGTTCTATCCTACCAATATTATAAACGCGTATACATCAAAATTTATATATCCATACATATATAACACATAGGCTATGTGAAATATATTTTGGTGGTAGTTAAAATATACTCCGGTCTAGCCGAGCTCCGCGGTTACTTCATAAAAAATATATTTTATTTTATTTTATGCGTTGTCGTATCGGGCATTAAATTGCGAAACAACTTGGTATGCAGGTGGATTATATTACCCCAAGGTCACATATAGAGGATAAATACAAAACAGAAAAACGCAGCAGAAACGCCGTACGTCTGGAACAGCTCTTCACGTCAAAGCGTAGTAATAATCATTTGTTTTTTATTACGTGGAAATAGGGGCGAGAATGATGCGAGATCCATGTTATTGTATCTTTGAAGAAGACAAATGGAGTCTGGATGAATATTTTATTGTAACTCTGCGATCATATTTAGGATTTGAAGCACCTTATTTATTAAACCGTGAAAAGATGCGGAATATGACAAGGGACTATAATGGGTGCCTTTTTGCCATACATATTTATGGGATATGCAGGTTGTTTGTCAACTTACTTTATTTTGATATATTTTGGATTTGAGATGTTTTTTTTTATGGTGAAGACACATGCTTTTTTATGGTGAAGACACTTAAAAAAAAATATCTTTATTTGATTAGACTTGAATAAACCAGTTTCAAATCGACAATGTCCTAAATATTTTACAGGAGTATAAACGTTATGACGTTAGCACCCGGTTTGGAAGGCTAATTTTATTGAGAAGAACCTGGCAAGTATATCAGCATTACTCTTTTAAAAAAATACATTGAAATACTAAACATAAGCCCATGGACACAGTTCCAATACTCAAATATTTTCCATTGATACTTCGCTCCTATTGGTCGGAGCGTGATGTTATAAAGCCAAAAGCCTTCCTCAATAAATGAACTATCCAGCACAAAACAGTTTTTCATTTCATATTAGTTCTTTAGATTATCGCGTTCGATCACACAAATAAACTCTTAAGTTTCTTTCAAACCCTTCTTATTTGAGCGATCAACAGATTATCTTCAAGAACAATTCCGAGGTAACCTATAACCGAAACTCGCTAGAAACCGTTTCCATATGAACGCACCGACAAATCCATGATGAGATGGGTAAGAATTGTGTTAAGGACTTACTTACCCACAAACAAACAAAGCTTGCTACCTATTACCACCTTATTTCAAAGCAATAGAAGCTATTTTCGAATGTTAAAAGACATTACTAAGTTGGTGATGTGATTTGTTGGGTTGCGTGGTGGTGTTTTCTCAGCATCGATATTCTGGTAGTTGCCTTGAACTGTGTTGCAAGGGGTTAAGGATGGTTTTTGAAAAAGCCGTGTGAAAGATAAGTTGGTTTATCTAAATCTCATCGGATGTTGAATGTTAGGGCCAAGTGAGGTGTATTTTCTCTTATTTGCGGGTTCATAAAGATTTACCTTGTTATCGCTGTGTTGGTACACTTCGGTTGGCGATAAGCGATTATTTACTGAGTTATCTATACATATATAGATATATAATATGTATATGTATAGATGTGGTAGCCTTGGGGTTTGAGCAGTCGCCTGCAACGCAAGCAACGCAAGTTCAAATCCCAGCGGGGCCTGTACTAATGAGTTTTTCTAGAAATTTAAGTACAGTGATTTCACACCATGTGCTTTACGGTGAAGGAAAACATCGTGAGGAAACCTGCATATGACTGAGAAGCAATTCAAAGACGTATGTATAGTGTCTGAGACGGCGTTAGACTCGCCTATCTGTCACGTTGGCACTTAATCATCTTCGGCGAAATGTGGGTGTTGTTATTACAACATCTCTGCCTACCCCTTCGGAGAATACAGGCGTGAGCATAATATTATGTATGTATGTACTCTAACGCAGGATTATTTGGTTGCGATCTTCAGCCCTGCGTCTTTAAAATTATACAAAGCAGTAAAAGTAAAGGGTTATTAATCCTAATGCTTCCAAAGGACTCCCAGCCCTTTCTCTTTATACTTTAATTGCATTATCCAGTCATTAAGCCTATAAAGTAAAGAAATTCGCCTCAGGTGCACTTACCGGTTAAATTAGAATTTTATTTCACTTACTTTGCAACAGAATATTAAATCATGAATTTTTTTTCTTCTTAAATCTAACCTTAGCGCTTTGGACAATAAAAACTTTTTGATGTAACCTTATGACGTTTGACATAGAATTAACAGAATACGTGCTGCATTCTCATAATTAAGACAAGACAACATCTGTCGGGTCAGCTAGTGAGTTATCGAAAAGGCATTCCTATATTTTTTCAATAATGTACAGGAGCCGTCACGTGTTTTGAGTGCGAAGGAAAAATATAGGTCCATGTATTTTATTTGTTTAGTGCCACACAGACTGACAGATGAAATTTACTAGGTTTCATTTCTATCAAACGTCAAAAAACGAGCAATGCTCGGTCATCCAGCCGAATGCTAAGGTTTCTCTGCGTCGTACTCGTCGTAGTGTCGGTTTTAAAGATACAAATTGAACCTTATCCTCTATATATTATTCATCAATTTCCTGTGATTGAAACCAACGCTCTTCGTCGAGATCGACGCTAAGAAACCTTAGTGAATAACGCGGCTGGTATTGGTTACCCATGACTATGCTGCGTATTCAAAGTCAGCGCTCATAACTTGTGATGGGGCCTGTCCCAAATATAATTGTGTTTTCAGTGTTTTATTTTTGCGTTAAACCTTGTAAATTTTATTTTAATTAACACATCCTGCCCTTAGGGAATGGAATATGGAACTTTTCTCCTCGTTAATTAAGCAGATTAAAGGCATGACCTATTTTTACCCTCATGTTACCCCACAGGGATGGCTTACATGGGGTGTATCGTTTCGATGATTTAGAACAATAATGGTAATTAATTGGAGAAATATTGCTCGGGATAATTGGACATGCTGTATGATTATTTTTTCTTAGGAAAAGAGGGATTTAACGTTTTTGCTTTATGTTTAGGAATTTAGGACGGACAATCAATTGAGCTTATTTGTGCATATTTATTGTGTTAACTAGAGGAGCTCGTGGCACAGTTGCTATTGCGCATATCATTCGATCAGCGAAGTTAAGCAACCATACGCCTAGCCAGTAGTTGGATGGGCGACCGCCCGAGTTCCCTCCGTGCCTCTGAGAGCACGTTAAGCCGTCGGTCCCGGTTGACAATTTAACATCTTTGGCAATCGGTACAGGTTAATCGAAGGCCTAAATATAATCTGACAACTGGTTTAACCCAGATCACAGATTTTCCTCCTAAATGGGGTTGCGAAGGTCAGATGGCAGTCGCTTCGTATAAAAGTCATAAGAACCCTATCCTGACATGAAAAGAATTAGCGAAATCGGGATCGGGATTTCTTTTTATATATATAGATAATTATAGATGTTTGTATAATAGAGTGTTGAAGAGATTGTTGTAAGTTTCGTTCGATACTCTTTTCCCGGTTAGTGAAAACAGGCTCGCCTTATTTAACATCCATAAGAAATCCACTTTTACAAGTCCAATATGACCGCGTCTCAGGTGTAAATACAATCGCTGGAACGGAAATTGCCAGCAATATCTAGAAATGTAATGAAAGTTTCTTTCTAGATGGAATTGAAGCACGTTTTCAATGTGATACTACTAATTACAACATCGTCTTGGTTGTAATGCTATTATAATGTTGTATACATAGTTTATTTTGTTTTCAATTTGTATTTGACGAGATCTCCCGATTGATATTCGGAATTGCCCGACTGAGTGCCTTGTGCGAGTTTTTCACTGCCGCCGTCACAAGTCACCGCGTCAAAGTTAACGCAGATTTGTATGGGATCGGAGCAGCGCCTCTGTCGGCCTAAATATGACACTATTATGAGCCCATACAAATCTGCGTTCACGTCGACGCGATGACTTGTGACGGCGATTTTAAGATAACTCGCACTAGGCCCTCTGTACCTCCTTACAAAAAGTATAGCCAAATAATACTGCCTTATTCATCGAGCATTTATCGACTGCAGTGCTAAAGTTGGTGATACCTTCGAGTGTCTAATGCGAAAATACTGACGCCATCACAAGTTACCGTTGATGAAAACGGATTTGTATAGAATTAAAACAGCGCCATCTGCCCGCCCACAGATGACTCGATGACTTGAGAGAACGTTCTTAATCTCACAACTAAGCACTATATTTGTAGCGTTATTTAAAGTAAGGTATACAACTTTATTTTAAACTAGCTGTGCCCCGCGGTTTCACCCGCGTAGATTTAGTTTCATCCTTATTGGAATATCAGCTACCTGCCAGTGAAGTCCCGTTAAAATCCATCCAGCCGTTTCAGAGATTACCCAGAACAAACAGACAGACAGAGAAAATTTTTAAAACTTGTTTTTTTAGGGTCAGTAGCATGTATACTTTCATATGCATTTAGTGAAAAGCTGTTATTTTGTAATTACAAACAGACACTTCAATTTTATTTATCTGTATGTCTTATATTTTCATCATTTTTGTCGAAATTTTAATGGAGAAGCTCTCGCTTCAACGTGAATGAAGTCTGAAGTCGTGTGTTAGTAGTAAGATAGTAGTCCTTATTATATTCATAAAAAATACCTTAACAAACCGTTCCCCAAACTTTAATAACACAATGCGAATGCGAACCACAGAAGCGTGTCAGTAAAATTCAAATCTTCAAAAGGGTAACCGAATCTCCTTGCTTGACTGGTCGCATGACAAATTGCCTGTCTGCACCCCTACTGGTAAGCCCAGGTAATGTTGGATTTATTGCTGGGAATACATTTCTTTCTAAATGCTATCTAAGCTAAATTGTTGTGGAGTCATGTGAAATGTTGGTGAATGTATTGTTTTTGAATAATGTATGTATTGGGAACAGCCCTGATTGTTACTGCATATATTATTGTAAGTACTTAGGGATTGCCTGGCTGGTCTATTCGTAAGAGTTACGCAGTAGCGTAACACGGTCCTGGGTTTGATCTCCGGGTCGGGCAATTTGTTATTGGCTTTTTTCAGTTATAATTTCTCAGTATAATAATAACAATTTTATTTGAATTTGATTGTCATTACTATGTCATGAAATATACATGATGCCAGCTGAGTTTCTTGCCGGTTCTTCTCAGAAGGCTAGTATCCCAACCGGTGGTAAATTCTTTGACATTCATAAGTGCTTCACTAGGGCCTAAACTTAATTAACAATTTTCATTGTCATTGCCGCCGTGAATATACAAACGTTTGTATGGAAAAAGGCACGTTCATTTTATTACCAAATAATGTAACCTCTTACCAAAAGAGTTCCCGAAAGGGTAGGGAGAGGTATTACGACCGTCATGCTTGTGAACAGGTGCTGCTTGTGGAGGCTAGTCATCTCAAGCTACGCATTTAGATATAAGTAGAACTACTAGACTTTTCTTTATGTTAATTTTTATCGACATTTGTGCATTGCAACTGTGTCCATGAGCTTACATTGCTCAAGGGATTAATTTTGTTGTTTTTTTTAAATTGTATAATATTTCTGAAAAGAGTAATTACTGAGTTTCTTGCCAGGTTCTTCTCAGTAAAAACAACGTTCCGAACCTGGCGATAGCATGTATAATCCAGTAAATTGTGTCATACTGACGATTTGAAAGTGCTTTGTAAGAGGTCTAATCGCATAAAAATTTTGACTTTGACTTTGACTTTGACCAAAGATGATTAAGTTCCATCTCGACTGATAAACTTAATTTTTCTCAGACATATTATACAGCTTGCAAAGTAGCATCACTGCTTATAAGTTGTTAGACAATCACATTGGTAGAGACCAGTGGGATAAGAACTTGCGTCGCTTGGTTTGAAACCGCTATTGTTCTGGCCACCGTGGTTCTTTCTTTACTCAATTACGCGACAAAAAATCGAATTATGGTATTAGTTTCCACTCTATCCCTCGCATAGTGATATGATTACAGTGCCCTTTTACTACAATTTACCAGAAATAGTGCATTTAACCACATTTTGGGGAGAATCTATGGATTATGATAGTTTGGGGTGCATAATTTTACGTGGTCGAGCAAAAATTTCATTATCATAATATGTTAGTAATCTATTTAATCATATTATAGTGGAGATTTGGTTCGTTAAGCCATATGTAATGGTGTCTATAAATATTACTTACCTACTTATGTTGCTTTATTTATCAACTTTAGATACAGTAGTTTTATATGGATATTATAAAATTAATCTTTTTGGATGAATATATTTGAATATAAATTTTATTTTTCGATATTATATTCATTCGCTGGTGACTTCATTCGCGTGTATTTTACTTTCTTGATAGTCTCAGAGATATAATTATCCACTAAAATTTATTTCTTATCATTGTCAAAACCCACGTGCCAAATCAGATGGAAAATCTAAACATTCACATTCGTATGTCAATTTTGCAACGCAACTGATTTTTTTTGCTAAAAGGTTTGAAGTGTATCTGAACCTATTTATTTCAATATTAAAATTCAAAAAATAAAACCTTCATATTTGAAGCCGCTAGACACAGTTAATTATATAACTAAATCCTTAACAAAAAATTATATAATAATCACGGAACTCGAGTTGACGTTTCTTATAATCAAAAGACAGCATTGAATGTCCACTTGATTATATTTCCCCGTAGTGTATTCGGCGCCAGCTGCCTACCCATAACTCTTGTTAGTCCAATACAAGGAGATAATTCCACCGGCCACAATACCGAGGTATTTATAAGAAGCCTATAGACCACGTGTATAGGATGATTATTTTTGTGTTATTTCGTCTAAGTTTTTTTGACTTGTTTATTGTTTGTAACCCAATAATATTTATTAATTACAGTTTGATTGGTTTAGTATTGTTGGGTAATTAAGGAAAGGCATAGATTCCACGGTCTCGTTGATTTTTTTAGATATTTTACTAAGGTTTTTGTTTATTTTATCCAATTTTTTTTAAGTATTGATGTAACAAACACTTTAAAATACTAGAAAGCGTCAATATTATTCAATAAAATCAGCAGATAATGATTTCCTGTATTCAAATCACACCAAGTTTGAGTCATGGGTGTGAAGGAAATTTGGTCAGATTGTAAAAATTCTACTCATTCATCATCTCCCTGGCCTTAACCCATACATTGTTGGGGTCGGCACTTGATTCAACCCGATGTGGCTGATCACCTGATTTTTATACGAAGCGACTGCCATCTGACCTTCGCAACCCCGTTTAGGAGGAAAATCTGTGATTTGGGTTAAACCAGTTGTCAGATTATTTTTAGGCCTCCGACTGACCTGTAACGATTGCCAAAGATGTTAAATTGGCAACCCGGACCGACAGCTTAACGTGCTCTCCGAGGCACGGAGGGAACTCGGGCGGTCACCCATCCAACTACTGGCTAGGCGTATGGTTGCTTAACTTCGCTGATCGAATGATATGCGCAATAGCAACTGTGCCACGAGCTCCTCCTAAAAATTCTACTCATTGAGAAACCAAATAATTACCGAACCTGAATAAACACACTGCGTATGTTATTGATATTGTACTTACTATCATCAGAAAAAGTAAAAGAAAGCTTAATTATATGGAAATTAATTACAACAGTCCAAAAAAACCGACTGTGAAAAAAATAATCAACCTGTACCGACATCCCATAAGCCGGCATGAATGTTACATGACGTTTCCCGCGTTGATATTATTTACCGAGCCCGCTATAAACCTGTCCGCTATGAAGACAAACTGCCCTCAGTGTTGCCACACTTACCACTGGTTTTTTGCTTGACCCTCCATAGACTGGACAATTTGTGGTTGCACATTTGAGTGTTTTGGGAAATGATAAATCATTGTATTATTGCTTGGTCTTATGAGAAAGAAATTCTGTGTGCAGAAAATTGTTTTATTTTGGCATAATATCTGAGACTTAATCTAAATGTTTGAAAGTAAAAAAATAATATTTTTATGATTGTAAGGTATTAAGGTAAACATGACACGCATAGCTATTTTCCAATCTTAACTATTCTAAATTCAACTTGTTTAACCGACGAGGAAGGTTCTCAATTTGACTGTATGTTTTTTAGAACTTAAAATGTTGGTTAATCTTAAGATAAGTAGTCGTCATCATCATCCTCCTGCCCTTATCCCATGTTATTTGTGGTCGGCGCAATGTGTTCTTCTCTTCCATTTCTCTCTATCAGCCGTCATATCTGTATTCACTCCCATTCTAGTCATATCATCATCAAGATAAGTAGTCGTATAAATTTAAAAGAAAATTTCACCGAATATATTTAGGATCCAATATAACCGATGAGTCCATAGGCGTATGTCATATTATATTTATTATATGAGAAAGCTAAAAAGCTTAGAATTTTTAAAATATATTTAAAAAATCCCTTATATTTTTCATGAAATTAATTTTATTTAATATTTAATTTAATTAATAACTACGTTGCTATACTCAAAAATAAATAGTACATTTTAAAGACTAAACATTTATAAAAGAAATTTAAAGGATTTTTTTAAATATTTTTAATTATTTCTTAGTCTGATTTTTGCAATAACTGGGAGGTTTTTTAGGAGTACAACACCGTAGTTATTCGAATTTCATCAAAATGTTAACGTTTTCTCAAACAATGCTCTGAGCTGCAAGCATAACTAACATATCCATTTAAAATATTATAGTGTCCATAAACAAACAAACAATAAGAATACACTTTCAAAATGCAAAGTGGCTCCCATACAATCAAGTATGAAGATTGAAAATAAATGTAATCTCCGTAGCGCGAGCCGAGACACGTGCAGTGACATGTATTGCATGGCATATGCAAATAAGGCACATTTTGCATGGCGCTTTAAGTTATTGAAAGTTAGGGTTTACGTTGACAGATGTTGTTGGCTATCGTTTATGCATCTAAGCTTTATACACATAAATAAAATTAAAGTGTCTGTTTGTAATGCCAAATTAACAGCATTTTACTAAATACATATAGAGTAGGTGGTATGTATTAAAAAAAATTGTCTTTCTTTCTGTCTGTTTGTCCCAGCTGATACTTTAAACGGCTACAATTTTAACGGCATTTCTCCTGCAGAAAGCTGACGTTATAAGGAGTGAATTTTAGATAAGAAAAAGAACAATATGTTACAAAATTGAGTATGAGAAACGCTGCTGCAACACTAAAAAACATATTTATCTATTAATAACCCCTAATACGTTGTGTTCATCCCAAGAGCCACTTAAATAAGACCGACCAAAAATCGACCAAATTATCAATTTACGTCACCACAATGCCGCACAAAATTATAATCGTCGACATTCCCCGGACAATAATACCACGATCGCCATCTGTCTTCATTCGAAGACAAGTTGGAGTGGAGTAGAGGACACTCGAACAGAGCGATCGCCTGAATATTTATAAGTACTTTAGGGTGACGCATTACAATGGATCCCACAAATCTGCTACAAATTTCGGACACATTTTCCATTTTTGGGGAGAAATTGATCGATTATGAATTTTCAAAGAATGTGTTTTGATTGTTGTTGAACCAAAATAAGTACGAAACTTCAAATTACAAATTGTGAGGGTAATCACTTTAAAACTATCAAGTTTTCGGCGAATAGATGTGCAGATTATAGATAGAAAATGTATGGCCTATGTCACGTGCCTAATTTAGGTCATTTTGTATCGCTTCTTTTTGCGCACGTGCGAAAGAAATGTTACTTTGTCTAGGGCTACTGTATTTTTACTGTAATCTTTAGTCATTGTACTTTGTTTGTTAAGCATTTTTTTAGCTTTCTTTGAGTGTGATAAAGGTATAATAATGAATTTAAATTATTTAGCACCAGAGACTAAAAATCTAATAGTCTTTAATACTGCCTATCTCCTTCGTAAATATCCTTTGACATTATTATGTACAAGAATAAATTATTCAATTTCAAAATACAGTTTCAAAGCAACACGAATCCTATTCCTATAGCAACAACACACGCCGTGGTTCTACGATCAGTAGCAGACAAGTTACGGAAAAAATATCTCTAAAATTGCTAATAGCCATATCAGGTTAGATAGGAAAGCCGACTCCTGAATTGTTTGGCAAAAAGTCGAAAAGATCAAAATCCTCGCCAATAAAAGTATCCACCAGCCCAATTCCGTTGTAACCATGCATTTCCTCATCATTATCCCGACGTCGAGTTTCATAAAAATCCATTTGACATCCGACACTTTTAAAACAAGGCACTCGGTTGAATTTTATAGCATAATTGCTAATTTGGCGTCCCTATTCCCCTATTGTTAAAATTCTGGATTATCTTTACCTGATGAATTATTATTGTTTTTTCCTTTTCCTTCCGTATCCTCGTTTGAATCTGCTCTAATTATTTCCCCTTCAGCAAACAAAGGGACTTCGGAATTCATTTCGAGTACCATTACTGTGTGTTGTATTTTATTCATTATTTTTGTAATGGTTTTCGTTTTTTGTTAAACGAAGATTTTTGGATTTATAAGTTTTTACGGTAGTAATCCTATATTTTTTGGTTCATTTCTTTTAATTTCATTTACGTCAGTTTAGGATTTGGTATCATGAATTAGTATTCACGTTAGAAAATTCCAAAGAACTTTAGTAATTGCTTGCAATCTGCTAACTAGGTAATCCAAATAATGATATTCTTGTTCCTAAAAATCTTATAGTATACACAAATCAAATACTCTGTGAATTAAGACCTAATTACTGGGGTATTTTCCGATTCAAGCATACTTAGAACATCCTTATTAAAAACATCGCTTCAGATAATTGGTTTAAAAGTAGTCCCATCTCATTTTGGATGTAGGCATAGTCCGAGCGGGGTCTAGTCTTGGTTTAAACCGTGTTTTGTAAAAGGGCTGTTCTATTACAAAACTGTTATTCACCAAGGCTCGGACAACATCAATCATTTCCCAAAAATCCATCTCAAAGTTTAAACGTATCGTGTGAGACACTGATATATCACTTACCCTGTGTCCCACACCCTCGGCACCATCGAGGGCAGTAATCCGACATCTTCACAATTACTTGCCTAACGCTCACACTCAATATTGCTTTGAGTTTCAGCAATGTGTTTAGTTATGTGCTGGATATGACTCTTATTATTACAATTTAGATTTTTCGTTTCGTTAAAATTTGTTTGTCACGATAATGCAATTAACTATTTTGTAATTTGCCTTAAGTACTGTTTATTCTAGTAAACATTTTTGGACTTCTATTTGAGTGGCATGGAATTATGGAATACCATCCAGAATCGAAGAGAAAAGATGATTGGCCTTGTACGACATGACAGTTTCTTTAAAAACATATTAGAAGGAAAAGTAGAAGGAAAGGGAGGAAGAGGAAGACCCAGGTTAACATACATGAGACAAGTCAAGGAAAAAGTGTCTGCCATGACGTATAGGGAGGTCAAGGAGATGGCACTTGATAGAGACAAATGGAAGAAGTTGCATCAGTTACACCGACAAGAGTCACAACTCTTAAATTTATGATGATGGTGATTTGAGTGGCAAAGCTAACATTGAGGAACTGAAATTGTTTAAGCATTTGAAATAAAACATACGGGTTATTTACCAACTTAACTCAAGGTACTGAACACACGTATGCGCAGTTAGTGAAAATGAAATTAATATTGCTCATTAATTCGTTATTTGGACATGCCAAGATTTTTATGTCAATATCGGGAAACTAAATTAAATCACTCAATTATTGCATGTTTTCACAACTGGACACAGTCAATTAAATTGTGATTCACCATCACAATTTAACTGGGTTTGTCACGATTTTGCGACAATCACCAACGCTGCAAGACTTTGTGCGTCGTACAGAATGTTGCACATTTCGTAAAATAACTTCATCTAGATAAGTCAATAATGTGTTAAGCTTAATAATTAAGAATTGCCTCTCGGCATTTCCAGTACTCATCATCATGAATTTAAGAGTATTGAGACTCTTTTCGGTGTAACTGATGCAACTCTTTCCATTTGTCTCTGTCCAGTGCCTCTTTGACCTCCTTTTACAACAGGACATACACTTCTTTAACTTGTCTCATGTATGTAAGCCTCTTCCTCTCTTCCCTTCTACCTTTCCTTCTACTATGTTTTTAAAGAAGCTGTCATGTCGCAAGATGGCCAATCATTCCCCTTCGATTTTGGAATGTTCTCTCCAGTACTACTTACATCTATTTCAAACACTACAATAGCAACCCCAAGTCGTGCGCTTTATCGCGTGTTGATTCAATCATAGATTCCTTTTTAAAATCCATGTTTGGAAACCAATTTGGGATTATGACGGCCGACGCAATTTATTTCTGCTTTATTACTTCAAAGATCAATAGGATACGATTGAGGAGTCTTACGACGGTAATAAAACGTCTTTTTAATCTAAATTTTATTTACGATGCTTATTAAATTTCTTTTGCGTAGCTCTGTTTTACAATGTTAGTATTTTTTGTCAGTATTAAGGACTCAGTCATAAAAATATGCAATACGGATGCATATTTATTATTTTATGGTAATAAAGTTTACTGCGAGACATTGTGACTTCAAACTCAAAATATCTTTATTTGATTAGATTCGCGTCATACTTGTGAACAGGTGCTCCTTGTGCGGGCTGGTCATCTCAGGCTACGCATTTAAATATAAGTAGAATAACTAGACTTTATATTTTTATCGGCATTTGTGCATTGGAACTGAGTCCATGGGCTTACATATCATTTGAATTTTTTAAATTGTATAATATTTTTGAACGAACCTGGCAGTGGCATATACAATCATTTATAATTGTGTCGTTCTGACGATTTGAAAGAGCTTTGTTAAAAGTCTAATCGAATAAAGATATTTTTGAGTTTGTGTACCTATGGTTCTTTTTGTCATTCATTTTCTTTGCTCAGGATCGTTATAAGGTAGACGAGTAATCATGATTTACCATCAGGTAGATTATAGGCTTGGTACAAAAATACGGTAATCTATATCTATACTGATAAAATAAAATTGAAGTGTCTGTTTGTAACACCAAAATAACAGCATTTCACTAAATGCATATGAAAATATACACGCTACTGACACTAAAAAACCAAGTTTTAAATTTTTTCTCTGTCTGTCTGTCTGTCTGACTGTTTGTTCCGGGTAATCTCTGGAATGGCTGGGCCGATTTTAACGGGACTTTCACTGGCAGGTATCTGATGTTTCAAGGAGTAACTCTACGTAAATCTACGCAGTTTCAACCGCAGGGCACAGCTAGTTGTCACATAATTAGCATCAAAGTGTCCTAGCCGAGACGACACACAAAACAAACATGTAGAAAATGAACATCCAACCAAATAAGCGACGGTAAATCAAAGCCCAAACTGGAACCACCATTCGACAAAGCTATTGTTGAGAACCATTCCAGCATTAATTTAGCATTTCAGTAATACGATGCCCTCAAAGACGTTCAAACTGCGGTTTCCCGTTGACTCGAGTTAATGTATTCCGCTGTATTGTTTGCGACAGACAGACGGATTACAGAACGCTCTTCATGAGGAATTGTCGGGGTAGGACTTGTAGGAGTTGACATTTTGAAGTTTGATATTGTGGTGGAATTGTATCATGTTTTGCTTTGAAAATATTGATAATATTATTCCATAACTTCTTGAGATAAGATCACATTAGAAAAATAAATTATGCCGTCACTGATTGAAAATGATAATGGAATTGAATGATCAAGCCTAGGACCTGGTATGGACTTTGAAAAAAGATCACCCCTAGAAAACTAGAACCGACAAAGAAGTCTTACAAGAAACAGGTACTCATCTTGTAAATTTCGATTCATTCCATATTAGAACCACGCAAGTTTGTCCCACGCAAAAAAAATCACGTTCGGCCCACTATATCTTCCCATGGATTACTCTTTATATTCTACTAAGGTGATTTAAAATCCGAATTGAGTGATCATTTCCAAAATTTTATGCGGTCTAGAACTTCGGTTTTATCAGGATTTCAAAACGAATACCTATACTGTAGTGTATATCATCTGAGACCACGTCGAGTATTTAATAGATACATACATTTCGGACACCGATAAAGTCTCAAATAACCCACTCACCAATTTCCATCTCAAACAATATTCAAAGGGTTCTCAAAATCATCAACTACTTAACGACTCAAAGACGCTGTCAAACTAAAGTGTACCTTTACAATCCCTGAGAATTACATCCCAAAACCTTCGACAACTTAGCTCTTACTTGGATTAACAATAACTTAAAGCTACGATATGGTCACAAGGACAAATGTCTGGGACGGTAAATAATTAATTTGACTAATGGAACAGTTTGCCCGTAACGTTTTGATATTTGTCTCAGGAACAACTTTGGACAATTGATGGGGTGATTTGAATAGTTCTTGGATATTGTAGCTCCTTTGTTGATTGGCAAGGAATTTATTTCATTGAGCAAATTGTGAGAAGCCTTCGTCTGAAATTGGAGCGGCTTGGATAAAGTACCTCCATTTTAATGAAGATTGCAGCTAAATTATACTCTAATGTTAATATATCTCAGCTTACAACTTGTAGGATAATTTATATTATATTCATGAAACCATTAGTGCATTTTAATTCCCTTAATTTATCTTATTATTTTAAATTTTATAATAATTAGCGTAAACAATATCAAAATGTGTGAAAAATTTACTTTATTTATCTGTTACTATCTTACTACTTTCTCTTCTATAATATTATGTTTCATTGAAGACAAATGTTTCCGGGTTTTATTCAGGAGTAGGGTTAAGCTATAGCGGGATTTGATCGAATGCAGTAAGCATTATCAAATTATTGTACTCATCGTAAGATTGGATCTCGCGCTTCTACCCTACTGAATGTAAGCTGTCATGAAATTCACCATCGTAGCAGCAAAAATATCCTACAATCATTAACTCCAAATAGTATTGTCAATTTGTTGGAAAATTCAAATTTTATATACAGTTCTAGTGAAATCGCTGTTAACAGCACGTTAAGCAATCCAATAAAACAGATATTCCTTCGGGAATCGCTTGCGTAAATCGGCATAGCGACCATAGACGCTCAAACGGCCTGTTTTGAATTTCACTAACATTTGCAATCGCGAACCGAAGCACTTAGACACGCCTCGATACTTGCTGGACTCAGTGCTCAGAAGGGTGGGTAGCTTTAGAAAATGTATTCTTAGTTACGACACCCGAAGAAGATTAGATTAGAGATTAGCAACGGTAAAAACGGTAAGTTCATCACCGTCTTATTTATATACAGGGTGTCGGAGAAAAAGGAACAGTTGTCTTCTAGAAGTTGTAGGGTTTTATGAATATATCACTGTATTGAAATCGTAGTATATCTAGCTCCAACGATAACGTAGTTATAAGCTATGGCCGAAGAGCTCGCGGCCTTAAGCGATTGAATGAACGCGCGGCCGCGTTTACCTACATTACGTACGCGGTCATTAAACTTTTTAAATTAAGGGGAAGGTTAATGGTTTCGAAAAATGGTTTTATGGGATTATTTCAGGATTTATTAGTGGGAGAAAAAAAATAAAAACGTAGTTAGATTTCACGTGAATAACTCTACGTTACAGCTGAATTTTAGGCGAAAATAAAGTATTGATATAGTCAACTTTGAACATCAATTACTCGAAAACGGAAGAAAACATTTTTGTCTTAATAATTTTAATTGCTTCCTAAAATTATACCCTATCACATATTTTAAGAGCTGTCCCGGTTTCCCCGACACCCTGTATATTTATAATGGTCTTTGAATTTCGTCCTAGATATTCAGGTTTCCTTTCCTGATTTCTCTACCGTGGAGCTCGCTGTGTGTGTTACTGCACCTTCGTTTTTGGAAAAAAATATTGATCATTAAGGCAGGTGAGATTGAACTACACCTATTTAAAATCACAATGATCCTGAAAATCCATTCCAGTACTTGTTTGAGAAACCACACTGAAACTCATTACAGGGCATAAAGTCTGAGAAAGGAACGTACTACGGAAAGAAGAAGAGTTCAAGAGAAAAAGGGCATAACGGGATCTCCTCATCAAAATTCGGAGCTGCCTTACCGACAACCGCAGGCAGGAGTGCCGGAGTGTCGGTATAATCATGCATTCAGTACGATTTTCCTTGTAAAAGGGGTTGTGAAGGTCAGATGGCAGTCGCTTCGAATAAAAACCAGGGGTTCAGCCGCATCGGGTTCAATCAAGTGCCGACCACATCAATGTATGGAACAAAGCCAGGGAGATGGATGTACGTTTGTTTGTCATTTTGTGGTTACAAAATACAATTGATTATTTTAATCCTTTCAACATTCACCAACCTATCCGACAGTGTGTCCCAAACATCTTAAGCGCCGAACAGCGTTATAAGGCATGTTGCCATAACAATAAACTACGAGAGCCCTCTGAAGCCTATTTACATATGTATTGTTGAATGTTTTAAATGTTTGACAGTTTCCAATAGCTTAATGCGTTTGATGAATGGAGGTTGCTAGTTTATCTGTTAGAAGGGTTGATCAGGTTGATTGCGGATAGTTTTGGTGTGATTTACATGAAATGGGTGTTTACTTATGCTTGGGTGTACTTATGCTTGTAAAGTATCAAGACATGATGTTTAAATTAAATACGAATTAACTACTCTAAGTAGATATTTTGAAAGAGTTTACTTTTAGAGGCAATATTTTTCATAAATGTTGAAGTGATTGTTTCAGGGTCGCAAAATAACATTAACTAACTATTCTGAATGCGTTTTAAAGTTATATACATTCTACAGAATTCTAATGTATTGGCTATCGGTTAGTGTGTATAACTCGATTTTAGGGAAATTTTTGCTTACAGCTGCAGAGACAAGGAATAATAAAACAAATGAAATTATGTGATATAAAGGGGTGAAACCGCGGGGCACAGGAAGTGCTTGAATAAAATAAAAGTCAGAGTAAAGTAACCTAAATTCAAAACAACTATTGAATCAAAATCCATCCAATTTCCTGCCGCATTTTCTGTCAATAGATGCGTTATCCAGTCATCTGTGAAACTTCTATTATAACTTTTCACTCTTAACTCCTTGATATAAAGTTCAAATTAAATATAGTATTCTTCTTCATCACTCATCATTCAAAGGTCGGATGCGATCCGTCATGATGACGTCACGACGTCGGACGCGTGTCCGCGATTCATCAAAATATAAAAATAGCAATTTCATTCATTCCTATGGTTTTCGTTTTAGTGTCGGTAAATTGAATTGGAATTTGTTTGTTTACGGTTTTGAGTCGGTCTGTTTTGTTCGATTTTTATTTATATTTGTTTTTATCATTTATGTTACTGGCAATCACTTTTGAATTTATGTTACTGGCAATCACTTTTATAAGTCGAAACACACTCAAAAATCGAATATCAAGAATAATCGGTCTTCTTCAACCGGGGCGGGAACTTGTTACGAACATACCATTCTTGTCTATACTCATTCAATGTATGATATTGTCAATGCCCTAAAACGGCCGACACATTCAAAATCAGCTTAATCATTATCTTGCTCTCAACCGCCAAACTTTGTAAGCACCTGAGGATTAATTTATATTATAGTAGCTATTACAAAATGAACCCCAAATGGCAGGAAACGACAACGCGGCAGGCCTCGGAGGAGATGGCGGGATGAGCTTGATGCTTCTAGGAGCGATTGGGAGAGGACTGCTGAGGACTGAGAAAGTTGGAGAAGTGGAAGGGAGGCCTTTGCCCAACAGTGGGGCACTACAGGCTAATAATAATAATAATAATAATATAGTAGTTATCTATCGTACCAGCGCCTTTTTATTTCTTCACAACATCTAAGAAGAAACAATAGGTTTTTCAATTGAAATGTGTAAACGGTTTAACGAAGATGAATGTAGTTTACCATACAGATCGACACATAGAAGAATGTTAAATTCTTATGGTCTTGTGGGTTATTATAAAAAAAAAGATGCCTCCAGATCTTTGTTTTTTTTTTCAGTGAGTTGTAGATAAAAATAACAGCGGCTTACTTATCTTACATAATACATCTCCTAGTCACATCAAGTTTTATGGAGAA
The DNA here is from genome assembly GCA_964035505.1 of Watsonalla cultraria. NCBI lineage: Eukaryota > Metazoa > Arthropoda > Insecta > Lepidoptera > Drepanidae > Watsonalla > Watsonalla cultraria. The sequence continues at coordinate 7,747,348 of OZ037730.1, forward strand.
AGAATACATCAAGAGATAATCTGCATTATTTCTGAGGAAATTTAAAGAACGTGTATGTTTGTTTGTGGTGTCTCATCCCAAGAATCAAATTTACTAACACTATGGCACCAAATTTTTCTTCGGTGTTGTGGCACCTTTATTATTATTATATTATTAAACTAGCTGTGCCCCGCGGTTTCACCCGCGTAGATTTAGTTTCTTCCTTATTGTCGCGGAACCCTAATATTTTTAATAAATTAAATTAGCATAAGTTACTCCTTGAAACATCACCTACCTACCAGTGAAAGTCCCGTTAAAATCCGTAAAGCCGTTTCAGAGATTACCCGGAACAAACAGACAGACGGAGAAATATTAAAAAAATTGGTTTTTTAGTGTCAGTAGCGTGTATACTTTCGTATGCATTTAGTGAAAAGCTGTTATTTTGGAATTACAAACAGAAACTACAATTTTATAATTATCTGTATAGATAGATGTTTTTGCAAAGTTGTTAAATAATGAAATGTAGCTTAACTAAAAGAACATGTAAGGCTTTATTCACCACCGAAACTGTACTTGTTATGACATAAATTAATGCACATTCTTAAATCCGTATGTCAGATATAATAGTTTGAAACGTTTAATAAAAACTTTTAAACGTTAAAAGAGATTGTTTGATAAAAATGTTGCATTTACTTTAAAATACAAGACCATTCATATTCATTAGAACAAAGTAAAAAAAAAAATACACGACTGCCATGTCCAGTAAAACGGAAATATTGACGTGAAGCGACGCGACGTTTTAAAACGCAGGACATTTCAATCCTACATACTGTGGATTTAAAGCCCAAAATCCTATAAATTTAATTTTGATAGATGCACTGCAAAATGTTACAATTAGTTCGGATACAATACAAAGATATAAATTGGCTAGATATGACAAATGATGTTACGTAATACGACAATATAAAATCTTCTATCGCTCTAATCTCATCAAGTTATCGATTCCTTTCCGTAATATGGAGAAACACACAACCCTAAAAACGTTACTTCTTTTTATTTATGGCTATTTCATCAAACTCGAAACCTCCTCTTTTAAGCCTTCTATATTCCACCTAGTTAAATCAATCATACAAAACTATTTTCATTGAAGTAGAACAACTTTTAATAATATTTTAGAAGTAATTACAAAAAATAATACCATGGATATACAAAATTCGTGAAAAAAAAAATTACACGCATGGTATCCACTACTCGCCAGAATCAACTAGATCCGTAAAAGGCTACTATGTTTTGTTGTGCATGTGTACCTGAATTAACTAAAGAAGCCCTATCTAGTATCTTTAAATTTACGAAAATCCACGTCGGATTTTGTCTGTCACAAAGCCAAACACGGATCAAGTAAGCTTTACCGGACGAGTCTCGCGAAACGTTTACACTAATTGCGATGCGATCCGTTCGAAGGTTTTGCCATTTGCATCCGAGATAAGTTCCGATTGCGATTGTAATGGGTTGTGTCATTATGAATGTTTAATGAGTGGGTGGGATCTTATATTGTTCTAAATAAAACATGCTTACGCAATACGAAGGTGTAAGCACAGGTGACGTAATAACAACACCCACATGCTACGATCCTTACATACTTCTTTCGCTTTATTCACATTCATGCATCTCTTCATACACTTTCTTCGGTTACGAGTGCTGCGAATTTGACCATTCTGTAAAATACTATTAATGTGGTCATAGTAGTTCTTCCTTGGACGCCCTCTACCGACACTTCCGCTCACATTCGCCCTATAAATTTCTTTCGTCAATCGCCTTTCACACATCACCATCTCAACATACTTTTTTCAATTCTGGTCACCACATCATTCTTCAACTTGCAACTGTCTCTTATCACACTATTTTTCATTGGTGACCCCACGCATACTTCGTAACGAACGCAAACCTGATAGGTGGTCCTATTGCCGTATCAGGCAGTTACATTTAATATATCTGAAATTACTTCTCGGATTACTTCTGCAATTTTCCTTCAAGCTCGTGGTGCGAGATCACTGCATTGATAGGTCGCTGGGATTCGAGCTTGCCTCATTTGCGTGGTAGGCCACTGCTAGAACCACGGTCACCAAGGCTCTTTAGTTATGTTTTAGTCTTTATTTTTTCGGAACTTTTGCTTAGATAATGTCAACTCCATTGTGCTCATATTGTGATTATATTTTATGCAAGTAGATATTAGATTCCATTTTACGCGACAAATTTGTCCAGATAAAGAAATAGTAAGTTAATTTTGAGTACCAGTAACTAGGTGAATAACCTCCTCCTTTTTTGGAGTCAGCTAAAAACTAGGTGACTAAACTGTATCTAAGCACATAAAATTAAATATCCTAAATGATTGATTGACTTTATTATATATCAACGCACTACGCACAACGCACAGTCTAAAACGCTAATACAAATCTTATTTTCTTAAATCACACACATTAAAACACTATCCACGGTTAGCTCAACAAGTCTGTAATATCAACGATAAAATAAAAAGATTCTGAAAAACATTTCTTTTTCAACTAACACTTCCACCCACTTACACCAACCCCAAAGCCTTCAAAAACTATTTACCGGACAAACTAAACAATTCGAAGAAAAACACCGTCCGGCACGTTCGTCCGGCCCTCCTATCTCAGCTCCGGACGGTCTGTACGGAATTAGTTCGGACACTCGGACAGTGATCGATGTTGCTACATTCACTAATAGAGCTGCGATATCGACTGCACGTAGCGAATAAAAAAAATACGTCTTTCTGTTTTCATTGTCTTTCAGTTTTCGTAATTCGAATGACATGCTTAATCTATACATATATATATATATACATACAGATAAATAAAATTGGAGTGCCTGTTTGCAATTCCAAAATTACAGCTTTTCACTAAATACATATGAAAGTATACACGCTACTGACACTAAAAAACCAAGTTATAAAATGTTTCTCTGTCTGTCTGTCCGTTTGTTCCGGGTAATCTCTGAAACGGTTGAACCGATTTTAACGAGACTTTCACTTGCAGGTAGCTGATGTTTCAAGGAGTAACTTAGGCTACTTTTATTTATTAAAAATATTAGGGATCCGCGACAATAAGGATGAAACTAAATTTACGCGGGTGAAACCGCGTGGCACAGCTAGTTACACTTATATTAGTACACTTTAGGCACTACTACGCACTATACAATGATTATAATGCATCCTATAATTTGCATCCTATAATGCAGATTATAATTTCCTATTAGTGTCAAGACTGCTTTATGTTAATTTTTATCGACATTTGTGCATTGGAACTGTGTCCATGGGCTTACATTTCTCAAGTGATTTACTGTTTTTTTTTAAATTGTATAATATTTTTAAAAGAGTAATTACTGAGTTTCTTGCCAGATTCTTCTGAGTAAAAGCAACCTTCCGAACCTGGCGGTAGCATGTATAATCCTGTAAATTAATGTCATTCTGACGATTTGAAAGTACTTTGTATAAGTCTAATCGAATAAAGATATTTTTGACTTTGACTTTGACTTTAATATTTTTCGTGTTACTTCCGCAACGATACCCGATTTGTTTCGTTTCTAAAATAGTAGCTGCTGACGTCGCGATGAATATTTTCAAAACTTACAGGCAGTCAACACCAGTAAAGAGTGAGAGACATAAACTCACATATTCACGTATAGCAAGCGGTCACGAAACCTCACGGTCAATCAACTCTCATAAAAAGTTCACCCTATCATCCATTAAACAGGGTCGTTAGCTATTGCACAAAATAACAGACAAGTGGCCATTAATCTTGGTAGATGTATGTAAATTTCGTCTGACACATCGTTGGTCAAGCTTGCATAATGCGCCCTGTGGATTTGGGATCTACCGAAGTTTACTGGCTATTGTTTGTTGTTTTCATGTATTTACCTCAAATGGCTTTCTTTATTAACCTACTTCAGAAAAAGAGGACATACTAACTTCATGGAGTACCGTTTAAAAAAAACTATGTATGCACACTAATTATGGTTGGACCGATTTGGATGGTTTCATGTGCATTGTGTCAAAGAAGGTTTAAAGATGGGTCCATTATTTTTATATTTACTCTAGCTGTGCCCCGCTGTGAACCCTAATATTTTTGATAAATAAAAGTAGCCTAAGTTAATCCTTGAAACATCAGCTACCTACCAGTGAAATTCCCGTTAACATCGGTCCAGCCGTTTCAGAGATTACCCGGAACAAACAGACAGACAGACTGACTGACATGTGACTGACAAATTGCATGCATCGAAAATCAAATGCATTTAGTGAAAAACTGTTATTTTGGATTTACAAACAGACACTTCAATTTTATTTATCTGTATAGATGTATAGATTTGTCATACCTGAGGGTTTTTCGAGTTTTTCACTGCCACCGTCACCGCATTGACGTCGGCCTTTAGAGGGCACTATTTTAGGCCCATACAAATCTGCATTTACTTCAATGCGATCATTTGTGACGGCGATTTTAAGAAAACTCGCAATAAGCCCTCTGCTAATCCTTAACTTTTATTTATTCTATGTACCCTATTGCTTTACAGATATGACTGGTTTCTGTACCTATCACCCTGGCATTATCTCATACATTGTTGGGGTCGGAGCTTGATTCAACCCGATGTGGTTGATCACCTGATTTTTAAAGTAAGCCTGCCATCTCACCTTCGAAACCCCTTTTACGAGGAAATCGGTAATCTGATTAAACCAGTTGTCAGACTCTCTTAAGTCTCCTGTAACGATTCTTACAGATGTTAAATTTGCAACTGGGATCAACTTTACGTGCTCGCACGTAGGGAACTCTAGCGATCAACTACTAGCTTGGATTGGGCTTGCTTAACGTTGTTGATATAATGGTATGAGCAATAGCAACTATGCCACGAGCTTCTCTTTCCACCGGTTTCTGTACCCATTACTTAAAAATATAATGTAACGATGTGCAATCAAGTGTTTTTGTATTGTATTCTGCTATAGTGCTTGCATTATCATGATAGCAAGATCCTCACGTTCGATGTTGCTAATATGCCAAAACAGTATCCCAATTACGAAGCGATGTCACACGGACCAAATAAATTAATCTACGTCTCAGCTGCCTATATATCTATAGGTCACCTGTCAAATCCGAAACGGCAGACAGAGTCCGCATTCGGAGCTTACATCAAAGGAAACGTTCCATTCATACCGACAGTCGGTCTAATTGGATTATCCAAGTGCAATATTAGTCCAATATCCTGGACAGTGTCGTCACAAAATGGAAAGGAAACAGGAAGTCAGCTTCCTGCACTGGTCGACAATCTGCGCACACGCAGAGATCACGGATTAAAGCCCCAACGGTTTGATATATTTCAACGTTCTCGACATTCAATTGCGTTTTTGTCTTAATAATTTGGGTCGATATCGATATGTAATCACGTGTTGATGCACCATCTTTAGAATTCACCTTTAAAAAAGTATTGACACATTTCGAGCCACAGTGTTATGCAAATGTTTATATCTTCGACGTTAATACAAGTTAAGAACGAAGACAAGCAACTTAAGAAAGACCATTACTTGGGGTACAAGTACGGCTAGTGCTGAAAGCAGTTGCTGTTGTTACAAAGTCATTTATTAATAACAAAAACCCCTAAAACTTAAGGATAACAAATAAGCTGTTTTGGCAAGTAAATAAACTCTTAAATAACGAAAAAAAAAAAAAAATTGCTTACTTTAAAAAGGAAATTCCCAAAGACTATGAACATTCAATGTCTCGAAGTGTGTCAATAATCCCACTTTATGGGATAAACTTTTTGAGAAGAAATAAATAAAGTCGTATTTGTTACTGTGTATTTGTTTAGTTACCAATAATGTGATGGGAAATTGTCCTTCGGTATATATTTATTTTATCCTAGTTGTGTCGTGTCGAAGTACACTGACCCTTGCGCCTATCTGTCCCCTTTAGCTCGAGGCGTATTGTGTATCGTAATTATGTCTGCGTATGTGTGAGGGGTGGAACTGTGGGTGATCATTTTCGGTCGTTCTGTTTTTAAATGTTAAACAACTGTTTCGGTTAAAGTTTTTGAACTGTGTCATTATTTCTTTTATATTGTTTTCCAAATGAATCCGTTTCGGAGACCACGTTAAGCCGTCGGTCCCGGTTGCCAAATTAACATCTTTGACAATCTAGTTACAGATCAGTCGGAGGCCTAAAAAAGTCTGATAACTGGTTTAACCCAGATTACCGATTTTCCTCGGAAAGGGGGTTACGAAGGTCAGATGGCAGTCGCTTTGTGTAAAAATACATGGGATAAGGTCAAGGAGATGATGATTTCGAATAAATCAAAATTCCCTGTATCCAGCATTTACTTTAAGTGAAATTCTAGACATCTACAAAACGACATTATTATCGACCTTATGATCCTTATTAAGTTAATACCTTATTAGAGTTAGCAAGAAAATAATCAAGAAAGACTAAATGACACCAAAATAATTTATCCGATATATAAATATGTAGGTAGTTCACTAATGCAAATAAAAATACAAAATTTCTCACGCCCAGTACATTTGCAAATAATTACATGTAAGACAACTTGAATAATGACAAACGATTTCAATCCAGTCAAGCGTGAAGACGCGTGTACTCAAATCAAAGCTTAGACGTAGAGTCGTAAGCGCCACTGAAATTTAAACTTTAAATTAAACCAATATAGTAGCTAAAATAGATAAATCAGTGAGAGTTCTAAATCAAATTGAAGTGTTAGTAGGGCGTTTTGTTGACAATCCAATGACGTTTAAGCATGTTTAATGGTTTCCATAACACCCAATTGACCACGCATTGGATGATGTTAGATATAAATTATATTTTTCAACATGGGAAATGTTAAAATCACGTGGACGTCGTTTAAAATGTCATTTAAATTGTGTAAAAGCGTGAGAAAGTGGAAAGGGATGACATACATTTTGAAGATATGTTTTGTGAACAGCCTTTAGAATTAACTCTTGGTATTAGGGGATTAGGTGTCTTCGGGAATTATGAGCTTTGACCTTGAATGACCAGGGCCTGCAGTTAATGTATGATAAGCTTTTTAGAACGAAGAATAATATTGTGATTGGCAAAGATAGGTACCAGATTCGTTGAGAAGTCAAGCAAGAGTCATTGAGAATAGGTGCCTTCTTAGTCGGATTACGTGTCATTTATTTTATCATAATAACAAAATAACAGTCTAAAAATTGCACTTAGGTCCTCAAAAAATGGATGGTTCAGTTCAAATTTATTTTGACGACTCAATAAAACTTGTTCGGTCGTTCTTTTTATAAATCGAATCGACTTTTTTAGTCGGAACTCGTTCGTTTCACCCGGGAATTGCTTCAAAGCTATTATTTTCTCGTAAATCGTCACGATTTAAAACGCTCAGACCACTGTCCAATTCCCGATTCTACAAAACGCTTGTCCGTTCTGATAGATGCCCACAAATGTCGGAGAAAACTGCTGGGTTCCCATCCAGGCCAATTCAAAACCTAAAATGTTATGCGAGAGTTCAAATTGCTTTGGTCGATCCAAATGCATGGTCAGATTTAAAAGGCGAAGAAGGATCTGATAAGACCGTTAAAAAACGGGAGCAATTACGCTTGCCTTATCTATGGATTGGTCTGTCAAGAGTGACGTAATAAACCCCTGTTTAGAATTGCTAAAAAACGCGTCAAGTGTCAAAGTAATCCCCCAATTAGTGTGAAATTCTACGCTGTCATTTAAATTTTGTTCTATATATTACTTGATCCGAAAATTTCTTGTGAATTTTAGGTTGTTTTATTGTTTATATTGACTAGTAATTTTTTGACTACCTACCTTATAAGTCAATATTGAGAAAACTATGGCAACCCATTTTAACCACTGCAATCCTTATATAAATGGCGACCGATAAAAATTAGGTGACCAACTATAGAACGCTTAAGTGGTTCACAGGCTGTGAATCACAGCGTACGAACATAGTATAAGCTTACTAAGCAGTATGAAAACTAGACCAAATTTTTGAAATAAGAACCGTTGCTCCATGAAGGTTGTGACGTGACACCTCTTACTGATATTACGCCAAAGCCGCTAATTATCTCGTAGATGCATGCGTCTGTGTGAGTGTTTCATATCCAACGATTTGTTATTAAATTCCATACTGCTTGTATTATGCTAATATGTATTCTGTACGAACTAAATAATACTCTTTTTTAGGATAAATTATTCTATCTATAATACAACCAAATCAAATAAGATATCTCTTTTTCAAAGGGGTACTACGACATCTTATTTTCATCAAAGATGATTAAGTGCTCAATACATAAACAGCCAAGCCTTTTTTCCATTAATAATAGCAAGCTAAGATAACCAAACACACATGTCCTGAGGATCAATTATCAACCAATCGAAGCATGCAATATGCACAGGAAGCGATGTATGTATGTGTGTCTTACGCTACATAAGTTAGACGTGTATAAATTATGTATGTTGGCACTTTGAAAGCAATTACTGGGCTTCCATTACATAAGTCAGTGATGTCTATTCGCTTAAGGTTGGGTGGAATAGCATGGATTTGGCTGTTTGTATAATCAATTGAGTTTCTTTGCAACAATGGTAGTATTATGATTCTCGAGTGACTTATCTCATATAAGATGTACATACACACAGATGCTTACGCCTGTATTCCCATAAGAGGTAGGCAGAGATGCACTTATAGTGCACCCACATTACGGCAGTTATTGAGGTTTTTGCCGTTTCTTCTCAAAAGGCTTCGATAAGTGCCTTACCAGGGCCTGAACAGAATAAATCATTTTCATATCGGGAATTAATCCCGAATAGAATAGGGGGCTAGCCTACTGTTATTAAGCAGGCACTAATCCAGACTTCGAGCTGCTATTGAGAAGTATTTTTTCAGTAGGTAGGAAAACCCAATAAAACTGCTCCCAAGCCAAGGCTTTATTTACTACCACTAGATCAACTATAATTATGATGTTTTTGAAAATTACAAGTTCCTTTTCCATACTTCTTCCTACACCTCTAAACCCATGTCCACTCCTCTAAATAGCGGTCTACTGAATAATAATCAAACTCACATAAAATTTCAATAATAGCTGTGTTAACTGCCGTTTGATGCAAATCCTCTGTTAGCGACTTCTCCAGTGTACTTAGTACAACTTAATTGTGAACGTTTCGATGGTTTTGAAATAGATAAGGGATTTCTAGGATGTGGTGGAGAGACACTCGTTGATCCGTTGCATTTGCTACTGCAGAACTCGTGGTCTTGGGTTCTATTTCAAGTCTCAAGTGCTATTTGATTTTCCATCTGTAATTTGCCAGTACCGGTGTCTTGATTGGAGCTTGGTTAATGGCAATAGACTCGGTCCCTATTAAATGGGTCTTAAATATAACTGACTAGGTGTGGGGACTAGCCGTACACATCTGCCTACCCTGTCGGGGAATATAGAGCATATTAAATATGTATGTGAAGGGATTGATTGCGTTTGCATTAAAAGCTGACAACGAGTAGGAACACTTCACAAACTTCTAGATCTAGTCTTTAATAGATAAACTAGCTTGCACCCACAGCTTCACCTGTGTGGCAGTAACAATTCACAAACGAACTTTGTAAAGAAAGAAGATACTTTAGCAAAAAGGTTACTTGGAAGTCTTAAAATAACAAACTGTTTTAAAAAACTGTTTAACAAACTACACAAACTCTTCAACAAACAGAATTCTAATACACTACAAAGTTTGAACAATAATACGTCTAGCTTTAGCTTTAATTAAATCCGCACAATACAGAAATTCCTTTCAGCAAACATGCTCTAATCCATTTATGATCGTAATAAAGCTTACAGTCCATGTGTATGAACAAAGACAGCCTTTACAGCCTTCAGTCTTCTGATAACCAGCCGTGACCATTGTCCATATAGCCGCAGGCATGCACCAATGTAACTTGATCCCTCATCTTTAACGAAATTGCGATTAACAGGGCTCCATTTAAACTGGACATTACCAGTTTGAACCAGATGTAAGGGGAATGAGCCGGAATATTATACACGAAATTGGACCAGAATGCGGTTTCCGTATATGAGATGGTGACATCTGATAGGTGATGTGTGTAGGCGTGTTATCGTACTGTAGTGATGGGAAAATTGTGTCGATATTATTTTTATATTTGAAACATATACCAAAATTCAACATACAAATATCGCTGGTAAATTTCAGGTAATTATTTTCTAAGGACATCTTAGTCTAAGTCAGGTATAATTTTTTTATAAGTTTATCAAACATCTTTATTAAATCATAAGTGGAGAAGTTTCCCTGTGTTTTGGTATAGATTTGACCTTAAGAGCGAACGCGGCAAAATGGCAAATTTTAATATAAAATGTTTATTTAAATAAACTATCGATATATTGGTCTTCACTACAATATGATATTGCGTCCATCCCTGACCAAAGATATTTACTGCACCAAAGGCATTCCTCGTCGGACATTGTATTACTGCTACATGCCTGTATAATGTACGAATGATAAAAATTTTAATAAATTAAAGTTTCAGCCAGTTCATTATTTTAAGAGATTCACCGCGCAGATGTAACAATCGGCTTCAGTAGTCGCTTACCATTAAGACATAAGTAGCTAAGTTGAGAAGTTACCTGCTACGCAAGCGACGCAAGTTCAGTCCCAACAGTTCAATCCCAGCCAGATTTGATCCAATGAATTTTTCTGAAAACTTATAGCCTAACTGGCGGCAGCATGTATAATCCTAAATAATCATGTCATTCTGACAATTTGAAAGTACTTTTTTGAAATTCTTATCGAATAAAGATATTTTTGAGTTTATTGCAGTGATTTCACACCACGTGCTTTACGGTGAAATCGTTAGGCAATATGCATACGTCTGAGAAGTAATTTGAAGACGTATGTATAGTACCTGAGACGGCGATAGACTAAGCATCTGTCACGCTGGCACTTAATCATCTTCAGTGAAAAGTGAGTTTTGTTATTACAACACCTCTGCCTACCCCTTCGGAGAATACAGGCGTGAGCATAATGCTGTCACGTCACTCAAGGTGGCCAATCAACTCTCCTCTTTTTTAAATATAATTACAATTATTCGTAATCCCATCCTATAATTTCTAGGTATTCAGCCCCTAACCCGACCCTAGCCACGTATAAATTACCGTATAAAATTAGCCACCTCTATCTGTAACGGAATAGATCTGTAGATCTATTCCGTTACAGATAGAGGTGGAGGTCGTTTAATTAGAGCTATAGCCGGCGGCGACACGGCCACGGATGTAGCCGTCGATTCTACATTGTGATTGATTTATAGTCTCCGTGCTGTTAATATGCGAAATGGTGTCTATGGTTAAGAGGCTCTGTGGCTAGACGTGCTACTAATATTCTGGATTCTAAGTTCTGTATAAATTCACTTAAAATCTCTAGAACTATAATGACAGCTAACGTCAGTCATCTAGATATACAAACACAACGTATATAGACACTGAAGTAGCTCTTCATTGAGTTACTAGCTGTGCCCGTGCTTAGCGGTGAAGGCAAACATCATGAGGAAACCTGCCTTTGTCTGAAAAGTAATTCAAATTCGTATGTATAGTGCTTGAGACGGCGATAGACTCATCTGTTCAGTTGGCACTTAATCATCTTCGGTGAAAAGTGGGTGTTGTTTTTGCAATACGTCTGCCTACCCCTTCGGGGCACACAGGCGTGAGCATGTGTATACAAGTATGATAGCAGTGGCGATAGCATGTATAATCCTGTAAATTAATGTAATTCTGACGATTTGAAAGTACTTTGTATAAGTCTAATCGAATAAAGATATTTTTGACTTTGACTTTGATATCGAACCAAAATACTAACAAAATTGCATTACCTGGTAAACTATGGCGAAGAAACGACAGTGAATGTGTTAAGCCACTCGCCAGTGTCCTATAATCCCGCGTTAAATCACCCTAAGAACTCTGCCATTTGTCTTCGCGCGATGACAGCTTTATGGAGGCCTAGGGGACTTGGGTACTAGGGGCCTAGTGTGAACTGATACATTAAATATTAATACACAATTTGTCCAAGTGGCCGCTCTTAATCTACTTTTATAGAGGATTTTCGGTGAATTAATTATGTTGGGAATGCGGTGGTAAGTATTGGGGCTTCTTATGGGTTTGTGGTGATTAAAAATGTACCGTTGGCATTGTGTGGTTCTAGTAGTTTTCAACGCAAGCATCACAAGTTATTCCAGTTATAAAAATGTCGTAGAACAGAATTACGGCTTGTGAAGTACCTACAGAAGGTAGGCTGAAGAAGGTGATTGTTTATGACTAATAATGCCACATTACGCATTTTTTTCGCAAATACATAACCAAACATCCAGTTTGCAATGAATTAAACAAAATTTTTTGGCCGTTTGGCAAAAAATACTTCATTCAAGTGTACTCAATTGCTATATAAAATACCAAGAGAATCTCTACAGCGCGACGCAGTTTCACAGTTGCATAGTTAAACACCATCTTGTAGTCAAAAAGCAAACTAAAGTAATAATTAAGACGCTTGTACCTCTAATACGAGTTTGCCATCGTTTTCCTTATCTATACTCACTAGCGCCTCTGCCGAATTTTTGTATGAGAAACGTGTTGTTTGAGTGACGCTTGAATATGTCATACAAATATTGTGGGTGACGCTAACGAGTATAGATGCTTTGCAAAACTAGTAATAAGGGTATTCACTATACTTACCAAAGACACAGTATAATATAAGCTTTACAACCAGTAAGGAATTTTAGGGAAGAGAGGAAGAGGAAGACCAAGGCTAACATACATGGGACAAGTTAAAGAAAATGTGTCAGTCATGACGTATAAGGAGGTCAAAGAGGCACTGGACAGAGACAAATGGAAAGAGTTGCATCCGTTACACCGACAAGAGTCTCATTACTCTTAAATTCATGATGATGAAGGAATATAAGCCAATTTTTTTCTGTGAGTGTGATATTTTGTACGATTTGTTCCTACATAACTAACCGCTAGTAAAGCATTTACACTGTGCCATAGGTACCGTCCCTCTCATGTACAAACATGCTTCCGCACGCTTCAGTTATCGAACCCCATTATCTACATCGATATGCAGTAATTAGCTATCTCATTAGCAATAACGTGACACGTGGCACATCTGGCTGCTGCTCATTACAGCGAATACCTGATGTCGATGATCGAATTACACGAGTTTGTTTATCGAGAATGTAATGAGAGTCGATAGTGGTATCGATATGCTAATGCGAGTGAATAAAATCGAATTTCGATTACAGGTGGAGAAACATGTTATTAAATAGTGAAAGATAATAATTAGTTTGTTAGTAAAATTATTTTTTATACCGCTGAAATGGCAACAAAGGATGCTAAACGTCTGATGGAAAGCCTTAGGGTATATGATAGATAATATATGGCCTTTGCCACAATTTGTTCAGCCGTGTTATAAGGTTTCTCTCGGAAGGTGCCATCACGAGTAGTGAACGCTCAGCGAAATAGTAGGGGTGACAGACAGACCGACGAGGCAGACTCATAAATTGACAACTGCGGAGTAAAGGTCAACGCTCATAAGTCGTGACGGCATGGTTATCTACGTATATCTTGTGTTTGTATTGATATAAAATTATTACGATTAAGAGATAAAATATAAAGATTACTAAGCGCCAAATTATAATTAGTTTCTCTACTCGATAAATTACCAACAACCGCATCGATACATCGGACATTCATCCGTAACTCACCCTATAGATTGTTCTAATTAAATACATTACTGACGGCTACCGCCACAACACATCATTTAAACATAACATAGGGACAGGCCTCGATATTTATTAAGAATCGATACACGCACATGATTATGCGCGATGATTTTGGAACTATGTGAAATCCATAAGTAAATATCATTGGTAAATAATCGCCTCTTGTAATTAAATTAATGTTAAAAAAGGCGCTAATTGTAATGCCCCCATTGTAATGTGAATTGCAGTTCTTCTGCGGTTCAATTCGGTATACATACATAGAATATTCTTTTTAGATGCCATAATGAGAAAAGGTCTATATCATCATCGTACGCATAATCTTACAGTAAATATACAAAAAAAAACACAAGCAAGTATAGTGACAACTCGTATTGTAAGGCTCTAAGCGCTAAGACGCCTTACGGTGATGAAAAACACTAAGGAAACTTGAATATTATGCATGATAAGATATTCAAGGTCGTATGTTTTGTGTCTGGGAAGATAATGCCACATGACGGACACTCAGCATCACTTCAATATGACTATAACATCGGTATAAAAATTGAGAGTTGTAATAACTTCAGGGGAAAACGTGAGCTTACATTATCTTCTACGAAGTGCGGATGATAATGGTGGTGGAAAAATACTTTATTGGTCAACGTTTTTGGGAGCTGACCTTCTATGTGTTTTTATTTTGCAGCTTCAATTAAATAGGTATGTGACGTCACTCCCCCGTGTCTAATTACGTCACATCTGCGACTATCACGCTTCGATGATATCAAAAGGTGTAATTAGTATTAAGCAGATTGTTTGGTTTTGCCCGAGGTGATATTGTTGAATAAAATTGAGTATATTTTCCGCTTTGTCAAAGACAGTTCACTGTTTCTCATTGTGAGGTACAGAAATACTAATTGAAATCAAGCATATAGTCCTATTTGTATTATAACTTTGGATGTTTGTGACTCACCTCAAACACTAAAAAAATAATGGTAACTCACAACATTTGTGTGGTAATGCAGAAAAAATAACTAGTCCGCCATCTTGGATGATCCGCCATATTGGAAATTAGAATGATGTCACAAAGGCAAGCAGATTGTCATCCAAAATAAGCGAATATACCAAATTTCTGCTTAATAAGTTATTAGATAACTAATTTAAAATTCATTTGTATACAAATATACATATTTTGCTAATTAAATCAAAGCTTATAATAAAAAACGGTTGAGCATTTTAATGACAACTAACCTCATTCGGTAAACCTACCCCTTCGAAGACTCTTCTGTGCAGGAGTAAAGATATATTCAACTAAATTTAAGGCAATACAATCATTTGGTATTGTTTTTACTTTTTTAATTATTATTTTTTACACATGCATGCTGATACAATTTTCACTATTGTGAATAATTTATGATGTTTTTTTTTTAATTCTCATTATTTTACTGTGTACATGATGCCAGCTGAGTTTCTTGCCGGTTCTTCTCAGAAGGCTAGTTTCCGAACCGGTGGTAAATTCCTCGACATTCATAAGTGCCTTACCAGGGCCTGAACTGAATAAATCATTTTCATTGTCATTTTTTTCATTTTCAATTTTGGGACCAGGGAGGCCCACTATTATCGATTTAAACAGAGCGTATTACGAACTTCTGAGCTTTGACGTTTCATTTTGGTACCGTAAAATAAACGCCATAGTTAAGAAGTTCTTAATGCGCGCTGTTTAAACGATCATAGTTGGTCCCCAGTTGCGATAAGCGCTTACCTAACATTGCGTTCCAAAATATTTCACTCACACTAAGTAAGTTAAACGCAAAATCGAATCGAATAAAAACCAGCTCGCCGGAATAATATGCATATTCGATTTCGTGTTAAAATTTTCCGTGGTGATAGCAATTTTATAATATTAGGTTACACACAAATTGATTATGGCGTGGGTAAATATTTTGTAGTGAATTAACTTTGTTCGTTTTCAATGTTTTTACCGTCTCGTAGTAAAACCTATGATATATTAATACATCTTTGAGTAAAACTAGATGCGTTATGCATTATATTATTTGTGCTACTGACGATTTGAAAGCACTTTGAAAAAAAATACAAAATGAGATATTTTTACCTGAATTTGAATAAAACGTGGGATTTGATTGATAACCGATTACGTAACTTTAAAGTGAATTAAATACAAAACCATATAAATATTCAGACGAATGGTACCAGAGGGTACACTCCATCTCGTACCATTGCTTTGTGCCGGGAGTGGTTGTGTGAAATTTACAATGCTTTTAGTCACACTCCAGTGGTCGGCTCTCGCGTTACCTACAGATCTGTTTTGGTTACATTCATTCATGATCATTGGAGGTGGCACTTATGAAAAGAATCTTTCGTAAAATGAAGATATTATGACTCATGTTTACGTCATACTTGTGAACCTTTAGCATGTTTTTATGTGACGATATCCCCTGCGTAATCTCATTTTGAATGGGTACGTTAAAAAGCGCCTCAAGTGACGAGTGTAGGAAGTTTTACTGGTGCAAACCAGTTTTCACCAGTAACAACACTTGCTATTTCGTTTTCATGTATATATATTATTTATTAGTATTTTTTTTCAGTTTTGGCTGTTTGCTGTATATTGTGGTCAGTATATTTTTTATTTTTAGTGGATTTCATGTGCAATAATCCAAAAGCCTTATCCGATACCTGCTTCCAACATCGATGTTCCCGAAGTAAGAGTCAGCTAGCTTAAGGGGAAGATGCAGATTTTCCTCAAACCATTAACATGTATACGGCCCTTAATTTATCGCTTGAAGCTTTTTGATAACGCGTTTACGGCGCTATACGGGATTTGTTCCACTTTATTCGAACGATTTTCGTTTAATTGATTCTTGTTTTATTGGAAATTCCTCTGCTTATCCTATTAAGCGGTGTTGTGTGCTAAGAAAAAGCATTTTTGAAGATTTTTATGGTTCTGAATTAATTTTTATTTGAAAATTGGTTCAAAAGATTGAAACTAAAATGGATTTCCATTCGATTTACATACATGTGCTCATGCTTACTCCCTGTAGGGGTAGGCAGAGGTATTTGAACGTGCCAATGTCTATCGCCGTCTCAGGCAAAATACATACATCTTTGAATTACTTCTCAGACATACGCAGGTTTCTTCGTGATGTTTTCCTTCACCGTAAAGCGCGTGGGGGGAAATTACTGCACATACGTTTTTAGCAACACATTGATACAGGTCGCTGGGATTCGAACTTGTGTCGCTTGCGTAGCGGGCGACTGCTCAAACCCCACGACCATCACGTATATATATCACAATTTAGGTCCTCATAAGGCACAACGAAAGAAAATTATTCTCTGTTCGAAACCTAGCCTTTGTAGTAGGTAGATAGTAGGACGAACAATCATTAGTCGGACACCTAAGAAAGAATGGGGGATTTCAACGCCCGCCTCTATAATAATGGTTTTATACAAATATATACGTTATACATTGGAACCAGGTACCATCAATTTGCAAAATTAAAGTGGAAGCAATCACGAAACGAAGTAATACCTTCATTTTGAGTAGAGACTTATTGACCGAAATAACAAGACCTGCCGTCCTAACTTTTCCTTTTAGTTCTATAACGGACTCAATGTAGTTGACAGGTTTAAGTACGCTGGTCGTCTTATAGGGAAAATTTCTTAGCATATTTGGAATATCACTTAGGTAAGGAGTGTTATAACAATAAATTCAGGATAACATTTGTATGCAGACTATTTGGAACGAGAAGGGTGCTTTTGTACCGGGTCGCTTAACATGTTAATGTACAGGCGATTTATCGAGAACGTCGCTTTTTGGATAAAATTAATTCGGGATTTAAACATACTTTACGTACAGACAGACTTTTCAGAACTTTATATTTTAAGTATTCTAGAAAATTACATTGTTTGTGATTAAAAAGGCAATTAATTAGATACATCAAAATCCTCCTGCCCTCATCCCATATTATTTTATAGTCGGCGCAACGCGCTTTTCTCAATTGCTCTATCGGATGTGAAGTTTCAAGCGCTTATTTTCTTTATAGACAGGGCTGGTAACGAGTAAAACCTTTAGTGATGTAATCATTTATAGGCTGCAATAGCCCCTTACCATGAGTTGAACTAAATGCTTGTTTGTTGTCTTTTGATGCAAAAAATTTACTGACGGAGATTTTCTTTAACCATATAATTTTGGTTGAAATACACTTCAAACTATAACTGCGCTTAAAAATTAAATTTCAACAATCTATCAGCGTCAACACGCCCATTTTTAATTTACACCCCTACCAATGCCCATCTTGGCATCGACTTATCACTCGAACAAAAGCCGTGCGAATCTCGAATGAATATAAATGACATTAACTTCCGAGTTCGGCCGAACCGCAGCCGGAAATGACCGAAGATTTATCACTGTCAAATTTGAATACGAGCGAGCGGATGCGGGAAAAACGAACGTCATCTGTTTCTGTGACTTGTCTTTTTGTGTATTAGATTTGTTAGTACGTCTGTTTCGAGATGTGTGGGTCGTTTTTGCTACCGTGTATCTCGATTTGGTGAATAAGCTTGATAAATCGGTGTTGTCCGTTCTGTTTATGATGAAGTCTGCTACTGTTTGGTTCTCTTGATAAACATGATAATATGAAATGAATGTTACTCCTAAATGTCTGTTGAAATTTAAGCGCGAAATTTATTTATAAGTGTGCTGGACTAGAAAATTATAAAGAGAATTAAAATGTACAGTTTAATGCCTTAATCATTTTGCTGGACCAATCAATATTACAATTAATCTTATTGCTCAGTTTGGTTAATATTATAGACTTCAATCTTTACAAATTAAAATTAGCACAAATGAGTAATCTGTAGCTTAAAAATCGTACAGGGTTGGCAACGCTAGAGAGTTACAGGCTAACTAAGGCTAAATTTAGTTTTACCCAAGCGAGCCACACACTTCGTTGTCACCTCACCTGAAAATACTTTGTCAAAATTTTAATCAAATATATAAGTAATTAGATTTAAAAATTTGTATCAAAAAATCAGTTATATTACTCAATTAACAGCATAACTCGAATATATCATTTACAAATAAAGGAATATCACATTTTCCCCCTAAACCAGGTGAAAACAAAACGTCTACATACTCCACACATTAGCATTTCCAAACACCAATAGATTCCCATTTGGCTTCAAGCGTTCAGTATTTCAAATTCGCAATGACTAATGGCGTGTCTTCATAATTCCTACAGGATTTTTACACGAGACTCATCTGTTATTTAGTAGGCTTAAGCCTCTGATTTACAGTTTCCGTTCGCGAGCGAGAAGCTTTCGAGTTTCCGTAGGTATTGTCTCTTTGTTATTTATTTGGTATTTTTGTGTTATAAATAATGTATGGTGGGGATGTATAAGTTGGATATTAAAATTGTATGCACGGCCTATAAGTATGGAATGCAAGAAGCGAATATATGCAATTTAAAACATAAATATATCTTATTGAAACCCCTGTAAAATGCTCTACAAAAAATATGCAATAAATATTTTTTCACCAACCAATTTGCTTGTATATGCTGTTTTTATGGACTTCTAAACTATTTAGAAATCCCCGAAGGGGTAAGCAAAGGTGTTACAACAAACACTTTTCACCGAAGATGAATAAGTCATTGCCATCGGCGCCGGCGTCTCGGACACTATTTACACATTTTGGATCTTTTGTAGGTAGCACTAAAGTTTTCAGAATAAGTAATTGGTACAGACCACTAGAATTCGCACCTGTTTGTTATGAGCAAACCATCACCACTCAAACTATTCAGTCACGAATCGAAATGTGTTGATCCATCATCTTTGACATTAAACCACAACCCGCGTCCGATAAAGTATCAACACATTTTGAGCCACGCTATAACGAAAGATCAAGCGACGGCCATTGAACGTTTCAAAACCTATAACCAAGAACGTTTCTAAACTTCGGCACCATTAAATCACTAGTGAAATTTTAGTGCATTTCACTAGTTAACAAAACAAGTCCAAACTACAAAGCTCTCCCCACAATAAACAAAAATGCATGTCCAAAATCAAGTCCATCGCAATTTATCTACAACACAACATGCAAATAATGTTCATACACACACGGGTAGGCATTAATCACTGGATTTTATGTAAATTCAACTAAGTGCTGCTGATAAATGGATAGCTGGTCGGGTCAAGCTTGGACTGGGGGCATTGCGACTAGTTTGGACTTAGGCACAAAATTATAAGACATTGAGAGATAATGATAAATAATTATGAGTTGCACCTAATATTTTTTACATTTTACTGTTCTCTTTCAGGATTGTAGGTATATCTGAAAAAATTGCTGTTTCAGTGGCGATAATCTATACAGATAAATAAAATTAAGTGTCTGTTTGTAATTCCAAAATAACAGCTTTTCACTAAATGCATATAAAAGTATACACGCTACCGACACTAAAAAACCAAGTTTTAAAATTTTTCTCTGTCTGTCTGTCTGTTCCGGGTAATCTCTAAAACGGCTTTACGGGTTTTAACGGGACTTTCACTGTTAGGTAACTGATGTTTCAAGGAGTAACTTAGGCTACTTTTATTTATCAAATATATTAAGGTTCCGCGACAATAAGAATGAAACTAAATCTACGCGGGTTAAACTGCAGGGCACAGCTATTCACAATATTATTGAAAAATACCGCAATACGATTGCACACATATTATTTAACCAATATTATTGTCAATTTGCACTTCATTGCTAATATTATTGCGTGTGTGCGACTAGCCTTTCGACAATTTGATAATTTTTTGGTGAAGTTCAAACTTTATGCATCCACAACAAACCACTGTCCACTTGATTTCATTTTTCATCCTTAAACCGTTTTGTTTAGTTGACATGGGTCCATAGTGTATTGAAGGAGAGTTTGTTTTTGCTGGCCCTTGTCCGGACCCAAATTCACGATGGATGCATCATTAACAAGAATTACACTGACTTTTGTTGATTGAAAAGGCTTGTGTGTAATGGAATGCATACATGTAAGGTGTTATATCTATACAGATAAATAAAATTGAAGTGTCTGTTTGTAATTCCAAAATAACAGCTTTTCATTAAGTACATACTATGACAGTATATACAGTACTTATATGAAAAAACGATTTCTGTCTCTCCGTCTGTCTGTCTGCCTGTCTGTCTGTCTGTCTGTCTGTCAGTATATTGTTCCGGCTAATCTCCAAAACAGCTGGATCGATTTTAATGGGACTTTTACAGTCTATACTAATATACTAGCTGTGCCCCGCGGTTTTGCCTTAATTTCACGAGTGACCCGCGGAACCCTAAAGATATTTTTAAATAAATGTAGCTTAAGTTACTCTTTGTAACATTAGTGGTAACCATTTGCCAGTGAAAGTCCCATTAAAATCGATCCAGCCGCTTCGGAGATTAACCGGTACAAACAGACAGACAAACGGACGGAGAGACAAAGATGTTTTTTGAAAATGAATCTTTTATGTAGGTGGATAGTGCATACTTTCATATGCACTTAGTGAAAAGATGTTAATTTGGAATTACTCGTATAAACTTTAATATTGAACCCGCGACACCTAGTGTAGCAGTCAGGTATACTAACCAACAGACCAACGGTGTTGACAAATTGTTGTTGAATCATAACGCCCTATATCTTTACCTAATGCACCCAAGAGGTCTCAATCATGCTAATAGCCCTTTAAATCATACTGACCAATATAAATGTATCGTGAGACGGTTAAATCACGGGAATTTGTCTGCTAGCATCTCTATCATATCACGAATCACTGTCATTTGTCAAACATATTACTCGGTTTATTTTGCAGATATTCTCATCTTTATTGCTAGGATTTAAGGGTGATTTTTGGTTGACATGATAGGGAGGTGGTTAGTTTTAATTTAGTCGGGTTGTAAAAGGGTGCATTGATACGTTAAGAGATAGTTTTGATGTAAATCTATATTTATACATCTATACTCTATACAGATAAATAAAATTGAAGTGTCTGTTTGTAACTCCAAAATAACAGTTTTTCACTAGTCACTAAATGCATATGAAAGTATACACGCTATTGAACTAAAAACAAAGTTTTAAAATTTTTCTCCGTCTGTCTGTCTCTTTGTTCCGGGTAATCTTTGAAACGGCTGGACCGATTTTAACGGGACTTTCACTGGCAGGTAGCTGATGTTTCAAGGAGTAACTTAGGCTACTTTTATTTATTAAAAATATTAAGGTTCCACGACAGTAAGGATGAAACTAATCTACGCGGGTGAAACCGCAGGGTACAGCTACTTGAAAATAAATTAGTTCCTCACTGGATTCTCTGTAGGTAACAGCAACCTTTCGAATTTAACCTTTTGACTTTTAACCTTCTAACAATTTATCAATAAAAAATCTATTCAAAATATATCGCTATTTTCCCTCATCTTAGCCAATGAGGTTTTTTAAAAAAAAAGTTTTAATTAATCTAAACTTTTAAATCACCCCGCAGATTATAAAACCAATCAGTAACACAATGAGACGACAAAATAACGCCATATTTCACCACCTCATCCTAACCCCTGACTGCATATTATACCTAACACATTTTAATTACGCAACTCGCGGCCGCCATTTTAATTTTAGCGACTAATCCGTTTACTACTTCGAACTAATACTGAGTTTAAATTACGTAATAGTGTTGGAATGTGTTTTATATCGATATCGATGACTGTGTGTTGTTGTCAAAAGGCAGTGTCTTAAAAATACAGCTTTTCTGTAAGAGTTCAGTTTAACTCAAGTAGCAAGTATATTTTACAAGTAATCGGCCCTCGCTTCGTTTTGTGCTACGATTTTTAAGACTTTTGCAAAATATTTTCTTTATTTTCGATAAACATAGTTTTTTTTTAATTCTACCCATTGTATTTAAATTCCTACATGATACACGTGGTACATGGTAAACAAAGACGTATCAAGATCCGTATCGTACTTCAGAAGAACGATTCGTTCAAACATTATATTTTTTTTAATGGAAATAGCGACTTTAATTTACTATTTAAGTCATACTTAACATTAAAACAACATTTCGAAAAAAAATAGATTAGCTCAATCCATCATCATCTCCCTGGCTTTATCCCATACATTGTTGGGGTCGGCACTTGATTCAACTCGATGTGGCTAATCACCTGATTTTTATACGAAGCGACTGCCATCTGACCTTTGCAACCCCATTTAGGAGGAAAATCTGTGATCTGGGTTAAACCAGTTGTCAGATTATTTTTAGGCCTCCGGCTGACCTGTAACGATTGCCAAAGATGTTAAATTGGCAACAAATAGATTAGTTCAATCCGACAACATAAAAGTTATATATTTCATCGATAAAGTTATTCTATCAATAGGTAACACCCCATCACTACGGCTTTCACCATTGCGGTGACAATAATAACAGTAATTAACTGGAGTTAATCCCACCACGACAGGTTTCTTATTAACGCCATTTGTCAGGCGTGTTGCTTGGATTACGGTTCTATTGAGCTGAGGGTAGGCAAATGACACGAATGGAGGAACAAGGGAGATTATAATAACACCTCCTTTTTGCAAAAGGTGGCAAACAAGCGTACAGTCCGCCTAAACATAAATCATACCTAAAACATAAATGATAAATACATATGGAATGAAAACTCTGCACAAGTAGCTCCTGGCAATGACATGGTATGCAAACGTGATATGTAAATCATTTGGTATTGTTCTAACTTTTTGATTATTATTTTTACACATGCTGATACTGTGAATAATTTTATATGAAATGTATTGAAATGAATAAATATTTACTATGTAATTAAATGTACAAGATGCAAGGTGAGTTTCTTGCCGTTTCATCTCAGAAGGCTAGTTTCCGAACCGCTGATAAATTCTTTGACATTCATAAGTGTCTTACCAGGGCCTAAACTGAATAAATCAGTTTTATTTTCTTTTTCATAGATAAGCGGCTACTGCACATGACCAACGAGGCATCCTTTAAATATAACATAAGTTCATATCTACATAATCTAATAATTGGATTGCAGTCAAAGGGTGCAAGATCCAATCCCATGTATTTAGCGAGATTGAAAATTTTGCATCGCATGTTAGGGGCTTTAAGATTCGACCGTAATTAATAACTGAGAGGTGTTCCTCTGGGGAATTGGTGTATGAAAATTACTAAGTACTTAATTAGGATATTGTATGGGGTTCGGACTTAATATCTACTGAGAAAATGTCATAAATGTAAATACCCACTTGCAGTGATTATGTCACATCGCGAGGAAGCTATTGTTAAAGCTTGCGTAGAAATGAAAATAAATTCAAAGACGTTGATATTGTTATCCTAATAATTATATCTATCGTAGCTAAGCCCCGCGGTTTCCTCAGCGTATCAAACTCATTGGGCTATGCTACAGAGTTAACCTATGACACTCACAAATAACGCAGGTAGCTTACAGAAGTAGTTCAGTAGATCTAGTGATAAGGATCACTAGATTTACTGAACTACTTCTGTAAACCTTTCACAAACTTCTGTAAACCTACACAAACTCACAAACTTTACCTTAAAAAAGGAGGCTGCTCAATTCGACCGTATATATTTTTTTAAGACCGAATTTTTACCGTAGATGATCAAGACGTGCCAACATAATTGCTTATAGGTACATCGCTGTCTCAAGCACTAATAAACAATGTCTTCTAATTTCTAAGTTTTTTGTCTGAAGAAATTGGCTGTCCAGCCTTTTTGCCCTAATGTTCAATTTGACTGGTCTGTTCAGATATTTCGTTTAGCGACCTGACAACCCCAATTGTAACAGAGACAAAGCGCTTGTATTGTCAACCTTGTTAACATCCCTTCACATCTTCCATAACGCTATCCACCTCGAGTATTCAAGTAATTGTATAGAACCGTATCAAAATATGCGTCACATTGATACCATCATCAATTAATCATAAAACATATTCAAAAGCAACCGGTTATAAACTCCATTAACAGAAGACTATCTCAAATAGCGCTGTATCACGCGTTGACAGACCGACGGAATGTTACAATGGATTTATTAATAACACTCATTTGTTATTAGATAACTCTCTTTGTTATTGCTTTACTGAAGTGTCGTTGTGATATTTAAAATTTCAGAATTCGTGGCACTATTTGGTTTGGATTTTTAATGTTTGTTTATGACGCAGTAAAGATACATAATATACACTTACGACTGTATTCCCCGAAGGTGTACAAATTGTATTCAGGCTACTGCCAGTGGGACCGTGCTGTGACGTCACGACTTTGCTCTAGCGGAAGACCAGTGATGTCATCAACGTGACAGCCCTATTATGCTGAGTTGGGACCAATTCGTAACAACTATAATCTACTGTTACGACCAACCTCTACGCTCATTATGTACCTATGTCGTTACGATTTTTTTTTTCTTTCTTACTTCTTTCAGTTGTACTTATAATACCACTCACATTATGTTTATTGTCTCATATATTCATATTCATATTCATATATTCGTATAAAAATCAGGTGATCAGCCACATCGGGTTGAATCAAGTGCCGACCCCAACAATGTATGGGATAAGGCCAGGGAGATGATGATGATTCATATTAATATATTTGCTATATCATAGGGGGTCTATTGCAATTGACCAGAAGTATCCAGACACCGATTCCGAAGATCAGAAAAACCCAATGACACTTTGTCCATGTGGTTAAAGTGTAAAAAAAATACTTCGAAATAAACCACTATGAGGTGCTAAGCTTTCAATAAAATATGATATTTACACTCCCGATAAAGTATGTGCAGCAACACAAAAACCAGCGCCGGCGCCTGTTAAAAATATGTGAGCAAACCGCATAACGTCATAAGGTAATAAAATGTCCACAGTTTTATTATTTTTAATGAAGATAATACTCGTATGTAGGTCAACATAATAGGTACCCCACCCCTCCCATCATCGAGATACCAGCTAAGTGGTGAGCGCGACAGTACCGTCTTCAATCACTTTGGTTTTTTTCCCTATTAATCGAAAAATGTGAGAGCAGAGAAGAGAAGTAGGTAGGTAATTATAGTAATTTGTAATGAGCTCTTATCGCATAAGGTGAATTGACTCCCGATCATGAGACAGATGTTGGTTTTTTGCCTGTTTATCTATATAGGTAGGTATATAAAAGAAGGTCGTGTTAGTTACACTATTTATAACTCAAGAACGGCTGAACCGATTTCGCTGTAAATTCGTGGGGAGCTAACTTAGAACCGGGAGTCAGACATTTTTCTTGTTCCCGTGGAACGTAAGATAAAATGATAAAACCTATTACACATAAAGTCTACGCGGGTGAATCCGCAGGGCAGAGCTATTGACGAATAAAATTCAGTCATTTAACACAGTCAAACCGTAGCAATTAGAACTCATTGCCGTATATTGAGGTACAATATCTTCCCTACTATATAAGTATAGAATGTGTACAGTCATCGACACATATCACAAGTAGGTACAATCACTAACATAGTTCCTTTCCAGACAATAGTCAGTCCCTGATCCTTGTGACAATCACTACCGTTTCATTAACATCATTACCTTGCGATATTCATGTGTGTTGCAGAGACTATAAGAAAACTTGTGCTATTTTGAAACGTCTATAATATAAAGTTTACTGATTTTTCTGATGGACTACATTTTGTTAAAATATGACAAATATATTGAATAAAATAAAAATATTATGTTTTTATTTGTAAGATACATAATGTAAGACTAGACTTCTTGTTAACATTTTCAGTATTGGCAATATTTTCCAAAAAATATCGTGCATTTTATTCAATAATTTTACCTGGCAAAAACAATAAAAACTTGCGTGATAATACGTATTTCATTATTATATTTTTAAGTACTGTGTTTAAACTCATAGAACAAATACATAATTATAATTGAATATAATTACATGAACGAATGTCAAAATCTTGACGTTCATCTAATTTTTAATATAAATGACCATGCCAGTTAAATAGGTCTGAATCTAGTCATTTCTCAAAATGCCAACATCACATCACAAGCAACACACCCGCACCTAACCAAATCAGACCCTTGTAAACGCCAGAAGATATTAAGATAGCGCTAATCTTCACATAACTTAGGATTAAGACCGTTAACCGCGGTTTAGGAACCACTGACCATTGTCCTGTGTTTAATTTAAACCGGGGAC
Organism: Watsonalla cultraria; assembly: GCA_964035505.1. Classification (NCBI taxonomy): domain Eukaryota; kingdom Metazoa; phylum Arthropoda; class Insecta; order Lepidoptera; family Drepanidae; genus Watsonalla; species Watsonalla cultraria. The sequence goes on from OZ037730.1 coordinate 7,774,354, forward strand.
TAAGCTCGGAGCGATGGTAATGATTTTACTAGCCCCTCCACAAAGTAACACCCTACACTCAGTGCGGAGTCATTGATTCGTATTACAGAGAAATAGAGTTGAATTTTGAATGATTTTGGGATTGGTGATGGTTTTTTTAAGTTTGTGCGATGGTGTCGTAAGATTTTATGTGTGAAGTATCTTTATGCAAACAGGTCCTATGGGTCAAGTTTTTGGTTTCAGGCCTCTATTGAAATGTGACCCGTCATTTCTGTAAATGCGTTATTAGATCATAACCCGGGCACGCAATTATGTTTAATGTTTTAATGTTGGCCGTAAACAATTTTGATATTGAGTATCCTTCCCTTAAGAGTACAGTCACGATCATAAGTATGTTGTCATTACAATGTCACTTAATGTGTCAGTCCTGTCTCATCTATACAGATAAATAAAATTGAAGTGTCTGTTTGTAATTCCAAAATAACAGCTTTTCACTTAATGCATATGAAAGTATACACGATACTGACGCTAAACAACCAAGTTTTAAATTTTTTCTCTGTCTGCCTGTCTCTGGCTACTTTTATTTATAAACAATATTAGGGTTCCGCGATAATAAGGATGAAACTAAATCTACGAGGGTGAAACCGCGGGGCACAGCTAGTCTACCTATAATAATAAATACATTAATAATTTTGCAATACCACGTCGTTATTAAGTGTACTAACTAATATTATAAAAAAAACCCGTATTATTGCTATCAATCACAGAACACAAAAAAAACGCTTATCTACCAATATTTCGATAAACAACATTTTTACTCAAATAGAATATTTCCCCAAAGATTTTCGAATTATAGAGCATTTCGATTTTCCACATCCATATTAGGTGTACGTATTAAGTTATTTTGAAAGTGATTTTTTAAATTATTACAATTAAAAAGCACCTAATGAAAAATATTTCAAAAAACAAAGAAAAAGATTCAAAGTAAAAGAAAAAGTCAAAAAATAAGCTCTGCCATGACAGTGTTTCCACTGCCGTGACCAGGATTCGAACCTGGGTTACTACGGCCACAACGTAGGGTCCTAACCACTAGACGATCACGGCTATCAGAGCGATGCGAGCATTGACGAAATTCCAAGTCAGTTACTTGAACCCGCGACGCTTGTGACGCAATCTGGTTACGGGACAGAAAGTCAATTACCTTCTTTCGTCACTTCATTGTATTCGATAAACTTTCAGTGAAACCTCATGCTTATTGAAAACATCGAAAAGAGACCTTATCCAGACCACTATACGAGTTGAATTCCAAGTTAGGGAAACTATATTTCTAATGGAATTGACGAAATATTATTTACTTGCGAAATTGTATAGGTACCTGCCTGATCTTTTTTATATACCTACGGCTTCTTATATAAAATCATTCATCTAGATTAATATTATAAAAAGGAAAGATTTGATTGTTTGTTTGTTTGTATCGAATAGGCTCCGAAACTACAAACCGATCTTGAAAATTATTTTAGCAATGGATAGCTACATATTATATCCCCGTGCTCCCACGGGAACCGAAGCTACGCGGGTAAAACCGCGTGACATCCGCTAGTTATGTATAACGTCCATTGTGAGACGTTGCAGTCGGTGGTACTAAGAATAATTCATTTAATTAAAATGTTTTCCTACACACCGTCAATTTTGCATATAAATTTATTAATTACTAGCTGTGCCCCGCGGTTTCACCCGCGTAGACTTAGTTTTATGCTTCATGTCGCGGAACCCTAATATTTTTAATTAATAAAAGTAGCTTAAGTTAATCCTTGAAACATCAGCTACCTGCCAGTGAAAGTCCCGTTAAAATCGGTCCAGCCGTTTCAGAGATTACCCGAAACAAACAGACAGACAGACAGACAGACAGGCAGACAGACGGACAGACAGACAGAGAAAAAATTTAAAAATTGCTTTTTCTATGTCAGTACCGTGTATACTTTCATATGCATTTAGTGAAAAACTGTTATTTTGCAGTTACAAACAGACACTTCAATTTTATTTATCTGTATAGATGTATAGATTCCAAATGTAACTAAAATATATATGGAACAATATATTGTACCAACATTCCAAAACAACACGAAACAATCAAACAATTTACTCAATGGAAAAACAAAATAATTGTATTTAACCGGTTTCCTGCCAAATTGGTGTGCACCAATTTGTGACACGTGACGTGACCAATCATAAGTATTGTGATTGACAGGAAAATTGGTTCCCTACTTTACTTACTACGTACTATTTTGTTCTATAAAAATAGGGCTACAAATAAAGCATCTTCAATGTTTTTTTTATATATAAAGAACTAACTGTGTCCCGCGGTTTTACTTGCGCACAGTTAATTTAATGGATGGCACGCGGTACCCTAACGTTTCTTTTTGGTAAATGTAGCCAAGTTACTATCATAATGCCAGTGAAAATACCGTTAAGATTAGTTCAGCCCTTTCGGAGATAAGTCGGCATAACTAGGATAAATAGGCACACAGAAAAAAAAAATTTAAAATTGGTTTTTTTATTTCAGTACCGTATATACTTCCATGCAAGTGAAAAGCTTCTTGAATTACAAACAGACAATCAAATTAAATTTATCTGTAGAGATAGGTATAGAAGTTGGAGTTTGAAGAGTAGCTAACTATCATGATTATTAGGAGATGTTAGAAAGAGGGAAAGAGACATGAGAGATGTCAGAATACACTATTTCTTTACTTACGGACATTCTCAGCTACCTACCTTTCTATTACCTATAAATTATTAACACTAGACTAGCCACTAGACATAGTATTACCATAAAGAGATACATTCGGTCAAAATCTAAAAAAAATATTTAAAGTTGAAATTTTTTAATAAAGTAAATTTGGGCCTTTCTCTTGCCTAAATTCATGAGGTTATTTTATAAATGTTGAGCTCGTAATATTATGAAACAAAATCCACGACGCGTATGAATCTGTCACTGTCACACCGAATCAGCAGGGCAATAAGAGCAACTAAGGCCACAGTGGTTAAAAAAAATATGAGTACCTATGACGTGTATGAATCTGTCATCGTCACACCGAATTAGCATGACAATACGCTCTTGAATAGTTAGTAGTAAAATAACGAGAATTATTTGATGATTTCAAACAAAACACTAAATCACACACTAACAACCTACTAACCGATTAACTAGAATTACACAACAGGGGAATGCTTTTGGTTAATGAATGAACTAGTTAAAACAAATTATCTGGGGGTACAATATGCCCCCCGGCACGCGACGGTTTAACTACGGGCCTATTATAAAATATTCAGTTGTCAACCTAATAAAAGACTTCGTGGGCTTAAACATAGCTAGAATGTATTTGTGGCAAAATAGTTTTACGTACATACATATATGCTCACGCCTGTATTCCCCAAAGGGTAGGCAGAGGTGTTGTAATAACAACTCACACTTCTCACCGAAGATGATTATGTGCCAACGTGGTGAGTCTATCGCCATCTCAGGCAAAGTCAAAGTCAAAAATATCTTTATTCGATTAGACTCTTTACAAAGTACTTTCAAATCGTCAGAACGACATGGATTATACATGCTACTGCCAGGTTCGGAAGGTTGCTTTTACTGAGAAGAACCTGGCAAGAAACTCAGTAATTACTCTTTTAAAAAAATATTATACAATTTTTAAAAACAAAGTAAATCACTTGAGAAATGTAAGCCCATGGACACAGTTCCAATGCACAAATGTCAATAAAAATTAACATAAAGAAAAGTCTAGTAGTTGTACTTATATCTAAATGCGTAGCTTGAGATGAGATGAGGCACTATGCTAATGTCATTGAATTACCCTTCAAACATATGCAGGTTAACTCACGATGTTTTCCTTCACCGTAAAGCACGTGTTGTGAAATCACTGCACATGAGTTTACAGGAAACGCCATAAGTACAAGCTCCGCTGGGATTCGAACTAGCGTCGTTTGCGTAGCAGGCAGCTGCTGAAACCCAAGGCCACCACGGTTCTTTTATTGTGTGATTTCGCAAAATTATAACCACTTTAATTTTAGCTGTCTGATACTTCATAATCAACAAGCAACTCGAACTTATCATTATGAATTTAAGAGTAATGAGAGTCTTGTCGGTGTAACGGATGCAACTCTTTCCACTTGTCTCTGTCCAGTGCCAGCTCTTTGACCTCCTTATACGACTTATACATTTCAGTAATTCTAGAAAGCTTTTTTGTGACTTAACAAAAAAAAAAGTTAAATTTTTCGTCAAAAAATCTTATCACCTACTAGCTGTGCCCTGCGGTTTCACCCGCGTAGATTTAGTTTCATGCTTCATGTCGCGGAACCCAAATATTTTTAATAAATAAAAGTATCCTAAGTTAATCCTTGAAACATCAGCTACCTGCCAGTGAAAGTCCCGTTAAAATCGGTCCAGCCGTTTCAGAGATTACCCGGAACAAACAGACAGACAGACAGAGAAAAATTTTAAAACTTGGTTTTTCAGTGTCAGTAGCGTGTATACTTTCATATGCATTTAGTGAAAAGCTGTTATTTTGGAATTACAAACAGACACTTCAATTTTATTTATCTGTATAGATTTAGGTTGTTGTCTTAAAAGGCCAGTTTCCAAACTGGTGATCATTTATTCGTCATTCATAAATACTAAAACTGAATAAATATATTATGTGTAATAATCATTACATTTTGGTAGCTTGTATTGTGTCATCTGAATTTAGTTGGGTTGCTATTACAAACGTTACATTTATGATGTTTCAGCTAAAACACTATTTCACAGATCCAAAACACAAAGACAATACGAATGAATGGGCACACAATTTATAGCGCTTTTAGTCATCACAGCGGGAATATTATGAGGCAAAGTCGAGAAACCAAGACTAGAAACCGACAAGAACAACATTCGACTATCAAAAACTGCCTTCATCACCCTTATTTATAACATGATAGAGTTCAAATTAGAGTAACATGAAGGAGATAAAACTGCAATAATAATTTGGCTAAGTATAATACGGGCAATTTATAAAGTATTGTGTTTTGATTCGAATAGTTTGAGACGGATGACGGGTGTATGGATGGAGGAAATGGTTATGTCTTCGAAGGCTTGGATGGAGTTTGAATGGCTTGGATCGGTGGGGGTTAGGGTACGTTAGACCCTGCGGAGCGGTAAATCTGTTAGGTGATCCTATTGGGTAGTTTGACTTTTGTTTGCCAAAGTTATATCTATAGGTACAGTTATAAGAACTGAGGCAGGAATCGCAACAATGTGAAAAACTTGCATGCTAGATCATTTCTCAACGCTAGAAATATATTTTTGAAAATGAATCTCCTGGATTAATGTTTATCTGTATATGCTTATATACAGACACAGTTTCCACTAAACACATATGGAAGTATACACGGTACTGATAATAAAAGACCAATTTATCTCTGTCTGTCTGTTTGTACCGGGTAATCTCCGAAACGGCTGGACAGATTTCAACGGGACTTTCACTGGAAGGTAGCTAATGTTACAAGGAGTAACTTAGGCTACTTAATTTAAAAACATCCGGGTTCCGCGGGACACAGCTAGTAATAATATTACCCTTAGTTACTCACCTAAGTACTATGTTACTTCCTTCGGTTAGGAGTTTTCCGCATTATATAATAAAAAAAATAGTTATTTGTTATACAAGAGTGCAAAGTTGCTTTTGAACCGCGTGTTCAATTTTGATGACCGAGCAAGCGAAGGATTCTAAATTTAGAATCCTGCGCGTTAGCGAGGGAATCAAAAGAGCACGAGGTGAAAAATCTTTGCACTCGAGTGCAACACGTAACTTTTCATTCCACCTCAGCTAGGAAATGACTAAATGCAAAAAAAAGCTCATTTGCGCATTATTAACAGTTTCAGTCAATTCTGTTGGCGTCAAACAATCTTCCTCGTCGCTAGAATCACTCATTTTAGTTTTTTCACTTGTTTTCAAGTTTCTTGTCTTTAATATAAGGTTTAACAATGTCGTGAAAAAATGCCGCGTAAAGAACCGCGTACAAAGCAAATTGAAAAAAGAACACCAAGAAGGTTCCGAGTCTGAGTTTTTAACAAATTAAAAAAAAGTTGTATGATATATTCGGCACCATAGAGGTAGCAGTAAATAGGTTTAATGTTTTTTTTAATTCAAAAACTTAGTGCACACGATGTTCTAAATTCAATTTACTTTATCCTCTAGAGAATAAAAACGGCTTTTCCACTCAGATATTGAAGATTAAAAATACTCTTTCCGAGATGGTGGGATGAAAAAGGAATTTTCTGAATATGACCTTTATGTGAAGATGGTTTTTTCTTTTCGATGTTTTCAAATAATCTCAACTAGTAAGTAACTGGCACTTCAATATAAACATTTTCAAAATAATATCATTAATAGATTGAACGTCTTACAAAATACTTTTAACAGTCTGAAGGACACATACATAAATATACTATATTTATGACTAGCTGTGCCCCGCGGTTTCACCCGCGTAGATTTAGTTTCATCCTTATGGTCGCGGAAATCTAATATTTTTAATAAATAAAAGGTAGCCTATGTCTTTTCTCAGGGTCTAAAGATTGTTTGTGCCAATTACATCAAAATCGGTTGATAGGTTTAAGCGGGAAAGCGTGACAGACAGACAGAGTTACTTTCGCATTAGTAGGGAGTAGGGATTATAAATGCTATCACCCATATACAGGTCCCGTCACGAGCTATGAGCGCTGACCTTGAATGCATAGTACCTAGTCATTTTATGTGTCTCTGTCTATATGTATGGCTCGAGACGAATAAAAACACGTATCCCCATTACTTTAGTTGCCAGCTCATAACTCGACGGGACCGGTACATACATCCGACGGCCTAGGGCGAGTTTTTTCACTGCCACCATCACAAGTCATCGCGTTAACGTAACCACAGATTAATATGCGATCGAAACAGCGTCATCTGTCGGCCCACGGATTTCACTATTATAATCCCATACAAATCTGCGATTACGTCAACGCGGTGACTTGTGACGGCGGCAGTGAAAAACTCGCGCTAGGCACTCTGGGGTGATAACTGGTTATAATGAGTGCTATCACCTTTTCACTTACACATCAACTAATCAAGTAACTAATCAAAATAAAAACTCCTATCGTACCTTCAATATTCATGAAGACATAACCACAACTTATTGCACATAATGCTACAATATTTTTCTCAATAACCATTATTCCCGTATCTATGCATTGGACGAGGTTACATTGTGCGATTCGGACCTGTTTTGCCCTGAAATTCATCACCAAATTTACATTTATCTTTTAGATATTCAACTCCAAACATCCTTTTATAAGGTTGAATATTGATTGGGGAATTACTGAGAGTTACGTCGCAAATGTATACAGTAATTCCGCAACAGAATGCGGAATATGTCTGCACTTCACTTTTATTGTATCAAATAATAGGGGTGCTCTTATAGCTATTATCACGTGTTTGATCTAAAATGATACTTGGTACAGAATGCGCTTGGAGGGGTGTCTTTTCACTGTACTTAATATGGACAGGGATGGATTAGGAGTTAGCATAGATAACACATTACCTAAAGGAGAACATAACGAGATCTCCAATTGGAAGTTCGGAGTATTTCCTTTTGTTGGCTGCAGTAAACGCTTATAGGACAGGACAGGCTGTAAGCTCGTTTGCCACCGGTGTCAATAATATGTATTTAAGTACAGATAAATAAAATTGATGTTTCACTAAATGCATATTAAACTCGCGTATATGCGGTACTCGCATTAAACAAAATTCTCTGTCTGTCTGTAAGTCTGTCTGTCTATCTGTTTGTTCTGGATAATCTCTACTTTTACATATTATGCTACTTTTATTTCGTTACATACACACCCTTTCAGTTAAGTCTTAAAATCTAAGGTCACAGCTAGGTGTAATTAAAAAAATATCGGTGAACTACTTCAGTATTTATTTTCAAATGTCATAAAATGTTTTGGAAAAATCACATGGCTTTGAATCCGTTTGTATTGCTTTGTGAATAAAAAAAGAGCTAATATAAATAAAATAAGGTAACTTAATTAAAATTTTATGGAGGAAATTACCAAAAAATTAAAACTAAATCTATCTATATCTATACAGATAAATTAAATTGAAGTGTCTGTTTGTAATTCCAAATAACAGCTTTTCACTAAATGCATATGAAAGTATATACGATACTGACACTAAAAAACAAGTTATAAATTTTTTAGTGTCTGTCTGTCTGTCTGTCTGTTTGTTCCGGGTAATCTCTGAAACTGAGCTAGTTGGAAAATAAAAATAAGAAAAGACTATCTCATACAATAGTATAATTTAAAGCAAATGTTGAACTACCCTTAAAACACTCGGTATTAATTACAGATTAGTTAACGGGTTGCTGGTTTGACAGTTGGTGAATATTCACCCCTGTTTAACGTTAAAATATGGACGGTAATCTATGAAAATTAACTTTATTCCTTCTGTAATAAGTTTAACATATACTTACACAATATATTACGTAAATAAATAAGATAATTTTCTTACATCGAAGGCACAACGAAATTTTTTTAATGTTATATATAAAAATCAATCCCAATTTCCTTTGGTCACGGCATGACGCGTAAACGGCTGGTTGTATTTTAACGGGATTTTCACTGGCAGATAGCTGATGTTTCAAGGAATGTTTTAGGCAAATTTTAGTAAAAAAAACAGCATGAATCTAAATCTACGCGGGTGAAACCGTGGGGCACAGCTAGTGTAAAATATTATTTCAAAAATGTATACCTACATACATATTATTATGCTCGCGCCTGTATTGCCCGACCTGGTAGGCAGAGGTGACAAATACAACACTCAATTTTCACCGAAGTTGATTAAGCTTACATGACAGATGGTGAGTCTATAGCCGTCTCAGACACTATACGTATTACGTCTTCGAGTTACTTCTCAGACATATGAAGTTGTCCTCGCGATGTTTTCCTTAAACCGTAAAGCACGTGGTGTGAAATCACTGCACATATTTTTTTAGAAAAACGTATTGGTCAGGCCCCTTGGGATTCGAACTTGCGTCGCTAGCGTAGCAGGCATCTGCTCAAACCTCATTGTATCCTCGCTGTACTGGTATACAACAGTAGAACTCACACATGTCTGTACCTATAACTTGGGGGTATACTACACCATTATTTACAATAAAAACTCCAGTTCTATTAAAAACTTGCTGTGCCTCACGGTTTCACCCGCGTAGATTTTGTTTCTTCTTTATTGTCGCGGAACCCTACTATTTTTTATATAAAAGTAGCCTAAGTTATTCCTTGAATCATCAGCTACCTGCCAGTGAAAGTCCCGTTAAAATCGGTCCAGCCGTTTCAGACATTACCCGGAACAAACAGACAGACAGACAGAGAAAAAATTTAAACCTTGTTTTTTCAGTGTCAGTAGCGTGTATACTATCATATGCATTTAGTGAAATGCTGTTATTTTGGAATTACAAACACACTTCAATTTTATTTATCTGTATAGATGTAAGTAACTAAGTACGAACATGACAAAAACATAATATTACTATATTCCGTGATATTCTTTAAAAAAAACTAATTGGAATGCAATTCGCATTACAATAAATACATAGTTCAACAAATTCAAATGTCGAGTCTGTTTGGTAAGTTCTAACCTATGCGTGAACTAATTTAATATACGACCAAATTAAACGTACATAAATTGGTATCTATTTTCTAATCCCTATTTGAAATTTGAGGTATCGGTTTTATCTAAAATCTGTCGACACCCAAACATTGCCATATGTGTACATTGTACACAAACTGTTTACAATGACATAGGATCCGATATGGTGTTATAAAGAGGTGGTTTGGGCGAAGTATTTTGAGAAAGAGCCGCTACTGAAAAAGTATTAATTAAACTCAGATTTACTATAAAAAATCGCATTCTCTCATCAGTACTTTCAATTTAATAACTAAAACCCGACTGCAGAAAAATCACGCTCTCTAAAGTAGCTATGAAACAAGATATTTATCAGTTTTAGTTATAACTGTTGGGTATTTTAACATACCTATATATTTTCGATAAGATTAGAGAACAGATGAGCATAACTTGCATACCGATCACAATCATAACATACCTTTTTACATCGTCGTAGTCGGGTAAAAAACGCTAAATTACATCTAGAAGTGTGTCGTTACAATATATCTTACAAAACCTACCTACATCTTAAGACCATGTTCGACTCATACAATGTAGTTACAATATAACAGCAAAGTTTCAATTTAAGACATCAACATAAGTGGACCGACCTCATACTGCGCATCCAACATCAATGTAACTCAACACTGACAAACTAGGGTGCATATATTACGGATTCCAATTTGAAAATTGTCAGGCCTAATATCGAGTGAGCTGCGAACAATCGAATTTGTTAGTAATGGAATTACGATTCGATTATATCCTATTAGTGATGTGATAAACATTTTGATTGTGAGTGCGCGGGAGTGGTGTTATGTTGCTAATAACTAAATAGTTTCAATGGGATTCTTATTAATTTTAGTTTAATGCTAAAACAGAAAAGATCAACATTCAAGGTTAAGGCCCGATTAGGAAGCAAATTATCATTCATATATCGATAAAGAATTTTAGAACTAAATTTAAGAAGTGTCTGTTCGTAAATCTAAATTAACAAATTTTCACTAAATGCACATGAAAGTATGTGGAGAGAGCGAGTGATCATGCTCATCCCCAGCAAAGGGAAGATCTTCCAGCCAGGCGGGTGTCATGTCTGGGGAACCGCGGCTCCAACTGTTCTAGTTGGAAACTTGTATATATACTGCAATGCGCTTGAAAACTCTTATGGCGCGATTTAGGTTCTCGTGTATTTGTATTCAAACTTCGCATTTGTTAGCGAGTAGCGCCATCTATGAGCGAGTGGAGAAACGCCGCTACAAGTATATAAAACATTTTTCTCTGTCCGTCTGTCTGTCTATGTCGTTTTTGATACATTCTATTGTAATACGTTTAGTAAGTTTTGGCGTGAAATGGTGGTTTGTTAAGTACAATCAAATTATTCTGATTAACATTTTAAACTGACATAATAAGTTAATTAACTAACCACACACGGGTCCATACATCACACAAATTACTGTAAAACAACACATCTATCTTAACGCCAATTAATTTGACAAGCTGCTTTGAATATCTCTATTAAATACTTTTGATAAGTCACACGCAACTACCAGAGTGCCTAGTGCAGGTTTTCAATGCCGCCGTCACAAGTCACCGTGTCAAAAAAAACGCAGATTTGTATGGGATCGAAACAGCGCCTCTGTCGGCCTAAACATGACACTATTGTGAGCGCATACAAATCTGCGTTTACATCGACGCGGTGACTTGTGGCGGCGATTTAAAGAAAACTCGCACTGGGCCTTCAGATAATTATGATCAGCCACTGCTCCAGCAGGCCTAGATAAAGTATACTTTCGCGCTTGCGCTAATAGAAACGATACAAAATGTACGGGAATGACATAAATCAGTCACGTGCCATATGTCATTCCCGTACATTTTATATCGTTTCTACTAGCGAAGCGAGAGGATAATGTTACTTTGTCTACGGGCCCAGGGCCCAAACTATGAGCTCTTATTGCAATGATACTTCAGCTGTGCGACAGTGACAGATGTATGCACGTCACATACATCTGTCTCATAAATGAGTGAAACTATCATGGCAATAAGAGCTCATGGTAAGGCCCCAGTAGTCTTATCGCTAAAATTGCTTTGCTTGCGGTGGAGTCTGGGTGACGGGTTCTTCACATTTTTAATGATGAATTCTTTGAATGATAGTTAACTAACTGCTCCGCGGTTTCACCTGCGCGGAACCCTATATTTAAAAATAAAAGTAGCCTAAGTTACTCCTTGTACCATGAGCTATCTGGCAGTGTAAGTTAAAATAAGTCCAACCGATTCAGAGATTAGCCGGAATGAACAGGAAGATAGTGGGAAATTTTGAAAAATAGTTTTGTAACTTATATTATACTTTCATATTTATTTAAAAGCCATTAACTTGGAATTATAAACAGACACTTAATTTTTGTATCTGTATATATGTATAGAATAGATTAAAAAGCAGTTAATAGCTGCTAAGTATTTTGGCATTACAAACGAATAGATACCAATTTCATTAAACGCCTATATTCCCCAAAGGGGTAGGCAGAGGTGTTGTAACTTTCAACATCCACATTTCACGGAATATCCGTGACAGAGGGTGAGTCCATCGCCGTCTCAGGCACTATACATACGTCTTTTGAATTACTTCTCAGACATATGCAGGTTCCTCACGATGTTTTCCTTAACCTTAATGGTGTTAAATATCTGTACATAAGTTTTTAGAAAAACTCATAAGTACAGGCATCGCTTTTAATAAATTATTAATTAACCATAAGTACCTTTGTAATTTAATAACCTACCATTGGAATGACAAAGCGAATAGTGTCATATACCTAGTCATTTACTAATATATATATAATCTTAAACTAATTATCGGGTAGTGCTATCTGATTAGTGGTTAATTGCCTCTAATTTACGTCTAATTAATATCAGTGTTCATTATCGGCTTACATGGTCATGTAATCTCTTTGATCATTAATATTATATCAATCCTACCTTATTCTATGTAAATATATTCTATGTTCTATTCTATACAGATATTCTATACATTCTATACAGATAAATAAAATAGAAGTGTCTGTTTGTAATTCCAAAATTACAGCTTTTCACTAAATGTTATACACGCTACTGACACTACAAACCAAGTTTTAAAAATTTTCTCTGTCTGTCTGTTTGTTCCGGGTAATCCCCGAAATGGCAGGACGGATTTTATCGGTACTTTCACTGACGGATAGCTAATGTTACAAGGATAAACTTGCCTACTTTTATTTTAATAAATATCATCTCCCTGGCCTTATCCCATGTACTTGTTCAACACTTGATTCAACCCGATGTGGCTGATCACCTGATTTTTATTCGAAGCGACTGCCATCTGACCTTCGAAACCCCTTTTTCGAAGAAAATCGGCAATCTGGATAAAAAAAAGGCTTTCGCGGTTCACCTATAGAATTAGCTCTACGCTAACCCGCGGGGCACGGCTAGGCCAAATTAAAATTAATAAAAATATGTTTAACCCTGCCCATGCAGTATGTTGGCTTGGCAAATTTTATTCAATGCGGGCACATTGTACCCCGATTCTGGCGTCTAATCGATCAACTTCACTCCAATTCAGCTCATCTGCATATTAATTCAGCCCAGCGCTAATAAGCGGGTATTTGTTGTACACACGACTAATTGAGGGTTATTTGAGATAAATTGAAGCAGGAAATTAATGCGAAATATTTGTTTTGGTACTTGCCCACTTATTAGAAATCTCTAAATAGATGTAAATAGGTAGATATTTAATTAGTAATCATTTATTTTACACTAATATAATAAAAAGGAAATATTTGATTGTTTTTTGTTTGTTTGCATTGAATAGAAACTACTTGACCGATCTTGAAAATTCTTTCAGCAGTGAATAGCTACATCATGAGCGAGTAAAATACGCTATATTTTATCCCCGTACTCCCACGGGAACTGGAACTTGCGGGTGAAACCGCGTGACGTCCGCTAGTAACCAATAAAATATATGTTACCCATATTTTTAGAATATCCATACAATAAAATACGTTATGAACTTATGAATACTTCACAATGCAACCGTTGCATCAGCGTGCTTAATTGCGTTGCTGTGATAAAATGTGTAGGCGCTTTGCTGTTGTAACATCACAGTAACAGGTAAGCATGGAGCTACTTGCCTACCCGTGTTCCGTATACGTCTTTGATGCAGAAGTAATTTGATCAGCATAGAAAGCAGGAAATAATCCAAAGTACATACAAGATATTTTACACGCATACCACCATGACAAAATCGCGAAGAGATACATAAATCAAAGACAAAAGTCAAAAATATCTTTATTCGACTAGACTTTTTACAAAGCACTTTCAAATCGTCAGAATGACACAATTTACAGGATTATACATGCTACCGCCAGGTTCGGAAGGTTGCTTTTACTGAGAAGAACCTGGCTAGAAACTCAGTAACTAGGTAATCTTATCAAAAATATTATACAATTTAAAAAACAACAAAATAAATCACCCATGAACACCCATGGACACAGTTGCAATGCACAAATGTCGATAAAAATTAACATAAAGAAAAATCTAGTAGTTGTACTTATATCCAAATGCGTAGCTTGAGATGACCAGCCCCCACAATATGGTCACGGGGGGGTAGGCAGAGACCAACGTTCGCTAATGCTACTATCCGCACATACTTCTTTCGCACACTCTTCATACACATCCTTCAGTTAGGAGTGCTCCGAATTTGCGGTAAAAACTCTAAATGTAGTACCGAAGTATGACAAAAATAATATCACCGCTATAATAGTGCAAAGCTATGCGTAAAAGTACCAAAAATAATACAAAAGCAATTGAATCTAACCCTCTAATTACAACACTGCGATCATCAGTCTTTGAGATTTGCTAACGCCCATCGGTCATAGGCCGACGTCACTAGCGTAGCGTCACGCCGTTGAAATTAAATATGCATAGAAAAGGGTTAACTCTCGGTCAAATTCGCCACGCTTTCGGTATTAATATCTTGATCCATCAACCGTTGACGGGTTGGGATGAATCAGTGCCAGTCACGGGAGGGTTCATACGGGTGATGCTCAAAGTTTTGAGATATTTTTTTGTACATACATTTATGCTCACGCCTGTATTCTCCGAAGAGGTAGGCAGAGGTGTTGTAATTTTCAACACCCACTTTTCACCGAATATGATTAAGTGCCAACGTGACAGAGGGTGAGTCCATCGCCGTCTCAGGCACTATACATACGTCTTTTAATTATTTCTCAGACATATGCAAGTTTCCTCCAATATTTTCCTTCACCGTAAAGCACGTGGTGTGAAATCACTGTACGTAAGTTATTAGGTTTTAAGTCCCGCTGGGATTTGAGCTTGCGTCGCTTGCGTAGCAGGCAACTGCTCTAACCCGAGGCTGCCACGCCTTTTTTTTTTACCCATTAATTACCCACCTTAATATCAAAAACATTTATTTAATTGTTAAATAAATCCTATAATGTTTCCGCAATCTTGACGTGTCCAATCATGCATTATACTTATAAAATGTTTAGCAACAAATACATACGTAGTCATCAAATTGTCAAAAAAGTTTTGAAATCTAGAAGCAACGAATTAAAATAAAATCCAAATAAATACTTAAGTCAAACCCTACAAGCGCCCGGCTATTATTTATATTAATAGGTATGAAAGAAACTTTGAGAGCCACATTCATGTTGCGATTTATTCTGCGTCACAGACAAAGGGTTAAGTTACCATTAATTAACGGGATTCGTGAACTGGATTGGAATCGAAAGAAGGGGAAATGTATTATTATAGTGTTAAGTAATGTGCCAATTAATGTGGACAATATCTGTATAATAAGTTATCTAGTTATCTATGCATATATACAGATAAATAAAAATGATGTGTTTGTTTGTCATTCCAAAATAACAGCTTTACCAGTTTACACTAAAGGCATATGGAAGTATTTAAGGTCTCTGTCTGTCTCTGTTTGTTCCGGCTAATCTCCGAAACGGCTGGACCGATTTTAACGCGACTTTCACTGTATCTGATGTAGGAATGTAGGCGTAGCAGAATTAAAGTCGAAATTTCCTTGCGCAAATAAAATCTCAAATCCATCGTGGGGTCATCTATGATCGTTTCAGCAGCAAGTAAAAATAACTTTTAAATTTGACGCTTAAATTTACGTAACTAAAATGAAACGTCAAAGCTCAGAAGTTCTTCTATTAAAACGTTTTGCTTAAACCGATGATGGTGACCCCCAAGTCACAAAATTGTCATAGAAATTTGTATGTAGCTCGATTAAGGAAATCTTATGTTTCTTGCTGCTCCAATTAAATTTAAAATGTCACAAAATTGACAAATATTATAGTAAATTTTAAATTAAAAAGAACACATTCTTAACCCTTTCAATGCTTAACTGTCAAAGCACACCCAAGTACCCACCCACATAGATTAATGACCATCCCGACAATAGACTGCAGTTTTTGCGATCCTTTTTCGATTTAACAGCAATTAAAAAGTTCTACAAAGGGTTAACTTCATTTGCGTATAATTGGTTTGATTCGGTGGGAATGAGCCTTTAGATGCGATTCGATGTTACGGTGTAAATGTGCTAGTGATGTTAAAATATTTTTACAAGTCGTCGTATACATTTACGAAAAAATATAATTTTTATTGAATTTCTCTAAGCTGGTAATTTTAGTAACTGAATTAAAATAACTGAACATGTTGTATTGAAATGAAGCATAAATGGATAATAATGTAAAATGCTAGCTTATAGGCTTTACTGAATAAAATAAAAAGCTTTAAAACATTACCTACAGTGAATTGTTTGTGTCTCAAGTCAAATCGAATAAAATAATTTTATTCGGTATAATTATTTGAAACAAGAAACATTATTAGTCTTATCTTAAGTTAAACAGAGATAAAAAAAGATTGTTGTTGTTTTTCAGTAGTTATTATGAATTAATGATATTTATGATTATAATATACGTCTGTGTACACTTTAAATACCAAACTAATGATTTCCTAGACCAGACCAGCGTCTATACTTTCGTCATGAATTTCGATATGAACAAAAGTATATACTATTATAATAAATATAAGTATAATCTTCCTTAAATTATGCCTAGTATTTTTGACAAGATCAAAACAATATGAATTGAATAAAAAAATAACAATATATTTAACCAGAGAATTAATATTTAGAAGAATATAACAAATATAAATTACAAAGTGTAAATGCCCATCACTAAGGCATCTCAAGAGTTTTCAGACTTTTTTAAATTAATTTTGAATTTGGAACGAAGACATCCAAGCACAATAGGGGTCCTTTTTGTAATTGATTCAACACGCTTCCGAGAGTCACAAAATGCTATTGTGGTTTAGGGTTAAGGTACGAACTCTTTGTAACGAACAAAATTGAATTTCGAATCTTAATTTGATTGCAGCCTTTTACTATTTCCAGCCAGGCGTGTTTTTAAATTCTACGTTCCAAAAGAAATGTAAAAGAATACATATTACATACAAGTTTATTTGAATTGTATTTTAAATAAAAATATATGCCTATTTATTTTAATTTTAAAAATAAATTTCACGTATATTAAATCAGAACACCAATAAAATTCAAATAAAATTGTAAAAATTATTTTCAAAAATACTCCTTCGAGCCGGATTTGAACCAGCGACCTATGGATTTCAATTGTTAACACAGCTACAGTCCACCGCTCTACCAACTGAGCTATCGAAGGTATGAGAGGGCCGGCGAAAATATCGTTCAGTTCACATTATTAAG
Organism: Watsonalla cultraria; assembly: GCA_964035505.1. Lineage (NCBI taxonomy): Eukaryota > Metazoa > Arthropoda > Insecta > Lepidoptera > Drepanidae > Watsonalla > Watsonalla cultraria. Next base: position 7,791,847 of record OZ037730.1, read on the forward strand.
CTGACGGTGGCTACGTGACGTAATGATCTTGTTATCTGCGTTGCGGTGGCCGTAAATTTTGTATAAATTACCGGAATAATTTATTCACAATGTTCTAGTTTATTGAATTATATTTTTTTTAAATGTATTTTTGGGGCAGATTCTTAATAATCTAACTTTAAAATATATAATTCTGTGTCCCTTTCGGTCATTGCAAGGCTTAATCGATTTCATTAAAATTTGGATAAGAGGTAGCTGTGATTTCACATATAGACATAGGGTAGATAACTAATTAAAAATCATAAGGTGGACGAAGTGGCGGGTAGCAACGGGTCTATTTAATAGATATTAAATAAACGTTCAAGTGACTGATAATTAACAGTTCAGTCAGACTGAAAAATTTACTCCAATACATATTTATAAACACGCAGTAATAATTCTTCACAAATACCTACATCAGCAACATCGTATATCCTTAACGTAAACAACATCTAAACTAGAAACATGGAGGTAAAAGGTAACAAAATCACCGACAATCAGTGGACGGCACGAACAAAATATCGCAAATATTTCATCGTGAGTGAACCACTAAATTATCTCAATAGAGATCACTCCCCAATCAGTGAAACGGCGAATGAGGTCGCGGAATTATGGGGCTGGAAGAGATATGAATAAAACAGTTTTATATTTTGGACCTTATGTTTTTAGGTTACAGCTGTCAAGATTCTCTAGCGTTGTCAATAAAGTTTCTTTTTGTTTGTTTTTTACGCCAGGAAGAAGAACAACACCAAGAGCGTCACTCACTTGACAATCTTATAAAGAACTAGCTGTGCCCCGCGGTTTCACCCGCGTAGATTTAGTTTCATCTTTCGCGGAAACCTAATATTTTTAATAAATAAAGGTAGCCTATGTCCTTTCTCAGGGTCTAAAGATTGTCTGTGACAAATTTCATCAAAATGACAGACAGTAACTTTCTCATTTATAATATTATAAGGGAGTAGGGATAGTAGGTATCGCTGTACCAGCATGTTGGAGAAAGGGGTTTCAAGCGCCTCTTCCTTTCCTTCATCACTGGCGACCTTACTCACCAAAGGGACACTTTAGTTTGAAGATACAGTCCCCAGTCGGGTAACTCTGCGTTATGAACGAGAGGTTCCGTTATATTAAGAAACGTCTACAGTTGTATACATAATTCTGTCTGACATTGGGATGGTGCCAAAAAGACAGCGACTCTCACCATCTATCATGTTGGCACCTAAATATTCCGTATGATGAAATGTGGGTACTGTTATATCTCTGCTCTATCCGGAGTACTTATTTTAAAGGCGACAAAATACTTCTTTAATAATCCGTAGGTAAGGCTTTTTCAAGTACAATAATTATTTCGTTTTCTTATAGCAATCACGTAAATGTATTTTTCAAATTCATAATTTTTGATAAATATTTTTTTTTGTTTTTTTTTAATTTCATTAGGTTTTCAAATTGTCAGATCGTCATTTATTGTCCTAATGTTTTTAACAAAATAAATTGAATACATTTAAATTGTCTCAAATATTACGGCATGATTATTATATATATATATTCAACGTGTACAAGCATTTGTCTTTTCCAGTAAAAACTTTACACAATACTTAATCTACACCCAAATTCACATCCAACCAAAGATGGCGGGCGGAAATACGTCGCGCCTACTGTCATGGCGGACGGAAGTCCTCTGCCATTTGATAAATAGTTGTTCTTCAACAGTTTTTCTCATGCAAATGAGGGGGATGACGGATGGTAGATGTCACAATTTTCTGGGATGGATTTAATTTGGAGTCGCGGGGGCGACTAATCTGAGTACTGATGGGGACCGCGATTGTGAAATGCTGATTGCGCAAACGCCTGAGCGATTGCATTTTTAAATGTATTTTTCTTCGTACATTGTTAGATATTCGAAAGCATGGAAGAAAATAGGTACAAATACGTCTTAAATTACCGAATTCTGTCTAATATTAAAAATCGAATGAAAGCTAGTTCTCAAATTTTGCAAACATGTTGCAAGAGGACTATAAATATATTTCCTTTTCATGGCCACCCAGAAAAAGTCAAAGACGAAAGCAAGTGGAATAAGAATAATTAATCTATACTAATATTATGAAGAGGTAACGTTTGTAAGTTTGTGACGTTATAAGGGGTAATCTCTGGATCTACTGAACCGATTTTCAAAATTATTTCACCAATAGAAAGTTACGTTAGCGTGGAGTTTCAAAGGCTATAATAATTTCCAAATATTACGCTGACAAAAATATATCTAACGCGGAACGGAGTCCGCGGGCACTGCTAGTAAAGTGATATAAGTATACCTAAATTATTACAAATACAAATAACACAAATATAAAATATTAGTCAGTAAACTTTACTTATGGCTAAGTAAATAGATGTAAGGGTAGCCACATCCACATGTATATAATACGGGACAATTCCTGTATATTGTTTTGTTAATTATTTCTCACACGAAACGTTAATGAATGAAAGCCATCATAATTAGTGCTAAAAGTACTATTAAAACGGATAGCGCGCTAGTTACAAATCGCAAGTCACACTTGAATTAGCAATGCACATCTGTCGACTGGTCATTAAACAGAAAATAGTGAAATTACAGTATACGTTAACATGTCCGAACAAAAAAGTACGTTTTTTTTTATATATTTTTTTTCACAAAAGTAGATTGATCATTATTCTGATTATATCATCTCCCTGGTCTTAATCCCATGTATTTGGGGTCGGCACTTGATTCAACCCGATGTGGTTGATTACCTGATTTTTATACGAAGCGACTGCCATCTGACCTTCGCAACCCCTTTAACGAGCAAAATCTGTGATCTGGGTTAAACCAGATGTCAGACTATTTGAGGCCTCCGACTGACCTGTAACGATTGCCAAAGATGATAAATTGGCAACCGGGACCGACGGCTTAACGTGCTCTCCGAGGCACGGAGGGAACTCGGGCGGTCACCCATCCAATTACTGGCTAGGGCTAGGGTTGCTTAACTTCGCTGATCGAATGATATGCGCAATAGCAACTGTGCCACGAGCTCCTCTCTGATTATATAACATGTTTAAATGAAAATATAAATTCGATGCCTGATCTAGGGGTATTGTGGGTCTGTTAGAAAACAAAATCAAATAAGCGTAGTAATTGTTTTTTGTGTCTATCTAAATAATGGTTTTCTTCTTTATATGTCAAATTCGATTATAATAACCCTACTTAATGTAAAAGTAAACCCATACTTTGTCATTCTGATGACTTCAAAGTAGGTAGTAGGCTAGGCGGTAGTAGATAGCTAGGTAATTTATTATCTAATCAAATTGTGGGATAAAGATGTTTTGAAATACACTCTTTACTTACTTTAAAATCAAAGAAATTTTTCTTCTGTCCTTTTTTGCTTACTCTGTGGAATTGGTACCGATGACACGCGGCATTTACATTGATTAGTTTTTGCACCCGCATGTACAATAATTATTGCCCTTCCCGTTGAGGTATGTCCAAGGGTAAGGTGTGGCAAAAACCCGCACGCGTGCCCTAAAGGTTAAACGACAGATGTTTGCAAGACGGTACGGTTAACGGTATGTCACGTCGTTACTATCTTGTATTTTTTACATCTACCCACTTTATTGAATGATTTTGATGGGCTTTAGTGAAGAAATTTGATCCATATATTATATTTTTTATACTTAGCATTTTTGTTTATAGTGAAATGTGTTATCAAATCTAACACATAAAAGAGTTATCACTTTCTGTATTTACGATAGAATCATATTTCAATACTCGCTATGTCGCTAGGTTTCACTCTTGTAGGTTTAGTACCTAACATCAGGCATTCCAGTCAAAGTGCCTTTAAAATCGGTCCAACCGTTTCAGAGATTATCCGGAACAAACAGACAGAGAATTTTTTTAAATTGTTTTTGTTTGTAAGTATCGTACTCATTTTCATTTAAATATGCATTTACTGAAAAGCTGTTAATTTGATATGACTATCAGACTCTGTTTTATTTATCTGTACGTACAGATGTAGATTGATGTCAACTTATCTAATTTTATCTTTTATTAGATATTCACTTATACAGTAATGAACTCGGTGTCACAGTATGACAGGACTCGGGGTCTCAGTGTTTTACCATAATGCCACAACAAATAACTGGTCGATATTTCTTTTTGTCGAGCTTCACGCTTTTTATATCAATTAATACCATCAAAAGGTCAATGGCTACGAGAAAGTGACCACGTGTCACTCTGACCTTAAGGACACGATTATGAGTCATAATATTATGCACCCTTATCCCGTGCTTTACCGAGCGTGAATGCACCTGGTCATCCTACGTTTTTACTGCATTACATTTTGAACTTAAATACGAAGGTCAAAGGGTTGAAAATATGATTCAAATATCCGTTGGAAATGGACAGGTGTGAATAATAGAACAAAATGAATGGAACAATTTATGAATTCAATATTTTTTTTTGTTTCATAATGCTCAGAAGTATTTGCAAACAGTGCATCACATATTTTAAGGGGGTTTACTTACGTTTATGTATATGACTTAGACTTTTTTTATTTTCTTGAAAACATTCAGTAATATTATTTCCTCTGCCATCGTCGTATAAAAAGCTTTTCTAATAATATTAAAAAAAAAATTTTTTTTGATTATTTATTTCTTAAAGACACTAATTTGTAACGTAATTTTGAGGCGTATTCGTAAATGAAATTTTATTAAAATCAAACATTAAAACCTATAGAAGGGCAAAAATGTGTGCCAAAATTCGTTCATTTGCAAGTTATAAAAAAAAACTATTAACACCACATCTTAATGTTTTATTTGGGACACGGAGTAATAGGCACTGTGATAATGGGTATAATAAAAAAATATTTTCCCATACATTTAAGACTGGTCAGTCAAACAATCCACCCCCATAATATTCAACCCATTATCTAAAACGTGATTTGAATGACGCTAAACAATATTATCTTGCATCTCATTCACGCCCTTTTTGCACAACGGAAGCCATTAAAAAATATATCTTGAAAATTGAGAGCACCAATTTATAAATTCCAATTAAAGCACTTTATTTCCTTAACAATAGACTCTAAAATTGCTTAAAACTATTCCGAAACTAACCGTGTAAAGGACGAAATATAGTTCAGAAACCATTTCAACCTAAATACACTTTGAGCAGATAGATATAAGATTTAAAATCCTTTGTACGGATGATCGTTAACTTTGTAGTTCCGAGTCCAGTTAATTTAAGGGCCGAAAGAGTCAATACGTTAATCTGCATAATAAAAAGGGATATTTGAAATATGCGACGCGCGCGGCCATTAATTGCTGGATGCTGGCTATCAATTGCAAAATAGAAAAAAGCTGTCCACTCCATTGGTCGAGCTGTATAATAAGCGTTAGGAATTTTTCACACAACCTTATATGGAGTTGCCAGATTTGAAAAATCTTTAATTATTATATTCTTACCATGTTATACACCATTTTTGTAACGGCCATAAGTATTATATTGTGTAAACTAGCTGTGCCCCGCGGTTTCACCCGCGTAGATTTTAATTTCATGGTTGCCCGCGGATCCCTAATGTTTTTTTTAAATATAAGTAGCCTAAGTTACTCCTTGTAACATTAGCTATCCGTCAGTGAAAGTCCTGTTAAAATCCGTCCAGCCGTTTCAGAGATTACCCGGAACAAACAGACAGACAGACAGACAGAGAAAAATTTTAAAACTTGTTTTTTTTGTGTCAGTAGCGTGTATACTTTCATATGCATTTAGTGAAAAGCTGTAATTTTTTAATTACAAACAGACACTTCAATTTTATTTATCTGTATAGATGTATAGATTAATATTGGAATGAGCAAATAAAAAACCACTAAGAATTCACAGAGATCGCAAGAAATATTGTTGCTTTCTTCGAGGTACATAAGATGTGATATTAAAATATAATTTATTCATTAGATAAAAACCTCCACGGATACGTATTTTGTTCAACCTCATGTTTAAGCATAAAAATCAGAGAAAGATCTATAAATCTTACACCTAAGTAGCTTCAAAGATTACCTCCTACATACAAACATGTATAAATGTGTCAGCGTTAGCTGTAAGTTTATATGTTGTCTAAATAAATAAATAAGCCATAATTTCCACTTTACCAAATACAAGTAACATCGTCATCATTACCCAAAATCTAATTAGAATATTCAAAATATATGACAAACAGTCACTCTACGCCACTCCGACCGCCAATAAAGGGGTCCAGTCCGTCATTGTCCTACACAAATGACCCCAAATAGTAATCATGTCCATTCATCCATTCCCATAGCCAAGATACGGGCATTTTGATTTAGAATTTGAATGTGCTTAATTAAGAACTGGACGTTTGTCCTCTTATTAGATAGCATCGTGTAATTTTAATAGGCATATTGAGCCAATTTTCCAATTGAGTGTCGGGAGTGAGTTTGACCGTAGGCCGTGTTATTATGTTTTGTGAATGAACCTTCTAATACTGCGTAATTGTAAATTGGTCTGAGATAAATAAAGTAATTATTTATTATTTTGTTTTTAAAATAAAAAAAGAAACAATTTCGACAAACCTTTTTTGTGCATTGTCTGTTGTGCATTGGAACTTTGTCCATAGGCTTATTGTTGTGATCTATTTTGTATTACTCAAAGTTGTAAAAATTTTATTGAAAAGGTTACTGAGTTTCTTTCCAGGTTCTTCTCAGTAAAAGCAACCTTCCGAACCCGGCGGTAGCATGTTTAATACTGTACATTTATTGAATTTGAAAATTACGCACAGAGTCGTGGCTTTTATGATATAAAAGAAAAAATACTTCTCAGATTAACAATTTGTTTTTGTTCAAAAAATATCTCACATATGTAATTATCACACGAAACTTTTACGACTATTCATTACATTCCTACCACTTTATATCTGCTATTTAGGTGTATCATTAATAAACCGTAGGACTCGGAAGCGCAGATCGTAAACCTTTTACGATCTGCGCACCGTGCATTCGTAAAAATATTTCGGAAACCGGTGCAGTGACGTCATTATCATCAGTTTATTGCCGGACATGCCAAAGTTTTACGCGTCCAATCGTTATTTACGAGATAAATGTTGTAGTTTGGTTAGAGAGACATTATTAACTTTTACTTTCAGTAGGTACACATGTGTTTTAATTAATAAAATACATAAAGAAATCATTACTGTCCTTATCTAACCCATTTTAGACAGCTCAAGTATTCATTCAACTTTGATCAACGTAGACTACTGAAAAATACAATTTATTATTTTATATTTTTTGGTTTAGAGCCGTGGTGGCCTTGAAGTTTGAACAGTCGCCTGCTACGCAAGCGACGCAAGTTCAAATCCCAGCGGGGCCTGTACCAATGAGTTTTTCTAAAAAACTTATGTAAACTTATTTCACACCACGTGCTTTACTGAAGTAATTCAAAGACGTATGTATAGTATCTGAGACGGCGATAGACTCACCGTCTGTCACATTGGCACTTAATCATCTTCGCTGAAAAGTGGGTGTTGTTATTACACCTCTGTCTACCGCCTCGGGGAATACAGGCGTGAGCATATGTATGTATATATTTTTGATTTCCTAAATATTGCATTTAACAATACCCACGTTAACATATTTGAAATATAATTTATCTACTAAAATATCCTATAAAATAAAAATAAATACAATATCTACGTTGCAAATATTCATTGAAACAATACAACCAACCACAATAAAAGCCCTCCAAAAAAAGATCATACAATTCCGCATCAATTACAGTCACCCTAGCGATTTGCGTCATAACATCTCTTGCACTTGTACCATACAGGGCCCAATGGATATACAGAGTGGTTATCTATTAACAAAGTCAACATTTTATAAAACTGAACCTAAATTCTAGTTTATATCTTTAATTCCAACAATATTTTTAAGGCCTTCGACGATCGGTAAGAAAAGTTACAATTAAATCATAAATTACTAAAATGTATATTTTTTGCAACAAAACTGGTTGTTAAAGATTAAAAAATGACAAATTGGTGATTTTTGATAAAAATATTTTTTTTTGTATAAAAATGTTTGCTATCTACTAGATAAAAATAAGTCGGGTTTTCCTACCTGACGCTATAACTCTAGAACGCACATGAAGCCATCTGGTGGCGAAAAGGAGTTCGCCGGGTTTGCTAGTATAGTATATATATTATTATATACCTAGTAATAAACATTCATAGACCACAATTAACAGCGACAACAAATATATTCATGAAAAAAAATTTACTAGAAATCTACTCAAAAAAGTGTTGTAATTGGATCAAACCACTATGAACCGGTACATTATATACTTTTTCTTGATTCCTACAACTATCCGCCCAATTCGACCCTGTATAACCACTCAAACCCGTATATCCGCGCGCTCATATCCGACAATAAACGTCCGCAGAGCAGTTTTGTCCGCGCATATTTACGAGTCCGGACGGTTTATGATTATGTCCCGATGTTGATTGAATGGTCATGGTCACCCTACTGTGAGGGACCATGTTAATTGGTTTTCGGATTGTATTTGCTACTCGTGTATTGTGTAAGTAGAAGTAAATATTACTTAAAATTGTCAACGGAGTAAGTAATGCCACTTATCTTTCGACCTTATACAGTTATAATTAAATTCGAATTAGTTTGGTGGTTTGGTTTCTCTCATATTTTTTTTATTGGAGCTACATACATACATATGCTCATGCCTGTATTCCCCGAAGGGATAGGCAGAGGTGTTTTAATAACAACACCCACTTTTTACCGAAGATGAATAAGTTTCAGACATAATATGCAGGATTCCTCACGATATTTTCCTTCACGGTAAAGCACACGGTATGAAATCACTGTTTTAGTTTTTTTAGAAAAACTCTTTGATATAGGCCTCGCTGGGATTCGAACTCGCATTGCTTGCGTAGCAGGCGACTGCTGAAACCCAAAGGCCACCACATCTTAATAACAGTTGACGCAAAGAAAAAGCTTAGACTATAATCGCTTTTGTAAGTTTTCGTCCCTACGCTAATATTAAAATTCCATTCATTCTCAACCTTTTAGACTATTGTGTTTATAAAGACACGGAGAAACCTCACTACGTTTTCTCTTTATGACGGAAGAAGCAATACTTTAGTATAACTGTCCTTTTCTCCTTTCAGAGCATAATGTATGCGAGTGCAAGAAAATACAACTATCGCTTAAACAAATGTGCTAAAAAGACAAACGTTGTGTTGGTACCCGCTCGGGGACATATGATAATAGCCTTGCTTTCAAGGGAGTAACTATTGGTTCTCACTTTCTGAAAATTCGGGTACAACTCACGGAAAATGGATCGAGTTATACCCGATTGATACCAATGAGTTCTCTACACTGATGTTATAAAGAGGAAAGATTTCATTGTTTGTTTGTTTGTTTGCATTGTATAGGCTCCGAAATTACTTGACTTGACTGAGCTTGAAAATTCTTTCAGCAATGGATAGCTACATCAGCGAGTAAAATTGGCTACATTTTATCCCCGTCTCCCACGGGAACGGGAACTACGCGGGTGAAACCGCGTGATATCCGCTAGTACTATTATACAATCTTATCACACCTTGGGTAACGGTAAAAGAGAACTAATCAAAGGAATTTTGTAATGTTGAGAGACAGCTGTTTGGTTGCGAATTTTTTGGTAAAGTGCTGAAGAAATAAGGGTATATAGGTCTCTTCGATAACGTAAGTAGAAAGATTTACAAAACATAAGATAAGTTGGACACGAGGCATACCCACGACGTTACAAGCGCACAGCTATATTGGGTGGAATTCAACCGAAATGATACAAAAACCGATGTTTGTTGAAATTCACGTAAATGTGAAAACCAAATAGTAGTGTCCACAGCTCGCTGCAAGCTAGACATGTCTCCTGGGAATATTTAGAGAATAAACTTTATATATCCGCGCTAGTTTATACACGGAACCCGTTTCAGTTTGAACAACTTCTTGAGAATATCTGGTAAATATGACACGGCATGAGATACTGGCATTGGAGTGTACTATTTGAATTTGGAAGGGTTTTTTTCGTAAAATATTCTGGAAGCATTGAAAAAATTTTCTTTTATTTTGCGGCCAGTGTTTGCATGAATTCTTATGTATCTATATCATTAAGACGGATTTACAATCTTTCACGTTAATGTCTATATTACGCTTTTGGATTAAATTAGAAGCACTATATTATTGCTTACTGTTGAGCACAAGGATATCAATTGATTCGTTATTGTTGAACTGAACTGAGCTGAGCTGTTTAGGTTAGGTGCTCAATAAAACACCAAAGCGAATTGAACTGAATAGGAACTCGATGTCGATCTCTCTCTGAATTCGATCTCATTTATTGTGAACTCTTTGTACTATTTACATATTGCGTAGAGAATCTTGATAGCGCGATCTAATTTTGACAAAGCGCCATCTAGTGAGCTTGTAAACTAATATAATGGAATATTTGGCCATTAACGTAAAATAATATTAAAATCTTTCTAAGTTGCGCTTACATTTTGTTTTAATTGTTAAGATAATTAATATTCAACTCTAAAGTCGACTTAACACGGAGTTTGCTTAATTACTGCAATTTAATCACAGTTAAATTGGGATTAGAGAGGGATTGTTCGAACCAGGGATCCGATTTCATCTAATTGACGCTCTGCCCGTAATTTTGATTTTGACTGATGAAACAGAGTCGGGAAGTGATTGCAAAATATTTTGCACTGAAATATAGAGTACATTTTGTGAATTATTATTTTAGTAAAATCTTTAGTAGGTACTCGTATTAAGTTTGAACATTGAATAAATATAAAAATTATACGATATTCCTCCTCCTCAAATTTTGACTCCGTTTTCCATTAAATTCTAACGATATTCAATTTAAATGTATTTATTTATATTTACATGCAAATGTTTTTAAGAATTTTCACTTTATGTATTTTAAATTTAATCACTGTGGGTAGACTTTAACAATGTGGTGCAAAAATCATATGAAATCATCATACCAAATCAAATTTGATAAGAGGTATAAATATTCAGTAACTTACAATATTCAGTACTAGCTGTGCCCCGCGGTTTCACCCGCGTGGATTTAGTTTCATCCTTATTGTCGCGGATCCCTAATATTTTTTATAAATAAAAGTAGCCTAAGTTACTCCTTGAAACATCAGCTACCTGCCAGTGAAAGTCCCGTTAAAATCGGCCCAGGCTTTTCAGAGATTACCCGGAACAAACAGACAGACAGACAGACAGACAGACAGAGAAAAAATTTAAAACTTGGTTTTTCGGTGTCATTAGCGTGTACACTTTCATATGCATTTAGTGAAAAGCTGTTATTTTAAAATTACAAACAGACACTTCAATTTTATTTATCTGTATAGATATGTACCTATCATGTTAGCATTAAAGTAGACTGTACGGCACACCGAACAAGCCGCAGTTGTTTTGGTTTGCTCGGTATAAGTATTTGTCTTGTTTTTGCGAAATAAATAAATTTAAAAAAAAACTCCTTTTTTTGATACAAAAAGATTGGACATAGTTTTAGCCCGAGTTTGGTCTCGGTTTAAACCATGTTTAGAGGGTAAGGGTAAGAGTTTAAGTCAGTGCAAAGATAATGATTCAGGCACTAAATAAGCCCTCGGTACAATAGGGTGCCTCCAATTACCAACAGCTAATCACGTATGAACCAAAGGGTTGATAATCCCGTCCGTCTTCAGAGGTCGTTATTGTGATAGGGATTAACTCTGGTATAGCATGTGTTTTAATTAGTTTCGGATTATTTAGTTCATTATTGATTATACTAGCTGTGCCCTGCGGTTTTATCCGCGTAAACTTCATTTCAAGGGTGACCCACGGAACCCTTAGGTTTATTTAAATAAAGGTAGCCTTAGTTACTTCTTGTAACATTAGCTATCTGCCAGTGAAAGTATAGTTTAAATCGGTCTAGTCATTTCAGACATCGATTTTTTGTATTAATTGTTTTTTTTTGTGTTAGTACCGTATATACTTTCATATGCATTTAGCGATAAGCTGTTAATTAGAAATTACAAAAAGACACTTCGATTTCATTTATCTGTATACATATATATGTATAGATTAGGTACTTGCTAAGTTGAAGTCTACGCGAAACCGCGGGGTAGATAATTGAATCTTTGAATCGGCCGTCAAAAGCAGTTTGATTCTTAAAACCAGTCACCAACACTACAAACGTTTGACCAATCCTTTGACCACTCAAAATGACCAACCGCACTTGAGTGACGTCATTTAGTACCAAAGGGTACGAGTGAGATTGGTTTTGACGCTCGAACACCCGCAAACCCCTGTGGGTTTTATACAAAAGGACGCGTTAAAGGGCATGTGAGGGCAAAGAGTATGTACAAAACCGAAGGAACGAACTGTGCTTCAATTGTAGTTTTTAAAGTCTTTATCGACAGGCTATTTTCCGCATTTTGTATGGGAACGTAGCGCCCCTAGCGGCGAATGTTGGATTTTTTTTGTATGAATGAGGCGTACGGTCGTCCTTATGGTTAATTGTTAGCCAGCTGTATGGTTTAATCCTTGTAGTCGTATCTGTAGGCCTAGACAAAGTAACATCCCGTCCAAAAAAATTATGAATATGACAAATCGGTTACGTGACATGTGACATTCCTGTTATAAAGAGCACACGAGTATGGCGTCAGCAAATACATTGTTAGTTAACAAATTATTGAAATTTCTCAATACTCCGAATAACCATAACAATTAGCTTGTATGGAAGTCAGCTGATCACAGATTTTTAGTACAAAAATTTAGGTAGGAGTGAACAACGCCTACTGTCATATCTGCTAACCTGTTTAGTGTTTGACCAAAAACTAGTGTATTGAGATTGAATTGTTTGATATTTGGTGCCTTGACATGGGTGTAATGCTTTGTGAATAGGTAATTGTATGCATAAGGACGGATTGTTTTGAACTAAAGTGCTGACAAATTCAAAGATCCTATAGAATTTAGATAATAGTAAAGCAGGAGGATGCTTTTAATAATATGCATAATAATAGTTAGTTGTTTATCTATACATCTATACAGATAAATAAAATTGAAGTGTCTGTTTGTAACTGCAAAATAACAGTTTTTCACTCAATACATATGAAAGTATACACGGAACTGACACAGAAAAACCAATTTTTTAAATTTTTCTCTGTCTGTCTGTCTGTTTGTTCCGGGTAATCTCCGAAACGGCTGGACGGATTTTGACGGGACTTTCACTGATGGATAGCTAATTTTACAAGGAGTAACTTAGGCTACTTAGATTTTTTTTAAAACATTAGGGATCCGCGGGTAACCATGAAATTAAAATCTATGCGGGTGAAACCGCGGGGCACAGCTAGTGCTTCAATAAAATTATTTGTTAAACGAAATAAATGTCTTGACAAACGATTAAATAAGACGATGTCTATGGATTTTTTTGTTTTCTACCAATTAATTTCTCACACTTTTTGACCTTTTTTCAATTTGAATAGAGGGGATCAAATGAATTGGATTGTGATAGATATTTTATTATTATTATTTTATTGGGTACAGGATTGTATGGAAATACATTATCAACCTACGTTTTTATGTATGTATGTATGTATATTCATCCTTTGCAAACAGGCTTCCGAAGGGGTAGTTCTATACTTGTTATTTACTGAACACATGCTAATATGCCTAATCTATACAGATAAATAAAATTGAAGTGTCTGTTTGTAATTCCAAAATAACAGCTTTTCACTAAATGCATAGGAAAGTATACACTCTGCTGACACTAAAAAAACTATTTTTAAATTTTTTCTCTGTCTGTTTGTTCCTGGTAATCTCTGAAACGGCTGGACCGATTTTAGCGGGACTTTCACTGGCAGGTAGCTGATGTTCCAAGGAGTAACTTAGGTTACTTTTATTTAAAAAAAATCTTTAGGGTTCCGCGGGAATAAAACTAAATCTATGCGGGTGAAACCGCAGGGCACAGCTAGTATGCTAATATGTCATTGAGCCCATCAGCGTTATAGGTGCCATAAGATTTTGAATTTCTCGTCAGACACGCAGTTTTTCTCATTACGTTTTCTTTTACCGAAAGGCTCGTGAACTCACCCTTAAGGTCTTTTTTATTAGTTTATATTAATACTGTGACTCTAGCCTCTATCCTGAGTTGCGAAGTTGAGAAGTGCTTTTTATTTGACAAGTGACAGACCTCGGAACTTTTTCATTCGTTTTGTGACCGTATAACGTATCTATACTTATAATATCATAGACGCCCATATTCCATCAATACCGCCAGCTTCAGAGCATTCAATTGAATACCATAAATTGAATATACCTTCATGCTACCTTATTGAACTATCCCCTATCTACTTGATTCATAGTCTCTCATCTAAATAGTATGCAAATTCAATGTGTCACTCCCATACTCCCATAGCACTTGGCACTTGGCTCAAGAGACAGGGTGATTTAGGTCGAGTTCGTGTGTGCATCAGATCGAATGTTGGAAATTGCTTCAATGTTGAAACTTTACAATTTTATAAAAATTAAAAAGAACTTACTTAGTACTTGCTCGTCTATTAATTTAAGCTTTTTGGAAGTCGGATATTAAACATGTTAAATGAAAATTTCTTAAATTTCTGATTTTGTAAGTGATTGCTACGTTACTGCAAACCAATTTGCTATGAAGATTTGTACTTGTTGACATTATTATGAAATTGAAGATGTGGCTATCACATCTGTAAACTTTGATAGATTATTAAAAACAGCTGTTTAAGGTCCTAGCTAGGACCACGGTTAAGTTGTTATACGAGTATATTAAATTCAGTTCTTATTTTATTGATAGATCAATATCCAGCAATTCAATAATGGCCTTAGTTTTATTTCATACGAAAGACATATGGCTTGGCATAATTCCAAAAAATATTAACATCTTAAAAAAATACAAGCATGCGCATATCAAATGTGATCGTATCCTATAATTATAACACTACACATTATCCATAAACACAACCTAAACCTAACCCTTTTGAACAAAGCATTATTCGACAGATCACCCGTATACTTCTAACCTCTCTAAGCCCTTCAAGTTAAACATCTAAGACATGCAAATTGTATATATTGAGGGCCCTTGATTCTTTTTATATTCTCGTACAAGAGTGGTTGGGGACGAAAATGGGTCTGGGATAATGTAGGCTAAGTGTTTGATTTTTATAAAGTACCTGAAGAAGAACCGTGGTGGTCTAGGGGTTTGAGCAGACACCTCTTACACAAGCGACGCAGTTTTGAATCCCAATGCGTTTTTCTAAAAAGTTATGTGCAGTGATTTCACACGTGCTTCACGGTGAAGGAAAACATCGTCATGAAAGCTACATGCGTCTGAGAAGCCGCGTTTAAATTATTAGACTCACTATCGGTCACGTTGGCATTTCATCATCTTCGGTGAAAAGTGGGTGTTGTTATTACAACACCCCTGCCTACCCCTTCGGGGGAATACAGACGTGAGCCTCTGATAAGGCCTCCGTAGTATACAGTATTTAAAAAAATCAAATGCTCAGTAATGTCAACTATTATAATCTACTAGCTGTGCTCTGGTGTTTCACCCGCGTAGATTTAGTTTCGTCCTTCATTTCGCGGAACACTAATATATTTTATAAATAAAAGTAGACAGACCGACAGACACACAGGGAAAATAAAAAAAAAATGGTGTTTTAATATGAGTGCCGTGTACACTTTCATATGCCTAACTGTTATTATGGAATTACAAACAGACACTTCAATTTTATTTATGTACTAGCTGTGCCCCGCGGTTTCACCCGCGTAGATTTAGTTTCTTCCTTATTGTCGCGAAACCCTTATATTTTTAATTAATAAAAGTAGCCTAAGTTACTCCTTGAAACATCAGCTACCTACCAGTGAAAGTCTCGTTAAAATCCGTCCAGCCGTTTCAGAGATTACCCGGAACAAACAGACTGACAGACAGACAGAGAAAAATTTTAAAACTTGGTTTTTTAGTGTCAGTATCGTGTATATGCATTTAGTGAAAATGTTATTTTGGAATTACAAACAGACACTTCAATTTTATTTATCTGTATAGATATCGATTAATTTATTTTAGGAGACAAAAAATTGGTAAGTAGGTTACGACGAACGAACGAGTTCCGAAGTAGAAAGATAGGGGGCACGAAGACGTGATATTTATTTTTCTTATAAGACAACGAGATGTATCCATTTCGCTTGTTTGCTTTTAATATACGATCGAAAACACTCAGTAACATATTTTTATAGCAAATTGTTTCAGTTATAACAAGCACCTGATATTTGCTGAGGACTTCTAACGTCAGATTATCTGACAAGAATGTTTTATTCTCATTTATTACGTCACGCATTCCGAAAAGGTTCCCCGAAAGGGTAGGTAGAGGTGTAATAACACCCACTTACCACCGAAGATGATATTTGTCCATCGCCATCGACCTAAAATATACAGACGTCGTCGCTAGACCTTGTATTTTGGCGTGGCTCAAAATGTGTTGATACTTTTGTGTTGAATGGCAAAAATGACGGTTCAACACATATCGAGCCACAGTAAAACGCAAGGTCAAGGGACGACGTTTGAATATTTGCAAACTTCTTCTTCGCGAGGTTTTGTGAAGGAATTAAGGATTAGAACATACGTCATTAAGAATACAAGAATCCTCGGATTAAAATCGTGGTTAGGAAGTGACCATAATTTTGACAATATACCGTTCTAATCAAAACAAACAAAATATCCTAATGTTCAAGCCGTCAAATAAATTTAAAAATCAACACACTACATAGATTCGGTAATGTACGAACACAAAACAGAAAATACCCTTTGTGCGAATTCAATTTGTAACTTTAAAAGACCTAGCATGAAATTTTAAAAGGGTTTCAATGCGACTTCACCCTATCGACATATCGTCAATATGTGACATACAATGGGACAGACATTAATTTGACATACCATTAAAAATTATTGCTTTTAAAAATTCGCCGGCGTAAGTATTCACGCGGAAGATATTTGACACAACGGGTGTCGCGGTGAGATATCGATAGTTTATCGGATAGTGTATATATCCGAACTGTATTCGTCAAGATACCGTCAGTAATCACACACTATGTTTTTTTGGCTCATTTGCTTCTTCGGTATAGGAATTACATGTATTTATATTTTAAATTTTATTGTTATCTAAGTAACGGAGCAAACACACATGGAATACTAAATATATAAATAGAACAGAAAAATGTGTTTTATTATAATAATAAAACAAAGAACCTTGGCTTTTGAGGCAAGGGTAAGCTATACTTAATTTAAACCACCAAACAATAGACATTAAATTAATCGGATATCCGAAAAAAACTAAAACGTTGCAACCCTAATAAATAACACAGGCAAATAATCATAAAATAACAATTTATGATCGAGCGATTCCTAAATATATTTAAGCAGCCCTAATGAATTAATTAAAATAAATAAATATGACAATTCATTAATTTACATAAATACAGATTTCGTTTGATTGATCGATGTCGTAAAATCTTTTTCTTAATTTAATGACGCAGTAATGTTGGCAAAATTGTATACGTCATTTTCTTTTTTAGTGCTGTCATGACACGCGTTTTTATTGAAAAATATGCTAATTATTGTAAACATTAATTTGTTACGGTTGATTTGCTAATACGTGCTATTTGCATAATCATTCATATTACAAAGAGTTGACTGCTAACGATGAAAGGGATGACTTTTACTAGTTTTTTGACAGATCGATCGTAAAACTAAATGATCCACCATAAAATGTTACAATGTCTTTATTAAACTGATCAGTTATAAAGCTTCATGCGGTCTTTATAAAATATTATGCTATTAATTTAAAAGGTTGAGTTTGAATCTCTAAATTTAAAATTAGCACTTCAATTACGAACATAAACCACGATTCTTTTTTCAAACTTTTTTTGAATTTAATCAATAAATTAAACTATGTATTTTTTTTTATATTTTGAACGGTAAATTTTACTCTCAGCTTAAATCGGCTTTAAAAAGTGGTTCCCACGTTAAATTTTGCCAAATTCTCAAAGGGTTATTTTAAAAACGGAACTTAAAACCGGGACAAGATTAGTGACGGTAGGTTTACAGAAAGGACACACTGTCAAATTGCGACAAGTTTGACTGACAATTGAAGAGTGTAGATAATTAGTGCCTCGTGGTATGATTGTACAATTGTCAAACGGATTGGTGTGACAGAGTTGTTTGTTGGAAGTAATTTGAAGCTTGGGAACCATGATTCGTTAGTGCCAGTATGCAAAATAAAATCGATTTCTTGACAATCTATTGATTTTAACGGGGATTGACTTACTCCAAAAGAACATTTTGTAAAATGATTCAGATATACCTTCTATATTAGTGCATCGCGGTTTCACCCGCGTAGACTTATATTACGTATATTTTACGTATACTTAATTTAATGGGAACAAAAAAAAAATCGGGTGCTGCGAAATAAAACGGGTGTTTTTATTAAAAAAAAGTTACTCCTTGTAAAATTTGAATTCGGCCAGTGTAAGTTTAAATTTTAATCGATCGCCTCGTTTGAGAAATTGGCTGTTACAAACACACAGACAGGCGGCAAAAAATATATAAATCGACTTTTTATGTTAGTACCGTATACACATTCATATACAATTTGTGACAATCTGTTAATTCTGAATTACAAACATACACACTTCAATTTGTTCCAGCTAACAATAGGCAGATGGAACTAGGACCGACATAGGGTATTCAGAACATGCATACGAAATCGCGGGTAAGAGCTAGTTTACCATATAAATCTATGACATAAGTATACATTTGTCTTTGTTTTATTTGCAAACACAACGTCGTTTCAATTACGTAATATCGTAGTAAATAATACAAATTATTTATTATTCCTATTATAAAGTTGACATTTTAGTCGTAAAAAGAGCCAAGTCCTTTGTTTTAACGTCCCCTGGGTAACGGTAAGAAAGGGTTTATGACTGTTTTGTATGGAAGAATAAAGTTGATGGAATTTTATTTGCACTCGGTGAGTTTATGGTGATTAGATTAAATTTTAATTTGATAAATATAAAGTTCCGTTTTCATTAGTAAATGCTTCTACTAAGCTGCTGTGTTTAAGCACCGGCTTAGCTGAGTAAATTACAGCCGTGTGGTTGCAAGATAACTATATATTTAAAATGTTATAGTTTGTTTTGTCCATGGGCTTACATTACTCAAGTGATTTACTTTGTTTTTTAAAATTGTATAATATTTTTGAAAAGAGTAATTACTGAGTTTCTTGCCAGGTTCTTCTCAGTAAAAGCAACCTTCCGAACCTGGCGGTAGCATGTATAATCCTGTAAATTAATGTCATTCTGACGATTTGAAAGTACTTTGTAAAAGTCTAATCGAATAAAGATATTTTTGACTTTGACTTTGACTTAGTGGAAGATTGCAGAATGCTCAAATAAATAAGGATACAAGGGTGCCATAAGACACATGCAAAATCAATTTCTAAATTTTATTCCACAAAAAGGACACTTGGCATTTAGGATTTTTTAACCGGATTATTTAATTCACAGTTTCTAAAATTTAAATCTGGCCGAAGAAAATGCCATAGTAACAACCTTAGTCTCGTAGAGCTAGGATATAATAATATATATTTTTTTAATTATTTTATTAATTCTCAACTAATTACATATTACATAATACTAAATGTAGACACTTATGACAAAGATAAATTATAATAATCTGGTTTCCAATGAATAAAAAATATTAATTTCACTAAAACAATGCTATATTACCACCGAGAAACAAGGTTATATTTTTTTATCCAACTACGACGAAGAAAAAAGGAGGGTTATGATTTTGACTGGTATATGTGTTCATCAGTTCCCTCAGAACTACTTTTCATAATTTGAAAAATCGCATGCATCTTGATTGTTCGCTGGTTATATAAGTTCGCATATATTTCTCAGTAGTCGAATTAAGTTTTTATACTTTTTTCGTGAGACAGCTAGCTAGAAACTAATAAAGCAATGTCACCAGTCTTAAACACAAAACAATTACTTTATCGTATGTACAGAGACGGGAACGATTTAATTATCTAGCGTAACTCTGTAATCAGAAGTTAAGAAGTCGTAACTCCTTTTTATTTTGTTTTATCTTTTCCCTTTTTTTGGGCCATTCTTTCACAACGATAAATATTTGGTCTCGGTATTTATAAGAGCCAGTTCTGAGCTTATACACAGTGATATTACACTGCTTTACGCTGTCATAATTCTTGTCTATTGCGTCTTTAATTTTAGACCTCATTTGACAAGTGATTAACACTACGTACGGTTTTTTTTAGTTATTTTTAGGAAGTTTTTAAGTTTTCATAATTCTGGCCTAGTTACTTTTTATTATTAAACCTTATTTGATAAGTGATTACCACTGAACATTTTTCTAGTTGGTTTAAGGGCAACTTATCAATATTTTTTATATCATTAACTAAACACGACTGAAGAAGTTGATGAAATAAATGAACGTTTTAGCGTGGCTTTAGGATAAACAGCAGGTTTTTTTTAGTTTTTGCTTCAATAAAAACATCGTGAGCACACCTGTGAAGAATTCGAAAATTTACGTATTTGCACCATAATATTCTATTTAGTATTACTTATATTAGTAATCGGTAAGGAAAGTCGGGAAAAATAACATCAAAGTTACTATAAAGACAAAAAAATATATAAAAGTGCGTCCAAAAAAAACTCCAAAAGATGAAAGTAAAAGATAAAAATAATAAAATTAATAACCAATTTGTTAGTAAAGTGACACATTGACAGTTGATTACAAAGATAAGGACAGACCCCAAAATTGCGTGTAATCATTATCTGTTTCCATCGTGTCGGGGAAATTGTAATGATTGCTATTTGTCACCCTTGAATTATATATTTTTCGTTTTTGCTTTTTCATCTACGTTGGTTTGTAATTACATTAAAATAACGTTAATGAACTTTTTTTTACTTATTGGAAACGTACAACCTACTTAATAAATAATTGACAATATTTTTTTAACATAGAAATTTTTTTTTTACCTAAACAAAGCAGATATTTTTTATATAAAAAATTGAAAATTTACAATTGAACACATTTTCATTTATTTCTGCTGCCTTGCCGCATAATTAAGCGTGATTTCGTGACAAAAGTTGTCTGGTTCGTACCTCCGTGCTGGAGTTAATTTACTCGCGTCCGATAACATTAAAGCCATATGGCACTTGTAGAGAAACTCGATCAATATTATAATTTTATTTATATTTATGACACCTTTGACGTGCATAGCAAATGTAGATGGCGTGACGTACGGACTAATTGGGTCCTAGGAACTGGAAATTTAGAGGGGTCAAAGGAGAGAGAGAAATTTTTGAGGTTTTTTAGTTTATTTGAATAAATCTTCTGATGATCCCTTTAAGCACTTTTTAAATATTATATAGCTGGCAAAGCATGTATTCGTATTTTTCATAAATATTTTAAGACTAGCTGTGCCCCGCGGTTTCACCTGCGTTGATTTAGTTTCATCCTTATTGTCGCGGAACCTTAATATTTTTAATAAATAAAAGTAGCCTAAGTTACTCCTTGATATATCAGCTACCTGCCAGTGAAAGTACCGTTAAAATCGGTCCAGCCGTTTCAGAGATTACTCGGAACAAACAGATAGACAGAGAAAAAATATAAAACTTGGTATTAGTGTCAGTAGCGTGTATACTTTCATATGCATTTAGTGAAAAGCTGTTATTTTGGAATTACAAACAGACACTTAAATTTTATTTATCTGTATGTATAGATTGTCTCTTCTTTTATAGAAAAAAGTAATCTACGAATATGATATTAAATTTATGCTATCATTTTTTTAGTAAACGAAAAAAGTTAATACAGCCTTTTTTTAGTGACCCCATCATGCTTCGGTGTAAAAAGTATTGAGAGTCTAATTCGCACTTTGCGGAGTTTAGGGAATTATTTTTTATATTCTCTTTAATTCGTAAGTAAGCATACCGTAGCCATAACATAACTAGACGGCTAACCCGTCAGAGCATAATCCAATTTGCCACCGTGTCGCAAATTGAAACTCCATGCTAGGTCTAATGCGTTCACATTGACCGAATGACGCTGTAATTTGATTAGGTGACAATTTCCCGGTAAATGCACCTAGTGAATAGCCAGCTTATAGCTGGGTTAATGTGATTATGGAATGCAAGGAGGTGATAATTGGATGGTAGGCTTTAGGGCCCCTTATCACTGAGCTCAGGAACTCCGGAGTGGCGAGACTTCTTAAAAAAGCAAGATTTAATAGCACTAACCAAATGTTATTTAGTGTTAAGGTAATATTTTAAAGTCTGTTTTATATCAACTATGCTAAAATTTACAACTTTCAGTTTAAAAGGTGTTATTATATTCTAATAATGATAGTTTATACATAATTACAGGTGCCGTCACGACTTAAGAGCGCTCAGTAAAAAAGTGGAGATTCTGCATATATGGCGGTAGCATATTCAATGTTGTATAATTAAGTCATTGTGACAATTTGAGAGTAGGTACTTTGTTAATTTTTTTTATCAAATAAAGATATTTTTATGTTTGAGTTTTATAAATACAGACTCATAAAATTAACAAATAACTGACCAATCTAAATATACATACCATTATATTCTTTAAAATGTTATTTGTAACGTTTTAGGGTTAGACGTTACAAAATATCCATTCTGTATATGCTCTGCTAAAATCGCCTCAATTAGACCGTAGCAAATATAACGACCAAACATTAAGGCCATATTCACACCGCTACGAACAATAGAGATATAAAACTCAGATATTAATTTCCAACACACTCCTGAATTCATTCCGCGAAAGTGCGAGAGAGATGGTTGAATTATTTATTATCAATATACAATAAGTGCGCGTTTACAACATCATTGTGATCGGCAATCGTCACTTCTCCGTAGTGATGGTGATTGAAGAATATCGATACGCATAATTGTTATATTGAACGACGAAAAGTAATGTATCAGAATTAAAATAAGTTACGAATTAATTATGGGCACAGTTATAGATTTATTTAAAAAAATTTTTTAATTCTTACCTTTCGTACACAATTGTTTGCAACAAAAATAAACAATTTCGTTTAATGATTATAATAAATTTAAAGTAATACCGTCTGAGAAAGAATGTTAATCAAAAAATCTAAAATGGTATATGGCCTGTTATTTAGGAATAATTTTGAAACACTCGCAACAAAACGTCGAATATCCATAATCATAACAATGTCGACAAAATCGACAATGCTCACCACTGGTGGGGCGGGGGGTAATAAACAATCGAACATCGTAAATATGATGTCCCATCACTGTCACTGTTGTGAGTAGTGACGTCCACGTGTATGACGTAATCGTAAAATTTTATGACGTAGTAAGCCCGCGGTCGACTGACGGTTTCCGCGATGTAATGGTCACAGTGAAATTGTTATTTGGATAATTTTGTGCGAATTAATTTTGAAAGCACACAGGGTTTGAAATGGTTTAGACATTTGATATTGTTGTGGATTTGATTATTAGTCGTGTTTGTGGGACTGCGTTTAGTAAAGTTGGATTATTAAAATTTTATCATCAAGATATCTTCACATCTTCCCGGGATAGATTCCCGAGATAGAAGGGTGACAGGCATTGGAGCATGGACAACCAATTTCAACCGAAGATTATTAAGTGACAGGCGGTGAGTTCATTTGAATTTCTTCTCAGACATTATTTTAAAACATGATTTAAACCAAGACTGGACCAAACTCGTCCTTAAACTTTGTCCATCCCTTTTGAAATCTGTATCATAAGAGATGGACTTTAAAATCAAGGAAGAAATGAAGCAATGGATATAAAAGTAAGGAAAATACAACAAAACAAGATAATCCACAACAATAAATTAAAGGTTTCAAAGCGGACGTTATCACGCGAATGTACTCAACAGTTATTTGTCCAATAACTTGAAAAGGCTCGCCCATAAAAATGACAAGAAAAACTGTGTTAACAAATACAAAGATTTATACTCAAAGTGGTAGATACGTTTCTATTAAGGCGTGTTTAAACTTGAGCAAAAAAGAGCCTGTTTTTTTATAAAAATAAATTAAGAAACTTTTTTTGTTAATTATCTAACGTAATGTAATATCTATACATCAAATAAGACATTTGGTAAATATTATAATGCTTTTATTAATTGCTTGTTTTATCCTGAATTGTTGTTTCAAGCATGAAGATTACGGATTGAATAAAAACATTTTTGACGGCCAAAATATCTAAGCTTGCTTTATATCTAATAAAGGCTTAGTAATATTCTTATATCTATAGGAACTGGTAGAAATGTTTAGTAAATTATCAGTATAATTAGTGTAACCAATGAGAATGGCGTGCACTCTGTGCAAAAACTCATTATTTTACTGTCCTACATTAAAAAAAAAACTTTTTTGAAATAACTAGAAAAATTAGAAATTTTCTTATAAGCCCTAATGTGTAAGGCCCTTAACATCGGTTACAATCACCCGTGAAAGGAACGTTGAGTAAATATAGTGGAAAACCCCAATAAAAGTATATGGCCTAATCTCTATCCAATATTTTCTTAGTGAAGCTTTTCCTTTTCGCCAAGATGCTGCGACAGTTTCATATGGATAAGACCATTAAATACTGCTGCATTGCTATATCTATACAGATAAATAAAATTTAAGTGTCTGTTTGTAATTCCAAAATAACAGGTTTTCACTAAATGCATATGAAAGTATACATGATACTGACACTAAAAAAAAACCTTTTAAAATTTTTCTCTGTCTATCTGTTTGTTCTGGGTAATCTCTGAAACGGCTGGACGGATTTTAACGGGACTTTCACTGGTTGGTAGCTGATGTTTCAAGGAGTAGCTTAAGCTACTTTTATTTATTAAAAATATAAGGGTTCCGCGACAATAAGGAAGAAACTAAATCTACGCGGGTGAAACCGCAGGGCACAGCTAGTATTTATATATATTTTCCAATCGGAAGGATTTTTGCAGGAAAGACGGCAAGTAATCGTACAGTTGATCAGTATTTGTTCTCACGAGGCTAGTTTTCCGAACCTGACATAATTTTTCGACGCTTATATGGAACCGTCATAATTTTGGACGCATAACTAAGGCCTACTAAATACATTTCATTGTTCACTATGCAAATCATATATTTATTTGATACGATCATATCCACATAAATGTATCCTCCGATCACAGTTCCTACCTTGTGCTTTTATCGTGGCGTTATTGTAAGCGATCCTAGCGCCACTGTTATCTCGCATTATTTACGAGAAATTCTGTTCCCAATGAAATAAACACACACCCTCTAGCTGTCTTAGGGATGGTAAACAATTTTATTTATTTTATAAATCACAAAAATATGTCACTGCTAAAATATACCAGAAACTAAATTAAATTTTCTGTTCTACTTTACAGAATTAGATTTTCATGATCTTTGCCAGGTAAGTAGCTTAGGTAGTGGTTTTATTTTTATCCTGAAAATAACACTAATATAAACTTTATAACATAAAACCTACCTCGTGGTCAAGGTTGCATTTTGTTTTATGTAATAATTATTTTAAACAAACAGTTAAGGTTAAAAATACTGAGTATCATGACCATCGTCTACAAATCCTAAAGATATTCATTCATATTTTCACGGCCATCCAGAAGGGTTACTTACGTTTATGCTTGTATGATAATTAACATCATTCACCCAACAGTGTCCAAACTAGATAGTTCTCACGCCTCAATAATTGTGGGTAAATTGGCCAAATCAAGTGTAAAGGGATTTGCGAACCCTTTGGCATGGAAACTGACCGGTGGACCAGACTCATTACGGTCATTGATTATGTGCGTATTGTTAGTTCTAGATCGTTTGTGTCGTATATCAAAGCTGTTCAGGTATACATTACTGTAATTAGTACTGTCACGTGTAAATTGGTTATTTTAGGCCTTGGTGAATATTAAAATTATCGGTCTGCATTTGTTTTTGTGCCTAGTGCGAGATTTTTTTAAATCGCCGTCACAAGTCATCGCGTCGACGTAAACGCAGATTTGTATGGTAAGTTGCTACTAGAGTGTCACTCACTCCCTACCTTATAAACAATGGGATCACTGTAGCAACTTAGTAAACATGAAAGAGTCCCTTTATACGCTAGATCAGCGCTTCAAATCTTTCCCTTCTCCTCCCATATATTTAGGAACACAATACTACTTTAAGGTAGCATTCCCATTCGGGCAGTTCCTAATTACTATCTAAAGTATACGATACTTAAAAATCATCAAGGAAAGCCTGCATATCTTAGAAGATCTCAAAGACGTATTCAAAGTGCCTGAGACTGCGATGATGGACTCGCTATTCCTTCATCTACCGTAGAATGGCTGTTACATTACTTCTACCAACCTATTCGAACACTGTATAACCCTTCTAAGTAGCCAAGAGGCTACGTTTGATAGTAAGAGTTTCAACATGTCTACATTAGATAATAATACCTACTTATATAGGTAGCTGTGCCTGTCAATGTATATTTGTAACCAGAAAAAGGATTACCGTAATTTATTGGATATTTTTCGATAATACCATTGTGGAGTGACCAGTGGTCAGTAATCGGATTTCGTGCGACCACCGTGCCATATCTCTTCAGTCGGTAACAATATTAGTGGGAGTTTTGTGTGAACACGAATGTTGTAGTATTCACACAGAAATATGACCATCATCGTCCTGACTTTATTACATATATTATTGGGGTCAGCACAAGACCTAGTCACATACATAAGCTATACTTCTTACACGATGAGATTTCGCAACATCTTTACCACAGAATAAAATAATATCAGCTTAACAAGTAGTATGGAATCCTACTATTTTATTCAAATAATATTTTATTACTCAATCTTACGCGAGGTACAACTCTTCAAACGAGATCCCTAATTCGACTATCGTATCGTCCTATTACGCCTTGAAGTCTGCTAATACAAATAGTGACTGGTGAAAGCATTTTAAACGATTGTGCGTGAATTGTTAGGTATTCGAACTTCTTTCAAAGGCATTTTAGGGATAACTTAAATTTACTGTCTATGTGTTTTTATATTACTAATCACTATTTTTAATACATATTTTAACTTGGTTAAGATGGTTGGATGGTAATGGCAGTGTTATAAAATACCATCCTCGGAGCCCTCTCCGACTGGAGACCTCTAGTTTACAGAAGAGCATTGTCAAGTTAAAATTTTGCTTGAATTTTCTATAAGTACACATGTAATTCAGTCCTGATTGTGTACTGGCTAACATTCTAAACCGCTGTGCTGGTCATGACATGAAAGGCGCAGGACATGACATTTGGGTTTGTTTGAGAAATCTTACTACCACGCATTCGAAGAAATTTAAATACTGTTAATAAATAGAATATTGTCTTCAAAGGCAAATAAATAAGGCAGAAGATATATTTTTTTAATAAAAGCTGGCACTAAAACATATCGTATTTAATCCCTCGCGAGTCGTAAATGTTTACGACTTCGACTGGCTGCGGTGTGAAGCAGTCCTTATGACGCCTAGCGCGGTGTCAACTAGCCTTAAGGGCTGGGGTACAATCAGTTACTTACAAAGTGTTTTTTTGTGTTTCCGTCAATATTTTTTAGCGGTCAAAAGCAAGCGAAAGATTCACTTGTCCATAGCTACGGTAACCGCTTGCCATTCATTAGGTCGGTTGCTTTGTTGACACCTAAGTGATTGGTAAAATCTATTCGAAATATTTTTTCTCTTTATGAAAGGCGATCATACAATGCGTATTTCTAAATTATTCCTTCAGCTTAAGCCCTCCGGGTCTGGTAAGATATTATAAACGTTGAGAAAAATAACCACATTAATCTCCTGAGAAAAAGTGGCTATTTTAGTTAAAAATCTAAACGTTTTTTTTTTATTTTTTTTACGAACACTATACGGTGACGATTATTGCCAGCAAAATTATCCCCAGTGCACCGTTTTTAAAATATTTTTTTTATAAACAATATATATACGGCGATGGTTATCGACAGCAAAATGTTCCCCAGTGCACCCACCACCTTATCCGCAGATACCCCAGTCTCCAATATTGCCACTTATTGTATTTTGTATTATTTACCAACGTTTACGATCTGTATCGTTCATATTTTTGAGTGAGTCCACACTACTTAAACTTTTATGTCCCAGTTTTCCGTCCCAATAAATGTGGAGGATTTTAACGATGGCTGTAAACCGTTTTCTTTGTTTAATTAAATTAAGTAAAGATCTAAATATTTTTAATAAAGTATCAGGTTTATTAAGGGCCACTTGCAAAACGGATAAATCTTGATTTAGTGGGAATTAAACTCGACTTAAATCTAGCTTTACGTCTTGAACGTCATTAATTTGGCTTAAATCTTGATGTCAATAAACGTCAAAGTTAAACTGGTAGCTTTCTTGGTTTAAAGTTGTTAAATCTAGATTAAATAACAGAAGAACAGGGGCCTTACTATGAGCTCTTATTGGCATGATAGTTTTACTCTTACTAAGAGACAGATGTATTTGACGTGTATACATCTGTCCCTGTCACACACCTGCAATATCATTGAAATAAGAGCTCATGGTCAGGCCCCTGGTCCCGTCACTAGTAAAGAATGCGTTGTGAAAAATAGATACTGCGCATGTTTTTATTCGCTTCGCGCCATACATATAGACAGAGACAGACTCATAAAATGATTACTGCGCATTCAAATTGTACTTAACATTTTTAATTCAAATGTCATTAGCAGGTCAAAAAGATTTCTGATTGGCTGACTACAGGTTTAGATAACGAGATTGAATATAAGTCGAGATTTAAGATAAATCAAATTTATACAAAGTGGACATTTCCGTGCAAATGCGCCTATGAGAGTAAATCTAAAACGAAAGTTCCGAAATCATAGAAAATACACAAAAAAGAGGAAAAATCTATGAGCTTTATAGATTCGTAACATTTCACGATACATCATTATCATTGAAATTTCGTATTAAAAGATGTATTTTAATACTTCAAAAATCATTTAGCAAAAAGATCATTCATAATTTTTTTATTAAAAGAAAAAGTGATAATTATACTGCAAAAAAAAAAACGTACTTCAATACACCAATTCCTTGAGAAACTCCTCAATAATTTCATCACACCATTTATCAAGTACAGTCAACTACAATAACACATACAAGCGACAATCATTAACAGATTATATGTTTTGACAAACCATTAACTCTCACATTTAACTTCGATTGACAGCATTCAATCAAAATCAAAATCAAAATCAAATATATCTTTATTCGATTAGACTTCATACAAAGTACTTTCAAATCGTCAGAATGACACAATTACACAGGATTATACATGCTACCGCCAGGTTCGGAAGGTTGATTTTACTGAGAAGAACCTGGCAAGAAACTCAGTAATTACTCTTTTAAAGAATATTATACAGTTTTAAAAATACAAAATAAATTGTTCAAGCAACTATAAGCCCATGGACACAGCTCTAATGCTCAATTGTCAAAAATAAAAACTAAAAACTAAAAATATAGTACAAATATATGTGAGCATGGCAAATTCCAGCCAGTCAAAGCAAAATTAAGATTAATTAATTGTAGCAAAAGTACAGTGCCAATGGGATTATTTACAAACATTATCAGGTACATCCCAGGCTCCCTTATCACAAATATAATCACTTACAGTATAATATCCTTTTTCAAGCAAAACTGATTTAATTGTTTCTTTAAATTTGTTGAAGGGCAAGTTTACAATTTTTGTTGGTAATTTATTATAGAAGCGTGTGCTCTGTCCTAAAAATGAGCCATGCACTTTTTGTAGGCGATGCGCAGGCACTACAATTTTATGTTTGTGTCTTGTGTTTACGTTATGCACATCACATTTCCTTTGAAACGATCCAATGTTTTGATGCACAAATAATAAGTTAGCTAAAATATACTGTGAGGCCACTGTCAAAATTCCAATTGATTTAAATTTTTCCCTTAACGATTCTCGCGGTCCCAAATTATATATAGATCGTATAGCCCTTTTCTGTAGTGTAAATATAGAGTCTATATCAGCAGCTTTGCCCCAAATTAAAATAGCATAGGACATAACGCTATGAAAATAAGAAAAATATACAAGTCGAGCTGTTTCTATGTCGGTGAACTGTCTAATTTTTCTAATTGCATAAGCTGCGGAGCTGAGTTTTCCTGATAACTTGGATATATGTGGGCCCCACTGAAGTTTATTATCAAGGGTTACACCTAGAAATACTACAGAATCTACTATTTCCAAAGTTTCACCATTTACCATGACCTTTGTATCAACAGGTTTGACGTTTGGTAAAGTGAATTTAATACATTTAGTTTTTTTGGCATTTAAAACTAAGTTATTTACATTAAACCATTTCAATACCTGATCAAGTGCACTGTTTACATCTTCATAATTCGTTTTGGCTCTGTCGACTTCAAACAAAAGAGATGTGTCATCAGCGAACAGTACAATATCACACGTATTCTTTACTAAATTTGGTAAATCATTAATATATACTAAGAATAGAAATGGTCCTAGGATTGAACCCTGTGGGACGCCCATTAGTACTGGAGAACCGGAAGATCTGACCCCATTTACTTCGACTTTTTGAATCCGTTGACAAAGATATGATTTGATTAGGTCGAGTGCCCTACCTTTGACACCGTAATAGTTTAATTTAACTAATAAGGTTTCGTGTTGTACACAATCGAATGCCTTGGATAGGTCGCAGAATACACCTATCATGTCGTGAGCGTTTTCCCACGCTCTATAAATATGTCTAAGAAGTGCAACACCAGCATCAGTGGTTGAACGACCTTTGGTGAAGCCATATTGCTCACCATGTAGAATATTATTAAGATTAAAGTAAGCGACTATTTGATTCAGCATAATTTTTTCGAAAATTTTGCTGAGGGCTGGCAAGATAGAGATCGGTCTGAAGTTAGTAGGGTCACTAATATCACCACCTTTAAATAATGGAATAACTTTACTATATTTCATGAGATCCGGGAATACACCGCTCTTAATACAACTGTTAAAAATGTCAGCTAAGTAAGGGGCAATTATGTCAATAATACCGTGAAGTACTTTCACTGATATATCCCATAAATCACCAGTCTTTTTGGAATTCAAACTTTTAAATGTCTTAATTATTTCAAAAGGCGTGATAGAACAAAAACTAAAGCTAGTGCCGCACTTAGAAACATTTAATTTCAGTAATAATTCGGCGTCTGTGGGAGATGAATTTAGCAATGCTATTGACAGTTGCATTTTACAGTTGATGTCATTTTTATAATGTCAAATGTGACTTAGAGTGTATTTGACATTAATGATGGTTCACTTTTGTTTTTTTTCGTCAGTGATGCGTAATGCAAACTTATTGTTATTTAATAGGTTATAGATGGATTTTATTTTTTTAATTGGCTCAAACTTGGTAAAACTGTCAGACCTAACAACCAATGCAATATCTATACAATATAATAAATATAACTGTATGTTTGTCATGACAAACTAATTGCTTAACGAATGTAGGTATTAATAGCAAAAATTAATATTTTTATTACAGTTTCTTTGTTATGACCTACCTCAAAAAATTCATCATCAGTTTTGGACGTTCACTGGCAGTTAGCTACTTATATATCATTATGACTGTACAGGGTGCACATAAGTCCTATAGTGTGTGTCAAAAGGACAAAGCCACAGAAGCTAGGGATACATAAAAAAATAATTAAACATAATTTTGCTACTTAACCAATTAAAAAACGACGAACACAAAATAGCCCACATCATGTCAAACACGTCATGTAACTGTCACTTAAATAGTGAAGATAAGAAGATTACAGTGCAAATTAATTAATGGCCCTTAATTACATTAACCCTTCCTCGCTTTCGTGGGGTCTAATAGACCACACGCACTTGGCTATGCAATGTTGATTAATAGTTGAGTAATTAGTTATTTTATCACGTTAGATGCGGTTTTGAGATTTTT
Organism: Watsonalla cultraria; assembly: GCA_964035505.1. Lineage (NCBI taxonomy): Eukaryota > Metazoa > Arthropoda > Insecta > Lepidoptera > Drepanidae > Watsonalla > Watsonalla cultraria. The sequence goes on from OZ037730.1 coordinate 7,824,011, forward strand.
AAAGTAAATTAAATGAATATCTATACAGATAAATAAAATTGAAGTGTCTGTTTGTAATTCCAAAATTACAGCTTTTCATTTGCATATGAAAGTATACACGGTACTGACATAGAAAAATCAATTTTGAATTTTTTTCTTTGTCTGTCTGTCCGTCTGTCTGTCTGTCTGTCTGTCTGTTTGTTCTGGGTAATCTCCGAAACGGCTGGACGGACGACTGGACAAAATTTTTAATAAATAAAAGTAGATTAAGTTACTCCTTGAAACATCAGCTACCTACCAGTGAAAGTCCCGTTAAAATCCGTCCAGCCGTTTCAGAGATTACCCGGAACAAACAGACAGACAGAGAAAATTTTTAAAGCTTGGTTTTTTAGTGTCAGTATCGTGTATACTTTCATATGCATTTAGTGAAAAGCTGTTATTTTGGAATTACAAACAGACACTTCAATTTTATTTATCTGTATAAATGTATAGATATAGATTATACTAAACTAGAAACTTGATACTCAGCGCAAACTACATCAAACGTTGCATAATAACTGTGTGATATAACGTGTGAGAGATCAAAGCATTTACACAAGTACCCAAAACTTGTCGTAGAATGACCAAAATACCTCAATAAAATAAATACTCAACCCTCCAGCGGCCGCGTCAATCTTAATTCCAAATATTGTCCGTGTCGGTCGCAGTGACCGCACGTGGTACATTGTGACAATGTCTTTATAAAACCATGACGATGTCTATTTAGCAAATGGACAGTTAAATTTTAATATGGACATTATGCTGACGGACGGCTGGGATTTACGAGGCTTCACTTGGAATTTAACAGCTTATAATTAGCAGTTTATTAGTCTACTGCTAAGAAAATTATGAGGTGAATGTAATTCTAAGTATCTGGATATCTCTATCTTATAAATAAAAATCAATTCCCATTTCCCTTGGTCACGACAACACGCCTAAACAGCTGGATGGATTTAAACGGGACTTTCACTGGCAGATAGCTGATGTTTCAAGGAGTGTTTTTGGCTAATTTTATTTAAAAAAAAAACATGAAATTAACTCTACGCATGTGAAACTGCGGGGCACAGCTAGTCCCTTATATTATTTTATACTAGAAAAACATCAAGTATAGATTCTTCTTTCAAACGAACTAAAAAAATATATATTTCTATCACTACAATAAGCTTAAAATACAAAAAATCTATACAGATAAATAAAATTGATGTCCCAGTTTGTAATATTAAATTAACAGCTTTTCACTAAATGCATATAAAAGTATAGACCTACACAAATTATAAAAACCGATTAAATTTTTCCGTCTGTCTGTTTGTTCCGGCTGATCTCCGAAACGGCTGGACCGATTTTAACGGGATGTTCACTGGCAGATAGCTTATGTTACAAGGTGTAACTTAGGCTTACTTTTATTAAAAAACATTAGGATTCAACGAAATTAACTCAACGCGGGTATAATCGCGGGGCACAGCTAGAAAGAAATAATATTCCATTTCCTATTGTCTGTTTTGATTTATTTTAAAGGAGCCTCGGATTGGACAGTCATTGTTAACACTAAAATGAGGTGTGACCGGGTACAAATGACCCTAAAATTCATGGACGATGTATTTTTAAGGACATTTTGTTGGGTTCAAGTGTAAATGTGATAAAATTCGCTACGCGGCCTTCTAACTAGGGGTCAATTTTAGAAAATATCTCTGATTTTTGTTTTGGCTACTTGAATATATGACATATTTATGTGTTTTCGCTAACAAGCGTTCAGATATGGGTGTACAGTTTGAAAGCTATAAATTGTTGCTTTCTAATAAATAAAATAATCGATTTTATTGGTTCTATTGTCAGACGTAATCTATACATCTATACAGATAAATAAAATTGAAGTGTCTGTTTGTAATTCCAAAATAACAGCTTTTCACTAAATGCATATGAAAGTATACACGCTACTGACACAAAAAAAACAAGTTTTAAAATTTTTCTCTGTCTGTCTGTCTGCCTGTCTGTCTGTTTATTCCGGGTAATCTCTGAAACGGCTGGACCGATTTTATCGGGACTTTCACTGGCAGATAGCTGATGTTTCAAGGAGTAACTTAGGCTACTTTTAGTTATGAAAAATATTAGGGTTCCGCGACTATAAGGATGAAACTAAATCTACGCGGGTGAAACCGCGGGGCACAGCTAGTGCATTAAATAAAATTAGCTCCTAACAAAATTTCTTTTTGACATCTAAACAGATAAATAAAATTGAAGTGTCTGTTTGTAACTTCAAAATAACAGCTTTTCACTAAACTAACATATAAAAATATTTCATTAACATTTTCTCCCTGAAACTATTGGACCGATTTTAACGGGACTTACACTGAAGACAGTTGATGCATCAAGGAGTAACTAAGGATACTTTTATTTAAAGAAACATAGGATTTCAAGAAATAAGGCCTAATGCGAGTTTTCTTAAAATCGCCGTCACAAGTCATCGCGTCGAAGTAAACGCAGATTTGTATGGGCTCTAGTGTCATGTTTAGGCCGACAGAGGCGCTGTTCCGATCCCATACAAATCTGCGTTAACTTTGACGCGGTGACTTGTGACGGCGGCAGTGAAAAACTCGCACTAGGCCCTCAGCCATGTATTTAAGTCTGTGCGGGTCTCAGTTAGTCGTCGACAAATAGATTCAAGATGCACCGTTTAAAGGGTAAGCTCTAAACACCAGTACGCTTAATATAGTGAGAATAAGATAAAAAATAATAAATCATTACCTAATCTGCGGCTACAAATAGAAGGGGTGTGGCATAATTTATCAACTGTTAAAGTTATTAAAACTACCGTTATCTTACCACAAAAATCAATAGAAAACAAACAATCAATCAAAAGCAAAAAAGTTATTTTAACAATTGGCAAAAAATGTATATTCGATATTATTGAAACTGTAAGGGGTTGGTAGCTAATGTTTTTACGCTCCGCCGCTCGAAAGGGGAAGAAAAAAATTTTTTTTGTGTAAATCGAATTCTGACGGTAGGATATTACCAAAATTGGAGTGACCGAAGGGTAGAAAACAAAATTATTGAGTGTGGAACCGTTAAATGTATTTATCGGATTAATAATGGACGAATGGGCTTTTTCCAAAGTGTATTACTATTTTTGGATTGTTTTTGACGTAAGCTGTGCAAGGGTTAGACAAAAAAACTTTTTTCCAAGAATATTTTTCATTACTTTTTAAATCTTTTTTTTGCAATTGAATAAATAGAAAAAAAAATCCCCCATCACACGCCAAGGGGGCAGTTACCATTTCAAATCAAATAGCTAACAATTCACCGAATTTAAACCTCGTAAAGTTAAATGGAGTGTCGCTTAGACCTCTAACATGTGTAGAACGTACTAATGGATTTAGAATTTATTGTATTGCCGCCCACTTTGCACTACGGTAGGCGACGGGTTGAATTTTAAAGCATGTATTATCTGAGCAATAAGGTTCAAATTATAATTTCATAACGAAATTTAATATTGTTTTGTCTAACCATGAGTTCACGAATTGAAGAAGTTTTATTTTGTGACTTTATTACGAGAAATGCATAAAATTGTGAATTATATAATAACTAGCTGTGCCCCGCGGTTTCACCCGCGTAGATTTAGTTTCATCCTTATTGTCGCGGAAACCTAATATTTTTAATAAATAAAAGGTAGCCTATGTCCTTTCTCAGGGTCTAAAGATTGTCTGTGCCAAATTTCATCAAAATCGGTTGAGAGGTTTAAGAGAGAAAGCGTAACAGACAGACAGAGTTACTTTCGCATTTATAATATTAGTAGGGATTATAAAATACTACTTTTCATTTTAAAATCTATAATCATTTACCGATGAATTCAATTCCATAGTATTGCCTTAATAAATACTTTTTATGAATATATTATATATATATATATATATATATATATATATATATATATATATATATATATATATTATTATTATTATTTCTACTACCTTAACTTATTCTGAAATCAAATCATCTATCGAGTATTCCTAGTAGTAACTACAGTCAGTAGTAGCTACTTACAATAGACAATATTATCCCCGCACTCCCTAATTCAAAAAAATTGACGCATTTTATTTATTTGAGTGTATACACGTGTTGTTTAGACTCTTTTTAAGGGGAATAAAATCAAATAGGTATAATATTTAAATGAAAAAAAATGCTGTCATATTATACAAGTTAAATGTTAATTCTGCAATGTTCTAAATTAATAAAATACATAGCTTGTAAAGTAGACAAAATGAAGTCACTGAGTCAACAATAATGATGGACGAAACGGAAAAAGATTTTTTTAATTCAATTTGGGCCCTGGTAAGGCACTTATAATCGAATATTTACCACCGCCTTGGTAAATAGCCTTCTGAGAAACTGACAGAAACTCAGCCAGGCATCATGTACATTTATGTCATCGTCAAAAAAGTATTTACACCAAATTTGATGTGCAATAGTCCAACTATAGCTAGCACAGCAACTCGAGGGGAGTTGCTGTGCTACATAACTCCATCTTCACAACAATACTCTAAGGTTTTATATTTGACTGCCCCGAAGCGTACAGCGCACAAGATACGCCGTTATATCCTACCTTTCCTCATCATCTCCCTGGCCTTATCCCAACAATGTATGGGACATTGTTGGGATCCGAACTGGATTCGACCCGATCGGGCCGATTGCGATGCGAAGCGACTGCCTTCTGACCATGATAACGATAAAAATTAAATTTTTCGTAGGAACTAGTCACGAAGGTAACAGAAAGGCGTACCGTCCGCCTTATAGTTCAGATATAATTACAACAGTCTATGAACGTGACCATCAACAACTAGATAAAAGATTTTATTGCTTACGTATAGAGAATACAATCACTGTGCCAACTGCTAACGTAGTAAGAGACGGAAGAGTTAAAAAGTGGAGCTAGCAAAGCTGACAATGGCATGTTACTCACGCAAATAGTAAGAACCATTTCCCAAGGAGGAACTCTATAAATCTCTACACTCAATTGCAATATGTCCGTACGTCAGCACGACATTAATTTGACGGAACGCCACTCGTAAAGTTTTACGATAACGTCTATCGACTTCCGAAGAGCGTATAACGAAAGGGTTCCGACGCAGAGAGGGCAAGATAGCATGGTTTATTAATTTGGAAATTCTGAGATTCGGAATGTTTGTAACGTGAACGGGTACTAAGTTTACGTCAACACAGCTAAATTTAAAAGTTGGTTAAATGTTGAACAATTTAAAAATCTCAAAGATGAAATATGAATTAAATTTTGATCTTTTACATTTATTTTTACATCAGTGAATTAAAGTTATAGAAAAATTACAAACTACCATGGATTAATTCTTATTTTCCTAATATTGAACATCCAAGATAAAAACCAAAATAATTCAATCAAAGAGTTGTTCTCAAGAACTACTGGTTTGGAGGAAAAAATATTTTATGTTAATTAATTCATCAAGGAGAGGCTTTATAGCGTCATATATATAATATCATCATGCTGCCACCAATGACGCTAAGCATCAATGGAAAATGTTACAAAAACGGGAAAAAATATAACAATTTATTGATAATCTTACGTCGGAAAAACGCGTGATATATCCTGTAGGAAATAAATACAAGAAATCCAAAATACATTCGTTAAATCCCCCAACGTTCTCTGCTTGTTAAATTCCATCAAAATACCAAGATACCGTAGTAACGGATCTTTTAACAATACAGGATGCACACAAAGCATGGGTTGCGTTACAGGATGTTCACAAAAGATTGGGAACTCTATTTTTGTGAAGTGTATGGAAATTGGTACCACTCAAACAGATTGCTCGCTTCAATTCAGTGAGGAATCAAACTTGTTTGGGAGATGCGTTGAGATGGTGATGTATATTAACTTTAAAGTTTGATATTATTTGTGTTGTAAAGTTTCAATGTCAGTTTTATTATTAGGTAAAAATTTTTTTCATAAAATTGGCAATTTTTTTTTATATTCCCCGATAATTTTAGTATTGTTTAAAGTTTGTTTGTTTTTGTCTATCTGTCGATTCTTCTACACGGAAAATGAACATGAAAATGATTTATTCAGTTAAGCCCTGGTAAAGCGGAAACTAGCCTTCTGAGAAGAACCGGTAATATAGGTAGCGGAGCATAAATATAAATATTATGCTCCTTGTGTTGCATATAAAGAATTACATCAAGAAGTTTAATAGCGGAGCAATCTTTACATCTATACAGATAAATAAAATTGAAGTGTCTGTTTGTAATTCCAACATAACAGCTTTTCACTAAATGCATATGAAAGTATACACGATACTGACACTAAAAAACCAAGTTTTAAATTTTTTCTCTATCTGTCTGTCTGTCTGTTTGTTCCGGGTAATCTCTGAAACGGCTGGACGGATTTTAACGGGACTTTCACTGGTAGGTAGCTGATGTTTCAAGGAGTAACTTAGACTACTTTTATTTATTAAAAATATTAGGGTTCCGCGACAATAAGGAAAAAATTAAATCTACGCGGGTGAAATCGCAGGACACAGCTAGTGTATAATATAAAGCTACAGGGTACATTTTGTACCCCTTGAGGTAGAAACTATAAAATTCCTGCGTCGCTCCCAGCTTCGTTAAAACCCGCATTAGACGCATTTATCGATGTCGTTAACGTGACTTTAACACGTTTAAACTGTACAGACAACGGTTCTCAATATTTATCACTTGAGGAGTATCATTTTTTGCGTCTCACTATTATTTCCACTGCTTATTTTTACTTACGCAATGTTATTCGTGCGCTTTTATTCTAATAAAATAATTAAAAGCTAAAAAGATTTGGATATTCAAAACATTGACAGGTGGAATCAGAATTAATCTTAATTGACCATATTATTTGTTCTACCTTCGATGGTGATTATATCTTATACATCTGATTGAAGTGTCTGTTTGTAATTCCAAATTAACAACTTTTCATTAAATACATACTACGAAAGTACAGACAGTATTGACGAGAAAAAATAAATTGATTCAAAATTCTCTGTCTGCCTGTCTGTCCGTCCGTCTGTCTGTTTGTTTCAGCTAATCTCTGAAATGGGTGGACCGATTTTGAAGGGACTTTCACTGGCAGATAGCTAATGTTACAAGGAGTAACTAACACTTTTATTTGATAAAACATAAGGGTTCTGCGGGCCCATGATATTAAGTCAACGAGGGTGAAACCGCGGTGCACAGCTAGCAAAAATATGAGTAAAATTACAAATTGATTTAATATTCCAACAATGGGAAAAAACAATAAACGCCAGATAAGGCAGTTTGAGAATAACGCAAAGAATTTGTCAGAATTTAACAGCGGCACTGCATCAGCATCACAATAGAGGCAGACGTTACGTTTGCGGAAGCAAAAGTTGTAAATTTTTACAACCCGCTCGCAATTACTGTTGCAGGGAAGGGTTGAATAGGTTTTATCGTAGAAAAAAGTATGAATTTATCGTAAGGGATGTGACATGATGTGTTTGTATTTTAACCGGTTGCGTTTTTTCCAATGAGTTTTTTGAAAACTTATATTCAGTGATGTCACAGGTTTTAAGGTTCTTGAGGAAACCTGCATATTATGTCATCATTTTGGTACCTATCTTCATCTTCGGTGAAATATGGATGTACTATTGTTTAGTATAAGACAAATATTATGTGGCTAGTCCAAACATGCATAGTAATTTTACGATTGCAGTAATTTGGACTTTCATCTTTACTTACTAAGGTGCCTTTTAAAAGTAGACAAATTCAAACAACACACCTTCCTGCCCACTTTCATCCACGTAATCTCAAGTTAAGATAATGTACAATAAATGAGCGTTTCATCAAAGCCACCCTGTTACAGTAATACACACAGACAGAAGCCCATCGGCTGTATGTCGGTCTGTACATTCTAATCCTACTCTGAGGCGTATATGCAAATGTGGTGATGATATAGTTTCACTGGAAAAGGCTTGGTTTAGGCAATGGTATTGTAGCGTTCTTGAGTCAACAGATATTTATTTTTGTGGTAGTATGTTCCACACACATGAGGGGCTCGTGGCACTGTTGCTATAGCGCATATGGTGCGATCAGCAAAGTTAAGCAACCATATGCCTAGCCAGTAGTTGGATGGGTGACCGCCCGAGTTTCCCTCCGTGCCTCGGAGAACACGTTAAGCCGTCGGTCCCGGTTGCCAATTTAACATCTTTGGCAATCGTTACAGGTCAGTCAGAGGCCTAAGAAAGTCTGACAACTGGTTTAACCCAGATTGCCGATTTTCCTCGAAAAAGGGGTTACGAAGGTCAGATGGCAGACGCTTCGTATAAAAATCAGGTAATCAGCCACATCGGGTTGAATCAAGTGCTGACCCCAAATACATGGTATAAGGCCAGACAGATGGTAGTATGTTCCACACATCATCCAATAAACATCAAACCTTTTAAAAGCCTTTACAACTACACTTATCCAAAAATAAGTAATAAATATAAGGACGCAAAACTCTGCGTCGAATATTCTTTGATAAACTTCATCATTGCCTAGAAAATTCAAACAAGAAATGTGCCTGAAAGGCATGATACTCAGCAACTGTCACTTTGACACTTGGCTGACGGCTAGGTATTATTAGATACAAAGCCAAATCACAGCATCCCATCCAGATATGTAAAACATTAGTATCCATGTCACAATCCGTAGAAACCCGGGTCAATTTCTGAGTGAAGCTATCTCTAATATCACCGGATTATCCGGCCCGGTTGTCACTTTATACATATTGAACGCAACTTAGTTTCCGCGATAAGCCGTGTTTTGAATTATTAACCTTTGCTCGAAGACAAAGTCAAATTTGTCGAAAGCTCGAAGGAAACTTTAAAGCTTATGGATTGAACCTAGCCATTCAGCAGCTATTTAATAATTTATTCAGAACCTTTATCGTAAAACTATAAATAAAATTGTTGGTAGAAATATGGAATGGATTAGAAAATGAAAATGATTTATTCAGTTTAGGCCCTGGTAAAACACTTATGAATGTTGAAAAATTTACCACCGGTTTGGGAACTAGCCTTCTGAGAAGAACCGGCAAGAAACTTAAGAAAATAAAAATAAGAAAAGGAAAAATACGGTTTGTAATGAAATACAAAAACAATAGCAAACATAAATTTGTAAAATTAATATGCTCTTAACTAACATAAGCAGACTTATTACTTTTATTTACTACTTAAAGTCATTACCACAATTAAAATCACATTCAAAAAAACATTACCAATTCTTTATTCCGGCGTTTAAGATTCAGAAACTTTTAATCGCAGATTTGACCCTAGATAATTATTCCCGCACAAAATGACAATGTCATCACCGATTCACACGTCAAATCAAACACTTGAAACGTTCACAAATTATCGTATTTCAAATACAATTTCCCACGTATTAGACACGTGTGGAGCCCTTACTCAAGAGGGCATGTCCTCAACAAATATTGTCTTTGAGGACCCTGTTCGAGGGCCTTGACTATTTAAGGGTTGAGTGTTGGGTGACAATGATGTTCAATTGTGAGATTTCTGTGGAAAATGTATGCTTTGGTTTGTTACAGACGTATGCGGAGTAAAGGGTGATTATTAATTGGTGCGGTTGTGGTGATCATGATCATGACAGCCCGAAATGAAAATCTTGTAGCGACTTAGTTGTAGATACCTTTTTCATATTCAATTTATCAAAGAAAAAACTTATGATATAAATATAAATGCGCACGCCATCCTTGAAGGAGTAAGCAGAGGTGTTCAAAATCTCCCATATTACACCGAAGATGATTAAGTGTCAACGTGACAGAGGGTGGGTCCATTGCCGTCTCAAGCAATATACATACGTCTTTGAATTACTTCTCAGACATACGCAGGTTTCGTCACGATGTTTTCCTTCACAGTAAAGCACGTGGGGTGAAATTACTGCCCCTAAGTTTTTAGGAAACTCACTTTAGTTTTTGTGCAATTACTGCCCTTAAGAAACTCATTAATACAGGCCGCTGAGATATGAACTTGCGTCGCTCCCGTAACTTCTCAAACCCCAGAGCCACCACGACTTTTACATTGATACACAAAAAAAATTACAGGCGATGATTAACTTTCTTAACGTCTAACCAGATGGCTGATGATGATGATGAACCAGATTTTTAAGCGCACTAATACGCAACGAATTTTATCCATGATGAAACTTAAAAAAATATACGTAGGGTAATCAAAGTTAAAAATATCTTTGTTCGATTAGACTTTTTACAAAGTACTTTCAAATCGTCAGAATGACATTAATTTACAGGATTATACATGCTACCGCCAGGTTCGGAAGGTTGCTTTTACTGAGACGAACCTGGATAAAAACTCAGGAATTACTCTTTTCAAAAATATTATACAATTTTAAAAATACAAAATAATAAATTATGAAATGTAAGCCCATGGACACAGTTCCAATGCACCAATATCTATAAAAATTAACATAAAGAAAAGTCTAGTAGTTCTAATTATATCTAAATGCGTAGCTTGAGAGCTGTAACTCTCATAAGCTCGTACGAATACCCAAAATCGTTAACAAAGCAATGTAAACCCCACAATTAAGTAAAATACCGCCAAATAATCCGCACAACAATTGAAATCTCTTGTAAATCACAATGAATAGGACCTCACTCATCGTTTTCTAATATCTGGACAATGCTATGCCCTTATTAATTATAATTGACATATTTCGTACTTCCACATCAATTTGTCGATGTTGGCTCAATGGCCACGTGACCAGCCTGTTTGTTTTGATGTCCTGCCCTGAGAGACCCACGAGAGATGAAGGAGGGTTGGGTTCAAGGAGTGAAATTGTTGGTGGTTAAGGGTTGTCGGTATTAACACATTTGCTGCTAAAATTTCGTCTTCTTCGTAAATTCTCTAACAGTTGGACGCGCAGGTGCGTCGTTAGCAGCGAACGCGTACGAGTTAATTTTTATAAAGCTATATGTCTAAACGCATTTTAATAAATCCGATTTTATTCACTAAGAAGTGAAAAATAAAATACAAAAAAATTTAAATTATGCCAAATTAATATTATTATCCGTTTGCATTCGTTATTATTTTATCAAACTTTTCAGTTCCTGTTGCGAAGTTACACTATAATTAGTGAAACCGATTTGCTGTGTTCTGACCAATCTCCAAAAAACTATTCTTATACTAGCTGTGCCCTGCGGTTTCACCCGCGTAGAGTTAATTTCTTGGGTGCTCCGCGGAACCATATATTTTTTTTAAATAAAAGTAGCCTAAGTTAAGCCATGATATATCAGCTACCTGCCAGTGAAAGTCACGTTAAAATCGGTCCAGCCGTTTCGGAGATTACCCGGAACAAACAGACAGACAGACAGAGAAAAAGGTCAAAATGGTTTTTTATTATCAGTAGCGTGAATACTTCCATATGCATTTAGTAAAAACCTGTTATTTTAGAATTACAGACACTTCAATTTTATTTATCTGTATAGATGTATAGATTATTCGGCAAAGTGCAATAGTCGGCAATTCATATAAATAAATTAAGACCATAATGATTTATAAATTCCCACGAATTATTTATGGTAACCCCAATTTCGGTAATTTCCAAACATTGACTCTGCTATTTTGTTAAACACGTAGCCACGCGAGCGCTCCGGGCGGTTTTAAACAATATAACATATTAACAATAACAAATTGAGAAGGGCATGAATAAAACATTGCTGATTTTTAAAAGGGCTTCACTGATTCGATTTTTAGGGATACATGGAATGAATTAACTGAATTTAAAGATTTTTTGTTTTTATCTAAATATATATAGCTCAAAGGTGACTGACTGACTGACTGACATAGTGATCTATCAACGCACAGCCCAAACCAATGGACGGATCTGCTTGAAAAAAGGCATGCAGGTAGATGTTGTGACGTAGGCACCCGTTAAGAAGGGATTTTGATTAATTCTACTATAAAATGGGGATGAAAGTTTGTATGAAACTAAATTTACGCGGGTGAAACCGCGGGGCACTGCCAGTTTTCTAATATTAGAATAGGAGGGAATACAGACATGACGACCACAAATAACATGGGATAAGAGCAGGAGGATGGTGATGATTTTCTTTTATTATAAAGTTATCAATGTGGTAAATACCTGGGTTAGTTATGATTTATAATTATCAGATGAATATAAAAACATTAGATACAAATGCATGCCTGTATTCCTCGAAGGGGTAGGCAGAGGTGTTGTAATAACAACACCCACTTTTCACCGAATATGGTTAAGTACCAACGTGAAGATGGTGAGTCTATCGCCGCCTCAAGCACTATAGATAGTCTTTGAAATACTTCTTAGACATATCTAGGTTTCCTCGCGATGTTTTCCTTCACCGTAAAGCGCGTAGCATAAAAAAAATCTTTTTACAATAACAATTATAATAGCATATATTAGTGTCATTATTCCGGACGGAATCGACCTGCGACTTAGAGACGAGTGGCTCAATTTTGAAGGAGATATTAATTTGATAGATAACTAAATAATTTGTATCTTTTTAATGAAGAAATGTATAACCTACGGAACCACTTTACCCACTGAAGTATTTCTAAATAGTTTTATTGATGTGTGTGTCAGTCAAATTGTTATTCTATTACTCATGGGAGAGTGCGGCATGTGGGATGTAGCTTCAGGCTAAATGACTATATTGGCGGAAGTTACATATTATTCTATTTTGGTTTAGACAAAGGTAGTCGCCGCAGTGCCTGTAAAGTAAGGCCTAGACAAAGTAATATCTCAACTCTTACGCTAGTGCTAATAGAAACGATTAAAAAATGTAAGGGAATGACATAAATCAGTCACGTGACATATGTCATTCCCGTACATTTTGTACTGAGGAGTTGGTGTTGTAACACATCTACGCATTAGAAGTTTCTTACTTAGTGCCAATGTTGCACCAACACTACACCCAGGTGCTGAATCTGGAATTTTGGAGGTGCTTCAAAAATGAAGCGTGGAGCGAGTGCCTTGAAATGTCTGCCACACAATGTCTATTCACTCAGACTTCTATTAGTATTCCTTAACAAATCTATACATCTATACAGATAAATAAAATAGAAAGTGTCTGTTTGTAACTTCAAAATTACAGCTTTCACTAAATGCATATGAGAGTATACACGCTACTGACACTAAAAAACCAAGTTTTAAAATTTTTCTCTGTCTGTCTGTCTGTCTGTTTGGTCCGGGTAAACTCTGAAACTGCTGGACCGATTTTAACGGGACTTTCACTGGCAGATAGCTTCTTGATTTAAAAAAAACATTAGGGTTCCGTGGGCCACCCATGAAATTAAGTCTACGCGGGTGAAACCGCGGGGCACAGCTAGTTTTAAAAATAAAAATCAAAAGTCATTGACTGATGTAACAACGCACAAGATAAAGCTGAGTTTCTTGCCGGTTCTTCTCAGAAGGCTAGTTTCCGAACCGGTGGTAAATTCCTCGACATTCATAAGTGCTTTACCAGGGCCTAAACTGAATAAATCATTTTCATTTTCATTTTTCTTTAAACCTAGTCTAGAAAATAGAAATTTTGCACACGTAACCCTCACATTATGATGACGACATCTACTGAGGAAAGATTTTTTTATTTAACTTCCAAGGGGGTGAAAGAGAGGATAAAACTTTGTTGTTGTCAAATTTACTGCTAAGTAGGCAAAGTTGCGGTCGGAAGCTAGGCAATAAGAGGGTCATTCTAATAGTTCAAAGTACCTATCAAAAATGTCAGACAATCACGTAATCCCGCGTTATTTGAAAACAAATTCTATCTAAATACAATATCAGTAGCTTACAACCTAACATACCTATTAAGTGTAGTGAGTCTTACCGCACAGACACCCTACATTCGTAGAACAATAGTGAGGGGACGCGACGAGCGCGGGACGACCCCGGACAGGTCACGTGACCGACACGTGACGCGAGCGTGATGGGCACCGGGAAATTGATGGACTTGTGAATTTGCTTCAAAGATGTGGAGTCGACTCTCAATATATAAATCAGTATCATTTTCATAAAATGCAGTCTAAAAACGATACTTTTTGACTTGTGATTTTGACTGTGGTAGTATTTTAAAACTTGTTAGATAACTTTTTGATTGTATTTTTATGATATTTTATTATGTCTGGTATTGCTAATAATTAAGTGTAACGGCGTGCGTTTCCTTTTTCAAAGTAAGGAATAAAAATTCTTACTTCCAAATAGAGAAAGACAATTTTAACTTAAACTAGCACTTACCAGAGATTTGTTCGCCAATGTCTCTGCATTCAGCTTCTGAAAAAAAGAAAAACTCTAAATTATGATATATTATAGAATACTATTTTATTAAAAAAATACATCATTAAAGTTGCTACCATTATAAAATATGTGAAAAAAAAATACTTTAATCTTCAAAAAAGAGCTCTATAAATGTCCCTGTTCACTCCTGCATCTTCCATTTACGTACGTTTGATTCAACGCTGATTTTGTCAAAGCCATCGTAAAACATCGGACGGGGCACACGATTGTTTTTATACAATTTACCCGCGCGCTTCACTCTTTATTCACTCATTTGGACATGGTATGTACACGGCTTTATTTGCTTTGATTTGCGAATGACACTTTTTTGTTGTTATTTTTCCACTGGCAATGTTTTGTTATGATATTGTCGTGTTATCTTCTATTTTCGACTGTGTCGGAGCGTGGCAGAGTTTTGATTGTCTGTCAAATTTACATTATAATGATTTGACAGGATTTTTGGCGGCGTGAGAATGTTTTTCTGGGGCTTCCCGTTTCGGATTTCAATTAAATTATCATCATAATTATTTAGACAAGATTTGAACAGTTTTAAATAAAAAAATAATGTTGTGTACCAATCTGATAAATCCGATTTTATTTAAAATTAATAATTAAACCATTTGCTTACATCACGATTAAGACAACCTGAACAACAGGAGCCTAATCATAGGCTATTATTGTCATCATAGTTCCACTGTGTGACAGTGACAGACTTATTACACGTCATATTATACATCTGTCTCATAATAAGAGTTAAACTATCATGACTAAAAGAGTCTGCTATAAATGGCAAAATAATTTGAGTATCTGCGATATCATTACTATTGAGTTCCAAATAGAGAATCATTAGAAATGTCGTCAGAAAATAAACACCAATTGAATTTTCCACTTTAAACTTTTCACCCGATCTCACCCGCGATTGTGTTCGCTCACTCACCTAAATTCATTAAAGCCACCACGCATGGTCTGTTTTAAAGTCCACCCCTTACACGATTCAATAATTACATACGTTTTAACCGATACCGTTCCCTACGCGTATTTGAATATGGGTTTATTTCAATTGACTTAACGGGAGTAAATCTTTTTTTCAACAAACCATTATTTAAATTTCAACTCTATACAACTGCAATTAGAGTAGACTTTTGTGTGAGCTTTGATTGTAATTAAGGGTGATTTTGATAGAAAATTAATAAATATTTTTTGTGTATGGTAACTCTATTTGTAGTTTTGTCATTGCCACTTAAAAGGCCACATGTCGCCTAAAGGGCTTTTGATGTTATTGTTCTGAATTTAGAAAATTAGAGTTGCAATTTGATTTTTCGTTTGCGAGTGCTCGTGACATCGGATACAGTTGCTTATTTATTTATTTATTTATATTAATAATCTAAGTACTTTATTGTGTATTTTTTTTTATTTCTTGCCAATTGTTCTCAGAAGTCTAGTTTCCGAACCGATAGTCAATTGATCGACGTTCAAAAGTGCCTTACCAGTGCCCAAACTGAATAAATCATTTTCATTTTTAGCTTATGACGTAATTAACAAATTTCTTAAAAACTGTTTATCTCGGAAAAAAATTGAGTTGCTGAGGGTTTATCAAAAAATAAAACATTAAAGAGCAAAGCCGCTGGTGGCATTTAGTTTCTGAAGAAGTCAGAGTTTTATGTACGAAAAAATTATGATCGTAATCGAACCTGATGACCGACAAATGCAAAAATCAAAAAATATGCTCGCGTAACTCCATTGTTTAATCGTTTGTTTGTTTAACCCGGACTTCAAACTTTAGGTATTGACATCACAAGGCTAAATATATAGTCACTGCGCCATGAAGACAGACATTTCAACTAGGTATATCATCATAAATTACCATTAACTAAATTAGTTCAGTCAACTCTAAAGAACGAATAATTCAAATCGATCCAAAGAGATCTTTACAAAATTCCATAAATAACAGGCAAATAAAGTTTAATCGGGTTTAATAGCTTTTAAAATTCCAAGCGTCGAAGCAGTGTTGGTTTAATGGACAAACCGCGAAATGCCCGGACACGGAACAAAACTTAAAATAATTGGACCGGAATACGGTCGACCGACTACGGTTTGTATTTGGCTTATGTGGTTTTGATACTCGACTTCATATTTTATGTAGCACTGGCGTTGTAAAAGCTTTTATGCTGTTACGCTTATTACCGTGGGTTTAATATTCGCATAGAAATAAAATATGTATGGTTGCCAGATATTTTTTTAGACTTGAATCACCTGACAGTTTAGACCTGACCTGCTCTAAACCAGTACGCACCACCTAGGGTACCATTAGTTGGTCCGCATGCTGGTTTGCTACTTTAGTGAAAAAAAGTACGACTGACTGGTTACAGCTGCTGACTTTTCGTGATATTATTATCAACTAGCTGTGCCCTGCGGTTCCTTATTGTCGCAGAACCCTATTTTTTTTAATAAATAAATGTAGCCTAAGTTACTCTTCGATACATCAGCTACCTGCCAGCGAAAGTCCCGTTAAAATCGGTCCAGCCGACAGACAGAGAAAAATGTAAAACTTGTTTTTTTAGTGTCAGTAGCGTGTTTACTTTCATATGCATTTAGTGAAAAGCTGTAATTTTGAAACAGACACTTCAATTTTATTTATCTGTATAGATATAGAGTTTATTTTATCCCAAGTATCAAGTCGTATCCATCCGTCTAAATGTCCACGAAAGAGTTATACAGAAGCCACGCTACGTGGATAAGTCATTAACTAATACAAATAAATTAGATTTTCGCAAAAAATGGTCGATCGGGCCGCGGACAGTAATATATCCCAAGGGACGGTGATGTAGCGGTGCACGGGTGGACTACAGGGTGTTTGGGCTTCTCAAACATTGTAATCTTGTTTTTCAACCGGATATTTTACTAAGAAATATCCGGGCATTTTTGAATGGAATCAGAAATATAAGTGTTAGAATTTTAGCACGTCTCATTAATAACGCTAAGCTGTTACCTACTCAAAGATAAAAATTGAAGAACTTTGCCTTAAATTTAAATATTTTTACGGTAAAAGAGCCTGTTCGTATTAAAAAATGTTCCACCGCTTATTTCGCAGATCAATGCCAATTCTTTTTAAAAATTACTACGTCATTAATTGTTGAAAAATGTGACCAAATAAAATTATAATAATGTAATATTTTTTTATAAATAAACCTATTTTCATGCAACCAATGACAAGCAATCCTTTGTTCGCCGCATTTGGTAACATAACTCAATTAGATAATTCCAAGCGTATGTTACTGTAAATAGGAAACCGACTGAGTGGCGTTTTAATTAACCGGCTAAAGTTGGTGAAATGTTCAGACAATGTTTTCCTGAAAACTTTTCATGTTTTCAGAGCATTCACAATGTTGTAAATATGAAATTTAATATTGTTCTCCCGTACCTACTAATATTAATTTGGGAATGTTTGCTTTGAAGTGCTTTAGTCATTATTGTTGAATAACTATTTTGTTAGAACCCAATTTAGTCGTTGAATTTATACAGACAAATACATTTGAAGTGTCTGTATATAATTCTAAATAAAAAAGCTTATCACTAAATGCATATGAAAGTATATTTGGTACTAACATAAAATAAAACAAATAGAATTTTTTTCTCTGCCGATCTGTCTGTTTGCTCCGGTTAATTTCTAAACGGCTGGATCGATTTTACCGGGTCATTCATTGGCAGCCAGCTGATGTTAAAGAAAACCTTCATTATCATTTATTTAAGAGCTATCTCTTGTCGGTCAAGCAATCGCCAACCCTCTCTATTGTCCGCTAACACTTTGACTTCCTTGTACGACATGGCGCTGACTTTTTCCTTCAGCTGTTGTACATAACTAATCCTTGGTCTCCCTCTTCTTCGTTTTCCTTCTATCTTCCCTTCTATGATGTTTTTAATGAAAGCGTCATGTCGTTATAAGTGTCCAATCATGTTGCCCCTCCTGTTTTCTACTGTCCGGATTATCATTCTTTCTTCTGCTACTCTCTCTAATACTTCCTCGTTTGTGACCATCTCTGTCCAACTTATACCTTCCATCCATCTCCAGCACCACATTTCAAATGCCTGCAGCCTTTCCCTATCTCTTTGCGTGAGTGTCCACGTCTCACATCCATAAAGTGCGATGCTTCATAAATATGTTGTGTATGTAAAGAAAACCTTAGGTACTTTTAATTAAAAAAATGGGTCACGCGATATAACCCATAAAATTAAATCACGCGAGTGAAACTTCAGGGAACAGTTAACATACAATATGTATCTGAAGATTAAAAATGATATTATATCTATTTAAAATCAGATATGCAAAATAAAATAAAATTCTACATGAAAGTCTAAATGTTTTCCAATTTAATTTAGTCTAATTTTATCCGGTTTCTAGTTAGTAGTTGGTAGTTAAACGAATCAGCCTGTATACAATCAGTCCACAATGGCACAGTGAAGCTTTTCCGCAATCTAATTATTCTAAGAGCTTTTCTCTTTTCGCTTATATCGTCTCTATTAACTATTTGGTCTAAAGTTGAATAAAGAGCGATTATATCTATACAAATATCTATACAGATAAATAAAATTGAAGTGTCTGTAATTCCAAAATAACAGCTTTCCACTAAATGCATAGGAAAGTATACACGCTACTGACACTAAAAAACCAAGTTTAAAAATTTTTCTCTGTCTGTCTGTTTGTTCCGAGTAATCTCTGAAACGGCTGGACCAATTTTAACGAGACTTTCACTGGCAGGTAGCTGATGTTCCAAGGAGTAACATAACTTTTATTTAAAAAAAACATTTAGTGTTCTGCGGGAATAAAACTAAATCTACGCGGGTGAAACCGCAGGGCACAGCTAGTATAAAAATAAAAACAAATTATCAACGTTACGACATTATCACACCGTGCCATCTAGCCTTTTAGAAAGAGTCATTGCTAAGTTTCGTGCCAAGTTCTTCTCGGAAGAAGTAACTTTACGAAACCGGTGGTAAAATTTATAATCTGTGTGATGCTAATTATTTTATTCTGCAAAGACTCTAAAATTGCTTTCTATAATACATACATATGATGCTCACGCCTGTATTCCTCGAAGGGGTAGGCAGAGGTGTTGCAATAACAACACTCACTTTTCACCATAGATGATTAAGTGCCAA
This sequence comes from Watsonalla cultraria, assembly GCA_964035505.1. Taxonomy (NCBI): domain Eukaryota; kingdom Metazoa; phylum Arthropoda; class Insecta; order Lepidoptera; family Drepanidae; genus Watsonalla; species Watsonalla cultraria. The sequence continues at coordinate 7,843,511 of OZ037730.1, forward strand.
CGTGACAGTCTAAGAACTACTTCTCAGACATATGCACGTTTCCTCACGATATTTTCCTTCACCATAATCAATCAGGTATTCAACTGCTGCAGAATGTTAATTAACACTGCCAATAAAATTACGCTGGTTGAACAAAATCTTGTGACAATCGTTAAGAGTAACATCTCATGGCTTAACCCACAGGACCAAGCAGTGACGCGCGGGTCAGTAATTTGTACCCTTGGACGATGGACTTGAAGGGTGGACAGTAAACGGTAGGTAATTATTTTAATTTAGCACTATCATCTAAGTTACATCTACTAAAAATTAAAATGAATATCATTTATTCAGCTTAGATTCAGGTACCGTCACGTGCTCTCAACGAAAATAGTGGGGGTAGCTGCATATTTTATTCGCGACGCATCATACAGACAGATAGACAGACTCATAATATAACTACTGCGCATTCAATGTCAGCGCTCCTTACTTGTGATGGCATCTGTACTAAAGAAAGTCAAGAATAATTACCACCGGTTGGGACACTAGCTTACTGAGAAGAACCTGCTCAATTCAATTCAAAATATCTTTATTTGATTAGACTTTTAACAAAGTACTTTTAATTTTAGACTAGTTAAGTAAATTTTAGTTAGACTAGTTTAGTTTTTAAGTAGGTAATTATGTAATTAGTTTTGATTTTGATTTTTTTTCCTAATTATATAGTACACCCGCTTCTATGTTTTGTCCTGTATAGTAAGGTTGACTGGCAGAAAATGCTTACCTGTGTACTTTGTGCATAAAGTTTTAAATAAATAAAAAAATATTTTTTTTCAAATCGTCAGAACGACACAATTACACAGGATTACACATGCTACCGCTCGGTTCGGAAGGTTGTTCTTACTGAAGAAGAACTGTCATCACTGAATCAGTAAAAGCAACCTTCCGAACCTGGCGGTAGCATGTATAATCCTGTGTAATTGTGTCATTCTGACGATTTGAAAGTACTTTGTATAAAGTCTAATCGAATAAAGATATATTTGAGTTTGAGTTTGAGTCAGGCATCTAGTTAATTATGAAGAGGAAATGGAAATGAAGAGGACGGACTAAAAAAATCTTTGGTGGAATGTGGGTGTTGTTACTTTCTTGTCTGGTATGTAAACCATCAATCACCACCGTATTTCACTTTATTTACGGTCAAAAAACGATATCCGATGAATATTTTATAATTATTGGAGTCAATTCAATTTGTACCCACAAAATAATTAGCAAATACTCTAAAATTACCGACAGCCATATTGGCAACGCAGGTATAATTAAATGAAGACAACGTGGTATCGCGTGCGACACTGTCGTAATTACTAGCAATACTGCTATTGTAATAAATATGACAATATTATCCTCGCGCTTCGCTTATAGAAACGATACAAATGTATGAGAATGATATATATGTCACATGTCTGATTTATGTCATTTCCATAAGAGAATAAGAGATAAGAGAATGTTACTTTGTCTAGGCCTCATAGGTGTCAAAATGTTAACGATAAGAGGGCCTAGTGCGAGTTTTCTTAAAATCGCCGTCACAAGTCATCGCGTCGACGTAAACGCAGATTTGTATGGGTTCACAATAGTGTCATCTTTAGGCCGACAGAGGCGCTATTCCGATTCTATACAAATCTGCGGTGACTTGTGACGGCGGCAGTGAAAAACTCGCACTAGGCGTCTGCAAGCCGCGTAAGTTCACATGAAACATTAGGGTTCTCGATCAATCCCTAAAATGTCTACGCGGGTAAAACCGCAGGGTACAACTAGTATATATCTATACAGATAAATAAAATTGAAGTGTCTGTTTGTTATTCCAAAATAATAGCTTTCTACTAAAAACCAAGTTTTGAAATTAGTCTCTGTCTGTCAGTCAGTTTGTTCCGGGTAATCACTGAAACGGCTGGACCGATTTTAACGGGACTTTCACTGGCAGATAGCTGATGTTTCAAGGAGTAACTTAGACTACTTTTATTTATTAAAAATATTAGGGTACTGCGACAATAAGGATGAAACTAAATCGCGGGTGAAACCGCGGGGCACAGCTAGTTGACAATAATATTGTGTGTGCGGCTAGCCTTAGACGTATCCTCACATTGTTTTCCTTCAACATACAGATCAAGGCAACAAATCTAGTTGTTTGTACTCACTGGCCACGTAGCTCATCCATTGAAAGGTAAAGTCAAAGTCAAAAATATCTTTATTCGATTAGACTTTCTACAAAGCACTTTCAAACCGTCGGAATCACATTAATTTACAGGAACATGCTACAGCCAGGTTCGGAAGGTTGCTTTTACGAAGAAGAACCTGGCAAGAAACTCAGTTATAACTCTTTACAAAAATATAATACATTTAATAAAACAAAGTAAATCACTTGAGAAATGTAATGTTAGACGTGATTTTATAAAACAGATTACAGATAAATCCTTATTCGGAATCTTCACTTCACAAAGCTATCTTATCTAATAATAGTGTTAATATTCCAATAAAACGAAATTATAACTAACAGAAGCAATAATTTTAAAACTATTAGCTAATACATTAATGAGGCACTCATCCTACCCTCAATTCTGGTCAATATTCAAACACACTTTCACACGTCACAACTTGTTATTCAATTACGACCTTTATTACAATGAAATAAGATATAAAGAGATAACTAAATAATGTTTACGAATGCAACGATAAATTTGCAATAATGTAATTCCGTCATACAGCATCTGTCACTTTGACATTTGTCACGTGATCTAGTTTAATTAGTGTGGCCATTATAAAAATTTGTTCGTCCTCCGACGTGTAATTATTGAATTAAAAATGTATTTGTATAAAGAGGTTTGTAATGGAAATTAAATTGTTTTGTTATTTCACTGATTGGTAATTGTTTTGATAGATGATATCTATAAAGTTGTAAATTTTAATATTTAACTTGTTTAGTTTTTTTAATCGTTTATTAGTATCGCACTTGATGTCTGCTCAATTTTGTAAAAAATATTAGGACACTGTGACTGTGTGGTTTGGTAGTTTGCCTGTCAAAATATTTTTTTATGTATAGATAATTCTTTGAATCCACATTATTCTTTATCAAAAAGTTTTTTAGAATACTCCTCGTAAGTATTTCAGTATTTTTTGGGAAAAACGTCTAAGTGAATGTTAAGTAAACCTAGAAAACAGGCATTATAGCTATTTATTAGACTTGGAATTTTATTAAAATTCTTATTGCCATTATAGTTCGACTTACATTATGAGACAGATATGTATATGACGTGTATACATCTGTCACTGTCACACCATTGAACTATCATTGCAATAAGAGCTACCATTTTAAAGAACCTCTATTATTCCTATCCCACTAACCTAAAATAATATTATTTCAACGATCCGAATCTCTCATTTGGGGCAGATCACGTGCTTGTTCACCAAACACCGGACAAAGACCAGATTATACCGATGTTTGATCTCCAACGACAAGTCCTAATTGCGTTTGTTTTACGTGACTGAAAATGGCTGAAAATGAAACAGGTTTGCTGACTTGCAGGTTCATTGATCTATATGTGCTAGATGTATGGTTACAAATGTTATACGATAGTTTGAGCGTCCGAAGCAGCTTTGAAATATTTAAACGTTGACGATTTTACGACGAGCCGTGGTGACCTGGGGGTTAGAGCAGTCGCCTGCTACGCAAGCGAAGCAAGTTCGAATCCTAGCGGGGCCTGTACCAATGAGTATTTCTAAAAACTTATGTACAGTGATTTCACACCACGTGCTTTTCGGTGAAGGAAAACATCGTGAGGAAACCTGCATATGTCTGAGAAATAATTCAAAGACGTATGTATAGTGCCTGAGATGGCGATGGCCTCACCCTCTGTCACGTTGGCACTTAATCATATTTGGTGAAATGTGGGTGTTGAAAATTACAACACCTCTGCCTACCCCTTCGGGGAATACAGGCGTGAGCATATGTATGTATGTTGACGATTTCGTTTGCGTATAATTGGTGTGGCTGGAAATGTGCTTATATTATGAAGATGGTTGCTTAAACAAATTTATAAACTTCAATATAAACCATACTAATGTATTTTTGTGAGATTCAAATAATAGTAACATTCACCTCCTATTATTCTCAACCTTTTTTCCATACTTATCATATTATGAAGAACTTCATTCTAACGATTACTTATCTATATTAGCATAGACAGGGTGGTTGGACATGCAGTTTAATTATTTATAGTATATACCACAGGGTCAAGGTCGCGGGTGGAAACTAGTCAAAAAAATACAAATATAAAATATAGCAAGTACCTAATACAAATTGAACAGATGTTCTGACGTTTATTGTACGAAAATTAATCCCAAATACATTCGTCGAAAGGAACCTAATCCCTCTTTTCAACTTGTCACTAGAAACCACTCATGCGCACCGCATTCCCAAATCAAAATGTGTCGACGCTTAAACTACAGGCGATTTTTGTGCGTGTAATACAATTTACTATCTGATACTTATAAATTCATTCGACTTAAAAATATATTCTTACTAGCTGTGCCCTGCGGTTTTACCCGCGTAGATTTAGTTTCATGCTGTTTTGCAAATAAAATTAGCCTTAAACACTCCTTGAAACATCAGCTATCTGCCAGTGAAAGACGAAGTGGGCATTCTTTTTTATATATAAGATAAATATTGCAGCATACTTATAATTTTAGTTTTGGCATTATACACATTGCGTGCAAAGATATTCACAACATGCCATGTTATCAGTAACAAAAAAGCGAGTTTCTTTAATATCCTTTGCTATTGAAACAAAGTATAATTTCAAGTAAAATTTAAAAATACATTCATAGAGACTGCTTAAGACTTTTTCGAGTCTTCTGAATATGATTTGCTTCGCTGTCAGACGACTCAATAATTTTATTAATAAGTTTTATTGTGTCTCTGAAAACGTAAGTCTATTATTTTGAAGTTTAATTAAAAATCGGAAAAAATTAACTAAAAGACGCTTGACGCTTACCGCTTCAGAACCAACCTTGCACTGCACCACACTGCACTAGTTTTTCGCTTCAAATCACTTCTACAATAGCAATGAGCTGATTGACACTCGCTTGTGGCAAGTGTTAAAATTGTACCAGTAATAGATTAGGGTGGTTTTTTATTTGTATCACATTATTGAAGTGACTTCAACTCCGCCCACAATACGAAGTGTTTGTGAATTGACCCACCGCGATGTTTGTAGGATAACTAAGTGAGGAAAACTGCCTAAAGATGAGAACAGTTTAAGAAAGTTTGTTTACACCTGTTTGGAGGATAACTTCATGTGGACTGCAACGATGCAGTGTGAAAGCGTTCAGTAGTAATTGTATGAAACTACTAGTCTGACGATATCGTGTCGTTACCGATATCGTCCAATGTGAATGCGCCCGAAGAATGCATGTGCCTGAGAATATTTTGAGAAAAACTATTCCATTATAATATGAAGAAAACAGTTTCAAAAACGGCTTACAACAATCTTAGCCTAATATCTATGCTACTATTATAGAGCAACGTCGCTATGCCCCTAGTATTATTGCTAGCGTAAAAGTGTCAGTAAGCTGCGGTGACCGCTTACCATCAGATAGGCCTTAATAATGGGTCGTGCGCCCACCAGCTTCACCCACTAGTGGGTCCACGGGTAATCAGGAATTATCCGTGGACCCACTCCATTAAAGCTAGAATACATTTCAAATACGTGTAGGTATGTGCTGTTTAAAAAGAATATATATTTTTAAATTCATATTAGACTGTTTACAAAATATCTCAATGACAATACGTTATTAAAAAAAACTAAGCAAATAAAAGCAAGGCCAAAATATTAAGAGAAAAGTAATTGATACAGAGTGAACGTATTTTAAGGACTTTAAACTGTAATATACATTTTATGTCCCACTCAATCAGAATAACACGTCAGTATCACTTGAAATAATATTATTAATTTACACATTTACGATCGTTTCTAACAGATCAATCCTTGGATTCTCGTCTTAAGAGCAATTAATTTGAGTATTTCTGGTTGTGGTCTAAGTGTTTTGTCGAAGCGATTACTGAGTTCGGTAAAGATCAAATAAATAACAGACGTGGTGGCCTTGGGGTTTGAGCAGTCGCCTGCTACGCAAGCGACGCAAGTTTGAATCCCAGCGTGGCCTGTACCAACGAGTTTTCTAAAAAAACTTATGTGCAGTTATTTCACACCACGTGGCTTACGGGGAAGCAGAGCATCGTGAGGAAAACTGCATATGTCTGAGGTGTTATTCAAAGACGTATGTATAGTAGGTATTGTTATTACAACACTTCTGCCTACCTCTTCGGAGAATACACGTGAGCATATGTATGTACACATCATATAGCACAGAAGACGATATAAGTGAAACCACGAGGCATAGCCATGCAACTATTATTTCCACACACATACCCATCATAAAGTCCGCTAATTACTTATATCTTAAAACACGATACTAAAGCGAGCCAAAGACGACCACATCGCAAAACTTAACTGAATCGCAATCTCAAATCCTCAGGTTATGAGTCAACTGGGCAATATATGCTGCGAAATTTGACTTCAAAGATAATAAAATATTATGCAGAGCAGGCACTTGCTTCAAATTGTTGTTGTTTGACTTTCAACGTTAATATTATCGCAGAAATTGGGTAGTCTGCCAGAAACGACATTGTCACGCTATTAAGGCAACGTTGGCTCTTCAGAGGACAAAACTTTGTCGATAATGTTTGGGTAATAATCTAGTCGATAGTTTCAATACAGTTGCATCAAACGTTGAAATTCCTATACCTTAACAAGGTTTTAATTCCAAAGTCAGTTTAAATAAATAAATAAATGGAAAAAGGTTGTATCTTTTCATTAATATGCGACGCCTAGTGGGTGAACAGTTTGAAAGAGTCGCCTACTATGCAAAATACACAAGTGCTAATTTCATCGGTGTGTACGAATAGTATGTTTTTCTAAACAATAAAGTAATTTCTGCCGCCAAATGTAAAGAGCAAACGAGTATTTTTTTGACAAAACATATACCATTGCTCTTCGTTCGTATTTTAACCAATTACAAATAACCTCCCACTCCCATACGTACGTACATTGTCAAAGACGTGTCAGCTCTACCTGCCTTTTAATCTTTGATCATAAAAGGAGTGAACTTATAATTGAATTTCCGTTAACTGCTCCCCACTGAGTGTTGAGACTTGGCCATAACTTGATCGCACGCCCCTTTGTCCGGCAACATTGTAGGAATACCTATTTTATGGTCATAACCTTATTAGGAAGAACATTAGGTACAAAATCAACTGCTTATTATAAAGCTACTGAAAGTTATTTATTATTATAATAAATAAAGGTAGCCTAAGTTATTCCTTGATATATCAGCTACCTGCCAGTGAAAGTCCCGTTAAAATCGGTCCAGCCGTTTTGGAGATTATCCGGAACAAACAGACAGACAGACAGACAGAGAAACAATTTAAAACTTGGTTTTTTAGTGTCAGTAGCGTTTATACTTTCATATGCATTTAGTGAAAAGCTGTTATTTTGATATTACAAACAGACACTTCAATTTTATATCTGTATAGATGTCGCAATTAAAAAGTCTTCGATAAAATATTAATACGTCATCAAATCCTGCCATATAGTTCCATAGGGTTTATACATTAAGGGATTTACATACGGAACACCCGTGAATGATTTATGTGCTGCGTGTGTGTACTGATAGCGTGATAGGTTCGTAATTGATGTTAGGTTTAGACTTAGGTTCGGTGATAACCCTGTTAGGTAATGATGACTTATTGAGTGAGATGCCATTATGCTTAGATTGGTTGCATAATATTGTAAAATATTGTCAAAGTCAAAGTCAAAGTCAAAAATATCTTTATTCGATTAGACTTCTTACAAAGCACTTTCAAATCGTCAGAATGACACAATTTACAGGATTATACATGCTACCGCCAGGTTCGGAAGGTTGCTTTTACTGAGAAGAACCTGGCAAGAAACTCAGTAATTACTCTTATCAAAAATATTATACAATTTAAAAAAAAACAAAATAATTCGCTTGAGCAATGTACGCCCATGGACACAGTCGCAATGCACAATGTTATACAGGATTATACATGCTACCGCCAGGTTCGGAAGGTTGCTTTTACTGGGATTGTTTTTTTTTGTTTGTTTGTTTGCATTGAATAGGCTCTGAAACTACTTGACCGATCTTGAAAATTCTTTCAGCAATGGATAGCTACATCTTCAGCAAACAACATAGGCTATATTTTATCCTCGTACTCTCATGAGGATGGGAACTACGCGGGTGAATAAGGTTGCCATTTTAGCATACGTGTTACGTAAAAAATTGAGAAGTACTAATCGGTATTACCAGTCACATTGTAACTTGCGTCGCTTACATATTATCCTATTTACAAAAGAAGTTTAATAATGTGAAAATACTTCATTTTCCCACTCAGCCAATATTTTATATCTAATCCACTAAAAGCCATTTGTCATCCTGGTCATAAGACAAAAGGACCACAAAACTTACTCCCTTATCGATAAGGGCAGTATATTTATTTTGTCCTATTCCAAATACGTCACTGCGTTATTTTTATAGAGATAATAAGTTGATTTATTCTGTTTAACTCTGTGATTTATATTCTAAGTTGTATATTTGAAATCTTATGCTGGGTTTGATTCTTATTAGAAACTTTGCCCCGCGGTTACACCCACGTAGACTCGCGACTTTTAGGGCTTATTTTTTTTATGCTATAAAGGTGGCAATCAAGTATGCAGTCAGCCTGATGGCAAGCCACTGCCTATGAACATGACCATGAGAAAATTGGGTGTTATTACACCATCGGGTGAGGCTCTTCACGAAAAGCCTTAGTTTACAATCTATACAGATGAATAAAATTTAAGTGTCAGTTTATAATTCCAAAGTAACAGCTTTTCAATAAATGCATTCATATGAAAGTATATACGGTACACACAAAAACACCATTTTTTAAAAAAACTCTGTCTGTCTGCCAATCTGTATGCTCTCCAAAACGGTGGGACCGATTTTAACGGGATTTTAGCAGATATGTTATGTTAAAAAAACCTTGATCCGCAGGTCACTCATAAAACTAAGTGAAACCGTGGCTAGTGAAGAACAAAAGCCCAAAAATAAAAGCGAAACAAATCCCAAGCTAAAAGAAATATACAACCCCCCAGCCAATGGAATGTCCCACGTGACACCAGTAGCGGTATTTCAATTAGAGGTGTATGTTTTGTAGATACGGGGCTTTAATTAAAATCGTAAACATTTCGCTACGTTTCTTCGAATGATGTACGTCGAATTCACAAGAGGAATAAAATGTCTAGGAAAAGTCAAAGGGAGCTGTTGGTTTTTCGGAATTAGTTGTGTAGGTCAAATAAGCAGGGGTAAGCGAATACCGAAGCTTATGCTGGACTAACTATGTCCGCGGTTTTACATGGGTGTTATAAATTAAAAGTTACTCCTTGTATCATTAGCTATCTGCCAGTGTAAGTCCCGTTAAATCGGTCCAACTGTTTCGGAGATTAGCCGAAACAAACAAACAGACAGACAGACAGGGACAATTTTAAAATAATTTCTCAACAAACAGACACTTCAATTTTATTTATGTGTACAGATTGGAAAAGTAGTACACTTTCCGTGAAGAGCCTCCACTGAGGGTGTAACAACACCTACTTTTCAAGATTGATGAGACGTTATAGGTGGTAAGTTCATCACACCAAGCAGTATATAATTATTACATACGTCTTCAATTTTTTCTCAGACATACGTAATTTTCCTTGCGAAGATTTTCATCACCGTAAAACTTCTTTGGATTGGTTACTACTAAGACTATTTATTTTTTGAAAACTTATCTTTACAAACCGGTGAGATTATGAACTTACGTCGTTTACGTAGCAGCTTATACAAACCACTCAACCAACTCATGGTCTTTGGTCTGAATATTTGCAATGGATTATTGATAATCCGTCAATCAAATATTAAGTTACCTAAAAAGTTATATACACATAACCTCAGGAGCAAGCATAAGTTAAATCTCGGCAACGACTATCGTAACAATTACGGCAAAAAACCATATTATTTGAGGGAGTACAGCTGTATAACAAATTACCAAACGACGTTAAGGAGTGTAACAGTATCCCATTATTCAAAAGTAGACTTAAGAAACATGTATACACGATATAGACTTATTGTAAATCAGAGCACTTATTTGTATATATTAAAATAAATCCAATCAAATCAAGCATGACATTAATTCTTTGAAATATTTGCACATGACGAATGAAAAGCACAGAAAATATATGACAATTTCCTACAGGTCGATTCTAATGCACTAACACCCTAAACTTGCTGTCAGTAAATAAAAAAAAACTACCAACAGAATGAACCACCGTTAATACTTGAATAAAAAAAAAGAATACCGTATTAAGGTGAATGTATCGTAAGCACGATGACTCATCGCACCACTAGATGCATAGTGATGCGCATCACTCGATTGAAACAAATATAACGGAGGTATGGTTAATTATTTTATTCCACCTTATGACAAAATATTTTTACAGTCTATGCTTGCAGTAGCTCCACTCAGGAAGCGTAGAGAGTTATGAGTGTTAGTGAAAATAGTGGGGGAAACTGCGCTTGTATTTTATTTTCGTCGCGCCATTCAGACAGACAGACTCATAAAATGACTACTGTGAATTCTAGGGTAGCGTTCACAGTTCATGACGGCATCTGTAAGTTTTCTATAAGTTGGAGCTACTGTCTCCATTCGGTTAGATTTGAACGGATCCTGCTATTCCCTAGATAAACATAAGATCCGTGCTAAACTAGTAATAAGATGAAGATATCTTGTAAAGAGATTATTTGTATTTCAAATGCCATTGAGCTTGAAGAAGTTGTAAACTAAGACACAATCTATACATACAGATAAATAAAATTGAATTGTCTGTTTGTAATTCCAAAATAACAGCTTTTCACTAAATGAATATGAAAGTATATACGCTACTGACAAAAAAAAACCAAGCTTTAATTTTTTTCTCTGTCTGTCTGTCTGTTTGCTCCGAAACGGCTGGACGGATTTTAACGGGACTTTCACTGGCAGGTAGCTGATGTTTCAAGGAGTAACTAAGGCTACTTTTATTTATCAAAAATATTAGGGTTCCGTGACAATAATGATGAAACTAAATCTACGCGGGTGAAACCACGGGGCACAGTTAGTCGTATATAAAATTACAGTATTTTGGCTATATAGGTCCAATTAGATTTAAGAAGTTTTCTAGAATGAATCTTATTAGAACAAATTTGCAAGGGTCGAGTACTCGGTTAGGATAATTATAACTTTAATGTTTTCAAAGTAGAATCATTTTTCTACAAGTATTAAATTAACCAACTCATTGTAATGGTTAAAAGGAAAATCGGAATTTTGATAACGAAAAATACGTAGCAGGTATTACCAACGCTTTTTGAAGAAAATAATACTTTTTGTCTAATAACTCTTTACTGTTGGTAAAATGCAGAAAATGCTTCAACAAATGTCAAGTGTATTATTAGGTGTTGTAATAATTGCATGCTTTGTTTTGCAAAGGGTTCAAATAAAACTCTTTTCTTCCAATAGCATGGTACTTTGCGTAATTGCATTTTTAAAATTCTAAAGGGCGTAGATTGGAATAACCCTAGTATTAAGGTATCTATGAATACTTCGATTTTCACAAAACCGTTTAAAGATATACTTTTAGTTTGAAAGAAGTCATTAAAAATAATTTTGTTTCCTACTAATATTATAAACGTGGATGTATGGATGTTTGTTACTCTTTCAGGTAAAAACTAGAACTACTCAATAAATTTTTAATGAGACTTCACACTTCACAATTATATGGCATACATTTCCAGAGTAAATTTTTCAAAATATAATTTTGCGTAGACGAAGTCGAAGACTCCAGCTAGTAATAAAATAAGCTTATGAACATATAATGACCAGTAAATTCTCGTCTCGTCTTTAAAAAGCATAATAATAAAAAAAATACTATTTACATTATTCTTTGAATGTTTTGCAAATAATTTAATTTGTTTCTAATTCAATATAAAAAAATAAATTATTCTGTACTTAAACTACAAATAATTAATTACATAATATTGATTAAAAGCCTTCTGTGAAAATTGTTAATCGATAACTCGTCATTTGTGAAGAGAACAATAAAGTCGATAAATAATTCATAATGTTATCGATATCGGTGCGGCGCTAACAGGCGGTAAAGGGTGACCGACGCTGTGTCGCCGCGGTAACAGGGGGCGTTACTATGGTATAGGGTTGGCACTACCGTGTAACTGGATAATTTTATTTGATTGTATTTCTCTTAAGAAAATATAAATTATCTTTTGATAAAAAATAAAATGACAAATACCGAGATTTGAGAATTTGTTAAAAACTGTTACTCCTTTGATCTATATAACAAATTAAAAACAAACTATAAAGTACAAGGCGTGTATTCTTGAATAATATAATACTCTTATTAAAAAAGTTAATTTATAATGTTATAGGGGGTGATTTTAGGTTGCATCCAATATGAAAAATCATTTGATCAATATCAAAATGAGAACTTTTGAATGAAGATAGTGTAATAATATTTAAAAAAAACACGGGAAACCACGAATGAAAGTTATAAGCTAATTAAAAACATAAAAAAAAATTGTGGAAAGATAATAATTGAAAAGTCTCTATCTGACTGACATGCTACTTTCGGCATAATTAAACTCGCTCGTTACGTTAAACGCTTTTTACGTTAAATTTGTCGATTTGTGGTTGCGATGTTTCGGCGATGTAACTGATATTCTAGTGATTCCCTTGCTATGAAACTTTATTCGTCAAAAAATCGCTATGGTGGCAACCCTATGACATTAGTGGGGTGACCAGGGGGAAATATGCGACTTGTGTATGGGGCTCCATTGTCCACGCTAAGAGACGATATATCAACGTACAATATCAATGCAGGCGCATCACTCGCCGGCTTATTGGGCATAATTTAAGAATTGTTTCATACGTTGATGGTGCGATTATGAAGATGTATGGTCGTTGTATTCATGTGTTGTATGGTAGAGATTACAAAACAATTATCATTAATAAAAACAAAATATGTTTGGACGACAATTTTTAGTGGAAAATACATTTTCGAATCGTAATGAATCGAATATGCTTACGCCTGTACATTCCCCGAAGTGGTAGGTACATTAGTACTTATAGTACGGTACTTAAGTTCCATGTAATGAAGGGCGAGCCTAATGCTATTATCTGGGCATAAATATTTTTGTATAACTCAGATACCAGATATAAGATCAGATAGAAAAGAGCCGTGGTGGCCTCGGGGTTAGAGCAGTCGCCTGCTACGCAAGCGACGCAAGTTCGTATCAAAGCGGGGCCTGTACCTATGAGTTATTCTAAAAACTTATGTACAGTGATTTCACACCACGTGCTTTACGATGAAGGAAAACATAGTGAGGTAACCTGTATGTATAGTGCCTGAGACGGCGATGGACTCGCCCTCTGTCACGTCGGCAATTTAATCATAGTCGGTGAAATGTGGTTGCTGAAAATTACAACACCTCTGCCTACCCCTTCGGGGAATACAGGCGTGAGCATATGTATGTATGTATGTAACTCAGATACCGCTTCTACTGGGATATTACAAATAGGAAAACGCAATATCACCCGGGGATCGAACCCAGGACTTCTTGTTCCGTTTTAGCTCTGGCGACCACAAGACCAATAAGATTGGCTAACTAGTCCAATTAAATTATAAAAAAAAAATTATTATAGTTTTAACCTACCCTACAGGGGCCTAACCATGAGCTCTTATTTCAATGATATTGCAGGTGTATGACAGGGACAGATGTATACACGTCAAATACATCTGTCTCTTACTAAGAGTAAAACTATCATGCTCATAGTAAGGCCCCAGACCGTTACAATCCAAATAGACAATTGTAAACAAAAAAACTAGTCGAAATTTTTAAATAACAATCACAAATCGCACCTGTGTTTAATCTTCACATATAAATAAGTAGATTTTTGACACAAATTACTGATATTACAGGGTTAGGGGTGATCAGATAAATTCTGGTCACGAGATGCCAAAGGTTATATTAGGGTTGAACAAAGGGGTATTTTACTCTATAATCATACAGGGAAATAGTTAATTGGTAAAATCATGACAAGCCGCATACTAAAAATAATTAATTAATTTAATTAAAAATAATTATTTAAATATCTGAAAATCTAAGCGAAAGTTTATTTATTTATATAACTAGCTGTGCCCTGCAGTTTCACCCGCGTAGATTTAGTTTCATCCTTATTGTCGCGTAACCCTAATATTTTTTATAGCTGTGCCCCGCGGTTTCACCCGCGTAGATTTAGTTTCGTCCTTATTGTCGCGGAACCCTAATATTTATAATAAATAAAAGTAGCCTAAGTTACTCCTTGAAACATCAGCTACCTGCCAGTGAAAGTCCCGTTAAAATCGGTATAGCCGTTTCAGAGATTACTCGGAACAAACAGACAGACAGACAGAGAAAAAATGTTAAACTTGGTTTTTTAGTGTCAGTATCGTGTATACTTTCATATGCATTTAGTGAAAAGCTGTTATTTTGGAATTACAAACAGACACTTCAATTTTATTTATCTGTATAGATAAATAAAAGTAGTCAAAGTTACTCCTTGAAACATCAGCTACCTGCCAGTGAAAGTCCCGTTAAAATTGGTCCAGCCGTTTCGGTGATTACCCGGAACAAACAGACAGACAGACAGACAGACGGACAGACAGACAGAGAAAAAATTTAAAACTTGGTTTTTAATGTCAGTAACGTGTATACTTTCATATGCATGAAGTGAAAAGCTGTTCTTTTGGAATTACAAACAGACACATCAATTTTATTTATCTGTATAGATGTATAGATAACTAGCTGTGTCCCGCCGGTGTTACCTGCGAAGACTTGACTTTAAAAGTGGCCCGGGGTGACTTATTTTTTGAAAAAATATGTAACCTAACTTACTCCTTGTCACATAAGTTATCTGCCAGTGAAAGTCTCGTTAAAAAGCCAACATACGGACAGAGTTAAAAAAAAAATAGTTTTTTTTCATTTGAGTATCGTCTATACATTCAAATGCATTTAATGAAAATCTGTTTTTATCTGTGTAGATGTATAGACTAGCGATCCGCTCTCGCTTCACTTCGAGTTACGATTTTATAAGACTATTACAATGCTCGGAATTTTCTGTATTATCTATAAATATGTTTTATTTTTTGCTTAACGCAATATTAGAAAAAACCTTATATTAGAATAACGGTGCGTACAAACAGACAAAATTATTTTGTATTGAAATGGCAAGTTCAATTATAATGTTTTAAGATCCGGACTGGATTGAGACAATGGTTTAAATTTGAGCAACTTCTATTTGCAAAACTTATTGTTTGTAAAGTTCTCACAAAATTCAACCCGCTTTTAAAGTGTAGGAATACTCTTCGGATATTACTAAATGCTTTTATATAACATTAATGGCTAATTAAAATGAAATTCTGGTACTTTTACAAAGCGAAAACATTATTTATACAGCTCTCTATTTGTTAGCACGTCATATTTCAAAATAGTTGCGAATTGCCTTTTGTCTAGTAACCCTTTTAAAAAGGTATGTATAATAATAACACGTGTAATCTTCTTTATTTATGGTCAATTATGTACTGAAAACGGACCTTCTGAATTATGTAGGGCTATAACTGATGTGCCCAGTTTAGGGATGGTCACTTGGATTTAGATGTCTAGTGTGGGAATAGAAAATCGGTGGAGTTGTCAAATAAAAAAAAAATAATTAATTGGGTGTTGTGTAAAATACATGTTTTTTTAATATATTTTTTAATATTTAATAATACACAATATTATATATTTACTAAACACAATTTCTAAATAATTCTATAAAATACAGTAGAACTGATAACCTCATCCTTTTTTTGAAGTCGGTTAAAAATTAAAATGATTAACTCAATTTAGGCCTTGGTAAGACAATTATTGACGTCGAAAATTTAGATTTCAGTTCGGAAACTAGTCGGCAAAGGAACGGCAACAATCTAAGTTAACTCAATAATGAGTTAGGGATAAAATATGAATACCCAATTTTTTTTTGTCAAAAACATAATATAGATATATGCACTATCAAAATGTAATTTCCATCAATATTACGATTACTAGAACCAAATTATAATCAACTGTTATTTTGATACTTACAAAAAATTACGAAAAAATCATAAAATACTCCACCCCACCTGAACCCTTAAATACAACAAGTAAAAATTTGTCCTCGTATTTCAACAACATTGTCACTCAAAGAAAGGTAAGTATCACACGCATAATGTCCCAAGATAACCGTGTCCCACTTAATAGGACTGGCTAATAAATTCGCTAGTTTATTACCTAGAATGAATGCTTCAACTCATTACCAGCTATTCTTGGACAAAGTTTGTTTATGGGTCAAGAAAGATTTAATGTGGGAAGGGTTCGCTGAAAGGGTTGTGTTTTTTTTTGTGTCTATTGAATTAAGACTACAATGTTTTAGTTACGATATATATTTTTTGTTGAGTTATAAACACAAGATGTCTAATTGAAAATAATTTGTTTGATTTCTGTTTAAAAGTAAGCTTAAGTTAAGTTTAAGAGGCGGTATATATTGCGACGCAAGTTCGAATCCCAGCGGGGCCTTGACCAATGAGTTTTTCTAAAAACGTATGTACAGTGATTTCACACCATGAGCTTTACGGTGAAGGATAACATCGTGAGCAAACCTGCGTATGTCTAAGAAGAAATTCAAGGACGTATATATAGTGCCTCTGACGGCGATAGACTGACCGTCTGTCAAGTTGGCACTTAATAAATGTGTGAACAGTGGGTGTTGTTATTACACCACTGCCGACCCCTTCGGGGAATACAGGTCGCTGTCGCTCATAACTCCTGAAGGCATCTGTACTCAACTAACTAATCTATACAGATAAATAAAATTGAAGTGTATGTTTGTAAATACAAAATAACAGCTTTTCAGAAAGTATACACGCTACAGACACTAAAAAACCAAGTTTTAAATTTTTTCTCTGTTGGTCTGTCCGTCTGTCTGTCTGTCTGTTTGTCTATTTGTTTGTTCCGGGTAATCTCCGAAACCGCTGGACCGATTTTAACGAGACTTTCACTGGCAGGTAGCTAATGTTTCAAGGAGTAAATTCGGCTACTTTTATTTATTAAAAATATTAGGTTTCCGCGACAATAAGGATGAAACTAAATCTAAGGGCACAGCTAGTTGTTAAAATATTTCTGCTCAAGCTGCCAGACATCAAACTACAAACATAATACAAGAATATAAAATACAACGTTCTTAAGGCCTTGCAAAACCAGTATCCATTCATCAAAATCGACCCTTCCGTTAGCTTAGTTATCTTGTTTAATAAACATTGCAACATTGTGTATTTGTATAACTAGTTTTGCACTATTAAACTATCGCTTTTGGCAATGGCAAGAACTTATTGTATTGTATCGCGGCGACAAAACCAGAAGTGTTTTTTAATAACCTTTGTACATCCCTATTAGAATTAGGGTTGTTAGAAAATATCGACAGAGTTTTTATTCAAGGTTAGGAAGGTTTTACTTAAGAATATTTTGGGTAGTAATAGATTTTTTTTAGGTAAAATTACTCAGCGTATTAACAAACAGTTTTCATAATTTAAGAAATCACAAAACTATTAATTCATGTACCTTTATTTACTTAATATAATTTTATGAAGTGTAAAGAGTAAGATTTTCCCTTTTCGATGAAAACTAGTTTAAAGCATTTACAGTTAGGTGTAATTTACAAGTAAATTCGAATCTGATGAATAAGTAGTGACCATGGTTTTGGACGACATCTTCTTTATCTATGTTTGGTTAAATTCGATACCAAAACTATCGATAAAAGAACATCACTGCATCCACTTGAATCAGTTACAATTTAATGGTTTACATAAATATCTATTCATTATTGTCTTGATGAGAAAGCAATTAATTTGAACAAAATGTTTAATTGTGAACAAGTTAGTTAACTTTATAGTATTACTTGTAAGTTTTATTTTATTGCTGTGTCAATTTTTGCAATAAGTTTTTTGAGTTTTTGATATTCATGTTTGACTGTTGACTTACGACTTGTTTGATAATACAAAAAAAATACAAGGTCTTGTACCCCTTTCTTATTGTATTTTAGCGGTTAAGCGTTGACTAAGTTAAATACCTGCCTAGTATTTTTTTATATATAATACTAGCTGTGGGCCTTTGCCCAGCAGTGGGATACTACAGACTAATAATAATAATAATACTAGCTGTGCCCAGCAGTGTCACCCGCGTTGAGTTAATTTCGTGGGTGTCCCGCGGAAACCTTATTTTTTTTTAAATTAAAAGTAGCCTAAGATACTCCTTGTAACATTAGCTACCTTTCAGTTAAAGTTTCGTTAAAATCCAGAATAGAATAATACCCAGAACAGAAAGACATAGTTTTTTTTAAGTTGTATTTTTATTATCAGTACCGTGTATACTTCCATATTCATTTAGTGAAAAACTGTTATATTGGAATTACCTGTATTTTACAGATTATGTGTCCTATCTGTCAGTTATAAAATAAGGACAGCTTATAATTTTGTCAGTGGATTAGATATTGGTGAAATTTTGAATATACGTAATGTTCTCTGGTACATACATAAGCTTACGCCTGTATTCTCCACAGAGGAAGGCAGAGGTGTTGAAATAACAACACCCACATTTCACCTAATATGATTTTGTTATGTGCCAACGTGACAGAGAGTGAGTCCATCGCCGTCTCAGGCACTTTACCAAATATGTCTATGAATTACTTCTCCGTTTTCTCACGATGTTTCCTTCACCGTTAAGCACGTGTTGTGAAATCATTGTACTCAAGTATTTAGGAAAGCTTATTGGTACAGGGCCTTGCGTAGTAGGCGACTGTTCAAATCCCACGGCCACCACGGCCTTATCTATGTCATTATTATTTAAAGACAAATCATTTATCTTATAAAATTCCACTGTCCTAAAAGTGTATCATAAACAATTTGACACACTAAAATAGGGTCATCTCAGTACAAAAGGTATCCGTTACACACATTAACACAATTCACACTGGTGTTATAATTTTACAGAGAACAATACACACACATCATTAGACTCAAAACGGTCAAATAATGACCGTGAATAAATGATATACTTCAGATAGGGGTCTTAACAAAAGCGCCCTAAAGGTACTATGAGACCTTAAGATTATTAATTGTATTTCGGAATTGTATCACAATATGTCAGCAGATTGATGCGATACAATTATTATGTCAAATGATCATCATTATTTGAATAGGAATGTATTTTTTGAAGGGGCTATTTGACACTGCTTTGACAGTAAATTTGTTGAATTTGGAATATGGGTCACTAAAAATGTTTTCAAATAATACCAAAAGCTTTCAGCCTGGAGAAGAATCAGTTTCATGAGATGCAGTGTGAAACCTCTTGGACTTTCCTTTACAACCTCCCACATTGGTAAAATTAAAATAATTATTATGTAAAAAAATTAAAAATGGCGTCAAACATTGAATCTCCTATTTTTTTGAAGTGGTTTAAAATTATATCGAAGTGTGTTAGTAATTGCAAATAAACAGCTTTTAGCACTAAATGCATAATATGCAAGTGTACGGTACTCACGTAAAAATATCAATTTTTTTCTCTGTCTGTCTGCTGGATCGATTTTAACGGGACTCTAGCAGATAACTAATGATGCAGAAAGTATCTTTGATTAAAAAAATCATTAGGAATCCGCGGGCCACCCTTGAAATTTACTCTATGCAGGCGAAACCACGATGCACAGCTAGTATTCAATTAAATTAGAAAACATCTCAAAAATGAGTCTCTTCTTATTTGTGAAAAAAAAACAATTCAAATTTAATACTTGAATGCTCATCAACATCAAGTAGTTACATTTTTATCGCGTGTACTCTCAAATAAAGCTCCCGTAAAATTCACACGTAACTTATTCCATTAAGAGCAAAAAAACAAAAGTGAATCAAAGATTTAATCTACAAATTAATGATGCTCAAATAAATTATTGTCCATCACCGAACAATCAAACGCCAGGCATTTTGAAGGACCCTCTTAATTTTTTGTCCAGATTATGATCTTCATCCGAATGCCTTTGTCTCCATATAAAAGCCACACAATGCATATTTTGAATTCATTTATGACCTGTGACCTGATTGAAAAAGTTCCTGCTCCCTTTGAGTCAAACACCTTGGGGATTAAAGTTGTCAGATGAGTCATTTGATTGTTAGATCTACTAACATCGGCGGAGGTCCTCACGTTACAGAAATGTCTAATGAACCTTCTATTTGAAGTCAGATGAAAACGGAATGGTTAGTTACTTTTGGTAACTTGTAGTGTCCATGTTAATGCTGTTTTATTAATTTTTTATATGTATATGAAAATATCATGCGACACATTTTGTTACTAACAGAATGAAAACCGAATAACCAAAGTACAAACTTCGAAGATTTTCTAGCGGACAACGTTCCGACGTAATTTTAGGACGAATAACAACCGTGATAGGAATTTTTGAACTTTCGGCTGAAGTTTAGTTTTTCAGAGAAAGTGAGGACCCCAGGCTATAGAAATCACCCAACCGGCACGGTTCTTAGACAAACCATATTTCCTATTTCCCTTCCACTACTTACTAAGTTATCCCCGACAAAGAGCACCGGACAATAGTCTGGTATAACGTAAACTACCCGCACTTTAGTCGCTTTTCTTGACATACAAAACTATTTGTTTCATCCCCAAGCTTATTGCTGGTTCAAAAGAACGTAATTTACGACGTACGTGTATGGAGGTAATATTTGCTGAGCATTCCTCCATGTATTGCTGTCTTGCCTTTGTTAGGTTTTTCTGATTTGGCGACGTTATGTGAATGCTGCGGTTTTGCGGTAAAATTACCTTTATTTTGCAGTATTTTTGGCGCATGGTCTTTATTTTGCATTTTGTGAAATTATTTTGCAGTTTTGTGAATTAGTTTGTTCTGCTACTCTGTAAAAATCTAGTTTCAATCTGTTGAGTGATTTATGGTAATTCGTATTTTGATGAAGTCAGTCGGAGGCCTAAAAATAATATGACAACTGGTTTAACCCAGATCACAGATTTTCCTCCTAAATGGGGTTGCGAATGTCAGATGGCAGTCGCTTCGTATAAAAATCAGGTGATCAGTCACATCGGGTTGAATCAAGTGCTGACCCCAACAATGTGTGGGATAAGGCCAGGGAGATGATGATGATGTATTTTGATGGAACTATACCGTTATATAGCAAGTACATCAGAATACCACATAGGCTAACTTTAACACATGGGTGATGCCTTGGGAAGTAAGAATAAGGTAAAAAAGAGTTAGTTTGTTATATATTTACTCTCAATCGGCTGAAAGAAGTTGAATGTATTTCAGAGGGAAGATATTTTAAGCCCTGATGTATCATTATTAAGACTATAATTCGCAGGCACCGCGTCCCACCTAGATTTAGCTATGTGTATAATTTGAGAGGAAAATGTTTCGTCACATAACGTTGAGAGAAATTAAATTTTTGCAACGCCAATAATAAAATTAACAAGATTTGAGCACTGATGCGAGCGCAGAGTGCATTGACCAATAAAATCCGGTGTCACCGTCGATATGTGAAACTATACATTTCTGTATATTTCCACAACAATGTCACTGTACAAAGCTGCCGAAAAATTAAATTAACGCATGGACATTGCCAGAGGGTTTCTGGATGTGGTTTCTTTTACACAGGATTTAGTGTGAATAGTGAAATTTGCTATTATTGGATTTGAAGATTCTTCATACATCTCCCGCCGTTATTCCTCGAAGGTGCAGACCGAGGATTTCACTTTATGATTAAGACTCATGTAATAGGGGGTGAGTCACTAATCAGGCACTAATGCAGACTCCAAGCCGCTACTAGAAATTTACAAATGGGAAAATCCAAAATCACTTTTCCCGGCATAGAACGACCTCGTGCTTTGCAGTCTGGCTTACGACAACTAGACCACCGTGGCAGATCTACGTGCCTCTTCCAACATTTCTAGTCTCCATGTGTTGTGCAATAAAGTGTATACGCAGACCGTAAACCGAGGTTCGATGCTCCGTCCAACTATAGCGTTGACAAATACGTCTATTTTATGGAGAACACTGCTATTGTCCGCGCCTTATATTACTTACCCTGTTCTGACATCATTTTGAAGCAATATCTTTATGTAGGCTATGACATTGTCTCGCAGAATGTCTGTAAATAGTCATGCTCAACCCTGTATTCCTCAAAGTGTAGGCAGAGGTACTTGTAGTACATCTATATTTGGCCAGATATTAATGAGCCTATTTTTGCCATTAACCAGGCACTAATCCCCGGGCTATTACTGAGTATTGCTGACAAATTTCAGATAGAAAAATCCAATTACACTTTTACGGGATAGGCAGAGATGCTACAATACCCACTTTCCACCGAAGATGGTTATTATTATAATATTAGTATTAGAACTAGTGCAACCATCGCCGTTACAAACACTAGACATATTTTCGTTCAATTCATCTTCAGATGCAGTCTCCTCACGACGATGATGATTTGAAATCACTGTACTTTATTTTTAGAAAATAAATATTACGTCACGAGTCTTAAGAGCTTAGCGAAAATATAGGGGATAACTGCGTAGAAATTTATTCGAGCTCGCTTAATAAAAGACCTTTCAGGTAACTATTTCAAGGCCAGCGCTCAAAACTCATGACGGCACTCGAAAATAACCTATGAGTATCTTGCTACAAATATGAGGCATACACACCCTATGATTCTAAATCATATGATTTTAAAACGGCCGTTAAGCAACATAGATCCAAACTTGGAACGACTTCCAAAATTGTTGAAATTTAAGAAGCAATAAAAATATAACGATTAGGATACCCATTCATCCAAGTAACTGCCCTAGGACAACCAGACATACACTAGTCTAGAACGAAATGTACTCAACTTTTAACAGTCCCGGCAATAAAATGTGTATGTTGACTTATGTCGTTAATCCATTGTGCTGCTTAGTGTTGAAAAACTATGACATTGTGACTACAATATAGTAATCTTGGCAAATGTAGGGCTGCTACTATGAAATTCCGATTGGATTACTCGGATTCTCGAAATAATACAATTGGTTTTCTGTATTTGGATAAATAAAATTGAAATATGTGTTTATGATTCCAATTTGAGAAAGTATTAAAATGTATTTTTCATAACATGAAAATGCGACGCAGCATTAAATAAAATTATTTAAGGTACTAAATAGATGGTTAATTTAAGTACGTTATAACTCCATTGAATAAGTCTGTGATTTATTAATTGTGTCTGTGGGCGTCATCCCAGTAAGTACCGAACAAAGATAAAGACTGCAAAAAAATACGTTAATTAAAAGCTGCACTTAATGTAAAATGAAAGTATATACGGTTCACGTACCTACAAGAAAAGTCTATCTGTTTAGTTCAAGCTAATCTCTGCAACAGCTGAACAAATTTAACGAGACTTTCACAGTATTGCAAGTAGTAAATTAGGCTATTATCATTTACCAAAAAATGGCTTCGCAAAAAAATTATTCACTACACATACCTACTCACGATTGTAGTCGCAAATGAAACTCACAAAAGCGTAAATCACGTGAGTATCATTAGTAAGTCCAGTATATTTGCTGAACCTGGATTTAATATCCCGGGTAATAAAGGAGAGATGGAAAATATTTTCATTACACCAGGACATGACAGTTTCAGTTAAAATAAGCCATTTCCACGTCCAACATTGTCGTAACCAACTTTTTAATATTGAAAACGGGAGGTTTATTAAATTTTAATTTACTTTGTTGCTGCACCTTTTATGAAATTAAATATTTCGTATTAATTTTAATATGAGTCTGTCATTAGCAGGTATATTCATACATACATAATATTATGCTCACGGCTGTATACCCTAAACGGGTAGGTAGTGTGCGTATAGTACACAGCATACTTTACACCAGTTATGTTCCTATTCCACGTAATAGAAGGCGAGCTTTTTGTCACCAACCGGGCACTAATCCAGAGATGGTGGCCGTGGTATGAGCTGCAGTGGTCTGCTCAAACCCCACGCGAGCGACGCAAGTTCGAATCCCAGCGGTGTTTTTCTAAAAAAGTTTTTCTTGTGCAGTGATTTCGTACCACGTGCTTTACGTTGAAGAAAAATATCGTGAGGAAACCTGCATATGTCTGAGAAGTAATTCAAAGACGCATAGTGCCTGAGACGGCGATCTGTGACGTTGATAAGTACTTAATCATCTTCGGTGAAAATTGGGTGTTATTATTACAACACCTCTACCTACCCCTTCGGGGAATACAGGCGTAAGTATAAATGTAATCCAGACTCTGGACTGCTACTCAATAACACTTTGCCCGACCTGGAGATCGAACCCAGGACCTCGCGTTCAGCAGTAGCGCTTAGCGACCAGTCCGGCGAGGCATACTATCGTTACTAATTTGAATATAGCGTGGCTGGTCTATATTGGCGTTACTGTGGGTAAGGATACGCCCACAGAATATAGCCATCGTTTGATAGTTGGTAATACCAGAATATATTTGTTCAAATGTTTGGACAAACGCTGCAAAAGGCAGGTTTTGTTTTGTGTGTAGCTTCTGGATTTCTTTCTGCTTAAGCTTGAACGATGATTATAATTTCAAGGAAATAATGTGAGTGAAATATATATTGGGTGTGCCTTTCGTATCTCATACAAACAAACCCAACTAAGGCCCCAATATACGATGCAAATCTGCAATTTAATCAGACTTTCTTACGCTTTTGACTTCCAATTAACCCGCAACGATTACTAAAGAAGTTAAATTACTACAGAGACCAACAGCTTATCCCACCGGACCTTGGCCACTCATCACACACACTGGCTTGGGTTGGCTTGGCATAACTTCTATGAAAGAATTCTACGAATTATGCGCAACGATTCTTCATATTTCTGTTTACATGACAATGATATTTCGGTTTCTCGACGTCAAGAAACAGAAATAATTTTCCTATATTTCCGTAAATATAATCGCACAATTTTTTGAAGCTACCCCTGACCTTAAATTCCACCATGTGTACGCTTGCTAGACACGAAAATCACTACGTAATCTTACGTAATAAATGCTGAGATTGTAAAAACATTTGCCAAACGATTGGCCTTCTCGACAAACATTGGCTCGCACATTAGGTTAAGTGGTGTAGAAATGCGTGCGCGATCGTCCATCACACCTTGATTGTGAGATATTAAATAAATTGGTTATTTAACTTCATACATTATACTCGCGTCGAATTGCGGGAATATTGTATCAAAGCTTTCAATCGGTGATGGGTTATAAATTGCAAATAAATCACTATAGTTATAATAAAAGTCTACACTATTTGACTTTTATTATAACTAACTGTAAGAAAGAAGAATTATACGGGCAAGGTATCCTTGTAACATTAGCTATCTGTCAGTGAAAGTCCCGAAATATCGGTCCAGCTGCTTCGGACATGGTATGTAAGGTTACGAAGGTCAGATGGCAGTCGCTTCGTATAAAAATCAGGTGATCAGTAACATCGGGTTGAATCAAGTGCCGACCCCAAATACATGGGATAAGGCCAGGGAGATGATGATGATGCATTTAGTGAAAAGCTGTTATTTAGGAATTACAAACAGACACTTCCTTTTATATTTATCTGTATAGATTTGAAATGCTACTTACGAAATAATTTATAGGTGAGTAACATGTTTCTAGTACTACTGAAATTCCACGGTTATTTATTTTGTAAAATGCTGGCACAGAATATGTATATAGAGTTAACAAATATTTGTTTGACATGGAGACCAAACCCAGAATCTTACGTCTCAAGCCAATATCATGAGTCATAGACCCAAAGAAATCTAGATCAGCAACTCAAAGGAGGTTCTGAACTTGATACTTCAATAACCGTCACTACGAAACCAATTAGAGTAAAACAAAGGGCAGTAAAGTACTTTTATACATTTATTTAAACCTCATCCAACTCTGAGGCCTATTTAATGTCGCGAGGTGCAACTTTAGCGATACACCTCATAAGTTCAGAACGGTGTGGAGTCGACAATAACTAAATGTTTCAGTCCAACTCAAAAATATCTTTAATCGATTAGACTTGCGACGCAAGTTCGCATCCCAGCGGGGCCTGTGCCAATGAGTTTTTCTAAAAAAAAACTTATGTGCAGTGATTTCACACCTCGTGCTTTACGGTGAAGGAAACCTGAGAAGTAATTCAAAGACGTATGTATTTGCCTGAGACGGCGATGGACTCACCCTCTGTCACGTTGGCATTTAATCATATTCGGCTTACTCCTTCGGGGCCCTTTCTGGGATGGCGTGAGCATATTTATTTATTAAATAAAATATCATACGAAGCCACCTCCACGCCACTTGCGAGTGATGATTCATCAAGAGTGAGTCAGGCATTCCTAGCCACGGCAGACTGCACCTGATGCAACCACGTGACAGAGCCAATGACCTCCCGTAACATACTTGTTGTGCTCCACAAATTTCAGTCACTGCATAAGAATGGGCGAAAAGGAAACGGTTTTACACTATGCGGCATTTTAATGCTCCGAGCTTGCTATAATAATATTTTAAAAGGGAAAATGTCGTGTTAGATTTCAAATTTAGCATGTTGGGGAGTATTTATGAATTATTGCGCGATTCAAATGAGGTTTGTTTACGTCTGTATTCCCTAAAGGGGTAGGCAGAGGTGTTCTGATAGGACACTCACATTTCGCAAATAAAACATACCTATGTTTATGTTTAATGTGATAAGGAGCGAGCCTAACACCAGATATAATCCAGAGTCCAAGCTATTACTGGAAAAATACTTCCGTTTATCATCACGACCTGTCTATCGGCAGTTGCCCTTACTACTATGATGCCAACTAGTATGTGAGCAGTAGGCAGAAAATAATCTAGTAATAAAAAATAGCTTTAAACGTTAACAAAATATTTTAATTCAATAAAATTAAATTTTTACAGGAACAATGTTACCAGAGACGTATAGTCGTCACCTTGCCTTATGGTTGTTTCCTGAAACAATATACAAACACAGTTACACGAGGTGTTTACATGTACTATACACTCATACACTTCTAGACAAGACACTTGCAGGTGCTGGGAAGCTAGTTTCTACTCTCTTATAAGGATATTATAAGTGTAGATACGTTATGCACTTAGAAAACAAACGAAAAAGTGTTCCGTACTGAATTTGTCAGAAGTCAAATCAAATCAAATCAAAAAGTTTTATTCAACATAAGGGACACTTGGAACACTTATTGAACGTCATTTATCTTACGCTAACTTAAGTTAATTTACTACCGTTTCCAAATGTAAGCCTGTCAGGAGAAGAAACGGCGAAACAAACTCCTCGGTTTTTTTTACATGTGTCCCTTCTTTATACATAGGGTTGTTTAAGTACAATTTAATGGAAGAGTGAGCAACTCATTGCCATGTTTGGCTATCATCAATATACTCAGTTACACTATAATATGCTTTTTCACAAAGTTTCTGTTTGATGCTTGCCTTAAAACAAGTACAGAAACTTGAGAATAAAGGCTATAGTTCGGACAACTTTAATAATTTCAGCGCAAATGACATATGTCTCACTTTTAAAAAATGTCTGAAATCATAGCCGTTTCTACAAAAATCTTTATCAACGAAATTTGACCAACGTTACAAAATGTGCAGTCACATATTACACACACGTTCCTTTATCTTTGTTCTTGGACTTATGCAGGTTTCCTAGTTTCCTTTGAGGCATAAAATCATTACACTTAAGTTTTTATACAAATTAATATGCTGGTGGGATTGGCAATTCCGTAGTAGTCAAAGTAAATTCAAATGGAATTCACTTTGCAACTTGAAAAGTTTCATATACAACCTCACAAAGTGGGCGATGGTCAAAAACAATTGAAATTCATAACAAAACGACATCCCTATACAAAATCCAATTGACCGCTCCATACCGATTGAAACCATAGCCTCCGGTATTGTCTACAAATCTAAAGCAGACCTAAACTCCATCCCTTGTAATTGACATTCGTTTAGCATAAAAAACAAACGGAAACCTTCAAAGCCGCATTGTGACCGCAAAGTAGAAATGAAACTGAAGGGCAGCTTCCTAAATACATACATACATATGCTCACGACTGTATTACTGATGAAGTTGTCCTTTGCTGAAAGAATTTTCAAGATCGTTCAAGTAGTTTCGGAGCCTATTCTATGCAAACAAACAAAAAAGCAATCAAATCTTTTATCTTTATATTATTAGTATAGTTGTAATCCAGACCACTGGGAAAGTTTATGTGGAAGAACCCAATATAATTTTTCCTGACCTGGGGATCGAACCCGGGACCTCGTGTTCCGCAGTAGACTTTGCTACCACTAGACCAACGAGTCTCAGTCCTGAATAAATAAAGAGTAAAACTTGTCACACACACGCACATTGGTGCGTAAGTTTTTTCTATTTTATGTAATTTGTTACCACCTTTTGTCGGGGCTGACCTTTTGAATGTATTTATTTTGTTGTATGACTCACAAACGGACCGAGCGTTGCGTCAAATAAAAATGTACAAAGTGACGATTTGTTTGCTTTTCAACCAAAATCTAATATCAAAGGTAACTTGAACCTTAATTATAAAGAAGTTAGAGTTGAAACACGTCTGCAAGATGGAAAAGTTAAAATTGCAGATAAGTTAGAAGTGCCTGTTGAGAAACAAAATTTTGAATCTAATTCAAAAGACGTGAGAGTTGAAATTCCCATTGGAGGTGGTGAAGATAAAGTTGTGAATACAGCTGTGGGTGGTAAGTATAGTAAAGGCGGTCCGTTTGCAAACACTGAAGCAATTTTGGTAATAAAGGGAAAGGAGGCGTTTTTGACTATACAAATGTAGAAGCGGAGACTATAAAGCGTTGAATAGATGATTCTATTGTATGACCTTTATGTTGAAGACAAAAAGGTATGGTTAGGAAGTCTCCTGCTGAGAGGTCTTCAGATGACCGTTTGAATATACCGTGAAGATTTCTTGTAGGGCTGATAAATTTGGAAAAGAATTCTGAATTAAATTTAGTAGTTTTGACTTGAGGCAAATAGATAGTTAAATTGTAGAGTCTGATCTCAGTGCTATTTTTTGTGTACTCAAACAAAAATTTTAAAAAAAATAGTCAGATATTTCAAAGCTAATATTTTACCCAAAAATATAAAGGCACTAATGTAACAAAAATCATGTTTAAGATCATTTTTTAAAAAGATTTTATAAATGTAACTTAAAATATCCCTTACTGTCTGTCAACCCTAGTTCAAACAATAAGCACAATGACCAATATTTATTACAACTTATTTGCACTTTACACAACGCATTGAATGCCATTATCTGCTTTCTGCATTATTTACAACAACTTGAGCTACTTTTTAGTAGCCCTTAGTTATCCCTTTTAATATTTTACAATGTTGATTAGTTCCTGTCTGCGAGTCGCAACAAATGTCGTTAGTTCACGACCATAGTACACATTAATTTACGCAGTAACATAGTTTAACTATAGAAACATCCTGGGAATTTTGATACTGAGATTATTGCTGGTCAAAAGTACCTGAATGTTATAATAGTAAAAACAATTTAGATTGATAATGTATGTATGTGTGTAGTCATAACAGAATTGAATAACAGAATAGAAAACCTTGCCTCTTTTAATTTGACAGCTTTTTTTTGTGTATTTCTGTTTTTGCGGTGTGCAATAGAGCATCGTATTATTATTATTATTATTATTTATGACTTTGAAATATGATTACTTCTGTATCCTTACGATCGGGTTCGAGTACGTACATACGTTTTGAATAAGAGAAGGTAAATTACGACAAACTAAGAACTTAACATGAACATAGATTACTGTTCGTGATTATTTATTGTAACGAGACTGTTGCTAATTCGCAATAGAAATTTCTTTGCCAATGACCACTGACGGAACGAATAATTGTATCCTTTGATGGGTCCCCGCCAAAGGTTTGTATTGAAATGTTTTTGTCAAATGGCGGACAATAAGTTGTTATTGTGATGTCTGGTGTTGTACAATATCTATGACATTATTGAGTATCTTTTTAAGTTATTTGAAACTTTGATTTTCTTTTATGACTGTCATTTCTGTCATTATTATAATAACTAGCTGTGCCCCGCGGTTTAACCCGGGTAAAGTGAGTTTCATGGGTGACTCGCGGAACTACAATGTTAATTATCTTCTTGTAACATTAGCTATCTGCCAGTGAAAGTCCCATTTAAATCGACTTGTTTATATCTGCACTGTATATATTTTTATTTAGTGAAAAGCTGTTAATTTTGAATTACAAACAGACACTTGTGAGGAGAGCGAGTGATCGTGCTCATCCCCTGCAAAGGGAAGGTCTTCCAGCCAGGCGGGTGTTTTTTGGGAACCGTGACTCCGACTGTTCTAGTTTAAAATTTGTAAATATACTGGAAATCGCTTTAAAACTCTTACTGCGCGATTTAGGTTCTAGCGAGTGGAGAAAAGCTGCTAAAAACATCAATTTTACTTTTCTGTTTAGATTATACTAACTTGATCAAGCAAGCCTTCGGGTCCATGGATAGAAGGAAGCCGTTGAGGCTGTTCTCGCAGTTGGTGTAGGCCATCCCAAAGCCGAGCCCACCGCCGATGTACATCGGCCACTTCTTGAACCCTCGTAGGAAGAAGCTGCCCACCATGCTGCCTATCAGCAAACCCGTGCCTGGAGAATAATTTTGATCTTCGTCATTATTTCCCCACCAGCCTTTCAAGTACTGTCCAGCCGCGTCATGATTTTGTATGTGCTCTTTGTCTGTTCTTGGGGTCTAAACTGCACATCATCATCATCTACCTACCATCATTCATTCCATCATTCTTCAAACCATCTTATTATTTGTGGTCGGCGCAAAATGTTTTCCTCTTCCGTGTCTCTCTACCAGTCGTCATATCTGAATTATGTTTGACACAATTCATAATTTCATTCAAACTATACTTCCAAAATTTTGGAAAATGATCTAAGCAGCTTTACTTTTGTACTGCTGCCAGCATAAATGATACCAGAACTCGGGAATCGTTGTGACACATATAATTATATGTTTGTACACTGGAAATATGTATTATCGAACTATTAGAATACTGTAACTTGGATGCGAGATCTTCTGTCACGTTGCTCTCAACTTTTTGACCCAACCCTTGAAGGGGTCTTCCTTCAATAAGTCTTGAGCACAAAGTTTCTATAAATCTGAATGAACAGTTTCCTCACCACAGCAGGCAGAAGTGCAGTGCGCAGGACCTCATAATTTCACAGTTCCAGTACAGTACATAGCTACGTAGATATCGTACTCACCAGTTTTAAGACCAAAGTCAACAAAGCAAGCTGAATATCTGTCCTCGAAGTCCCGTTTATCCACTTTACCCATATCACTATCACTAAGTCACCGGGGGCAATGATAGATTAACCAAATTGTTCATTGCAGATAGAATAATTGCTTAATATAATATTATTGTCATTTGCTAATAGAAGATAATTATTGCTATTTTTATAAAATTTATCACACCAACAATGTTAGTTAATTTTGAACACGCATTGATTATAATTTGACAGTGACTGTTTAATAATTATTTTTATTTCTGACAGATATTTTTGAGTTTACGCAAACCAAAGTAGGTTTGCAAAAAGGTTATACCTGATTACAAACGATAAGAGCCGTGGTAGCCTTGGGCCAGTCCCAAGGCTACGCATACGACATAAGTTTGAATCTCAGCGGAGCCTGTACCAATGTGTTTTTCTAAAAAAACTAAACTTTTGTACAGTGATTTCACACCACATGATTTACGATGAAGGAAAACATCGTGAGAAAACCTGCATATGTCTGAGAAGTAATTCAAAGACGTATGTATAGTGCCTGAGACAGCGATAGACTCACGATCTGTCACGTTGGCACTAAATCATCTTCGGTGAAAAGTGGGTGTTGTTATTACAACACCTCTGCCTACCCCTTCGGGGAATACAGGCGTGGCATTTATTATGTTTTTTGTTATTCATAATAACTATTATAAAGAGGAAAGATTTGTATTTTTCTGTGTATGTTTGTAATGAATAAACTCAAAAACTACTGTACCGATTTCAAAAATTCTTTCACCATTGGAAATCTACATTCACCTTGAGTAACATAGGCTATATTTTATCCACGTACTCCCATGGGAAAGGAAACTACGCGGGTGAAACCGCATGACGTCCGCTAGTTAATAATAATTAATTTTTCTATATACACAACTCAATAAACCCACTCAGCAGTATCTCACTAAAGCCAAAGTTTAATTATGAAGCTTAGGAAGGCTTATAAGCTCTAAGTTAGATCATATACATAATTAATACACCCAATTACGATTTCAATCACGTTCGCTGATTCGTGATTAGGTATCATCATCATGTCAGATCTTACTGATCTGACATGATGATTGGTACTATAATTAGATTGTTGATGTAGTTAAGTGATATACTTTAAGTGTTGTAATTGATTAAAAAGGTGAAGATATTGATTAAAAGAAAAGTATTAAATGTAAGAACCGTGGTGGCCTTTGGGTTTGAGCAGTCGCCTGCTACGCAAGCGACACAAGTTCGAATCCCAGCGGGGCCTTTACCAATGAGTTATTCTAAAAACTTATGTGCAGTGATTTCTCACCACGTGCTTTATGGTAAAGGAAAACATAGTGATAAAACCTGCATATGTCTAAGAAGTAATTCAAAGATATAACATGTATAGTGCCTGAGACGGCGATGGACTCACCTTCCGTCACATTGGCACTTAATTATATTCGGTGAAATGTGGGTGTTGTTGCTACAACACCTCTGCTTACCCCTTCGGGGACCCTTCTGGGATGGGGTGAGCATATTTATTTATTTATTTAATTTATATCAAATGTTATGTTAGTAAAAAACGAAGTCGCTTTCACCGTGTTTCAGCAATTAGTCCAAAACATATTTGGTCAGTATACAATTCAAAGTCCTGACCGACTCACTGACTTATATGTCATTGCACAGTCGAAGCTGCTAGTCTTAGAGACAAATAAATTGGAGACTGTGCTCTTGGTGAAGTGTAGCTATGTTAAGTGTATTAAAAAGAAAGAAGATTTGGGTTTAGAACCTCTATTAGGTACTTTAAATGAGAATAAAGCAATTTTATTATTTCTTATGGTCAGTGTTTTTAACGAGATAACACAGTCCGAGATTAGTTTCTCAAGACGCCTACCTTATTGTGGCGATGTGAGAGCTGTCCAAGTTACTCGAAGATTGCTGCAAGTTTCTTTAAGGCGTACCGAAAGATTCTTAAGTAAACCATCTTTAGAAAATGAAACTATGGTGAATTATCACAAAAAAATAAAGGTACTTAGGTCCCTATTTTTCTCAATACTAAGCGTACCAAAAAACATTCATAACCTTATGAATCTTTATCTGTATGAAGCAAGTTCAAATCCTATTCATCTGTACCATTGAATATTTTTTTGCAATTCATAAAGACCGAAGCGGAAAACAGAGGTGTACCATTACACCCACATTTCACGAGCTATGTTAAAACAGGGGGTGATTTTACCATTAACCGGGCACTAATCCAGACTATCGGCTTCTTCTGGGAAATCACAGATGACAAAATCCAATAGCACTTTCACGGAACGGGGGATCAAACCCAGGACCTCGCGTTCACAGTAGCGCTTCTAATCACTAGACCAACGAGGCAGTCAAAGCTCGGTCGAAAGATCATCAAATAACTTATGTTCCCCAAGGTTTTGACACCTTCGAACATCGTCGCTTGACCTTGCATTATGCGCTTTTTTGTATGGAGACGTAAAACTTCCTACACTAGCCGCTTGAAGCGCTTTTTAACGTTACCATACAACATGGGGAAAATCCACAGGCGTATTCTGAGGCACAAGCAACTAAAAAAATCACTATCATGTTACAACACAGATAACAATAGAGTTTAATTCCAATATAAACATAGAGTACTGCTCTAATCTAAATCTAGATAATACAAGCGTACCAAGTTAGTCCGCAGGCCAGTCATTAAACAGATCCAATCAAAGTCTAAACTAGTGCTTGGACAAACCGTCCTATTATACATTGACTGTAGCCATTTCAATACACTGCACGTTCAATTTAAACCAAATCATACGTAATTGGGGGTGCGATTACGTATTATATGTACTAGCAACGAATTAGCCAACAGCGACTGATAGCGTCGCGATCGGTTGCTGTCAATGATTCATTATTTACTCTATGGAAATTATTTCCTATTATTAATCAACTTGCGTACAAAATTGAAATTAGATACAAAAGTATTTTAAGGTGGAATCAATCTATACGGATTATTAAAATTGAAGTGTCTGTTTGTCATTCCAAACAACAGCTTTTCACTAAATTTATATGAAAGAATATAGGTACAATAGTAATAAATAATAAATAAAAACATTTTGATTCTTTTCTGTATCTGTCTCTATGTCTGTGTTCCACGTTAACTATGAAACGGCTGAACCGATTTCAAAGGAATTTCACTGGCAGGTAGCTGATATTACACTGAGTAATAAGCTACTTTTATTTTTTATAAAGTATGTGCAACACAGTTTGTTAACAATAAAATTGCACGCTAAAGGGTAATGACAGATCTAGTAGCTACTTTAAGCATACTATTTTTATAAAATTATCTACTTTGTAATCTCATCACAGTAATCACTTTAACATCATTTTCAAAAAGACATACACCTTTTTTAGAACAATGTTTAAACTGATAAAATCCTAATAACAGCGATCGCTTTGCAACTAACCTACAGAATACTTAATAAGAGCTCATAAACTAGTAATAGACAAAGGATTTGCCACCAAACAAGCTGGGAGCCTAATCATTGCAGCCGAGCCACCATAATTCCATCTACATGTCTTATCAAAGCGGTTTCCGAGTAACGAACGGAAGTGGCCAGATTTGCCTATGTATTGGCAGATTTCACTGCGTACACTGAGGTAAACCCAAGTTAATTGTATTCAGATCACAACTGGGAATTACTATATTAAGTAGGTACTGTAAGTGACAGGCTTAAATTTGGAAACGGTAGTAAATTAACGCAAGTAAGCGTAAAAAAATACTTACAATGAGTGTTCCAAGTGTCCATAATGTTTAATACATTTTATTGAATTTTGAATTTTGTAACTGAAAGTTAGAGAGGAGGTTTTCTATAGGCTTTAGTTTTGAGTAGACTGTGATGCAAGCAAGCCTAGTTTCAAAGTCACCAAGCTGTAAGGTGTGTAAGGAGTTTTTCTAAAGTAAGTGGAGTGCATCGTGGGGAACCCAGTATATATCAGAGAACAAATTCAAGTTCGTATTTTATATGGATATATTATTATGGATTCACTATCAGTGACGTTGAAAGAGAAGGATAAAGATTTTCTACTTCATCATTTTACAATCAAATAAACATTTTTAGGTTCTTTGGAGGGGTTCTCGAATCAGCATATTTACTGACAAATTCATCATTCCAGTTTTTGGGAGAATTTTAAATTCAAGTCACGCGAGATACCTTACCCTTTCATGAAGAATTTTAATATACGGCCCTTAATTTGATTATCCAGTACTTTAGATATTAAAAGCTATGAACTTTATTCA
This sequence comes from Watsonalla cultraria, assembly GCA_964035505.1. Taxonomy (NCBI): domain Eukaryota; kingdom Metazoa; phylum Arthropoda; class Insecta; order Lepidoptera; family Drepanidae; genus Watsonalla; species Watsonalla cultraria. The sequence goes on from OZ037730.1 coordinate 7,879,436, forward strand.
TTTATTAGTTTTATTTAACGCATAAGAAACCAACTTTTAAAAACCAAGAAGATTTTTTTCCAGCCTCATATAATATTTTTCTTCTTACAATATTTGCAGAAAATGTTATTTTACAACAAAGTGTATACCGACGATAGTTGGTGTGATTATCGATTAAAGTCTATGGTTGTGTTTTTCTGAAACGACAAAAAAAACAACATTTAAAGTCTTCAATTATTTCTAAATAATCTCTTATATATAAAAATTAATCCCCATTTCCCTTGGTCACGGCATCACGCCTAAACGGCTGGATGGATTTTAACGGGACTTTCACTGGCAGATAACTGATGTTTCAAGGAGTGTTTTAGGCTACTTTTATTTAAAAAAAACAGCATGACACTAAATCTACGCGGGTGAAACTGCGGGGCACAGCTAGTATTTCATAAAATTTTAATTTCTAATTGTCATCGCCGACAGTTTGTCATCAGTGACATTTACCTATTATAAATTCTTAAAAATAAGTTAAAACACAAAACCATATAAAGAGTTTTCTTTACATACATTTTGTTGCCGCTATTTTTTGTTACAAACAAACAGTTCAATTTATATATTTATATAGAAGATCAAAAGTGATCTGTATTTGTTAGGAGCCGTTCAAAGTCTGATTTGCACCCCTCTGTCAAAATATTGTCATTGGGCATTATGCAGATGTCACCGTTTGAAAGTATAATTCTGTCTAATTGTTCATTTGGCCTGAAGCTGTTTACAATTTCATCCGAATTATATTATGGATTGAAATTAGTCTTAAAAGGTATATTAAGGGATCAGGCTTGAGGCAATCAGTCAAAGGTTTTTTGTCGACTGATCTTTAAGGATAAAATCTATACAGATAAATAAAACTTAAGTGTCTGTTTGTAATTCCAAAATAACAGCTTTTCACTAAATGCATATGAAAGTATACACGATACAGACAATAAAAAACCAAGTTTTAAAAATATTATCTGTCTGTCTGTCTGTCTGTTTGTTCCGGGTAATCTTTGAAACGGCTCGACGAATTTTAACGGGACTTTAACTGGTGGGTAGCTGATGTTTCAAGGAGTAACTTAGGCTACTTTTATTTATTAAAATATTAGGGTTCCGCGACAATAAGGAAGAAACTAAAACTACGCGGGTGAAACCGCGGGGCACAGCTAGTTATATAATATTAAACGTAATGTTTGCGTTAGATTTAAGTTTATACTTAGATGCAATCAGCAAAAATTATTTCATTTGTCTTCAAGGCGATTTTATTTTACCGCGTTAATGCAGTGTGTTAAGTAATTACATGAGCTTCTCCGTTCTTTCTTTCTTATGATGATATGACAATATGTGAGGCACTAGATATTCGGCAGTAATTCTAGGCATCCGTTAGGTGTAGGAAAGGCTTTCCGCATTTACCCGGTAAATGCCCAATGTAGAATACAAAAGTATTGCTCAAAGTTTGGACGGCTAAAAGAATTCATTCTTTTATGAAATCCACAAATAATACAGACCAGCATTTATCAATCCGATACTAAACGAAGAGCATTTCTGGAAACAGATAAATGAAGGAAACACCTATTTATAACGTAACCCTAATACCGTCTGTCAGAACATCACAATTCATCGCAAGAGTCACGTGTTCCCAATCTCACGGTACATTTATTTGCACGCCCATGGAAATGAAATTTCAACAAAGACTAAATTAAGATTTAAGACCTTTTATGTCACAACTGAAAGAGACAATAAGGTGATTGATTCCTTTCTTGGTTTCGTGGGTGGCTAATACAATCTGGTCTGCGTGTTTACGTGTAAAAGTTAAAATAGATTCCACAGAGTTTCTGCTAATCAGCAGTTTCTAATGGTTTTGAGATGAAGGCAAATATTTGCTAGATTCTCTATGACTTTTCTTCTTCTTTGAGAGCTTGTCTGATTCACAAAAAATTGGTATCAGCTCTAGAGATTTCTAGCTGTTTACTTTTTATTGGAACTCCTCAGCAGTTCCTGGAATAGCGCTTAGGAGATGGCAACAGACAGATTCAGTTTACTAAATACTTAGGCACCAAATAATTTAAGAGAAAGTAGTCCTGCCATCCCTTTTAAAGCATTCCAAAAATCATGAATATTTATCTTCAGAGTAATACCATCACATCACGGAGCTAATCATCAAATCCTTCAATGAAAAATGGGTGATGGTACACCACTGCTTTCCCTTTCAACTCTTCCTCGTCTTTCTTGTCTGCAAGTATAACGAGGTGAATCTCAGTAAAGCAATTAGAATAAGTGTAATATTTAAGAATTTCAGTGCTCAGTAAATTCTTTCACCCACAAATTAAGTTGTATAATCATGCACCGTTAAATTAAGTGCAGCATAAAACGTAGAATCTGTGCAATCGAATCTATCTCATAAACTCAATGAGGACATTCGTAAGCCTGGCAGATGGGGATGATAAATCTAGCAATTTGCTCCTCGTAACTCTACGGGCAACTCGTAAAAATCTTACGTTCAATGTGATAACAGGTTCAAATCCTTTAGGAAATCTTTGGCGTTTTTAAAGTTTTTAGGGCTTGTCATCATAATTTTTCCGTCATAAAATTTCCGTGCTCTTGATTTTATGTACGAGGTTTTAAACCATGTATAACGTGTTAATATTATAGAAACACTTCAAGGTTTCATCAACATAATATTACACAAATTTTAAGGAGATTTTAAGAATGGTAGGACATAACAGGACTTCTCTTTTGAAATTCGGAGCTGCCCGTCTGGAGATTTATCCTACGCCTTGCTGAGTATGTTAACCAAATAAGCCTAAGAGTAGCTTTGTTCAAATGATAAGTAAGGTATGTGTTTCAGCACTTTGCTCGTTATGAGGTTATATATAGATAGTGAGACCCTTTCATGACATATTATGTTGACAGAAAGTTTGCATTTTTCAAAAGGTAATCCGCGACTAGTACTCTTGACTTGGTTACATCAGATGAGGCTGCAGTAACCGCTTGCCATTAAGTGGACTATGACGTTTCCATATTTTGAGGATTTTTACTCTTTTCATTATTTGATGAGATGATGGTCATCATGATCATACTCCTATCATCGCAGCTTAGTTTTCCATTGCCACGATCGAATGTGAGATGTTTCGTCAATCACTACAAACGAAGTTGGTCAAATTTTTCCATGGCAATGAAACAATCGAGTGGTTTTTCGATTGTTTTGATGCAAGTCGCGACAAACCTAGTCGTATCCAACCATCCGTTGGCCGACACGATGCATCGCGCCGTGTTCAATGAGTGGTGACTACACGCGAGTCGGACTCGCTACCATCGACTGCGATTAAAGACAATCTCGATGCATGAGATGTTTCAAGAATCAAAACAAAAACCCTTCAGCAGAGAATTCCCATAAACAAAAAAGGAGCGAACTAATTATATTTAGGACACAAGTTACAATAAAACACAGACTAATAATTAGTTCCAGCTCAGCTGACATTTAACTGTCCACATTTGCATGGAATTCATCAAGGGCGGTTTACGAGTTGTAATTTCAAATCTGTTTTATTGACGTGCATGCTTCATATTGTAGGTTTGCGACGAGGGGTCTGCGAAACGTAATTGATGCGGGGTTTTAAAAAAAAAACAAATGGGTCCTGTGGGCTTATGTCTCCGTGGGAGTAGTCTCTTGGATATGGTCAGGTTTTGGGTTTATTCCCGGTTGTTTTTATGTTTTTGTACAGTCCTTAATGTATCTGAATCAATTTAAGGTGTGTGTGTGGAGCAGTGAAGTGATGTCGGGTCACTAGAGTAATATAAATAACTAGCTGTGCCCTGCGGTTTCACCCGCGTAGATTTAGTTTCATCCTTATTGTCGCGGAATCCTAATATATTAATAAATAAAAGTAGACTAAGTTACTCCTTGATATATCAGCTACCTGCCAGTGAAAGTCCCGTTAAAATTGGTCCAGCCGTTTCAGAGATTACCCGGAACAAGCAGACAGACAGACAAACAGAGAAAAATTTTTAAAATTTGGTTATTTTATGTCAGTAGCGTGTGTACTTTCATATGCATTTAGTGAAATACTGTTATTTTGCAGTTACAAACAGATATTTCAATTTAATTTATCTGTATAGATTTGACGTTAAGTTACGGTGCAGAAGTTCTCAAATATTTGAACCTAAACCCCCTTATTACAAAACATAGACTAAAATAGTACTTGGTTTAACAGTAGCTGCATCTCTTTTTGTGATATGGATGTCGCAAGGGATGGACATAGCTTTAGTCCAAGTTGGTCTTCGCTTAAACCATGTTTTGTAATAAGGGGGTTCGAATCGACCATTATATCCATAGCACGTCATCTAAGTACGTGCACAGTGTGTCAAACCATTCGATAACAAGACAAAATGCATAAGTACGAGTAGTAACATTTACGACTATGCAAATTTAACAACGTATTGGGCCGTAAACTTCTAAGCCCTGTATGTAGATACGGAAATTGCAAGATTAAGTTTGCTTGTGAAGTAATTTTGAAGAATATGAAAAGTCACTACTTCATCAATCGGCCTTACCATAAATTTTTGGGGTCGGCACTTAATTCAACCCGATGTGGCTGATCACCTGATTTTTATACGAAACGACTGCTATCTGATTTAATTTAAAAAGCTTGGTTGAGTGTGTGTTTTACTTTTTTTATAAATGAATATTAAATGCCGTCAGTGTCTCTAAAACTCCAAAATGGTCTTACCAATTTTAATCAAAGTTTTATGTTTTTAAATTTTATATTTAAAAATGTTCAAAATATGTATTTTGCTTGTGTGGTTAAATTATTTTTTAGTTTAATTGGACACAAGTGTCTTCCATGGATATAACTAAGTTACATCAACAGAAATACTCCAGAGAAAACTTTATCGATACATCTATATCTATACATCTATACAGATAAATAAAATTGAAGTGTCTGTTTGTAATTCCAAAATAACAGCTTTTCACTAAATGCATACGAAAGCATACACGCTACTGACACAAAAAAACCAAGTTTTAAATTTTTTCTCTGTCTGTCTTCTGTCTGCCTGTTTGTTCCGGGTAATCTCAGAAACGACTGGACCGATTTTAACGGGACTTTCACTGGCAGGTAGCTTAGGATACTTTTATTTATGAAAATCCCTAATATTTTTCGCGACAATCTCTCTAATAAATTATACTAACTTAACACATCTTTACTGGTTCATTGACCACTCCATATCCTACTATACTACTATAGTAATAGATAAACCTCCCTTAAACTGCATATATAATCTTCAACTCCATCTCTCAACTCGTCACAGCATCGCAACATTGTCACAGGTCTTATAACCCCGAATAATAAAACTGATGTCTGATAAACACGTTTATGTTAACCGGATTAAAAATCTGATCGTAAACCGAGCTTAGTGAATAGGGGGCTCTTAGTTACGTCAAATAGTACGAGCGTTGCGTTTTACGACCCGAGTTTTGTCATAGGATTACGGAGCTAATTTCATTCTAGCCAATTCTCTCTTGAGGTCATTTGAGATTAAAGATGTATAAGATTACATGCTTAAATTTTTCGAACAATAAAATGTTGTAACACGTAATAATAATATCAGAATTCATCATCATCACCATCATCATCCTCCTGCTCTTGTCCCATGTTATTTGAAGTTGGCGCAATGTGTTCTTCTCTTCCATACTATTACTAAAAATTATCACCAACGTGACAGATGAAAAGTCCGCTGTCGTCTCAGGCACTATACATTCGTCTTTGGATTTCTTCTCACACAAAATTATATATCAGGTTTCCATGTCATATATCGTAAAACTCAATTACAAGACATGACTGTACTTATGATTAAAAAAATTTTTACACTTCTGTCAATTCACAAGTTTACAAAATTCTTAGTACCTATTTTACTACTGAATTACTTTTTCTTTAATAATCTTTACAATGTTCGATACATATAAAGTTATAATGACGCAACCGGGTAACTACTCAAATCAAATTGTTATGAATTGTACGCGTTAGTCTTTTAACGGAAACTTAAATCATATAATTAAATTGACAACAATACCTTCTGACGTACAATTATTGGACAACAACTTCCCAAAATCACAGAGTTATTACTTGCTAAATGTGAATCAGAATATTGTCGCTTTTTTGTTTGCTTGTCACAACAGTGCCAATTTACAAATCAAATTAACAAACCATGAGCCGTGGGCACGCCGTCTATAATTTTGTCAACAAATGAATTTGTTGAAGCACGGTAATTATCCTTCATTGATTTGTCAAACCATTCATTTACAAATAAAATATTTGTATAACGGTGAAGTCTGATTTGACGATCAAAGCTAATTTTAGTGACAAAATGTAACGTATAATTATAATATACTTTTTATTCAATGAACGAGGTTTCCATGTTTAGTGAAACCTTATGAGAAAGATAGCTTATTTGTAAAATATACTGACGCATCCCAGAAGGGTCCCCGAAGGGGTAAAGAGGTGTTGTAAAAACGACCCACTTTTGACCGTACATGATCGTGAAGTGCCAACGTGACAGAGAGTAAGTCCATCGCCGTCTCAGGCAATATACATACGTCTTTGAATTACTTCTCCATCATGTGCAGGTTTCACCGTAAAGTGGAGTGAAATCACTGCACATAAGTTTTTTTAGAAAAACTTGGTATAGGAAAACATCGATACAGGCCCTGCTGGAATTCGAACTTGCGTCGCTTACGTAGCAGCGACTTCTCAAACCCCAAGGCCACTACGAAAAGTTGTAAAAAAATATAAAATTTCTTTGCACATCAGGTTAAAGTATTTTAATGGGGGACTCAAAAATGAATTTCTATTTTTCTAACAATACAACAATGTAATGCTCAGGTGCGTAACAAACTAATTAATTCGAATGCCCGCATTTGATTACTCAAATCAAATGGTTTATTGAGGGGGTGAAATGAGAAATCGCTAAGAAATTTGTTTCGTCACGTTCCCGGTTCGTTTCCGGTGGTTTTGTTTGTGACGCCTCATTATTGTGTTGCAGCTAAAAAAAAATTATATTTAGACAGGGACTAGAGACGTGATACGTAGTGAATATTTTTGGTTATGGCATTATGAGATTTTTTTAGTCTGTCAAGGATTTTCTTTACTATGAAGTTTAACTTTTATAATTCTAAAGATATTGGACAATTTTAGATTACAAATAATAACAAAATAAAGTATACAATTTTACACAGCTTTCGCGGCTAGGAGATTTCGCTAACCTAAATTTGAGCTACGAAAAAGATAATATAATTTTATGGAAAAACTTATTTCATCTATCTTATACACAATTATTCTCAGTCTTGACTAACTGACTGACAGACTGACTAATAGATCAACGCACACAAATTTATAAGTTGTATTAATGGTGGACATATCACTACGGGCAAAAGCTTCTCGAGACAAAATCGCAGGCAATAAGAAAAAGCTTAATAACTTTTTAAGGAATGTACTTCTAAATTTAAACAACGTGACTTATGTTTTTAATGTTTAAACAGTCACTTCTACTATATCCGTAGCTCTGTAAAACCTCTAGGTTCCCTCGGCACAGGTGTCGTCGATTCACACGCCCGCCGACTTTATGATATCTCGTTTATTATTTGTGCGATCATTATTCGAAGCTCGCCCACTGGTCGCGCTCATGTTTAATGGAGTTGGCTATTTAATTGATAGAAAATGTAACTGACGGTAATATTATACTACTAGCTGTAGCTGTGCCGCGCGGTGTCACCCGCGTAGATTCAGTTTCATCCTTATTGTCGCGGAACCCTATATTTTAGTAACTAAAAGTGGCCTGAGTTACTTCTTGAAACATCAGCTACCTGCCAGTGAATGTCCCGTTAAAATCGGTCTAGCCGTTTCAGAGATAACCGGAACAAACAGACGGACAGAAAAAGTATAAAATTTGGTTTTTTGTGTCTTTAGCGTGTATACTTTCATATGCATTTAGTGAAAAGCTGTTATATTACAAACAGACACTTCAATCTTATCTATCAATATGATTTGGATGTTGGGATGTTTTTTACTCAATTAAGCAAAAACAGCTGAGCGGATTCATATAAAACTTGGCACACAGACAGTTTTTATCTGGGTTAACATAATGGGTATGTAGCAGTGTTTCTCCACTCACTGCATAGATGGCGCTACTTGCTAACAAATGCCAAGTTTCAGTACAAATACACGAGAACCTAAATCGCGCAATGAGGGTTTACAAGTGCAATGCAGTAGATATACGTTTCCAACTAGAACAGTTGGATCCGCGGTTCTCCAAGCATAACACCCCCCTGGCTGGATCTTCCCTTTGCTGGGGATGAGAATGATCACTCGATTTTCCCACAGATACATTATATCCTTAATTTTACAGATTATCATATACATAAATTGGCCAAGATATAGAAACAGACAGAAAAAAGCTTCTGTTTTAAGGTCCGCGTGAAATTTTAAGTATATTAATCTGAAGATACCGTTTTTAATAATAAATTCCCGATAAATCTACCCCTCAATGATGCATCATCAATTTATCATAACATCACGAATCACGTGGGAACACACGCGATCAGGGTGCAAAACGATTGCGGTTTAAAAAAGATATTGTATAAAAGAGCGGTTAAATGTATAAAAACCGGGTAATTGATATAATTTGGGCTATTCTCCAGCAATCAGGTAAAGTATGTTTTATAATGTAAAGGTCAAAATTAACTGGGTATTTTTGCTCGATCAATACATGGTACTTTTTTGAAACTTTTGTATTTTCTGTATATCCTAAACAGCTCAACATGGTGTATTTGCGCATTATTTTAAGCCAACCTATTGAGTCTACTGTTTATTTATATATGTCTGTTCTAGCTGTGACCAGGTATTCCACCTGAGTACACAACATTTCATGGTTTAAATATTGTCGTTTTCGTATGATCTAACTCTTTGATGGCTGGCATTCTCGTCATACTTGTGAACACGTGCTGCTTGTGGGGGCTGGTCATCTCAAGCTACGCATTTAGATATAAGTACAACTACTAGACTTTTCTTTATGTTAATTTTTATCGACATTTGTGCATTGGAACTGTGTCCATGGGCTTACTTTTCTCAAGTGTTTTTGTTTTTTAAATTGTATAATATTTTTGAAAAGAGTAATTACTGAGTTTCTAGCGAGGTTCTTCTCAGTAAAAGAAACCTTCAAAGCAATTGTGTCATTCTGACGATTTGAAAGTGCTTCGTATAAAGTCTAATCGAATAAAGATATTTGTGACTTTGATTTTACCCCACACACCAAATGCAGAACGTTACAAAAATCTAACTTTATCCAATAGCTATAAGGTTCTACATTACCATAATACGCATAAACAAAAACGGCCATAATAAAGTAAACAACATTAAATAAAATAATGATTCGTCTTCACACCCAATTAATAAAAAAAGGATATAATTTTTCAAAAACGTAACAACTAAACAACCTGCTACACTTACAGTTAATAAATAATTACATGGAAACAAAACGCCATCAAAACTGCTGCGTAACGCTTTAATTAAATTAATTATCAGTACTCGCGATACAAATGACGAGCTATGAAATACACGAAAAAAGGAGATTTCAAATGATAAAAGCAATAATAAAACACTTCCCTAGTAGGTGCAAGCTTAGTGGGACGAATTTGGTTCATGTGAGAAACTTGTGTTCGAGTCATGAAATTCGAACAACTATTTATTTTAAAATATTTGTCACTCAGAATTCTGTTCTGATTGATTTTTAGTATGGTAAGTAATCCTTCAAATATGCATATATAAGAAGGATAAGAAGATGGAAAGATAGGAAGATAAAGATCAGGACGCTGAATAGCAATGTTGATTTTATGAGCGAGAAAAGCCCAAGCCCGCTTTTTTTTACCCATTTCACCGCTCAGTGTACTGGCCTAATATTTTTTTTATAGCGCACTAGCTTCTGCTTGCGACTTCATACGCGTGGAACAATTACTTTGGTCTAACGCCAAACCCCTTTAACCCGCGATTTTAGTCGTAGCGTGATGATATAGTAACCCGGTAACCTTCTTGGATAAATGGGCTTTCTTAAACTGAAATAAGTTTTCAAACGGTACAGTAGCTCCTGAGATCACCGCGTTAAAACAAAACCAACTCTTCAATTTTATACATTAGTATAGATTATTAGTTTTGTTTAGAGCATTCGTCGTAGCGAGGCCGCACAGGACCCGCATGTGTTTGATCACGATACACCGGACAATACTTCGTGATACATTCGTGATATTAATCACCGTTCACCGGTGATTGCTAAACGGGAATTGTGGGAAGGAGGTGCACCTAAAATAATACGGTTTATTATTTTATTACTACCGTAGCGTCGTTTAAGTAGTATAAGCGACGCGAGTTAATATTCTTGCTGTACCAATGCTTTTGTTTTAAAGAATACTAACGTTTATTAGGAGGTTTTCAGTGAAGGAAAACAGAAGGAAAAACTATTTAAGTACTTCTATTCAGTTTTAAAAATTCGACTGAAGTATAAATATACAAATAACATAGTTATCTTAATTAAGTGCAGTCCAGTATGCGTAGAATAAAGTAAAATTATATATTTTTTCTAGAACCATAAACATGGACTTCCGCAATGTAACTCCTGATTCTATTCAATACTAGCTGTGCCGCGGTTTCACCCGCGTAGATTTCGTTTCATGCTTCATGTCGCGGAACCCTAATATTTTTAATAAATAAAGTAGCCTAAGTTACTCCTTGAAACATCAGCTACCTGCCAGTGAAAGTCCCGTTAAAATCGGTCCAGCCGTTTCAGACATTACTCGGAACAAACAGACAGACAGACAGACAGATGGACAGACAGACAGACAGAGACAACTTTTTAAACTAGGTTTTTCAGTGCCAGTAGCGTGTATACTTTCATATGCATTTAGTGAAAAGCTGTAATTTTGGAATTACAAACAGACACTTCAATTTTATTTATCTGTATAGATGTATAGATATACTTAACATCTATAAAGACATTTAAACTAATTATTACTAATGTTTACCTAATCTTAACATCAAATCACCTAATCTTCGGTGAAAAGTGGGTGTTGTAACACCTCTACTTACTCACTCAAAATAAATTAAGGGTTAATGACCTGAGGGTCTAGTGCGAGTTTTTTTAAATCGCCGTCAAAAGACATCGCGTCGACTTTAACGCATTTGTATGGTGTCATGTTTAGTCCGACAGAGGCGCTGTTCCGATCCCATACAAATCTGCGTTTACGTCGACTCGGTGACTTGTGACGGCGGCAGTGAAAAACTCGCACTAGGCCCTTTGTGTACGAAACCGTTTACATAAAAGTTATGTAAGTGATAAACTTTTAGGGATAGCTGTAACTATTATCAAAACAATTCCTTTCATCTACCCTCCTGTTCGAAGTTTAAAAACAAGAAACGTCACAAAATCGAAGAACAACCAACAGAATGTACCCTCTGAATAAATACTGCATTCTTATGTCAATAATGACATGTCAACTAAGGATCATTTACCAAGTAACAATATCCTCATAAAAATCTATACCAGCTCTTAAGTCTAAGAGTATAGAGTTTAGAATACATTGACAGGTAAGTAAATAGTCGTAGTTGGTAGGTTGGTATTACGTCTGTCGTAAGGAGGTGTCATTTGCATCAATCCACGTCGAATTAGGGAATTCTTTGTGTTTAAATAATTGTCTGGGTGAGGTGTAGGGGCTTCGTAATTGGCTCGGCTTATTGTTGGTAATTTAGCTACGTGTATCTAGTATGGGAGATTTACCGTATTGATTTGAGGAAAATGTCTTTTAATTGCCAACACCTAAGGTTACTTCAAGACTTCAAGTCCATGTATCTATACAGATAAATACAATTGAAGTGTCTGTTTGTAATTCCAAAATAACAGCTTTTCACTAAATGCATATGAAAGTATACACGCTACTGACACTAAAAAACCAAGTTTTAAAAATTTTCTCTGTCTGTCTGTCCGTCTGTCTGTCTATCTGTTTGTTCCGGGTAATCTCCGAAACGGCTGGACCGATTTTAACGGGACTTTCACTGGCAGGTAGCTAATGTTTCGAGGAGTAACTTAGGCTACTTTTATTCATTAAAAATATTAGGGTTCCGCGACAATAACGAAGAAACTAAATCTACGCGGGTTAAACCGCAGTGCACAGCTAGTCCATTTATATAACACTACATCTGCCAACTATCTAAATTTAACACACAAAATACAAATCTTAAATACATTAATAATGCCCGGATTACTCATTACTTGTTAACGATATCCGGATGTGGTTTTAAAATTTGGTTTTTGCACTGAATTGCAAAACAGTTTTCCATTGAATCGCATTGAAATGGAAACGAGGCGCAATTACATACCGTGATGCACTTTTAAACAATTAAATACCTAAGTTTTTTTGTAAATTACGCTTCACAGGCTAAGTAGGTCAATGTCCTACGGACAAAGGATGACACATTGTGAATTATAATAATTACTAATTCGTTACGCCTTCGATGGCTAAAGGGAAAGTGGTCTGTCCAAATTTTGAGATGCAGGATTTGAAAGTTGACATTTGGCTGATTGTTTTCATTACATTTTTTTTATTGTCTTCTTGTGTGTTTGACTTTGACATGAAATCTTAGTTATTCATCATCTCCCTGGCCTTATCCCATGTATTTAGGGTCAGCACTTGATTCAACCCGATGTGGCTGACCTGATTTTTATACGAAGCGACTGCCATCTCACCTTTGTAACCCCTTATTTCGAGGAAAATCGGCAATCTGGGTTAAACCAGTAGTCAGACTTTCTTAATCCTCTGACTGACCTGTAACGATTGCCAAAGATATTAAATTGGCAACCGGGACCGACGGCTTAACGTGCTCTCCGAGGCACGGAGGGAACTCGGGCGGTCACCCATCCAACTACTGGCTAGGTGTATGGTTGCTTAACTTCGCTGATCGCATCATATGCGCTAAAGCAACTGCGCCACGAGCTCCTCATAAAATCTTAGTTATTAAAGTAATTTATTAATTTCCCAAAAAAAATAATCTCCCAATAGCAGCCCGGAATTTGGTTAAGTAGCCGGTTAATGGCAATAGGTTCGCCCCCGATTACATGGGGCTTAAAGAAAACAAACTAGGAGAATCTTTTCACATTATAAATATTCAAGAAACTTTAAGGGTCATGTGTTGTTCAGAGATCATACCTCATCTAAATTAATTCAAATCGGTTTTTATAGGACTACAGTTACAACATATTATTATACCATTCATAGTAGAAACTGATAAGTTATAGTTTATTTAATAAATGGTAACAAACAAGACAGAACTTAAACTTAGATACCTACTTTAAATTGAACCTATTTTTTTAATTCTCAACTTGTTATAATATTACACCTCAAACAATATAGGAAATGTTTACTCTATAGTTTCATATCGTTTTCATTTACGCTAACCCATCCTTTCGGTAGCATTTGAAAGTACCTGGAATAAAAACTGAATAAACTAAGACAAACGTCACGGAAATATTTAGCCACATTAAATTTAACTGTACCGTATCAATCACAAGAGCTATTTTCGTAGGTGTGAACAATTTCCAAACTACACAAACAAATGACATTCTGTCATCGGAACTAATGTCAGACTGGTAATGGGTGTTGTGGATATTTGGTGTTAATTATGATTAATAGCTAGACTCTTGCGCATGCCTGGAGCCATATGGTTAAACTTGGATTTTTGAATTTAGAAAAATATATGATCATTTATTTTCTGTCTATTTTCAACGAATTTCATTATCAATTATAGCATGTTGGTTTGTTAAAGCAACCCTAACATAAGCCGGTAGTTGGATGGGTGAAGAATGAGAGCACGTTAAGCCGTCGGTCTCGGTTGCCAATCTTTGGCAATCGTTACCGGTCAGTCGGAGGCCTAAGAATGGCTGACAACTGGTTGAACTCAGATCACCAATTTGGCCTCGTGTGTGGCGAAGGCAGTCGCTTCGTATAAAAATCAGGTGATCAGCCGCATCGGGTTGAATCAAGTGCCCCTTTAACACATTCGCTGCTGAAATTTCGTCTTCTTCGTAATTCTCTAACAGTTGGACGCGCAGGTGCGTCGTTAGCAGCGAACGCGTTAAAAGTCCTTACAAGCGTCCTTATATTCTTATTCGCAAATATTTTTTTATTTTTCAATAAAACTTAATATATATACAAGGAACAGTACTTAAAACAAGTAGAAAACTTGGCTCAAATCGGTATCTCTCAGGACCCTGCCAAAAGGCTGGCAAATAATGAGTTCCTAATATAAATGTACTGTGAGACCACTGTCAAAATTCCTATTGGTTTATAGATTCAAAATTATAAATAGGTCGTATAGTCTTTAAAAAAACATTCAAATGACCGGTAACAATATCGGTTACATCCGGAAACACTAACGGGACATTTATTACTGTCTCAAAAAGTCCTAATTAAACCGGTGTCACCTGATTTTATGGACCTTAATAAAGGACCTAATTGACCATGAAAAAACATGTAAAGCGACGAGCTAGTATATCAAAGAATTGTAACATTTGTTTTTCTGTTCATAGCGATTGTTGTCGCTGATACATATAAAGTGGTGAATAAAATTATAATACAAATTATGTGATTGTGCTCATTATGAGAAGAAAAACAGGGTTTGTTTTGATAATGATTCACTTTTAAAGAATAGAGATAAAATATAAATTTATAAAACAATTATATCTTTGCATTAAACTATTTATTCCATTACTAGCCCGCGTAGTTTAATACACGTAATTTTTCTTGGGTCAAAGCTATCCCAATACCCTTCAGAATTAAAAGCAGTATGTGGATTGTGGATGTTGAAAATGAATAAAAATAAAAATTTGTTTAATTTAGATCCTGAAAGCACTTTAGAACTTCAAGAAAAGTACCACTGATTTGTAAATTAGGCTTCTGTGATGTTTTCCTTTACTATTCAAACCCTATTATTTAAAAAAATATATTTTCCAAGATATTACTATTTCTATTTTGGCACTGGCAGGAAACATCCCTTTTAATGCCCTTAAGGCAAATATGTATTTTTTATTTAATCCCACAGTATGAACACAATATTATTCAAATTGCGATTGAATGGTCGTGCGATCGAGCATATGGTTGAGACCGAGCAAAACGCGATGTTATGGTAATTGTGGCATAAAGCACAAGTGTTCACTTTACCACAAACCATTATATTGGTAAATTAAACTCTTTTTAACATTGGCATTTAATATATTGACTAACCTTTTCATACCACTAACTTAGAATCTGGAAATTTGTCTGAAAGTTTAGAGGATGATCTAGACTCTTTAAATCTGTTATGTCAAAATAATGTTTTCCACCCAATAGCCAGGGTCTAAGAATTTGGCTATGGTATCACCTGCCTGTCGGAAGAGGCGACTAAAAGGGGGCCGGAGGGCCTGCTGGAGGTGGTCGGGGTGGGAGCTTTGACCACCGATCCGCGGGCCAGGGAAGGTAGCAGCGCGATGTGGCTCGCTAAAAATCCCACATACCCCAACCTGCCTCTCCCAGGGCGGTCGGGGACCATTTGAAGGTTACCTCAATAACAAAAAAAAATCGAATGTATTGTGCCTTTCGGGATCTACAAGGAAAGATAGAAATATATAAACTACTAATAACAATAAAAAAACCCGTGTTATTGGGTTTTTTTGACTGGCAGCATTGCTACGCCCAACCATGAGTTCTTATTGCAATGTTAATTCAGTTGTGCGACAGTGACAGATGTATGCACGTCACATACATCTGTCTCATAAATGAGTGAAACTATCATGGCAATAAGAGCTCATGGTAAGGCCCCTGGTCTCGGATCGAAGAAATAAAATAAATGATGCAATGTTTATGAATCATTTAAATTGTACTATTATTGTTAAATACATATTCAATAACATAAAACGACCAAATTGTAACAGCAAAATGATGATGAATTGTCAAATCAATTCCCATATTTATACTCATTTTATTGTAACCCTAAAATGGTCAATGCAAATAAAAGTTACCGGTAATTTATTAACCCGTAAGTCAGGCTTAATTTTATAGTGTTAATGGACTTAACACATCTGAGCGACGACGTTAGCGCTTACAGTCGGACTATCTGACGCAAGTGGCGTTGCAATGGCAATCTGGTGGGATTTAGCGACATTATTCGCTGATGTGTGAACAGAGCTTTACTTATAATCGTCTGGGTTAACAATGTTGGGTCAAGAAATGGTGCTCTCATAGGGACTCAGGGATAGAAATTATGAAAATTTTCTATTCAAAAATATTTAAATCGCACTTTAAATTTTATTAAACAAAATATTAAATCTATACCGATAACTTGAAGTGTTTGTTTGATATTTCAAATTAACAGCTTGTCACTGAAGGAAATATTGTCTGCCTCTCTATTACGTCTGTCTCTCTGTCTGTCTGTTTCTTCCAGCTAATATCCGAAATGGCTGGACTGATTTTAAGGGACTTTCACTGGCAGATAGCTGATGCTACAAGAAATAACTTAGGTTAATTTGATTTAAATTAAGATTCCGCGAAAGAAAATGTACGCAGGTGAAACCGCGGGACACAGCTAGCTTACATTAAATGCAATCCAACTTATTCAGCGTTTAAAACTTTTAGGTACCACGCTTGTACAAATACAAAGGTTAATTTTACACTTTGGACCCATTTAAGAACGTCCCTTGCAACTTTGTCACCGTTCGGTGCAGTAATTTACGACTCCCCATTGTGACCGCTGTATTATATTTTATAACTTTATTGGTCACTCTTTGACAAGCAGCGATTTTGCGTAAATTCTCCCTTCGAGGTCCAAAAGAGCAATTATGATTTCTGTGTGGTCCTAACGCGGCGTGGCTAATTGACGGTTGGTGTAAACGCCTGAAGACAACTTTATTGTTATATTTGGGTGGCATTTTTGGGTTAAATACTCTGTGTTCACGTATTTTTGTGTAAAGATGCCGCCTTATTTTCGCTTTTTTGTCGCTAATGCGATAATTGGGACTGTGTTTGGTGTTCGAGAAAGTTGTAAGAAAAGAATACTGGGCGCAAATTAATATGTGAAAAACTGGCCCGATATTTTTTGAATAATTTCGTACAGCAAAAATATTTTTTTGTCCTCAAAATATGATACAATGTAGGGTCTTTTTTTGTTTTTAGTATTTGATAAATTCTACAAATTTCGCCTCTACAATACAACTACTTCTACGAGTATAGTATAAAATAAACTCTGGGGCCTTGGGGTCCGGATACTCATCAGCTTTTCAAAGAGCTTGCACGTCGTCTGGTAGAAGCCTCTCGTGACAAGAGAGCTGGGGCTTTTCTCGCCCAGAGAATCAGCATTGCTATTCAACGTGGCAATGCTGCCAGCCTTCTTGGCACGATCCCGAGAGACACCGACTTGGGTCAAGTTTTCTACCTTTAATAAGTTTTAAGTCAGTACTTAAAACTTATTAAAGGTAGAAAACTTGACCCAAACAAAAGGAACAGTGTTCCTTGTATATATAATTAAGTTTTATTGAATACAGGGTATAAAATAAATAAAATAGTTGATTTTCCTGCAGTCAATCCGCTAAATCATTCCATTTATCAATCAATCGAAAATATTTTTCCGTAGCTTTAATTTCTCTTATTCGATTAAGGCATCAATGCATTAGGCATCTTTTGCTTCGTCAGCTTCTCAACCATTTTTCTTCCGCGTATACCCCAAATTGTACTCACCGAATTAGTTCGTCATAAGCTTGGCTAATACATTAGGAGGAGTGAATACGCGAAATAAAGTACCTAAGGAATTAAGTGGATACTTTCGTATAACATCGTTCACAGCTTACAAAAAGGTTGAAGAAGTACTGAACATACATTTCAGGTATATATTTTATTTTTTAATAATTCCATAGGAATGAATTCTTCCAGGATAATAAAACCTCCTATGTGTAACTCGCAGTTAAGAAACATGAAAGGAAAATTAAATAATTTATTCGTACAAATGTGTCTGCGTTATTAAATTACTTACATCTAATTATATGTCACGGAACCTAATCATAGACAATATCTAATTGCTAATTTGAACAGTTTTTTTCAAAAATGTTTGTGGCAAAACACTTTCTAATGCGATTAAAATTAAACTTAGCTTGACTTCTTCCAACATAAGGCTTTTTACTCGTACCACATATTTATATTATTCATAGATATCCATCACATAACGGTAAAGTACCGGAATCCGAAGTAGCGATTCATCATTCGCCCCAAAGTGGAGTTTGCGACAGTCATCGTGACTGAAACTACACCATTTGGTATCTATCCATCGGTATTAAGGCATATAGGAGGTGGGATAAAGTCTGGGTTGCACTGAGGAAAACATATTACAAGTCTTTATTCCAAAAGTTTTTTACCCTAATATTATAAAGAGGAAAGATTTGATTGTTTTTTGTTTGTTTGCTTGTTTGCATTGAATAGGCTCCGAAACTACTTGACCGATCTTGAAAATTATTTCAGCAATGGATAGCTACATCATCATCAACATAGGCTATATTTTATCCCCGTACTCCCACGGGAACGAGAACTATGCGGGTGAAACCGCGTGACGTCCGCTAGTATAATATAAACGTATTACATGTACTATTAAAATCAAAATCAAAATTATTTTTTATTTGAATTAGACCTCTGACAAAGTACTTTCAAATAAAATGTAGGGCAAAAAAGAATTTAAGTAGGGTATTAAACTTTACCATCAAAAATTACAAAAAAAATATATATTAAATGTTATCAAGAGTGACAATACGACGTTTAAAGCATAATAATATATAAAGCGGATATTTTAAATCTAAATTTTTTGGTGCAGTTTTTTTGGTCCAATGTTGATTTATAAATAGTTGAGTGTACCATCATCCTAAATATTACTGGCATATTACGATGAATTCACTTTTGGAAAGTTCAAACATTTTAACTCAGCGCAGATTTACTGAAGGGTGAAATATGAGGGGGTCGATTATACCAATACTATTTGCGGATTTAAAATATCTCTTAACATGTGTATTGTAGCCTTTTAAGGGTTAAGTGGTGAGGAAAATGGAGCACATGTACCGCTTTTTTTTTAAATCGGATTAAAATATTAACATTTGATGTAATTATGATCTGTATATTTTTTAAGCTAAGCTGTAAATTTTTTATGTTTATTGAAGGTTATTCATTCTTACTAAATTTAATTTTAATAATAAGTGAGTCAATATCGAGATACCCAAATATTTTAAAAGACACTTCAAACCGTAATATCTTCTAAAAAATCAAATGACGAACTGATTTGATGATTTGACGCAAAAGAAATTATTTGATCATAAAAATAAGAACCAAATTCATAACAATCTTTAAAAACTTATTACATTCTCAAGGGTAGCAACGTGTTGGAAGCTTATTTCAGAATCTGAGTGGCTACGGAAGGTTGTTATTTTTAATTACACAGTGAAATACATAAATTTGAACTTTGAACGCTAACGAGCATAAGGTTTCCTTCACCATAAGCCGATAACTGTAGCCTATGCGCTGACACATCACTGATAACAGATGCTTCTTGCAAAAATCTGTTAACTTTCAAATTAGTTTGAGTCACCCCAATAAATGCAAGAGATTGTATCAAAATTATTGCAAGGGTTAACATAATTACGCCAAAACCAAAACTCTTGCACAAATTGAACCAAATGATTCAATGAACGAATGAGTGAGTCCAGTGATAGATCACAATCGACGTACATTTTCGACAACAGATGGCGTTAAATTGCAAATTACCGTGAGTAATCTGTACGCTCACCTGTTCGGTTGAATTATGACATTGAGTAATATTCCATTTGACTTACAGAAGGGGTCAGTCTATATTGTATTATAGTTTTAACTAGTATAGTATAGTTAGTTTTACATATATTTTGAATAGATGTAAAGAAACTGAGGAGCTCGTGGCACAGTTGCTATTGCGCATATGATGCGATCAGCGAAGTCAAGCCAGTAGTTGGATGGGTGACCGCCCGAGTTCCCTCCGTGCCTCGGAGAGCACGTTAAACCTTTGGTCCCGCCCGGTTGCCAATTTAACATCTTTGGCAATCGTTACAGGTCACTCAGAGGCCTAAGAAAGTCTGACAACTGGTTTAACCCAGACTGCCGATTTTCCTCGAAAAAGGGGTTACGAAGGTCAGATGGCAGTCGCTTCGTATAAAAATCAGGTGATCAGTCACATCGGGTTGAATCAAGTGCTGACCCGAAATTCATGGGATATGGCCAGGGAGATGATGATGTAAAGAAACTGAAAAGTATACTGATCTACAAAAACAAGAAAAAAAGTCTAGTTGCGATTATTCACACAGCTTTAACGATAGACGATCTAAATGCAATCTTACAAACTTATCACAACTATACAACTGATTTTGCTGACATTTGGCATTAGAATCTTTACCGTCCTTATATTACCTGAAGGAGCTTGCTTGAAAAAATCTAGTAAATAATAAGGGCTTGACCATTTCTTGTCCATCCTATGTTCTTTGATAGTTTTTCAAAATGTATAATTATAGTGCTAATGCACATAATATGGGAGTCACAATTTACAGTGTTGCAAAAAAATAAGTACTACTCATAAAACGAAATCAATCACATATCCTACAATTTCATCACTAATAACAAACATTACAGCCAGACAGACAGCCGAGGTGCCCCTTACACTTCCGTGGAAAATCTCATTACAAACGAACAAACACAAAATTACAAACCATTTGACATCTGACACGGCGAATATTCAAATTAATGCATTATCGATACGAGCAGAGGTGCACTTGAGTGGAAAGAGGGAATATTTTATGACACCTTACTGCTTTACACATTTTGCCACCCTTCCCCTTTTGAAGCCACAGAGTAAACAAGATCAAACGAAAAAATTGTAAAACTAGCAGTCAATGAAAAATATACAAATAGTTTTTTTAGACTGTGGTCTTATTTTAAGGGGAGGTCTAGGTAGTGTGTACGCACAGGTTATATGACACGTAATTTACGCGTAAATCAAATTTGACCGGTAGGCGGGTGCAGTTGTCTCGCACATATGTCGATTGTTCTAGTATACGAATTTTGATGACTGTTTCTAAGTGGTATGCGTGTTTGACGTGACGCTTGAATACATTTGAGACAATGCTAGATTTATTTCTTAGTTATTAATTGCTTATTTAAAAAAATAATGAATGTAGTGCACCATAAATTAATTGTCGCCACTTCGACAAAATATAAATATTTAATTTAAATTGTCCACTCTAAACCCACGTCTATGGTCATTGATAAAGCATTTTTTTTACATGTTCCTATAAAATCAAATAAAAATATCCCTATCTCTCTCTCTATAAAAAAAATATCTAAATCAGTTGAGTCATATTAAAAAAAAAAATGTTAGCAAAAAAATACATAACTCAAACTCAAATATATCTTTATTCGATTAGACTTTATACAAAGTACTTTCAAATCGTCAGAATGACACAATAACACAGGATTATACATGCTACCGCCAGGTTCGGAAGGTTGCTTTTACTGAGAAGAACCTGGCAAGAAACTCAGTAATTACTCTTTTAAAGAATATTATACAGTTTTAAAAAATACAAAATAAATCACTCAAGCAACTATAAGCCCATAATATATCAAACTTACTTTATATATGCATTATACTTGTTTAATTAAACTTCATGATTTTTCCTTATCCATTTTTTCAACGAATATACCGATTTTGTAAGCTATGCGAAGCAAATTGTAACATAAGGTGTAATTAGCATATTATGCAAATAATTAGACCGGCCATATTGACTGATTTCACATAGATTTTATGGGATGATAACACATAAAATATATTTCCCCTAAACGGCTAAAATCGCTATGTGCTTTTTGTTTTCACATTTTGTGATTATGTGTAAAAACGAGGCCGTAGTGGTGAGTTTTTTATGTTAATCTATATATATAAAAATGAATCCCCATTTCCCTTGGTCACGACATCACGGGCTGGACCGATTTCGATAATATTTTTTTTGTTGTGTTCGTTATTGTCAGGAGATGGTTCTTATGAAAGAAAAAGCTAAGAAAATTGCGTGAAAAATTTGAAAATTTAAGAATACTTAACCACCATATAAAATTACTTTTTTCTTCTTAAATCTAACCTTAGCGCTTTGGACAATAAAATCTTTTTGATGTAACCTTATGACGTTTGACATAGAATTGACAGAATATGTGCTGCATTCTCATAATTAAGACAAGGCAACGTCTGTCAGGTCAGCTAGTAATATATAAAATGTATCATACCAATAAGTTAGTCAGACTGATTTTCCGAGTGAAAAATATTCTCGAGGCTTATAACAGACTATGAAAAAGCGTAAAATATAATCCTCCTACCATGCAAAAACAAAAACAAAAAAATACGAAAAATTACCTTCCCCTTTTCGCTTCAAGCGGCTTATTGTACTTAAAAACAGTGCAAACTATAGCAGAATTTCAATACATTATCCGACTAAATAACCACTTATCAAGTCGGTTCGCGTTATACGGTCACCGTGGTTTACAAAAAACTATAAGCCACCCCTTGGTTTAGTTAACTGCGAACACCTGCTAAGTTCCCAACTAACTTCAACAATATGCGATGGGTAGCACTTGCTTTAAGACACCTACGGTAGTATGAAGGGCATTTTCAATTGGACGTTGTTTTGCAAACCGGTAATATTGACTCAAAAAACAAAAAAAAATCTGAAACGTAAATTAAATGATCCTAAAAGACACATTTGTGGGTTTCTCTTTTGTTTCATTTCGGTTTATATGACAACCTAAATTTCATTCAAAATTTAATAAAAAAGATGAATATATCTTGAACTTACCCAATCATTATTATAAGTGAAAACCAGGCACGTAATCTGAAAAAAAAAACAAAAATATAATTCACTAAAATGCCAATAATTAAAAAATTGCGTTTATTTTTGTTTAAATTAGCAAAAGACACATCACCAAATAACAGCTAACTAATGCATTCTGAAATCAAAACAGTAAATAAAAAAATATAACATACAAAAAACTGATTTTTTCTAATATTATAATAAAAGACGCACTACAATCCATCGTGCGTATCAAAATCAACCCTGCACATGGTGTAATGAAGAATTATTGTTTTGGTCGTGACACTCCACTGTTTTGGGAGTACACTTCCTCTGTATAAGTCTCTGCGCTCATTGAATAAACACGTTTACACGGCCTTATTATTGTAGGAATTGGTCCACCTTTTATTTTAAAATGTTTATTTTTTGTTTAATTTTTTTTTCTGAATCGTAAGACTTGTATTGTTGGTTAAGACACTAGACGGTGATAAGGTAAAGTGTTATTTTTTAAATAAAAGCAATTAGTTACTCTTTGTAAAATCTATTGAGATACGTTCTAAGCGGTCCAGTCGTTTCAGAAATTACTCGGAACAAACAGACTCATTAATTATTAGACAATAAGACTAATAGTTAAATTGATATTAACTTAGCCAAAGTAAGGTGATAGACAGCAAGAACTTTAAAAAAAAAACTATTTTTTATATCACGGTATATACCTCCATATGTATTCTTGAAAAGCTGTAAATTAAAAAACAGACGCTTCAATTTTATTTATATGTATAGACTAGCTGTGCCCCGCGGTTTCACCCGCGTAGATTTAGTTTCTTCCTTATTGTCGCGGAACCCTAATGTTTTTAATAAATAAAAGTAGCCTAAGTTATTCCTTGCAACATCAGCTACCTACCAGTGAAAGTCCCGATAAAATCCGTCCAGCCGTTTCAGAGATTACCCGGAACAAACAGACAGACAGACAGAGAAACAAAGAAAAATTTTAAAACGTGGTTTTTTAGTGTCTGTATCGTGTATACTTTCATATGCATTTAGTGAAAAGCTGTTATTTTGGAATTATATACAGACACTTCAATTTTATTTATATGTATAGATTAAAATATACGTAGAACAACCTGGGAATCGCAGTCCAAAAAAATATGAAATTCTAAGCCGTATTAAAGTACATCATAAATGGTTCAAACAGAGGCAAAAGCCAAAACAAAACTTGCCAAAAAATGCAATGAGGGGCGTGACGTAACAATTTAGGAGATAGGCATCTGATGATATAAATCTATCCACTAATATAGATAGTTTCGTGAAATACAGTGTCCGAACATTATACCACGTGACTTGTGTATCCTCGCCCCTCGCAAAGTGGTCTGACAAATAAATCATTGTTAATACGATTTTGCCTTAACATATTTCTGGTGTGACTTCCCCCTTACCCTTATGTGTTAAGTGGTGTAAGTAAATAAAGATATTCAGTAAATAAAGTAATGTAATAATTATAACTGGTTTAACCCAAATCACAGATTTTCCTCCTAAACGGGGTTGCGAAGGTCAGATGGCAGTCGCTTCGTATAAAAATCAGGTGATCAGCCACATCGGGTTGAATCAAGTGCCGACCCCAACAATGTATGGGATAAGGCCAGGGAGATGATGATATGGTACACGAAGTACCAGGCGCACATAACGGACAAGGAGTTAATAAGTTGATTGCGACTAACATGGAGCCACATCGGGTTGAATCAAGTGCCGACCCCAACAATGTTTGGGATAAGGCCAGGGAGATGATGATGAAGATTTTTATTTGATTTTAATTAAGTATACAGTCCATTGGTAAGTGACTTCTGTAATGGTGTGCCTAATCTATACATCTATACAGATAAACAAAATTGAAGTGTCTGTTTGTAATTCCAAAATAACTGCTTTTCACTAAATGCATACAAAAGTATGAACGGTACTGAGGTAAAAAAATTTTTTTTTTTTAAATTTCTCTGTCCGACTGTCTGTTTGTTTCGGATAATCTCCCAAACCACTGGACCAATTTTAACGGGACTTTCACGCAAATGTTACAAGGAGTAACTTAGGCTACTTTTATTTAGAAAAAACATAAGGGTTCTTCGGGTCACCCTTGAAAATTACAACGCCATTCTTCTCCTATAGAACATCAGAAACACAACGATACTCTATGTCATTTTTGACTGTTCATGAATCACGTTGGTAGATGCAACCATATCGTAAATTGTACTGAACCAATCAAATATGAAATCCCCTATAATTGCAAAACCAGCTAATCTTCCAGACAAAAACAATAGATCACACACCGTTGCAGCGGGCCGTGGGCCAGTCCGTGCATTAGTTAAGTCAACAGCCGAGTCCGTGGCTTAATCCGCCTGCGAGCGCCCTACGGTTGATGCATGCACAAACATCAAGGTTCTACCTACGGGTTTTGATAGCAATTTTTATTTACTTCTTATTGGTATTAAGAGACTGTTAAAGAGAGAAGGAAATTATATACAGTCAGCTAATTTGGGGTTAACCTTAATTTATAAGATCATTATTATAAGGCAATAGCTGTGCCCTGCAGTTTCACTTGCGTAGACATAATGTCCTGAGCTTGTTTGTGCGCAAAATTTTTTTTAAAAAAAAAAAACAGTTTATATTAATCCATCTATCATCAGCTATCTGCCACTGAACGTCCCGCTAAAGTTGTTTCAGAGATTGAACGGAACAAACACACATAAAGGCAGAGAAAAAGTGTTTTTAATCTAAGTTTTGTATTTATTTTCATAATATGCATTTAGTCAAAAGCGTGTGTAATCACAAGCAAACACTTCATTATATTTATCTATATAGATTAAGATATAAAGTTAGCATCTAACTCCTCATGAAACGATCGTATTTTAAGTCGTTAAGTATTAAGAAAGTACTGATATTTGAGCGTTTAATAATCGGCGATCTTTATAATGACTTTAGAATTTCAGTTTATTTCTGATATACGTCCAAACCCTAGCAAGTTTTACCAGTTGGTAGTCAAATGTTGGTCAGTTTCGGCAAACATACATCGTTGCGAAAACACCGCACATTTGGAAACTGAGTCAATAATTTGGAATAATCCGTGAAACGATAGAGGCACAGTGTCTAGTTGGAAAACGGTAGATCGAGCAAAGTTATGTGCTGTGGAAGCTCCAATCGTGCGTACTGTGCGTCGATAAGTGGTCAGTACTTGGTATCGGTGAGAGAAAAAGTCTAATCTATTAAAATTTTGACCCAGAACCCTTATTACAGCATAAGCATTTCTAAAATTAAATCATTTAAACACTACCCACTTAGAAAAACACCAGCACATTCAACGGCCAGAGGGCCTAATGCGAGTCTTTCACTGCCGCCGTCACAAGTCACCGCGTCGACGTAAACGCAAATTTGTATAGGATCGAAACAGAGCCTCTGTCGGACTAAACATGACACTATTGTGAGCTCATACAAATCTGCGTTTACGTCGACGCGATGACTTATGACGGCGATTTTAAGAAAATTCGTACTAGGCACTCTGAACGTTCGGGAATAAAGTTCCACTAAAATGCGAGACCAAAATAGACTTCCTCAGAAAATTACTTAATTTTAAATTATTTGAATCCTTCTTTATTAAACTAAACTGAAGCACGTTCCCTTCAACTGTACATACGTAAAGCCTGCTTAATATCCGTTTGCTTACTTTGATATTAGTCCGGAGGCTGCGGTATTTGCCTTCAGGTATTACTGGGCTCATGGCTGCCTGTGATTAGTTGGGTCAATCAGTATTGGGGATTTGACAAGTCAATATTGAGATATGATGCCGCACGTTTGGTACCTAATACATGAGATAATTAACTATGATGATGCACTGGACTACTGTTTATGAAGTACAGATAAGCACGAGTCGAGTAATTGTTATAAGCATTCTTTCTGTTTTCATCCCACTTTTTCGACATGAACTCCAAAATATTTGTGTGGTAAATTCTCGACTTTCATAAGTGCCTTACCAGGGCCTAAACTGAATAAATATTTTTCATTTTCATTTATATTTCATTTCTATTACAATCCACAATCCAGATTTTTGCTAAAAAAATAAGCGATTTATTTTGGCACTAGTTACGAAAAATATGTGGAGTCAAAAAATTTTATGGGAGGTAATAAACATTTACAAAAAAATATTTTTTGTCCGAAAACGGAATAAAATGTAGCCATAAAAAGGGATTTTTCGTGTAGGCCTAAAAGTCATAGTCCGAAATTGGGTTGAATGGAAATAAGACATTAAAACAAACCTACATCTCTTCAAGACTTCAGACGATCCACATCCACGTCTACTTTTGATCTTAACTTTAAATAACATCGCTAAATTGAATCATGAACCAGGGGCCTTACCATAAGCTCTTATTGCCATGATAGTTTCACTCATTTATGAGACAGATGTATGTGACGTGCATACATCTGTCACTGTCGCACAACTGAATTAACATTGCAATAAGAGCTCATGGTTGGGCCCCAGAAGCTCATAGAAATATCACTAAAGCCTTTAGATTAAAAAACCACCGGTACGTGAGATTGGCGCCCGGGCGTGCTACGCGTTGCAAGCGACTCTTTCATAGCTCTATATTGTGATAATACCTTGATTTTTAGGTAAAAGGTATGGTCACAGCATCCAACAATCACTTTGCGCATCAAAACATCATTACAGCGAACGTTCACCCCACAATAATTGTTCAATATAATCTGTGCATTGTAAGTGCAGTTACGCACATAATCTGTAAGCCGGACGGACGGTCACGCCTATTGTGTATAGAGGCTGTTTGTTTGTAAAACCTTATTTTGCTACAGGAAACTATTACGTAGTAATATCGGATTTTTTTTCTTCGAGGAATTTCAACGATTGCGATTTTTTTTGACTTTATGCAATTATTTCGTTGGTTCTTATACTACCTAAAAGTATAATAAGATGAAATTTATGTGTAAGAGTCTGGGAGTAATCTTAGGAACTGCTAACTAGTCAAAATAGAACAATTCTTTCACAATATTTAGACTGCATATTTGAAGTGAAAGTTAACATCTCTGGCAATCGTTACAGGTCAGTCAGAGGCCTAAGAGAGTCTGACAACTGGTTTAACCCAGATTGCCGATTTTCCTCGAAAAAGGGGTTGCGAAGGTCAGATGGCAGTCGTTTCGTATAAAAATCAGGTGATCAGCCACATCGGGTTGAACCAAGTGCCGACCCCAAATACATGGGATAGGGAGATGATGATCTTTGAAGTGAAAGTGAATTTAGCTGAAATACTAAAAAGTCTTTTGATATAATTTTACAACCCCAACAATCTTTTAAAATTACAACAACATTTTTCTTTTGTTTCATGCATAAAATATTCAAATTATTTTTACGTCGTTTTTTCTAAAACTTTCTTTAAATAGAAAAAAAATTAATCCACGTTATGTTGAAACGCACCAACCTGTATAAAACTGCTAGATCATGAGCGTAGGACCGTCATTTATCACGAAGCAGATTAACAGTAAACGTGCACTTGTTCTACTTATTATACACAGTTTACTGTCCATCCTTTTGTGTGTTATTTTGTATAAATATTTATCATATTATTACGAGGTATTTAAAAAAAAACATTTGTAAAATGAGAAAAAAAATATTGCATTCAGATTTTGTACCAAACAAAATAAAAATTGCGGTCCAAAATAATATTTTTGAGACAGAGAACCAAAAAAATATTTTTGTCGTAATTTTTTGAGACACGTTGCTTTTGTCGTTACCAGTTCCTAGGTAACCGTTATCCGCCAAAAAGGCTTCATACAAAATGCATAGTCTGCACGTAGTTATTTCCAATTTCGCGGTTTTTATTACTTTATCTTATCCCCTCGCGAACGAAGAGACTAGGGACTTGCAAACGTTAGTTTTTTCTTAAAAAAGCCCTTTGATCTGTGGGTAAATTCGTCATTAAATGTCAAACTATTTTATGTTTTTATTGATTTGACAGATGGCGTGAGAATTATCTTTTTCTTTGGCAATTTTGTATTGTAATGATGACATCAAAGTTTCTACTGTTTATGGTTTCATTTCACAGGGCTAGGTTAAATTAGATTAGTTGTGTGTGTCTGTTTTATTACCTCTAGGGAATACCCAGGTGTTGGCATTGAATAAAAAACGTTTTGATGTATTTTAACGGCTAAATTTATATCGATTACTAGGTTTTTAACCGCGACTTAGTCTGAATTTAAAAAAAAAGGAAATCAAGAACTTGATTAAAATTGGTTGAGCAGTTGATCAGTTGAGAGAAAAAGGAGTCGACGATAATCCGACTAACAGAGACACAGATTGAAAGTATTGAAAGTGAATTAGAATTAAATACAGTCATAATCATTTTAATTTTACGACGCGCTAAAGGCGAGAAAAATATAGTATTTTTTTGTCATTAATCGACATAATTTACTAATATTGCCTTTAAGGAGAAAAGATTTTTAGTTTTGGTTTCTTGTATTTTTTTTATAAAAAATAAACGTATTACCTTGACCTCTTACTGTCATGATAGTTTAGCTCATATAATGATACAGATATATTTGACCTGTCACTGTGACACAACTGAACTATCAAGGCAAAAGGTACCTCAAAGTTCATCTACTGATTTAAAAAAATATTTCACCTGTAGGCAGCTATTAACTACATACGCAAACATTGCTAGGCCACGGACGGAAAGCTAAAAATAACTCACAAGCACTAAATAACTCACTTTCTCCAAGAATCATTAAGACACTGTGATATATTCAATTACACATAGCAACCCTACTAATGGCCTCTCATCCAACCCCATACATCTCATCCATGTCCATACACAAGTAAAACACGCAACAAAGGAACAATACGCCTAATGGCGAGGCTCGACGCAACCCGTTCAGTTAACAATTACCAACTTAATAGAATAAATAGAGTAATCAGCCCACTTCAGTGCAGACTGTGGGCTGGTAAGGTATACACGATGTAGATAGGTGCGATGGATTAAGTAAATACGAGTACTTA
The DNA here is from genome assembly GCA_964035505.1 of Watsonalla cultraria. Lineage (NCBI taxonomy): Eukaryota > Metazoa > Arthropoda > Insecta > Lepidoptera > Drepanidae > Watsonalla > Watsonalla cultraria. The sequence continues at coordinate 7,909,440 of OZ037730.1, forward strand.
CATACACTCATGTACATGTCTTCATCATCTATCTATTTTAAAGAGCAATCCTAGGAAGTACGGAGATATTTGAAAACACAAAAAAACATACTATTTTGTTGTTAAAATTAAAGGATTTTTTTTATCAAGGCCTTCTAAGATATTTTTTTTTATTCTTATTTATTTAAATACAATATTTAAAAAAATACAAAGACAGTGCTTCTAGTACATTTTTTGCAGTCGCTCTTTACTAAGAAAAACTCGACTCATGTATCACTTTATTATTATTTCAAAGAAGCGGAGTGACTAGGGAAGTCGCGAACAAGTAACCAATTTTCAAAACACGACTTATACTTAGTGTATGAAAATTTACGTTGCAATATAAATAATTAGGTAATTTGAATAGAGCGTCAGGAACAGCGACTTACACACCTGATATTTGATTATGACTGAGTTTGTGTTGAGTCACTTATGCCTACTGTTGAAAAATAATACACTAATAATAAATCGCTCTACAATCCACCGAATACGTCACTTAACCCTGCGAACACACGTAAAGCCAATCTCATATCCCACCTTTTGTTACCGTTATTTGGATGTTAATGTGTTAATTATCAGTTTTGCATCCAAATTAGCAGTGAAGTGTTATGAATATTGTAATTTTCGCTTCCATAGCGTATTGATTGACGCTTGTTTTGGCGTTGATGGCGGTTGAAGGGCTAGGTTCATTGATGTTAAATGACTTCAAAGTTTAGTTCTATATTCTGATTTCTGATACTATTTTGGCTAAAAAAAAAACAAAACAATTTTGATAAAGAAAACCTCTGAACCAATTATAATTACTTTTACTTAAATTACTGACTCAAAAAATATTCAATTGAATTTGAGAATATCTACTTAAATTTTTTTTAGCAAAAATATTTTCTGTGTTAATTCGTTATTTCCAAAGAGAATGGAGGACGGAAGATGGGTCCCATAAGACTGAACATGACTCAAAAAATATATCAAAGTACAATAACTTTTACTTAAATTAGTAACTCAAAAATATTCAATTGAACTTGAGAATATCTCTTCTATATGTACTAATTTTTTTGGATTTTTTTTTAAATTTAAATATTTATTTCCAAAGTCAAAATGTACCTACAATAGGGTTAATATGAAGTGCCCTTCAGCTATTTACACTGGGCTTGTCTCTTATAACAATGTGAGTCAAAATAGTTGACTTCACAAATTAGCAACGCTTTAATTCGCATTATTGTGTCAATTGTAACCTACTTCTGCTTAAGAAACATTGCTAAAATGTAACGATAAAGAATATCTGTGCCATTCTGATTTTGAGCTTTATTCTTAGGAAATAGAACTCAGAATTACATAACTATAAAATTGGTAACGGTAAAATGATGTGTGTTTTTTGCAAAATGCCGGTTAACCGTGTCAAAGTCAAGGGTTACAGGGGATAGTTCAAATATAGAATGTCATTCTCTACACCCTATCTGTTAACCATAGAGAATAAAAGAAAAAAAAAACACAAAAAGCGTTTACAAATTTTTATGTTCCAAATTTAAAACTTTATTATTTAATAAACTGTTTGGTGCGTTCCTTTTTTAAAAGGGGGCTTTTAAAAAACGTATATTCATTAGTGGCAATAAAAAAGTAATGTGCTATTGTGATCGATCGAATGAATTTTTAAGATGATTTTGCGATTTTTTTACGATCGATCCTCGAAGCTTTTACGATCTATAGTGAGCTGAGATTTTCGTGAGAACTTTTAGTGGCCAGGTGACGATAAAGTACTGTGTGTCACTTATACTTACTTGCTAAGTAAATTAATATTTTGTCAATAAGATCACGCCTTTCTAAAAGGGTCCTGGAAGGGGTAGTTAAGAACAAACCCCACTTTTAATTGCAAACGTAACGAATGGTGAGTCCACTAATGTGTTATTTTTTTACCAAAAAAAGTACACACGGTTACAATTAATAGACGAATAAGTGATGATATGAATCAAACGTATATGTATTAGAAATCAAATATGTTTTTTTTATTTTTATTCCAACCATAAACTTAGTAATGTATGTAAAAAAAGGAAGAATAAATTCACTTCCTTAATTCCATCACATCACCCGCAGCTAAATAATTCATCCATATTTAACATCGTAATAACAGTGTTGCCCACTAAACGCACCATAACTGCACATTAAGCATTATATTCAATATTACAGATTTGTTTTTTAACTTATTTATGGAGTTTAATCACGGAATATGACGCCCATGTTGTACCTTTACACAGAGGTTGTGTTACTGGAAGACTTTTAACGCTGTTTTTGGAGCAGCCATGTGACGCCATCTTATGGGTAAATTAGTAGTCTGTTAGTTACCCTTATGGCTGAATCGCTGAACAGATTTTGCGGATTTTTGAAACAGATGTATATCTTTTAGGACGGGGATAAAAACTTGTCATTTAACATTTATACGTATGTTTAGTGTATTTGGCTTATATTCGTAGTATTCAACTATTTAAATAAATAAATACGAAATTACAAATCCTTTTTAAAACTAAAACAATTTTGAAAAACCTGACAAACTTTTTCGAGTGATTATTTTCACCCACACACATTTTTTTAGTTAAAAAATGCAAACTACGCTCAACAACAAGACCTATATGATGTCTCTTCCATTAACTCTATGGACACATCAATAAGGGCCCGCTTACAACAGAAATGAGTTTTTAACTATGGTTATTACATGTAAATTAATTAATAACCACTATACATGTGATGTTAGTATGTTTAACATGACATAAGTTGAATTATTTACTACTAGAGTGCGGAGGAGTTAGGAGAGGTTAAATGAACTCACTAGCCAGAAGTTGGATGGGTGACCGTTCTATGCAAAGTTATCTAAGTGACTTCAAAGAGCACGCTGTCCAATGCCTAGGTTTATATTTATTTAATTCATACAACAGGCCACTTGGAAAACCAGCTCCGCTTGTCTGAACAGAGGGCCAACTATGATCATCTGAGCAGCGCGTATTAAAAATTTCTTAGCTTTGACATTTAATTTTACGGTACAAAAATGACATGTCAAAACTCAGAAGTTCTTAATACGCTCTGCTTAAACCGATGATAGTAGGCCCCCAGATCCCAGTTTTATCGTAAATAATCGGTCATCGATCAATGTGGTGCAAACAGTTTGTCTTACTCACCTTATGAACACAACACTACTCAAAAGTAGCGCTATTTGTCTAGAATCTTCTGTAAGGTGGAAGTACCGTACCCAGTCAGGCAGCTCCAAGAATGAGAGATACCGTTACGCCCTACCCCAGAAATAAGTGTGGCACAAATTTAGCTGTACATGATCCTAGGCGTTTAAAACAAAACGAAACGATGGATGGATTGCGTGAATGAGGGTGAATACAAGTATGACGGCTGGTAAAGAGGAATGTGGATAGATACAAGTGGACAGGAAGATCTAAGAAACGATGGCTGGCTTGTGTGAAAGATGATATGGCTAGGACGGGAGTGAATACAGATATGATGACTGATAGAGAAATGTATGAGAAGATGATATTGCGCCGACCACAAATAACATGGGATAAGGGCAGGAGGATGATGATGATGATGGTAATCCTAGGCCTTGTCTAAGGTTTATCTATAAATAAATATGCTCTAGCTATTCCAGAAGGGTCTCCAAAGGGGTAACAACAAGGTTCCATTCCAAGAAGAACAATTTTCACTAATGAGGTTTACACGTCAATTTTTAAGCCCTCATATCGACGGCTCGAGTCTTCAAAGAGATCGCACTAAATAAAAACTTTACGCAGGAAGATTGTAAGTTTTTATTTGTGCTATTTACAGACAGTGTAACATAAAATTAAATAGTACAGGGTAATTGTGGTAGTTACGGCTTGCTAGACGGCAATTACGATGGCTGTGTTAAGAGGGGGTTATCGGGAGTGTAACTTTTTATTAAACTGCCTCCTACAGCCTTACCATGATCTCATATTGCCATGATAGTTTTACCTTATTATGAGACAGGTATACATGTCGCGTATAAGTCTGTCACTGTCACACAGTGTAACTATAATGGCAATAAGAGCTTATGGTAAGGCCCCTGAACCCAGCGGTAAAATGCATAGTAATACATACATACGCTCACGCCTGTATTCCCTGAAGGAGTAGGCAGAGGTGTTGTAATAACAACAACCTCTATTCACACAAGATGATTAAGTGCCAACGTGACAGATGGTGAGTCTTTCGCCGTCTCAGGCACTATACATACGTCTTCGAATTACTAATGCATATGCAGGTTTCCTCGCAATGTTTTCCTTCACCGTAAAGCATGTGAAATCAGTGCACATAAGTTTTTTTCTTTCAATTTGAAGTTTGAATTAGTTGAAATATGAAGTTTGGGAAAGGATGATGATCTTAGAATGCGCAGTAGTCATTTTATGATTTTGTCAATATGTATATAGGTATGGCGCGAGGCAAATAAAAACGTGCGGTAGGCTCATAGCTCATGACGGCACCTGGTAACACCATAATAGTATCCATCCCGCGAAGCATTCCCCTTAACAAAATATGCAATGTTTTTCAATGTCTTCGTAGCAGAATGGAACTTTTGTGCCGCGGAGTATAATGATGGAAAATTGTTTGTGCCATCCTTTGTGAGGAGAACTATTCCAATCGGATCCTGGAAATTAAAAAGTGGAGTCTGCAATATACGGTTCTAAGAAACTCTGTATCAAAGGTAATCTCACTAAATTGTACCTACGGGGATAAAATATGCTATTGGTTTTCGAGCTGTTTTATTTCTCTGTAGCATTTTAACAACTTACTTAAGCAGTAGTAGTGCCTTGTTAAATTAGAAGAAGCTTATGTTACAAAGAGTAACTAAGGCAATCTGTTTTTTTTCAAAATGAAATTAATTCATGCGGGTGAAACCCGCGGTACAGCACAGCTAGTATATAATGTACTAGCGGACGTCACGCGGTTTCACGTAGTGCACGTTCCCGTGGGAGTACGGGGATGAAATATAGCCTATGTTACTCGCTGATGATGTAGCTATCCATTGCTGATTTTTTAAGATCGTTCAAGTAGTTTCGGAGCCTATTAAATGCAAACAAACAAAAACAATCAAATGTTTTCTCTTTAGAATATTAGTGTAGAACTTTAACTTTAAAAGTACTTTATATCTCGAGTGCATACTATGTCATTCTTAACTCAAAATATAGTACGAATTTCAAATTCCATCAAAATGTAAACATTCATTATTTAATCTAAGGTTAATACATTGAAGTCACAAATTGAATTAGTTTTACTGTGTCTCCTGACATAAAAGGCTAATATCACGTCTCTTAACAAACGGAGCGAGTGCTTTCAGGAAATTAAACCATAAAGTCTGAGGGGTAATGAGTATTATCGTGTGAATATCCGTATGTATAGTATCGGTATATCCGCTTGCATATTATGAGATGCTGTAGTTTGGAGTAACGTTATAACTTATCGTGTATTAATAATGAAAGCATTTCATAATACGATGTTTTAAAAGCATAATTTTTATCGACAATTTTTCTTTGCAAAATCTGTCCTGCTGTTTCACTAGTGAAACACAATTTCAGTATTCTATTGTGCATGCATTCCTAATCTATACAGATAAATAAAATTTAAGTGTCTGTTTGTAATTCCAATATTACAGCTTTTCACTAAATGCACTTGAAAGTATACACGCTACTGACACTAAAAAATCAAGATTTAAAAAAATTCTCGGTCTGTCTGTTTGTTCCGGGTAATCTCCGAAACGGCTGGACGGATTTTAACGGGACTTTCACTGGCAGATAGCTGATGTTTGAAGGAGTACCATAGGCTACTTTTACTTATTAAAAATATTAGGGATCCGCCATAAAAAAGGGTGAAACTAAATCTACGCGGGTGAAACCGCGGGGCGCAGCTAGTTCTGTAATAAAAGTATAAGGATACTTTTATTATAGAATCAATATTTTTTTATATTATTCCTTAAAAACATTGTATGTCTGTGAGTTCCTTCAAAATCGGCTTAGCCATTTCATAGATTAGCCGTTACAGTCACTTCGAAAAGTTATTGTAATTTAGTTAAATATACATTAAATATAACAAATAAAGTTGTCTTGTAATAACAAAGAGATTTTCAATCACATGTATGTATATAGGATAGATACAGATTATCAACTCGGATGAGAAAAAGTATTACTTAACAGCAGATTAGGAATTCATGTTCCACCAAATAGCACCCTAATGGGTGCATTTAATATGACTAAACATTACAGCTTCAAATGTGGACATTTTGTGGAAACGACCATGAATCCTCTTATCTTAATCCTGGCACTGAAGTGCAGTGTGGCCACAACACCAGCGACCGGCAGACAAGCGGACGTCAAGCGGTTTCACGCGCGTAGTTCCTGTTCTCGTGGGAGTACGGGGATAAAATATAGCCTGTGTTACTCGCTGATGACGTAGCTATCCATTTCTGAATAATTTTCAAGATCGGTTTAGTAGTGTCGGAGTCTATTCAATACAAACTAACAAACAAACAAACAAAAAACAATCTAAAACGCAAGGTCAAGCGACGACATTGAATATTTAGAAAACGTAACCAATAGCTTTCTAATAATGTCTTATATCAGTTACCATACAAAAGGGAAAAAAATAAATATGCTCCCACCATCCCGAAGGGGTAAGCAGAAGTGTTGTAACAGCAACACCCACATTTCACCGAATATGATTAAGTGCCTCAGACAAATACGTCTTAGAATTACTTCTCAGACATATGCAAATTTCTTCACGATGTTTTCCTTCACCGTAGAGCACGTGGTGTGAAATCACTGCACATAAGTTTTTAGAAAAACTCATAGGTACAGGTCCCGCTGAGATTCGAACTTGCGACGCTTGCGTAGCAGGCTACTGCTCAAACCCCAAGGCCCTAATTCTACTCTTTGTCTTTTTCCTATCGGCGACGTAACCCTCCGACTCTATGACCCTACACAAAGTCTTCTGCATTATTAATCCAGTGCTTTTAATGTGTGAGGAAATTAATGAAGTTGGAATAGTTGGTGAGCGCGAGCAGTAATGTACGACGTAATATAAACTCCGTTGTATCGTAGACGAACAATAACATTTTGTGGCTTTGAAAGATGGCTACTGACTTGCATTGATTAAGGACATTATAAATTACTAGCGTGATTCCTAATTAGCCTCAATTAACGATAAGGCCTTTGTTATTGGCTGAAAATGTAGCTTTGTCATGGCTAAAAATTAAAAACTATACGTCTGTGAATTCCTTCTTAGACGTATTCAGATTTCTTTACTATGTTATTCTTACGTCAGTTTGTTGTTTGTAAGTCAGTTTAAAACTTGAAGTTTCTTCTATTGGATCTATTTCTAGGTATGAACTGAAGAAAAATCTAGAATCACTAAAGTAAATACTATTTATACATTCTCATTCATAAATTCACCATTGCGATAGACTCACCATCTGTCACGTTGGCACTTAATCATCTTCGGTGAAAAGTGGGTGTTGTTATTACAACACCTCTAGCTACCCCTTCGAGGAGTACAGGCGTGAGTATATATTCAATAAATTAACAAAAATCACGTAAGGCCATATGTCGCGAAGAACCGACAACCACTGGGGTAAACGATTTATTGAGTGGAGACCGCGACTCGGAAAACGTAGTGTAGGTCACCCTCCGGCCAGGTTGGATGACGATCTGCGAAAGACTGCAGGCAGATGCTGGATGCAAGCTGAAGACAGGGCGCTATGGCACTCAATAGGGGAGGCCTATGTCCAGCGGTGGACTAAGAGAGGCTGATGATGATGATGACATAATAGATACATTATGTATGCTTGAAACAAATTGGAATATTTTATGACACAACTTTTGTCATTTATGAGCATAGAAGTTATGAAGACCAATTAAAAAGTAATTAAACAAACCCTTGTTATAGATAATTTGACAATAAATGTTATGAGTAAGTATTTAAATATCTTCCGGTCATAATTTAGGTAAACGAATATCTTTTTAAGCATTTGACAGCAAATTTTATTGCTATTGTTTATAAGTATTTAACCCTTATTTTTTCACTATTAAAAAGTCATAAATAAGTAACGCTTGCAACACGAAGTGTCACTCGCGCGTAACATCTATATATACATCTATACACACAGATAAATGAAACTGAAATGCCTGTTTTTAATTCCTAAATAACAGCTTTTCACATGTAATTATAATACTATACTAGCTGTGCCCCGCGGTTTCACCCGCGTAGTATTAGTTTCATCCATATTGTCGCGGTATAAATAAAAGTAGCCTAAGTTACTCCATGAAACATCATCTACCTACCAGTGAAAGTCCCGTTAAAATCCGTCCAGCCGTTTCGGAGATTACCCGGAACAAACAGACAGACAGACAGAGAAAATTTTTAAAACTTGGTTTTTTAGTGTCAGTATCGTGTATTCTTTCATATGCATTTAGTGAAAAGCTGTTATTTTGGAATTACAAACAGACACTTCAATTTTATTTATCTGTATAGATATATATATTTCATATGTAAGTATATACGATACACACAAAATAAAACCGACTTTTTTTTTTTCTCTGTTAGTCTGTCTGTTTGTTCCGGCTAATCTCCGAAACTACTTTACCAATCTTGAAAATTCTTTCAGCAATGGATAGCTACGTCATCACCGAGTAACATAGGCTATATTTTATCCCCGTTCTTTTACGGAAACGGGAACTACGCGGGATAAACCAAGTGACGTCGGCTAGTTAAAAAATTAAGCTTACTGAAAAAAAATTGCAACGCTTTACCTTTTGCCGAACCAGTAATTTACTCAGAGTGATATGAATGACGTTGTTTCTTAAGTACCCTGATATAATAAGGAAACATTAAAATTGTGAATTATCTTTGTCTGTCGTAAGCTTATTTAATAGTAAAGAAAGCAAACCTTTACCCAGTAAAGGTGACTAAATAAAAAGCCAACGAACTTTGCTAAAAAAAGATATTCACAGAAGTCCGGCTCCATAAGGTGAGTGTAACGAGTGGCGACTACGCGCGATTCGGACTCGTTATCATCGACTGCGATTGAATACAAACGCGATGCAACGAGATAAACGCGAGAAATTAAAAAGAGGATCGCGATTAACCTCTCGCTATACTCTCGAGCCTCGAGAAGAAGTTCCTCCATTTATAACAAGCATACCCATGGCATAAGCATGGCCCATCTGATGGAGATGGGTTTCAGCAGCCTATGGATGCTAGCAATGCCAGTGGCATGCCGTATTTTGGGTCAAACGACTATAAAAAAATCATTAATAATTTAACCAAGTTCAGAGGCCTCCTCTTATTAAGAGTTTTGCAACCTTTTCGTAATCCATACTCGCTAGCGTCTGGCAAAAATTTGTATGAGATATTTTAGTTCCTCTCGTCACCGCTAGGAGGCGCGGTATAGTTTCTCGTACAAATATTCGGCTGAGACGCTAGCAAGTATAGATTACGAAAACGATTACAAACTCGTGTTAGGAGTACATAATATTGTATGAACAATTCTCTACCGAAGTAGAAAGCCGTATTTCTGTTACATTTATATTTTGTGTTGTTAGCGATATAACGTAACGGTCAGTGCTGAGTCACAGCACCATTTTAACTATTCACTGTTACAGCTAAATGTGCTGGATATTATTTATTTGTTCTTTTGTTTTGTTGAGGTAACTTCGAAAGAAATGCCCCTAAGGACCTAGGGATACTAATGTAGAGCGTTTCTCCGCTTGCTACATAGATGGCGCTACTCGCTAACAATTGCAAAGTTTCAGTACAAGACACGAGAACCTAAATCGCGCAATAAGACTTTTCAAGCGCATTGCAGTACAAGTATATACACAAGTTTCTAACTAGAACAGAGCTGCGGTTCCCCAGGCTTGACACCCGCCTGGCTGGAAGATCTTCCCTTTGATGGGGATGAGCAAGATAACTCGCTTTCTCCACACTACCATGTAACTAGTTGGTTAGAAACGAATTATTGATTTTAAAACGGTAAGTTACAGTTTTTTTTTCTTTTTGAGAAAAGAATATTAAAATCAACGCGACTTAGCTGAGCAGTTCGGTGAAAAATGAATGAGAAAATCGGGTCAACTAAGAAAAAGAAATAAGGAGTAGATACTTAATAATTTTTTACAGTAAACTTTGTATGAAACAGAGCAGAACGGTATAATGTATGACTGCTGAAAGTACATACATGATAATACACGATAATTTGAATGTCACGATGATTTCGCGGAAATATACTTAACTACGTGCATTTTGTCATGAGTGAAGTCTTCAGAAGTATTTTGGTCTAATTGTGTTGTACCATTTTCCTTTCTTTGTTTGACAATAACACCCTCTTTATAATGCAGTTGGTAAAAATAATTATGATATTTTTTTTAAATTGGCATCTTGTAAATGAGTAAAGTTGAAGTGTCTGTTTGTAATTCAAAATTGACAGCTTTTTACAAAATGCATAATGAAAGTATAGGCTACTAAAAAAAACAATTAGAAAAAAAAAACAGTCTTTCTAATTGTTCCATAATGTAATCCCTAAAACGGCTGGACCGATTTTAACGGGACTTTCACAGGATAACTGGTGTTACTAGGGGTAAATTAAATGATTTTTTAATTGGGTTCCACTAAACCGGGTGAAACCGCGGGGCACAGCTAGCCTCAAGTATAGATATTATTTACAAACAAATTATTTTATCCCTTAACAACAGTATTAAAAAACACAAAGAAGCAACAAAATATACCAAATGATATCTGCTCTTAGTTGACCAACATAAAAACTTATCGCAAACTTTATACCAAATTACGCTTTTCAATGCGGAGAAGCGAACTTGTTTACGGTGAAGTAACAATAAGCATAAACATAAACAATAATGCTTCGGGCGCCGGCGCTTCCCAGACACAACTAATTGAAGTTTATTTGTTTCTTGGCGATGGTGTTAACACCTCCGTTTAATAAATTGGGAGATGAGACGCGTTTTATTAGCGTTTTGGTTTGACTTTGTAGTTTTGTTTCTAGATATTGCAATTGCTGGTGTGTTATTTAATTATTTAAATTGTTATTGTTATTTAAGGAATAATTAAGGATCTTGTGTTAACCGACTTTTTGAGAATCAAATTAAATTCTATTTAAACTACCTGTACCCTGCGGTTTTATCCGCGTAGACATTCTATGAGTGGCCCGCGGAGCAATAATGTTTTTATTTAAATAAAAGTAGCCTATGTTACTCTTTGTAAAATTAACTATAAGTCAATGGAAATCCCGATATAATCGACTCAACCGTTTGAAGATTAATCGGAACAAACAGACAGACAAAATATTTTCAAATGGTTTCTTTTTTACATATACATACATATAGATGCAAAGATAATTCAAAAACCATTTTCTCATTATTATGAAATAGCTCTTGTCTGCGACTTCGCTCCCGCAATTTTATTATTGTTTGAGTCATTGGGACTACGTCTTTATTAACATTTTTAACTAAGTTGGTTCAAGTTTAACAAGAAATTTTTCCTAAAAAAACTTTAATTCGCTCAAAAACTTAACTTATAAAGTAACATAGCAAGAGTACTGTAATAAAACACTACCCTTCAATTTGAAAATTTCCAAAGCGTTTGAATAAAATTCTCCAATTTGTACGTGCTCGAGTAATAACAAATTAGCAGAAACGCGACCTGGGGAACATTACCTTGTTATTGCAGACGTCTGGAGATGCTCTACACTTCTGTTACAATATTACTCTGTGCAAGAATATTTGAATAGCTTGTATGCATTGATATTAAGTTCTCTATTAGCTGTGCCTTAAGGTTTTCTTCATTAAGACCGAATTTAGTGTCTTTTGGAACACTTTTAAAAACTAATAAAAAGATTTTTATACAACCTTAAACAAAAAAAAACAAAAAATATCATGATGCACTAGGAGGACAAATTTGGATGTCTTCGGGGAATACAGACGTAAGCATTTCTGGAGGTTTAACTATTTCCTTCGTAAAAGTAGAAAAAAAATAAAAAAAACTAACGCAAAGAACATAGAACCTTCTAAAAAAGATCAATTGCTTTTATTATTAAATATTATGGCAATTATTTATATACCTAATAAATAACAAAACCGCGTCTTCATACAACACTAATGTACCAACCTTTATTAACCGCAAATCATACACAGTTCCGAGTATTACTTTACAAAGGTGTATCGGAAAGCGATCGTTGTGACGAACAAACCAGACGTTATTATTTTCAAATTAGGAACGTCTGCACGCAAATTACTCTTAAGGGCCATTAAAATGGTGTATGTATGCATTTTTGTTGCATGTATCGATTTGAGTAGCAGCATTTTTGTGCTCACTATAATAATATGAAATGAAATCGATTAGAAAATATTATCAGTATTATATCAACAAAAACCTTTTTATTTTGTAATTTTTGTCATTGGTATAATTAATTTTAAATTTAATTGTAAATTTTTTATATGTTTATATAATATTTAGTACACTTTCCCGATTATAATGTAAAGATTTCACTTATTGCCAAAAAGCCGCAAATTTAAATCTGCATTCATTTATGGTTTTTTGTAATAAGTTAGGGATTTCGAAGCATGAAAGTAAATTAACCACCTATTTACCAAATCGCTTGCAATCACTGCAACGTTATATTTCCAATTTAGCAGAGGATTAAAGCAAACAAAGGTATAACACTGCCAAATGCTGTGTATGGTAGCATTGTACCGCGGTGATTGATGACAGTGACTCTTCAATTTTGCCCGACTATCGGACGCGAGCCAAGGTTTTGCCTTTTCACCTTTTTAGAGTACCGTCTGCGGAACTGTCATTAATAACTTTAATAAATTGTTATTAAGGTTTTGCGAGTTCACTTTTGACGTTGCAAGTTATATATTTCTTGATAAACTTACGTAATTGCAAATAATTGTTATGCTCAGGTAACTACAGGTTTTAATTTATTATACAGATTTTTTTGTTTTTTCTGTAAGTGAAGAAAGTAAGAGAAAGGTTGAATATGTGCGAGATAACTAAAATACATTTTGATGATAATTAAAAAATTAATTAAGAAAATTATGGGATGCGTCTTTTTTTCGCTCAGAGCCTTCTTGGTAAGATCCGAGACACTGATTTGGGCCAAGTTGTCTACTTTAAGTTTTTTACTCAATAAATGTTACCATTATAAAAAAGTCATGTAAGATGAAAATGAATCACAACAAAATCAAGATTTTTTCACAAAAAGCCTAGTAGTAATAAAATTGAAAATATGGCAAGAACAAAATAAAATACTAATATTTGAAACGCAAACTTCTGCATACGACAGACACAAAAAACATTCGCAAAAAGAACGATTCATATCGACTTCATTACTGGTAAACGTACAGAACTTTTGTCTTTACATATCATAACAAAACGTGTACCCTCCGTGCTTTTTTTTTACAAATCCCTATACACTGCGGTCGACAGGGATCGAACCTAAGCCCTTTTGTTCCAAAGACACCTGCACCATTGAGTTTTGGGTGCCCTTTACAAATACACAGACACAAAAACGGAGTATGTACCAAAAATTATACACACAAATTTGAGCTCTATTTGTTTATTTTAAAGTTAAAAGTAAGCTGTGGATTATATCTTGTTTTTTATACTTACCTTTTTCAAACATGATCGTTAAGTAACGCAAATTTTATAAAGGAAAGTAAAATTGAGTGCGCTTACAGCATGTTGTGAGCTGTTGTGAGTCATTTGTTTGTTATGAAGATTTTTTTTACAAATACAATGTCTATCCGCCGTCTTGTACTCTATGAAGCATGCAAACGTGATAAAATTATCTATTTAAAAAAATATGACAAAAATACAAAAAGTCATTTTTGAGTTTTGACGCTTTTGCATTTGGAACTTCAGAAAGTCACGCGCTCTTAAAGTGTATTCTAATGCAGTTGGAAATAAATAGTAGAAAATTCAATGTTGATGAAAACTTGTTAGAGAAATTTTAAGAAAATCTTATCGATTTTTTTACCACTTCTCTGTTTTAATTTTCAAAGTGCGTCAAATTATTAGTGAAATAAAATAAAAGAAAATATTTTATATGAGATCCTCTGAATAGTCTGTTAGCAAAAAAAGTAAACATTACCGATCCCAAGTCCCAAGGAAAATAAAAGAGTTTGCACACAATTTTAGGATACCGGTTCGAAGAGATGGGGTCACGTTTTTGATAAGAGGCGCGCTCCTTTTGCGACCATTCACTTGTTCCAGGTTCTTCTTTTTTTAATCACTCTAGTTATTTTTTTTATTTCAAGCATAGTTGTTTGATGTCGGAATTTAATTTTGTATAATAATGATGGGAAAAAAATAGGTAAGTACTTCTTTTTTTTTGTTCCCTGATTAAATAAGAAAAATAGTCGAGCTAGTTTATCTTTTTGTGGTGTGGAAACTCTATTCCCCGTATCTTTTAAGTTCAGTCTTACTAATTCAAATACGCCATTCTGATCGTTGATCTCCGTTCATGCTGCAGTCTCATGTCTTCAAAGTCCCTTCCCAATTTACCTACCTTGATTTATATTTTTAAAAAGAGTAATTATTGAGTTTCTTGTCGTGTTTTTGTCAGCAAAAGCAACCTTACCAACTTGGTGGTAACATTTATACTCCTGTATAATATTTTTTTTGTCTCTTACTTGGTAAACGTTCTCTAATACTTGTAAGAAGTCTAATCAAATAAGGATGTTATGAATTCTGATTTTATTACGTAGTAAATCCTTATGTTCTCATATTTTTTCGGATTTATTCTGGGTCCCAAGTGGAACACACTAACACCGCACGTCTTAAATATGCGAGCAGTTTCCGGTGTTCCTTCGATCACGACGATCCTCCACTTTTTGCAGTCTGTCTCGATGCTATTTTAGTAACTGGAAAAGTCAATTTATTATTCTTGATACTAACAATAATGAAAATAATAATATTGCAGACAAATAAATAACAGGGTTAATTATTTAGTTGAATCTGTTAAAAACAAGGACTGATGAAGATGCAGCAAACGTGGTGCTTACCTAAATCTGTTGGTAGGTACCGTAGCGGACTTAGTATGACAGGATTGGGATTTAAAAATAATACCCTTATTATGTTTTATATAAGACTAGCTGACCCGACAGACGTTGTCCTGTCTTAATTATGAGAATGCAGCACGTATTCTGTCAATTCGATGTCAAACGTCATAAGGTTACATCAAAAAGTTTTTATTGTCCAAAGCGCGTAGGTAAAATTTAAGAAGAAAGATTTTTTTAAATTTCCACGCAATTTTACCAATCAATCAAAACATTTTTTTTTTAATCTTTACCCGAAGTGAAACGAGGGCGCATTACTAGTTTCATATAAAGTATTCAGCTTTCTACAGCTCAATATAGGTCAAAATCAACGATATTCAACACCTTGATCTAGAGAATATGAAGTGTGCTATATTCATTCATTTGTATAATAATATTTGTTTCAGTAGTACCAAGATCGACATCAAGGTGCTTATTTAAATTATTGACGTCTAATGGCATCGATGAATACTATCTCTGAATGTCACTTCTCATTCACTGTTTTGATTAGCACTAATACTTATGATTTTGTTATTCTGAATGGATATATACCTCTTCTTTTTACAAAACACAACATGAGATTGTTCTTAGTTATAAAAAATAATAAATGTTTTAAGTATTGTTCCTTATCATCCTTGTGTATATAATTAAGTTCTTAGTTTAATAGTGATCTCTTTGTTATACAGATTTCAAAAGAGTTGAAGATAGTTTTAGGCAGATTGGTCTAGTTTCTAGTTTTGGTTTAAAACATGTTTTGTAGAATGGGGGACCTAGATAACCTAAAATGCTTATTTATATATATTATTTAAGTAATCATTTGTGATTTAATAACATAGGGCACATTAATATGTTCGTGTTGTATATATTTAAAACTTCAACTTAAAATAGATTAAATTTAACTGTAAGATACGCGTAATTTAGGTTTTAATTATAGTATCGTTTGAGCCTCATTCATTCACCAATTACGAAACCAAAATTTTCTCACAACACTTGCAATTTATTGACATCTATTTTGCATCGGAATTCAATTCCACTAATTTACTTACTACTGCATTTACATTTATAAATTGTTTGTCAATGTGCCTCTCTTTCCAACACATGTAACCCTTATACCCATCTCATTTCAAATCTCTATCAGTTACTTGATTTGAATCAAAAAACAATTTAATCTTCCCTTCTATTTTAGAATTTCTACTTTGTGGTTACATGTCAAATTGACCATAGATATTATATGTATAAAGGTTTTATATTGATGTGGCAAAACATCTGAGAATCTTAACACGTTATTTTTTTGGTAATTTGCATTAGGATATGGATTGACACTTTGAGCTACTATTAAATTGGTTTGTTGGATGATAAGTATTATATTTTGGGATCGAAATTTTTTTTTCAAGTTTTATTTATAATCAATAATAATGTCTTATGAAAAGTAAATTTTAGGGTTGTGTTTTAGAATAACATCACGATTGCTTTAATTATGATTATTATATTACTAACAATTAATAAACACCCTAGATATTATAATCTAATACATTATAATTCATAATTCACTTAAAAAACTACTTAATACAAAAAATTTTGCTTAGAAAACAAAAAATGTTATGAAGGTTTCTTCCAAAATATTTCTATGATATCATTATTCTCAAACAAAACCATCTTCCCACGAAAAATCTCAACACTGCAATTCCCAAGCGTACATTTTTGTATAAACTCCTCATTTAGCCTGATCATCTAGGATTGGTGCAGCTTTTGCAAATTTGCATACCCTTGCATGCGCAGTCAAAATGGAACAATTTAAATAATTCGCCAGTGACAAATGCTTCGGAATTTAAATAATGTAATTTTTTATCCTGTCTAATTGACCGTGAGAGATTTTTTTGTTTGCATGCATTGGCAAATTAGGGTTAAAGTTTTTTTTGACAAAAAATGCAAGGTGTTTTTGTGACTGCATATGCAAAGTTTGAGGATATTGACATATTCAAATTATCGGTTACAATGTGTAAATGATTCGATGAAAGTGACAAGTGTGTGAATTTTATTCGTTTATGCTTCCCAAAGATTCCGCAAACGGAATTTTGGAACAGGTTTAAGATTTTTTGAATAATTTTTCAGTTTATTTTTTTTACATTGCCGTTATATATATTTTATTGAGTATATTTTTTTTGATGTATTTGATAAATTTTATATTGTATGTTTATGTATTTCATCACTGCTGACTCAATGCCTCTTTGGCAGAAACATAACATTAATATACCATACAGAAGCTTTATTCACTTGGCTTCGATCAGCGATGAAATAATATTTCTTTTAATACTCGTATACGGTTAGCAACGTGGGAGTGACACCCCTGTAACACTGCGGCAACTACAAATATATATTTTTTTACCTTTCTTTGTGCTGCAACCATCGAGCGGGTTAATAATTAAAATAATATACCATTTTTTAATTCATTCATTCGTTCGGATATTTATTTGTAAATGGAATGTAAAAAGCCGATACATATTTTCGGATTACCAAAATCCAACGCAAAAAGGCAGTGCACAATCCTGTCACTTTGACGTATTAATTAAATCGAAACCTTTCAGTTTCAGCATAGTTCCGGATAGTTTTTCACAGGATACGGTAGTCTGCGGTAATTATCGGGCTTCATACACGTAATTAATCATTGGCTGCACTGACAGGGCTGAACAAAAGCTTGATTCAACATCAATAGGGTTGGCATGGTGAAAATTATGCTTTTACCGAATCTTTGCCAAAATTTATAAAAATTAAATTTTGTTCGAATATACATTGCAATAATAACAAATTTTTCCCGATTATGGGATAGGTGGACCAATATTTATTTTACTGCCTATTATTGATCACGTGTGCAATAAAGTTTCTTGTATTAAAATTAACCTGAACACAATACCATAAATTACTTCATGTAAAGAGCTATGTTATTTCATCAGGCAAGCAACATACCTGTAATTCCTTGTTTATTATTCACCTATCTTGTGTCATTGGAATGTATGTAAAGATCATAAATGGACTGACTCATTTCACATTGCACGAAGTTCAACTAAATTAGTTCACTAGCTTTTTCCTGGGACTGCATTCGAGTTTTGTGATTAATTCTTAGTGTTCAAGTTAATTTCTACTTCTGGATTTGATTACTTTAGTATTACGTTTTCCAACAAGGATTCCTGAAGGAGTAGACAGGAAAGGCAGAGGTTACCATACTTTTCACCGCAGATGGGATGAAGGTAAGTAGCATGTTTTTGTTTACGTACGCGACAGAAGATAAGACCATTTCTAAAGTACTACTCTCGTATACTTAAAATTGTTACGATCAAAATATTATAAAAAAAATTTTTTAAAAGTAACCTTCCGTGGAACATTCCAAACCTGGGTACAAAATTTTAAATCTGTATAAAAAAATCCTTCTATATATATATTTTTTAAATCTAAGCAAATTTAGACATTTAACCTTAACATTTTTGTTTTTTTTATTACACACTTCTCAGACGCGCACGGGTTTCACGATGATTCATGATGATAACTTCATTATATTTTTTTTATTAAAAATATGCACATTTTACCAAAAAATAGAAACCTAACCAGCCCTAACCAACTGAGCAGCATAATGCAACCGAGTAGCACCTCAGTACAATGGCGTGCATCAGTGTTGGCGCGAATTAATAGCCGGCGCGCTTAATGAATATTGCACCAAATGCAAGGTGACTGATACTCGTGTTGTGCGCTGTTATATTGACTGCCAGGGTACTGACGGGTGTAAAATAATATTGGAATTACCTTTTTGCAAACGGGTTATATTTATATTTTTGGACAAAGAAAATAGTACTATCGTTTACAACCAACAAAAATACTTTTTCAAGAGTATCAACACAGAAAATATGATTTGGATTTGTTGACCAAAGCACATATTATGTAACGCAGGAATTACAGGTTGTTGAAAAACAATAATCAGTAAATATATATTTCATTTTTACGAAAAAGTCCAAAAATATTTGAGCAATATTTCGGTTCTACGTCGTCGCGCAGACAGCAACCGTTAAGTAAATATTTTATAAGAAGATAACCGTACACAATTCAAAAAAAAGATAAATGGCGAAGTTTTAATTTCAAAAATGAACGCAAAATGTAAAGGTCATTTTTAAAGGTCACTTAGTTGACAGTTCCACGCGACTGTACCTGCATTGTTTAGCCAAACTATTGTGTTAGCATTAGCATGTCAGCGTCTGAAGCGACTGCAGAAATATGATCGTCGCTTACTAACCGTTTAGCTTTTCCGCGGAACTGTACTTGCTCATTGTTGTTGTTTAGAAATGTTTAAATTAAGAACGCTTTGTTCTCTTGTGTCATACAAAGATAACTATTGAGGGTAGTTTTTTAATAGTTTATTTAGTACACAAACTCCTTAATCTATACAGATAAATAAAATTGAAGTGTCTGTTTGTAATTCAAAAATTACAGCTTTTCACTAAATGCATATCGTCACCGGAAAGGCTATAATACTAAAGCGCCAAATGGCCATTTTACAGTAGAGCGATTTAAAGTTTTTTTTTTAACAAAAAAATTCATAAATCTTTTCCGTTAATTCCAATTGAAAAACAGTAAAGGAAAACAAATATCGTGAATTTATTATCTATGTACTGAAATAAAGATTTTCAGCATATTTCCTGTAATTCAGGAGATAGCTGTCGCTTTAGTACTTATGCTCTGTATAGTTCGTAAGCAGAAATTACTTATCTCCGTAATAATGTTTAAGTACAGTGAACGAAAAGTACTGACAAACCACATTTCTCGAAATGTTTGTTAAGAAAAAGTACTAACCCGCATTTTGAATAGATTATACACTCAGTAAATATCACTTAAACACCATAAAATGTGTCAAGACCGATTGGAAAAATGATGTAAAGCACAATTAGATGGTATCATTGTTATGCCAAAACGCCATAAGTAACAGATAAAGGATCAAAAATTAATCTTTTTTTTCTTAACCGTCATACTAAAAGTGTAAAAACTAACAATGTGTACTAGCTGCATACTAAATTCATAGGAATAACAAGTCTTTTTGAGTAACGTTTTTAATTCGAACTTCAATTTATGCTTTGCTTGTTACTTACCCCGTTTTTATATTTTTCAATAAAATAGTTAAGTGCTTAAATAATTATTTTGCAATATTTTTTTCCAATGGATAGCTGACGCTAGGGAGAAGACCAGTCGTAAATGATGATGTGTATAAGTTAGACCATATAGGCCATGACTAGAAGAAGACTAAAGTTAGCTGATGTACTGAAAGTAAGACTTACAAATGTAGTATATCTTTAGAAGATGAAATTCAAGGGTTCAAAAGCTAGAGCTATTGATAAAGGCTACAAGCCCTATCACATTGGAAGTCAATGCAAACCAAATGGCATGTATGTGTTTGATAGTAAATTGAATAATGAATGATGTATGGGAAAATAATGAGTGATAGGATAATTTTTGCTACAATAATATTTGACAGTTGACATGAATGTAATGAAAGTATGAAGGCATGTTTCCTCTTAAAGCTGGAATTGATGACAGGAGAAGAAATTTAAATCGTGAAGTTGAAAAAATAAATTAGAATTGTGAAGAGAGTAAATACTTGAAGATTGTGGTACATCTGGACTCGAACATTGGGGAAACTCATAGTCACTATTATCTGCTGTAAAAGTTACCATGATTTCCAACAAATTGACAACTTCTTCGCCAGAAGAAACAAACATTTTATTATGAATAAAGGGTCCATAATCTAGCATATTCACATGATGGATCTGGAGCGAAAATAGACTATGCCGTTTTAAAAAACTCAGTGAAGTAGATGCAAAATATCTTAAGCATGTAATATGTATGAAAGATGCAGCCATCTTCTGTTATAGTATACTATAAAACGTCTTTGAATGATGCTAGTGAGTGGAACGGTATATCGAATGGTAAACTAGTGAATACAGGTATGATTTGCCGAAATGTAGAATAAAGGATGGAAAAGAGAGGAGATGAAAGTTGTTAAAAAAAGTATGAATGCTCACCCTATTTCTTAATAAGCTGCGCTAGCTTTGTATGAAGAGGTGATCTCCAATGAATAGTGCATGCCAAAGCTCGTACCCATCTTTCACAACAAAGCTGATGTGCTAGACGCTAATTATCATGGAATAATAAAGGTCGTGTCCTATTAGTATGAACATTTGGGTAGTTACCATAGTAGATCGAATTAAAAATACTGTAATAAGAGACAGTTACAAGTTGAAGTATGATGTGGTGACCAGAATTGAAAGAAGTATTTTGAGATGGTATGGACATCGAATGGATGAGTGAAAGGCGATTGTCGAAATTAATTTATAGAGCGAATGTGAGTGGAAGTGTCCGTAGAGGGTGTCTAAGGAAGAGCTAGCATGATTAGTTTAACAATCTTTTACACAAAGGTCAAATTCGGAGTACGTGGGCTTATGTATGTATTTGGGGAAAAGTGATAGGTGGAGTTGGTGGTATGTCCAGTCCTGCGAAGATAAATTCGGGCGATGTACGATAACCAGTCTGCTTAAACTGGCTTTGCGGCTGATTTTGGACGAAACAGCAGCAGTTCACGGGGACAATATTGGACTACCTCTTCCTCCATAAACTGTAGGAGATAATATGCAAGTCAATTATAATCCCTGCTGGTATATGTATGGACCTGAATATAGAGCTACGAAGTGAAGGGGTGAAAGGAACTAACAATCAATTGAGATAATGGATGTGTGGCATAACTAGAATGACAATTAGGATTAATTTAAAAGGGAATGTTTTTATGTAGCACCAGTAATTAAGTTGAAGAATAAGCTTTTGCTATGGACACGCCATGGTATACGAACCGATGAGGACAATGATGTGAAAACAGTTTCGTGTATGAATTTATATAGTCATAATGGTAGAGGAAGACCTAATATAATTGATGGATTGTGAGATATACGATATGCGTAGATAGTGAGTCAATACAGAGATGATTACCTATAGAGAAATGTAAGAGAAGAAATATTTCACCGTCCACACATGATATCGAGGAAGGGTACGAGATAATTATGAATAAATTTTAGTCTTATCTCGGTAGCTTAGATGATAAAAGAATATTCTTCATTTAAGAAATCATGGTATAATAGCTAGGTTTTTAATAGGTTTTTTCTAAAAGTTAATGATAACCTCATTTAATTATATTACCAGCCCATGGATTATGTTATTCATCATAATATTTTTTATTAGTTATTATGATATTCATTATTTTCAGTAGAAATTGATTGAAACTAGATTGACACCCAAAATTAATAGGCAATTTGAAGAAATATTTTGTAGATCTTTTTACTAACCTAGTGTGCCAGTGATAACTCTCGCACAAAATACTAAATACTTATCTACTAGTAATCATAACAAAACTTAATTCCAAAAGACTAAACGTAATATTTTTTGACATTTTTTAATACTAAGCGAACCATAGGCCCATTTTCGAGTTAAATTTACCATGCTTACCATACTTATTCGTCGATTTCATGAATGCAACACTTCTTAAAAGACACTTAAATAAATAGATCCGTAAAGTAAAAATACTAATCACGTCTCCCCTCAGAAAAGTGCGTAGACAGAATAAACTAAAGCGCCATGTTCATCAATACCTGCATAAAGCAAATTTACTTATCAACCCAATCCAGGTATGTTTGCAACCAGCAAAAAATACTGAAGTGACTATAATGATACAAACTACAGTATTTTGACTTGCTGAATGAGGAAAAAGTGGATAATGACAGTGAAAAAAATTACTTAAATGACAAATTAAAAAAAAAAGGTTAAGATTTGTATTACGTAAGGATTTTTCGTTGAATGGAAAATATGAAAAATCACATATTTTTCAGGTGCTGAAGCGCCAAAAATTGGCTTCGATCTTTATGAAACCTACACCAATCGACGCAGAAAAAAAAATCCAGTTCAACGATATATATAACTCATATTGGCCAAAATGGCGCTTTAGTAGTTTTGCTTTTCCGGTGACGATATGAAAGTATACACGCTACTGACACTAAAACACCAAGTTTTAAAAAATTTCTCTGTCTGTCTGTATGTCTGTTTGTACCGGGTAATCTCCGAAAGGGCTGGACGGATTTTAACGGGGCTTTCACTGGTAGGTAGCTGATGTTTCAAGGAGTATTTTATTTATTAAAAATATTATGTGTGAAACCAAGGTAAAGCAAGGGAAACGTAAATTTAATATTTTTGATCCTTAGCCCTCCTGTTTAGTTGTAATATTGCTTGTACAATATTAATAAAATATAAAATAATTTATGTATATTTTTCTCAATAATTATTTTATTTATCACAACTCATTGGCAGCTGTATATATGACTGTATTTATTTTATTTTAGAAACTTTATTCAATAAAACTTAATTATATATACAAGGAACAGTACTTAAAACTAATTAAAGGTAGAAAACTTGTCCCAAGTCGGTGTCTCTCGGGATCGTGCCAAGAAGGCTGGCAGCATTGCCACGTTGAATAGCAATGCTGATTCTCTGGGCGAGAAAAGCCCCAGCTCTCTTGTCACGAGAGGCTTCTACCAGACGATGTGCAAGCTCTTTGAAAAGCTGATGAGTATCCGGACCCCAAGGCCCCAGAGTTTCAACCGCAAACGCAGAAAATATGTATCCTTGACCAATGCAAGCATATTTCCGGCGCTTGAGGCACTCCTGCTGAGCAGCAGCAGCACCGGCCGCCACAGCAGTGCCGGGGAGATGGGACGGAGCCAACGTATCGACACACGTGGCATCCCACACCAGCGGCCGCCCCAATCTCCACGGCACCAGCGACATACCATCGGGTCTCCGGCCATCGCCGCGCGCCAAACCTACTGGTTCCAGTACAGCAGGCACCCCGGCGGTGACCAGAGCCCGTCGTATTAGGTCATTGATGGAAGAATGACGAGATCGCCGACCGGCGCTGCTGACGCATGACAGGCCATGGTGTCCGAAGATGTCTACACTATCACCACAGTGACACCGATGAGGAACAATACATTTTGCGCCTAAACGCAAACAAGCACACAATCTGAACGTTGTGTCATCCAGAAGCGTACCGATGTTATAAGATGGTAAGGCCTGAAGCCAAAGACCAGACTCCCATTTAGATACAGCCAAATGGCGAGCACGATCAGCAGAGATTAAACTACTTTCAAGAAGTGTATTATAATGCAACCTGCTGATAGGCTCGTCCCACTGCTTTTGAGATTGCGGTCCCAGCGGCAAGTCAGTGTTGGGGCAGGCCATAAGCCAAGTATTTCTGGCCTCAGTCAGGAACGAAACCTCACAGTCACTGAGTGACGGAAACAGAATATTGCCAGTGAGGTTGCGAACACTGTGAACTGAAGCCAGAAAAGCCGGCAGGGCCACATCTGAAATTTTGCGTATTCCCAGCCCACCATACCTAATAGGCAGGGTAGCCTGGGACCACGTTCTGTCGTCCAAATCTATATTGCAAATTGCGGATAAAGTTGATCGGATTTGATTATCTAGACTCTGTAAAATTTGGCGGTCTTTCCACAAAGGGCTGCTGCGCAAGACGTATGTAAATTTAGGGACGAAAAGGCAATGTCTTATTATAAAATAAGCCATATGTGTTTTAATTTTGGATAGATGTTCGGAGGAACATCTAAATTTTTCTAAATGGTCTTCCGCAAAAGCCGGGAAAGCCTCTTCAAATATGGGAGATCCTAAGAGGTGGAGTGAACGCTTTTCCTTGATACAAATGTTTGGAGCCAATGAATAAAATTTCGATATTATGGAATGTTTACTCTCCAGCGTGTGGTCGGAGATAAAAAGTTCGCATTTCGTAAAATTTAAATCAAGTCCGATAGACTTGAATTCCGAAATCATTAATTTAAGGTCTGAAAGGACTGTGTTCACGTCACCTCCAAGGGTGCCATCATCTAAATACCAAACATTAAATTTTGAATTTAGCTTAGAAATGAGAGGGTGTATTGCTAGACTAAATATAGCCGGGCCAAGAGGGTCACCCTGTTGACAGCCCTCGGCTGAACTAATCAGATTATTTTGGTACAACAATTTGGTTGGTGAACGAAGTTTTAGAAAGATTCGTTATTACTATGAGCTCATTAGACACCTCCTACATCGTATAGGGTTACCTATACTATCGCATTGCGTTCGTCCTGTAATGGCAGATTTTTTTAATAGGCAAAGAAAATTGCGTAAATCGCGTCGTTGAGTTCCACGCACACCGTGATTATCAACTTTATTATGCAAACAAAAATTCATCACCTATTTTTAACCCTTTTAAAATAACAAATTAAACATTTTCATTTTGTCAAGCAAACTTAACTTTTAAAACAATTGTGATAAAGTTGAATATAAATTAATTCGAAATGCAAAAACTTCCCGAACCAAATGTATAGGATAACAATACACTGTCTGATACAATGGGACGAAACGCGCACGATTTGAAAAAAGAAGTCGATTCATTCGAACACCTGCGATTACGAACGAATCCATCACTCATCGATTAGTTACGAAATCGATTTTCAAATTCACCCCTCATTCGAATTTTGTTTCTATCTATTTTGAATTAAGATCGTTAATCGATTGCAGTAGACTCGGAATAAATAATTAAGTATTCCTTTGAAGTAAAAAGTGCTGAATACAGTAGCCGAATGACTAAATTGAAGTCAATTTCGTTTGGCCTTTTAGGTGACGGTAAAAAATACTGTATTATCCTGTAGTGTGGTGAGATTGGAGTAAGATGTGGTGACGGTGTGTTGAGATGGTTTGGAAAAATCGAAAGGATGAGTGAAAGGCTGTTCAATAAAGTGTGTGTGAATATGAGTTTGGAGATTAATAATCTATACATCTATACAGATAAATAAAATTGAAGTGTCTGCTTGTAAATCCAAAATAACAGCTTTTCACTAAATGCATATAAAAGCATACGATACTGACACTAAAAAAACATGTTTTAAAATTTTTCTCTTTCTGTCTCTCTGTTTGTTCCGGGTAATCTCTGAAACGGCTGGACGGATTTTATCGGGACTTTCACTGGTAGGTAGCTGATGTTGCAAGGAATAACTAAGGCTACTTTTATTCATTAAAAATATTAGGGTTCCGCGACAGTAAGGAAGAAACTAAATCTACGCGGGTGAAACCGCGAGTATTTTATAAAAAAAAAACGATTTCGGAACTCTAGTAAGCGATGCAAGTGTGAAATACTTCTAAATACTCATACCAATGTGTGTGTGTGTGTGTTTGTGTGTTACGATCCTTACTTGAACTTGACCTTGGGGTTTGAATATTCGCCTCCTATGCAAGCGACCTAAACTCGAATCCGCTTGTATAAATGAGTTTTTCTAAAAAAACCTTATTTGGAGTGATTTCACTCCACGCTTTACGGTGAAGGAAAACATCGTGAGGAAACCTGCATATGTCTGAGAAGTAATTCAAAGACGTATGTGACTGAGACGGCGATAGACTCACCATCTGTCACGTTAGCACTTAATCATCTTCGGTGAAATGTAAGTGTTGTTATTACAACACCTCTGCCTACCCCTTCGGGGAATACAGGCGTGAGTATCAGATTTTTGATATTCAAAGTGGCTTTTCAGCAGAATTTGTGTATGTACTAGCTGTGCCCTGCGGTTTCACCCGCGTAGGTTTAGTTTCATCCTTATTTTCGTGGAACCCTAATTTTTTTAGTAAATACCCTAAAGTACCCTAAGTTACTTCTTGAAACATCAGCTACCTGCCAGTGAAAGTACCGTTAAAATCGGTCCAGCCGTTTCAGAGATTACCCGGAACAAACAGACAGACAGTCAGAGACAAATATTAAAACCTGTGTTTTTTAGTGTCAGTAGCGTGTATACTTTCATATGCATTTAGTGAAAACCTGTTATTTTGAAATTACAAACAGACACTTCAATTTTATTTATCTGTATAGATCTATAGATGTATAGATGTACAAACCTCCCCGTTAAAGAATCACACGGTGATATCTAAACATTTAAAATATATTCAAACAAAGGTAGTATCTAAGCGTATGTTTATGAAGCAGCCAACTTTGTATGTATATGAAAAACTGTAAATTTGCACAATTTTCCATCAAGTCACGCGGCCCGCATGCGTGACTCATGGTGAACAAAAGCGACCTTCTGTCAGATACATTCATGTTATTAAATTATGGCTTACACTGTATCATTTAACCTTCGAGCCTATTCAGTGTTGAACATTATGAAAATCAACCAAGTGTCTGTGTTTAGTTGTGATATCAATTCTTGTATTATAAATAATAAGTAAATTAATCCATGCTAATTTTTCTCAATCACTCATTTATTTTACATAACTCATTGAATGACAGCTCATGTTCTTTTTTCAAACTTAAGTTTAGTGGACTGTATTTTTACTTAATCTAAAAAGGTTGGTATTACTATAAACTCATTCGACAGTCTGTTTGTAATTACAAAATAACAGCTTTTTACTAAATGCATATGAAAGTATTCACGATACTGACACAAAAAAACCAACTTTTATAATTGTTCTCTGTCTGTCTGTTTGTTCCGGGTAATCTCTGAAACGGCTAGACCGATTTTAACGGGACTTTCACTGGCAGGTAGCTGATGTTTCAAGGAGTAACTTAAGCTACTTTTATTTATTAAAAATATTAGTAGCTAAACTAAATCTACGCGGGTGAAACCGCGGGGCACAGCTAGTTAACTATAAAAATGGCAAAACAATTACGTTTATTGTATGGGCAACTTTAAATTTTTATTTTGTTGAATTTTAGTAGGTATATCTAATGCATACAGATAAATAAAATTGAAGTGCCTGTTTGTAATTCCAAAATAACAGCTTTTCACTAAATGCATATGAAAGTATACATGGTACTGACATTAAAACTAAAACATCAGCTCAACATCAGTCAGTGAAAGTCCCATTAAAATCGGTACAGCCGTTTCGGAGATTACCCGGAATAAACAGACAGACAGACTTTTGTTATAGAGTTTTTATTATTACAAATTGTATTTTTTATATCAGTACCATAGGTAATTTCATGGGTATTTAGTGAAAAGCTGTTATTTTGGAATTACAAACACATCAATTTTATCTGTATATAGATGTATTAGATTATACATTTAAAATGTAGTTCTTAAAAGTATTTCGCTTGCTCAATAAACGGATTTGACTTACTTAAGCTAAATGAAACCAGCCCAGCCCTTGTTAAGATTTTTAAAGTTTTTCATGTAATTTATGACTCTAAAGCCCATCATTTAACCGCACCCAAGTATAATTATGTATAAACTGGCACCCATTGTGCTAATGGCATCATAATGTATGCTAATTACTAGAGACACCAGGAAACAATAATTAGTTACCGTACCTACAGTAATAACTCCTAATAACTATTTTTAACAGTCTTGAACTAATTTAGAGAATACTGTGTCTTTGTAAAAACATCTCTTAACAAGAAACATAAATATAAAAAGGTTTGTAATTTTATGTATAATTTTTTAAAATACGCATCATATTTCCAAATGTTTTATTTTTATTAATAAACTAGCTGTGCCTCGCGGTTTCACCCGCGTAGATTTTAGTTTCATGGATGCCCGCGGATCCCTAAATATTTTTTTAAAATGTACGTAGCCTATGTTACTCCTTGTAACATTAGCTATCCGTCAGTGAAAGTCCCGTCAAAATCCGTCCAGTCGTTTCGGAGATTACCCGGAACAAACAGACAGACAGAGAAAAATTTTAAAAATTGGTTTTTTAGTGTCAGTAGCGTGTATACGTTCATATGCATTTAGTGAAAAGCTGATATTTTGGAATTACAAACAGACACTTCAATTTTATTTATCTGTCTAGATAGACTTTTATCAGAAACTTTAAGGGTGGCCAACACTGGACATTTATGATAAGACTATAGTTATTAATTCTAAAATAAAAATAGCCCAAGTTACTCTTTATAATATCAGCTATCTGCCAGTATAAGTCCTTTCTAAAAGCCTAACACATTTCCAATGATTGGACTACTGTACCTAAGCTTTATGAAGCAAAAACTAGTGAAATATAATGTGTTTCTAACATTCCCATGATTCAGAAGTCAACACCCCACATGGCATGAAACAAAGCCGTGTCGTAAGCGCTTATCGAGCGTTAATAGTGCGATTACCCTATGGTGTCGCCATAAAGAACCCAATTGTAACCAATACAAAGAAGAATTTAATAAAATTTGTAAGCTCACAGTTTTATCTGTGTTGTGATTTGGTCCAAGTTAGTGGAGAGGTTCTATATTTTGTCCATCAAGTATACTGTCAAGCTTACCTTGACTGCGCAGTAGGTAGTCTTTTATGAGTTTATTCGTCTGTTTGTCGCGACATGAATAAAATACAATATTTTCGCAAAGTGCTTAAAAGTCAAGACAGCACCTGAGTGCCAAGTGCGAGTTTTATTAAAATCACCGTCACAAGTAAACGCAGATTTTTATGGGCTCACATTAGTCACTTTAGGCCGACAGAGGCGCTCTTCCGATCCTATACAAATCTGCGTTAACGTCGACGCGGTGGCTTGTGACGGTGGCTTGTGACGGTGGCAGTGAAAAACTCGCAGTAGGCCCTTTGTACTCAAGTACCTGTTTTAAATATTTTCTCCATTTTGCATGGAAACGTAAAACTTACAGTCGCCATTCAAAATGAGGATAATACGCAATCGATATCGTCTACGTAAAAACATGCTAAAACCTATTCTTGGGTACTGTACCTAGTCAATACTTCGTGAAGTTGGACACAGTCATTCAACAAGGGAGCCATATAGCAGCACAGGAAATATTTTGATATGAATTATAATTCTTTAGCTTTTAACTTGCCCCAACAACGATATAAGCTTATCTTCGGCAAACAATATTCAACTCATTTGTGAACACTTCACAATTTCGTCATCGCATCCAATAGTCTTTTGTTTAAGGCTATTTATAACAAAGTACTTGACATGACTGGTCAGTGAACTTATAAAAATGCTTCAATAATTATTTTATTACTAGCTGTGCCCTGCGGTTTCGCCCGCGTAGATTTAATAATTTCGCGGCATGCGACTGTGTTCTCTCGTAACATCAGCTATTTGCTACTGAAAGCCCCGCTAAGATCGGTCCAGCTATTTCAGAGATTAGAGTAATCAAACGGAAAGACAGACAGCCAAAGAAAAACAAAACTGACACTTCTTTAATTTTATTTTATTTATCTTCAGAGATATATTGTGGTTTGTTGAAATAAAAAAATATGCTCTCGCCTTTCTAGAAGGGTCTCCGAAGGGGTTGGTGCAAGTCATCCAATTTTTCATCGAAGATGATTAGCTGCTAACGAGAGGTATTAAGTTTATGATATAGTTTCAGATATCATGAATACACAGTTTTTAATTGATTTAGACATTTGATATAACATAATTACACTTATTTTTTACTAGTGGAAATCACGCGATTTCACCCGCGTAGTTTCCGTTCCCGTGGGTATACGGAGATAAAATATAGCCTATGTTACTCGCTGATGATGTAGCTATCCATTGCTGAAAGAATTTTCAAGATCGGTCAGGTAGTTTCCGACCCTATTCAATGCAAACAAAAAAAACAATCAAATCTTTCCTCTTTAGAATATTATAGTGTGGAAAACTTCATTGGTAAAATAGGACCTGTTGAATTGGAACTTGCCTCGTTTACATTACAAGCAAGTACTCAAATCACTTGGCTATATATTAATGCGTGACATAACTCTTGTTTTTTTCAACTGATAAGCAAGCTGTCACTCATCAAAACCATCATAAAATCCTTACATTTTTCATGACCGTTAAAAATCTTTTCCATACAACATTCTCTTTCAATACTACATTGTATTGACATTGTATTTTTATTATAAATCTTAAACGTCCACAAAAATTATGACCTAATAGAACATATAACAGTTTTATTTGAAATAACGGTAAACGTGACGTTTGTATCATTGCCCTATTTAAAAATTCGATGCGTCAATGGACAATAGTGTTGTCAGTTTATTGCGACACGTAAATCAAAACTGTAATAAATCGTATTTGAGTTTTTGAAAGCGTGGTTTATGATGGGAATTTTATAAGTTTTTTAATCATTGGAACTTAGAATTTAAAAAATATTCTTTCATTTTTTTTTTTATTATGAACGCAGCTGTCAAATTCTCATAAATAATAAGTACACATAGTTAATACACACAAATTGTCGGTCAATCTCACGGTGGATATTTTACTCTATTCCTTTGTCGTGAGAGTGTTTGACGATCGGGATATGAGTCATCTGCGCTGGCGCATGGAGATGTACAGGTTGATGTTAATTACATTCTAAAAAAATGCCTAGAGAATGTTTTCTTACTATTTAAGTGTATTGACGTAACTAATGAACGATGATAATTTTTTACTCGTTTCTTTATGCTTACAGGGGTAATACTTGATGGAGACTAGAGTTAGAGGTAAGGTGGGGAAGCCATGAGCGTCACGAAAATCCGTGTTAAGTCACTTATTAATGTCGTTAAATTTACACCCGTTCATCTATCTTCAAACAATCTTATATATAAAAATGAATCCCCATTTCCCTTGGTCACGGCATCACGCCTAAACGGCTGGATGGATTTTAACGGGACTTTTACTGGCAGATAGCTGAAGTTTCAAGGAGTGTTTCAGGCTAATTTTAGTAAAAAAAACCAGTACGAACCTAAATCTACGCGGATGAAACCGCGGGGTACGGCTAGTAAAAAATATTTTTGACTGAAGTGAAGTCATTTATTCATCTTTTTTTAATTCTTATCTGCTACGTTATTTAATTTAATTTGTAGGATCTAAACAACCTTTCATCAAAGCTTACGTGCTGTCAACAACGCTTTGCTTGCTCAGACGAGTCTAGACATTGTACTGGACACTGATTAGGTACTAAATTACTTGTTTGAACACTTTTATCGTTTTTGCAACGTTTGTCAGATATTTACGTTATTTGTATACCAAGTCAATATTTTTTCGTTTAAAGCAACGTTTCTTAAATTGTCAGATATTTAGACTATACTAGTTTTTTCGGTGAACTTCATAATCATCTTTTCCTTTACTTATTATTTAGGTTTTTCACCGTTCAAACTGCCCTGAACTACAGTGAAAACTACCAAAATTGGTCCTGAAAAACACAAGTTTTAGCGAGATTAACAAACAACAATACATTCATATAGTATACATAGATTTTATTTTTAGATTTATAATAATTACTACCATCAAGTTGGTATCATATCCAACTAATATTATAAATGTAAATGTAAGTTTGTTTGTTACGCTTTCACGCGAAAACTACTAAACCGATCATCATAAAACTATGTACAAATATTCTTGGAGATGTTAGAATTAACATAGGACTTATTATTAAACAGAAAAAATATTTTTTCAAAGCGAGCGAAGGCGCTCGTAAAAGCTAGTATTTTATATTATTCCCGCTTTTGATTTTAGTATTACAGTATAATTGGTCCTACCCGTATTAATCTAATGTTAACACCAAATAATCAACCTGTATATTATCTGATGCAACAGATAAGGTGCGTACACACAGTTTTTTCGTTCGGTGCCTACCCGTACCACCGTTCTACTTTGCGAGTGACTCATCGACGGGAGATTGGACAGGAAGAAGTAGAGACGTGGGACGTTTATTTATTGGTAATGGATCAAAAGATTTTAAATTTATCAGCTTGTTAGTTAAATTACCTGCCCAGTTAAAATGGTTCTAGGAGTGGAATATAAGATCCTTTTTTCCTATAATTCGCTTTCACCTTAGAAAGGAGAATTTTTGGTAAAGTTATTAGCCTTACATAAAAAATCTCTTTGAATTTTTCTGAGTTCATGCCAAAATAACTAAGACTAGAAAATTAAAATTAAATACACAAATAATTATTCGGTAAAAATATTTTACGGCCTTTTCTTACCTTTTCAACGAATTATTATACAGTAAAATATAAAAAAAAAAAACACTCAATGACACGACTCCACGTATCCCGTATGCTTCCAGCATGTTGACCAAACTCGAGACGATGTCTTTAAACTTTTTTTGTCTAACCGACGCCGAAAATATTTAACTCCTAAACGATTCAAATTATAATTAGAACCCTTTGAATTGAGAACACACCAATATAAAAATAAATCGAAAAAACTCAACTCTAATACCGTTGTAATAAAGCATAGATTTAAAATGTAGGTTTCTAAGGGTCGATAGAATTGGTTGTGAGTTGACCGAATCTTGACCGAATGACCGGTATTAATCTTAAAATGTCACCTATTGTGCGTTCAATGATTTCATTATGGCAGAAGGATTATGTCTGATGATTATTAAGTAGATAGAAATGACTAGGAATGCGTGTGGCGTGACAATGATGAATTGTCGTTAATTACTACTTTTAGGAAAATGACACGGCTGTCACTGACTTGGTAGGTCTTCGATCATTCTTATTCTTTAATTGAATCTATTAAAATTTAAAAAAGGAGGTTAGAAAAAAAAAGTGGTCTTAATAGGTGTGTTTATAGTTAGGTTTAAATTCGGTTAATTTAAATTAAAATAAGAAGTGACAAAGTTCTTATTTTGAAAATGTATTTTATTATTTTCAATAAATGTTCAATATATTCAACTCGAATTATTTTTGTCCTTCGTCCTACTTCTTAATACTACATCCTATTAATCTTGCACGCACAAACAACTGAATGGATTTTAATGATACTATACAAAATTGGCTCAAAAAGTACTGGACCGATTTTAAAGATTTTATCATTAAAAACTACACTATCACTGATTTGTATCCACAGGCACGGGAACTACGCGCGTGAAACCGCGTGACGTGATTTCCGAACGAAGTGTTAATTCAAATTCATG
The DNA here is from genome assembly GCA_964035505.1 of Watsonalla cultraria. Lineage (NCBI taxonomy): Eukaryota > Metazoa > Arthropoda > Insecta > Lepidoptera > Drepanidae > Watsonalla > Watsonalla cultraria. The sequence continues at coordinate 7,943,511 of OZ037730.1, forward strand.
TTCCCAATTCACCTAAAACAGACTTACAATCTTTTCCCATCCTATCCTACAGTATATCAGTGTGATATTCACAATATTAACTTAACATAAATAAATAAATAAACACAATCGCCCACCATTCCAGTATCCAGCCGCGGTTAGTTCAACATGCACCTCCATTAGTCCAAGTGCAAATTTAATCAAAAGGTTGAAACTTTCCAGTCCCGAGACCAATACGAGTAGTGTTGATTAGTTCTGCTTAGTTTTAGTGTTATCTAGTAACATACGTATCTAACTACTAGTGTAGTTATTTCCTGGAGTAGGTACCTTTATTTAAAGGATGGATTTTTAATATATCTATACATCTATACAGATAAATAAATTTGGAGTGTACGTTTGTAATTCCAAAATAACAGCTTTTCACTAAATGCATATGAAAGTATACACGCTACTAACACTAAAAAACCAAGTTTTAAATTTTTTCTCTGTCTGTCTGTTTGTTCCGGGTAATCTCTGAAACGGCTGGACCGATTTTAACGGGACTCTTTCACTGGCAGGTAGGTGATATATCAAGGAGTAACTTAGGCTACCTTTATTTATTAAAAACATTATGGTTCCGCGACAATAAGGATGAAACTAAATCTACGCGGGTGAAACCGCGGGGCACAGCTAGTTCTAATATATAGGTGAAGAGCAAGCGATGCAAGTTCGAATCCCAGCGGGGCCTGTACCAATGAATTTTTCTAAAAACTTATGTTCAGTGATTCTACACAACGTGCTTTACGGTGAAGGAAAACATCGTGAGGAAACCTGTATATGTCTTAGAAGTAATTCAATGACGTATGTATAGTGCCTGAGACGGCGATGGACTCACCCTCTGTCACGTTGGCACTTAATCATCATCGGTGAAAAGTAGGTGCTCTTAATACAACACCTCTGTCTACTCCTTCGGGGAATACAGGCGTGAGTATATGTATGTATGTATGGTAAAGTATGAATACTACACTCAAAGCCGCAATACAAAATTAAATAGAACAAAAGCCTAATAGAAAATATAATTTCGCATAACATTTCAACTTAACAATTCAAAAGCAAATTGTCGGGGTCGCCAAATTGAGCATATTTCAAATAATTAGAACGAAATGAAACCGTACGTATTGAAAACAATTAAAACTTTGCCCGCTGCCTTTTGCTCTCTATGCGGTCTCAATATGTGGCGAACGGCAAATTAATTGCGACGCAAAATATTTCATCATTGGCTCAATTTGCCGTACTTTATTGTGTGGACTTTGACAGTTTTATTTCACTTAATTTTGACACAGGTAATTTTTGTAACCGTGCATGCATGGAGCGTGGGTGAATTTGATATGCACTTGAAATTTTATAATGAAATTAGCGATACATTTTATTGTGTTTTACCACGTTTTATGTAACGTCCCACGGGTTTTGGATAAATCCTATCTTCCTCCTAGTTCTAACTGGCTAAAGCTACCTCCCCATGAATTTTCAGCCAAATCGGTTCAGCCGTTCTTGAGTTATAAATTGTGTAACTAACACTACTTTCTTTTATATATATAGAAGATTTTATTAAAGTGGCGTATCATTCGATCAGCGATAAGCAACTTCAACCTAAGCCAATTAGTTGGATGGGTGTCCGCCTGCGTACCTTCTGTACCCGGGAGAGCACGTTAAGCCATTAGTCCCGGTTATCTGTTGTACAACTTTGGCAATTGTTGTTAGTTTATAGTCAAAGTGCCATTTTCTATCCGGATAAATGATTTTAATATTAATAACTCTAAGTGAAAGAGTAGGCAGCCAAAACTTAATTCTTCCTTTAAAAGAGTGTAGCTTACAAAACCTAATATCCCCACTATATTGTACAAATACCAGTGCAACTGATATTCCAATTAACGATAGTTTGAACAAATGGGTGTTTGATCACATGCTTTAATCAAAGGGGAATAAGTGATACTTTTAAGTAATTAAAGATATACTTGGAACTCTCTGTAACTGTACTGGACTCTTTTGTAAGAATACTAGACTATACACAAACCCATAAGAATTCAAGAAATAAAGTGGGGGTGCCCGTAGGGATAAGAACAACACCCACTTTTTACCGAAGATGATTAAGTACCAACGTGACAGATGGTGAGTCCGTCGCCGTCTCAGGCATGCATACGTTTCTGAATTACTTCTCAGACATGCAGCCCATGCAGGTTGGTATCACATTCATATGGAATAATATTATATATTAGCATCTTGATAGTTTATTTTTAAATAAATTCTTGAAAATATAAAAGCAGGGGCTTTACCATGAGCGCTTATTGCCATGATAGTTTCACTCATTTATGAGACAGATGTATGTGACGTGTATACATCTGTCACCGTCGCACAACTGAATTATCATTGCAATAAGCTCATGGTTGGGCCCCAGATATTACTCATATTTAACTTTTCTACGATTAAACAAAATGACTCACTGTTTACATTTTTTCATCAGAACATGTCAGGTAGGTTGCGAATTCGCTTGGCAACAGGTTGCGAAAGTTGACCCATTGCGGGTGATTCACTAACTTGTCCAATAGTTGATCTAGACCCCGAAACGAGGTCAATGCTAAATTATATTTGACTATTATGTTATTTCGTAAGATTTCCTCGAAAGGGTTACGTAAACGTGCTTTGTACACATAAGTACCTACGGAAACTGATATGAAAATGAAAATGAAAATGAAAATGAAAATGATTTATTCAGTTTAGGCCCTGGTAAGGCACTTATGAACGTCGAGGAATCTACCACCGGTTCGGAAACTAGCCTTCTGAGAAGAACCGGCAAGAAACTCAGCTGGCATCATGTACATTTCATTACACAGTAAAATAATAATAATTACAAAAAAAAACATCATAAATTATTCACAATAGTGAAAATTGTATCAGCATGCATGTGTAAAAAATAATAATTAAAAACGTAAAAACAATACCAAATGATTTACATATCATGTTTGCATACCATGTCATTGCCAGGAGCTACTTGTGCAGAGTTTTAATTCCATATGTCTTTATCATTTATGTAATCCGAAATTGTATAATAAGCTTTCTTCATCAGTACAGTTTTAATGTGTGTCTTAAATTTATCATAATTTAACGCGTTTATTGACTGTGGGATTTTATTGTAGAAACGAACACAATTCCCCATGAATGATTTATTTACCTTTGCTAACCTGAATCTAGGAGCTACAATTTTGTGTTTATTTCGTGTTGAAATTGAATGAATGTCCGAGTTTAAAGTGAATAGATGAATATTTTTTTTCATGTATAGCAAATTCTCATAAATGTACAGTGACGGTAGGGTGAGAATATTTATTTCTTTAAATTTATCTCTAAGAGAATCTCGTAAACTCTCAATCTCATATAACAATTTAAAAACTTAATATTATGAACTTCTAGTCACAAATGCATAATACTATAATATTAAAATTTTTATAATTACTATTTACTTATATATAGGTCAGTCAAGTCCAAAATAGATTTTTTTTTTTTAAAACGAAGAATATTTTTGTCCTTGTAAAAGTACTTAACTCTACATTTTAAGCTATCACAATTGTTCCAGCCGTGTTCAAAGGAAATATAAAAGTAGAATCTATTTTTTTTTTTTATTCATTTAAGGAGTCCGTCTACGTATTTCTAGTCTATGAGACGTATAACTGCGCATAGCAGCTTTGTCCATGAGCTTCGTGTTAGTCATACAGACAGTGTAAGGCGATGTAATGTTACATCAGACTATTGAAAGGCCTCATATTCAAATACCTGCATTTTTACATACTGTCCACGAGCGAGACTCTTAAGGCGCTTTAAGCTCTTTTGTCACAGAGTATTGCTGGTGGTGTATATGTACCCTTTAAAAATTAAATTAAAAATCACCTTATTTTTTTTTATTCTTCCCTCTTTAATTTTTTTTGTGGTAAAGTGTAGTTTTAGGAAGTTACTAAAAGTTCGATGCTTAATAATAGATGACAAGCGCACGTAGCGCGGTTTCACCCGCGTAATTCCCGTTCCCGTGGGAGTATGGAGATAAAATATAGTTTATTTTAATTAGTGATAATGTGGCATTCACATCATCATCATCATCATCATCCTCCTGCCCTTATCCCACGTTATTTGTGGTCGGCGCAATGTGTTCTTCTCTTCCATTCCTCTCCATCAGCCGTCATATCTGTATTCACTCCCATTCTAGTCATATCATTCACACAATCCATCCATCGTTTCTTAGGTCTTCCTTTCCAATGTGGCATTCACATGGTAACAGAATTTTTAAATGGGTCAAGTACTTTTTGAGTCAATTCGATATTTCCACTTTATAATATTTGTATAGACATGTGAACATAAGACAATGTTTATTTTTGTTGTAAAATGAAATTCAACTAAAATGCCTCAAAGTTTACTGTATTCTTACTTCTCCTAACAGTAGTATAATTTAGTAGGATTACGACCCTGTACTTCGTTCTCTCAGCGTTCCCTTACGGGTAAATACCCAAATATCTTTTGAATTTCTTTCCACACGCACCTAGAATCCTCTACGGTAGAGCTCGTGGTGTGAAATCACTACAACTTAAGTTTTAGAAAAATCTTCACTAATATTCAGTATTGTAACGAACACATCTTCTGGAAAAACGAGAGCTATTTCTACATTAGTAAAATATATTTAGTAATTTTAATAAATTATCGAACACACCTTAATAGCTGAAAGACCACACCCATGCCAATTGGCTTTCGTTGATGATTCATCAATAATTCAATAGGTACAATTATATAGTCGATAGTTCGGCGAAATGACTCGCGGACTAATGACTTGATGAGTCATTACCTTACTATATACACTTTTAGAGATAACAAAACGACAATATTATTTAAATGGAACCAGTATACCAATAACTACCACTCTGTTATTATGCAAACATACGTCGTATCGATACTTTGTACATGGTTTACATACAATGCGCGAGATAATGTTACTTTAAAACATTAGACAAAGTAGCATTCTCGCATCCTTGCGCTAATGGAAGCGATACAAATCATAGAAATGTCATAAATCAGTCACGTGACATGATATGTCATTTCCATACATTTTGTATCGTTTCTATTAGCACAGCGTGAAGATAATGCCGAGACAGACATCCACAGGATGGAGGATGGACAGTGCTTACTGGGGGCCTGACAGAATGGCCTAAGCAGAACGTATTAAGAACTTCTCAGCTTTGACGTTTTATTTTGTGATAGGTACTAAAATTAGCGTCAAAGCTAAGAAGTTAGTATGACGTGACTCCTACAATGATGATAGGCCCCCTGATTATTTTTAATAATGTAATGTAGAAAGGGTCCAATAGCGTCATCAAGTATCATCTGGGATGTGAAAGCATGACAAAGCCTGGCTCGACAGCAAACAGCAGAAAAGGCTTCGAAAAACAGGCACTGCTTCACCCTCAAATCCTCGATTCACTTGCGACTGATATGGCAAGGGATGCCGTGCTGCCTGCGGACTGCTAAGCCACAGGAGAAGATGTATGAGACAATCATCTAACAAGATGAACTGGCCTGTGATGATAATGATGAATGTAGAATTGAAATGATTTAAATTAATTTATGGTTAAAATTCTACAAACTGCTTACGCTTTCATAACAAAGAAGTAAACGTTGGAAATTTTATGGAATTATTCTTCTAGTCTTATTTTTCCAATGGTAGGTAATAGATTAAGAATATTGGACAGCCTTTTTGCGTATTTCGTAAGTAGTTATGTCCAAAGACCTCCTATTTTGGGTTATAAAAGCTCATCTATGGTGAACTTCCAAAGCTTTCAATATAAAGGCTTTAACGCTTGGGATCATCTTGCTCGGAAAGTGATCAAGGCGCTTGTATAAAGCTTTTTGGATGGCATTATTTCATCTTTATCGAAACGCATAGATAGGAACTAATGTTTAATAAAAGTGAAATATTTAAGTCTATTAAGACAAAAGCTTTCTTTGCCATGATAGTTTGGCTACAATCTATACATCTATACAGATAAATAAAATTGAAGTGTCTGTTTGTAATTCTAAAATAACAGCTTTTCACTAAATGCATATGAAAGTATCCACGATACTGACACAAAAAAACCAAGTTTTAAAATTTTTCTCTGTCTGTCCGTCTGTCTGTCTGTCCGTCTGTTGCGGGTAATCTCTGAAACGGCTGGACGGATTTTAACGGGACTTTCACTGGTAGGTAGCTGATGTTTCAAGGAGTAAGTTAGGCTACTTTTATTTATTAAAAATATTAGGATTCCGCGACAATAAGTAAGAAACTAAATCTACGTGGGTGAAACCGCGGGGCACAGCTAGTTTAAATATATACTTTAATCATAGTACACCCATATTCTGCCAGCTACGTCCCCAAGCGATAGGGAGCGAGCCTATTGCCAAAATTCCAGACTCCGGGCTGTTACTACGAATTAAGAGATGGAAAATACGATAGAGCCGTGGTGGCCTTGGGGTTTGGGGAGTCACCTGCTACGCAAGCGACGCAAGTTCGAATCCCAGCGCAGCTTGCACCAATGAATTTTTCTAAAAACTTATGTGCAGTGATTTCACACCACGTGCCTTACGGTGAAGGAAAACATCGTGAGGAAACCTGCATAAGTCTGAGAACTAATTCAAAGACGTATGTAGTGCCTGAGACGGCGATAGACTCACCATCTGTCACGTTGGCACTTAATCATCTTCGGTGAAGAGTGGGTGTTTGTCTTTTAACACCTGTGCCCAACCCTTCGGGAATACAGGCGTGAGCGTATGTATGTATGTACAGCTAGTATTGATATAGTGGAAGTTAAAATGCACTTGCACAAATTCAATGTCAGTATAATTAAACAATGCGTTTATATCTAAAAGACCTTGGTGCATAATACTGTTTCACAGATAACGCACAATGCCTCATTGTTCGTAACAATTTGAATGCATTAGTGTAATAGCGTACACGTTACGATTAATAGGGTTTCACGTTAGTCCGATGTGACTATTTACTTTGTTTATGGGACGAAACCTTGTATTAATAACATATTTTTATATTTATTACCGAGAATCTTAATAAAGTATAATATGTCTTTCTAGAAAGGTCTTCGAAAAGGTACACATATCAAAACCCACTTTTCATGTTAGATTACGTGCTTCGCCTATTCGTGCGTGATAGATTCTGTTTGAAAATTTGTGCCATATCTATACATCTATATCTATACTCTATACAGATAAATAAAATTGAAGTGTCTGTTTGTAACTTCAAAATAACAGTTTTTCACTAAAGGCATTTGAAAGTATACACTGTACTGACAGAAAAACCAAATTTTTAAATTTTTCTCAGTTTGTCTGCCTATCTGTCTGTCTGTTTGTTCCGGGTAATCTCCGAGACGGCTGGACGGATTTTATCGGTACTTTCACTGACGGATAGCTTATGTTTCAAGGAGTAAGTTAGGCTACTAAGATTTTTTTAAAACATTGGGGATCCGCGGGCAACCATAAAATTAAAATCTACGCGGGTGAAACCGCGGGGCACAGCTTGTTTATAAATATAGTACCACTATATTTAGTAAAATATAGGTCATTGTGTCTGGTATATGTGGTTTATATATTTTTAAATTCATATCTACCACCCAACCGGAGCTCTGTAGTAATGTAATCTCTTCTGTATAAAAATGTTCGCTTAAAAGTCTCGATAAGAATAATAGCAATTGCTATTTTTGAGGGCACCTTGTCCTAAATATTTGACTAATAAGCTGCAGTATCGTTTAAAAATCTATACAGATAAATAAAATTTAAGTGTCTGTTTGTAATTCCAAAATAACAGCTTTTCACTAAATGCATATGACAGTATACACGCTACTGAAACCAAGTTTTAAAATTTTTCTCTGTCTGTCTGTCTGTCTGTCTGTTTGTTCCGGGTAATCTCCTAAACGGCTGGACCGATTTTAACGGGACTTTCTCTGGCGGGTAGCTGATGTTCCAAGGAGTAACATAGGCTACATTTATTTATTAAAAATATTAGTTCCGCGACAATAAGGAAGAAATTAAATCTACGCGGGTGAAACCGCGGAGCACAGCTAGTAAAAAATAAAATTTAATTGAACACCTCTGAATTAGATTGTGAATAATAAGGATATCGTACAAAGGATGACGTCCATCATTCTACCGCCTTTTAAACGTGACACATAAGTTCACATCAAGGAAACAATGACCATTTAAAACACCATAAAATCCTTAAGCGTCCTAATTGCAAGCGTTATTCTTTGCTACGGAGCGTAACATGTAAATTGCAAATGTCAAAATTAAAACGGTCAAGCGTGAATCGCCTTCGCTTAATAAGGGTTCGCGTACATATCTATACATCTACACATCTATACAGATAAATGAAATTGAAGTGTATGTTTGTAATTCCAAAATAACAGTTTTTCATTAAATTTATATGAAAGTATACACGCTACCGACACCGAAAAACCAAGTTTTAAAATTTTTCTCTGTCTGTCTGTCTGTCTGTCTGTCTGTTTTTTCCGGGTAATCTCTGAAACGGTTGGACCGATTTTAAAGCGACTTTCACTAACAGGTAGCTGATGTTTCAAGGAGTAACTTAGGCTACTTTTATTTATGAAAAATATTAGGGTTCCGCGACATGATGCATGACACTAAATCTACGCGGGTGAAACCGCGGAGCACAGCTAGTTAGTATCATAAGTTACGACGTTTACTGAATAAATACCTTTTAACGCCACGTGAATGAAACCTAGTTTTATATTAATACATAATTCAGTTATTTATTTTTATTTTTAATAATATTATTATGTAAATTAGCGGTGGACGTGGGTTTGAGTAGTCGCCTGCTACGCAAGCGACGCAAGTTCGAATCCCAGCGGGGCCTGTACCACTGAGTTTTCTAAAAAACTTATTTGCAGGAATTTCACACCACGTGCTTAAGGTGAAGGAAAACACCGTGAGGAAACCTGCATATGTCTGAGAAGTAATTCATAGACGTGTGTATAGTGTCTGAGACGGCGTTAGACTCATCATCTGTCACGTTGGAATTAATCATCTTCGGTGAAATGTAGGTGTTGTTATTTAGTTACGAAACCCTAAAACAAGAAAATAATTACAATGCATATTACAATGAGTTTTCATTTTTACAGTTACACCTTATTTACATACAAATAAGGTTGATATTCCTATTGAAAATAACTAAAATAAATGGTAATCGCGAATCAAAATGATAATCTTTTCTCGGAGAATCTGCGTTTTACAGTTTGAAGGTTATTTCGTGGTAACGCATTATTGTATGTATTTATTACACCATTAAAACCATTGTATGAACATAAACCTTGGAAATCGACACACAGATAAGTATTATTTTAGATTAAACTCATTAAAAACTGCTTATTGTTTAAATATATGAACTATCAGCTCATTAATACAGCATGGGGTTCTTCAGGGGTGTGATGATTCTCAAGGGTTGGCAAAGCGCTTTGCCCGACCTGAGGGCCTAGTGCGAGTTTTTCACTGCCGCCGTCACAAGTCACGTGATTTGTATAGGATCGGAACAGAGCCTCTGTCGGCCTAAAGATGACACTATTGTGAGCCCATACACATCTGCGTTTACGTCGACGCGATGACTTGTGACGGTGATTTTAAGAAAACTCGCACTAGTCACTACGGGGATTAAATTCAGCATCTCATGTTTCGCAATAGCGTCTGCCACCACTAGTCCAGCCTATATCAATCACGTTCCAACTAATTATTCTGAACATGATTTTTTTATTATTAGATCCTCTAGCCTTATCACCCGATGATGACTGGGTACCGTTATGATAACAGCTAAAGCACAGCGCTTTTGTTAAACAAACACTTACTTCATATTGCTTAAGATTGTCATACAATTGAGTTAACCCCACTCACATTTGAATCGACTCCCAAATGTTCAAGGATAATTTGATCACCTTTTACGGCGACTGTACCGTAAAAATGAAAGCAAGAAAATGATTCACTAATTATATTCAACGAGAAGAAGTATTGCTCATTCAATAAATTAAGATGATAACAAAACACAGTGATTGAGTATAGTTTTATTTTATTAGTTTTGTGTTGGTTTTTACTTATATGTCCAAAAAGCATTCCATTAAAACCATACATTAATTTAAATTCATCACTCAAAATTGTTTATTATTCGAACACAGAATTTAATAATAATCTTTACAGCAGGGTTTCTTGCAAGGTTTGTAACTGCCCTCAGTGCAAAGATAATTTCGAATTTTTTTAGCGAGTGGACAATCCAATCTACCACAAGGTCCGTGCACATCCCTTTTGTTAACAAACTGTCCGTGTTGATAGCCCTTACCCTTAACCGTCTCCCCGTGTATAAACTGGTGCTGACTACCTCTATAGTCCATCCTCTTGAGGCAGTTGGTACCTCCACATGGCCCTTTAGGAAAGCCCATAGCAAGTATCGCCAATTCACTTCTAGTAAACGGTGCCACGAACTCTTCAAAAACTTTCGGTTCCTCTACAGGCCTTATTGGTTCCCTCATTATATCTGGAGCTCCAAAGAAATAAGCAACTGGAGGTACCGTATCTATCGTCGTACCTTCCCAATGTCTTACAACTTCAACGTCCTTGAGTTTCAAATCATCCGATAAGTACTTGCGTCCTGGTATTCGCTCCATTTCTGGCAAGGCGACAAAATAGCTGATGACCCTATTGCCCAGACAAGACAATCGTATATAGAACTCAATTTCTCCAGATGCTTTTAAATCTTCTTCGCATTGTAAAGGTCTACTCATTTCCACAGTATTAGTAACCATTTCTGGTCTACTTGTATCCCTAAATTCGCCCTTGTCCATGTTAACCGGATTAAATTCAGAAGATTTTTGCAAACAATCAAAGAACGATTCATGCCACTCAACAACGACGAAGCCAATGCAATTCATATCCTGGTCTCTATTCCAGACTGTAATATAAATGGGTGTCTTTCGTAATATTTCTTCAAGTTTCGATGGTCTTGATAGGAACATGACTGAATTACCCACGCCAAAGTAAGGTGGTTGGGGCAAGGGTTCTGAAGGCAGAATTATCTTTTTGGGTGGAGTTTTACCTTTTTTACCCTTTTTTGGTTTGGGTGGTTTCTTTCCTTTCTTCCCTTTAGGGGGTGGGGGAGGAGGGGGTGGTGCTATAAAGTTGTCATGTGCTACGTAAAAGTCAAAAATTGGTAGGCAGTTCATTTGCATAGTGCACGTTTGCATAAATTTCATTTCTTCTTCGGAAGGCATAGGTGGTTCCTTCCCTTTTTTCCCTTTCTTTGGCTTCGGTTTGGCTTTAGCTTTGCCCTTCTTGCCTTTCATGGCCGCTAAGGCTGCTGCAGCGGCTTCTTCCTCTTTCCTCCTCTGCTCTGCTTCCATTGCCAGTTCCCACTCATCCTTCTCTGGTGGTTCTATCTTCAGGACAATCTTCTTGACAAAGACTTCGATCATGAAAATTTGTTCCATTGTTGCGACTGTAACAATTATTTGAATGATGAATATTTTATTGAAATTGACGACACAAATCCTCAATATTTAAATTCAAATTATTTATTCAGTTTAGGCCCTAGCTAATGAACGGCGATAATATTACAAAGTTGACACTAGCCTTCTGAGCACTGGCAAGAAATTCAGCTGTATTCTGTATATTTAATTATAAAAAAGTAAATAATTAGATGAATAAAAGGAATGGAAAAACAAATTAGTGAGACCAACCTTTAAATTTTATTCAGTTCGAAACGGAATCTTGATCGGAACTACAAGATATGAAATCATTATTTTGTTGAGTGGCTACTAATACTTGTGATTCATAATTTTGATGGTCAAATTAAAAGATTTATTACATTAAATTTTGATTCAACAAACCATACTGGAATGTTGTGAAAACTATTTGACAGTCCTGACTTTGATCAACAATTAGACAGGTCAATTTTTTATTTTCTTTTTGGAACAATTTAGTTGGAGGTTGAATATGCGTGTATGAAATTTTTTTACTTCCTTTGTCTATACCACGAAGGCAAATAAGCGTACAACCCATCCAATGTTAATTCGCAATCATTTAAGGCGTCACTCGCGCTTCATAAGGACTAGGTATTGTGCCTGCTTATTGAAAGACAAAAAGATTCTACTATAGCTAACTCCCCTCACATCCTCCCCCCATGAAGCACTATTCTAAGCTTACTATTATTATTTGGCTGACATCTTATGCAAAGTGAAGGTACAGTCCCCAGTCAGGAGCTCTTAAAATCTAAGAGTACGGCTGATGGAACGAAATGGAAGACAAGGACTCATTATTCCGACTCCAAATTACATCAGATAAGGGAAGATAATGATATTAACACATACATTGTTGACTCGCCACCAGATGTGACTGATCTCCTAAATTTTACATGAAAAGACCAATAGTTGCTAAATCACGATCACCGAAGATGTACAATTTACATAGAACGAATACTGTAGGTACATATAAGACTTTGTAAACCAGCCAGATAGGTAAGTACTCGAGTCGAACAAGTACCACCATACAATCATAATACTTTACACAATCACCTACACTAGACTACGAGTAAAAGAGACGAACAACAAGCTTTGTAAAGTTCATCGCGAGGGTCACGTTTACGCACGCGGGTAACGTAGCGGGGAGCTGCGCCGGCGGAGACGACCTGTTTATATCTTACCTTCTGAGAATTAATATCCTTCGAGTACACGCCTGTCATATTATATGCGCAAGAGTATGGGGTCTTTATGCGTTCTAGTTGACAGTAACATTCATTATGTTGAAGGTAAGTATTGGTTCTGTCGTAGGTAAAAACTATCTTAGACTAAACTTGTTTCTAGTAAAGCCGTTAGCGAAAGCATGTTCTGTCTTAGAAAAGTGTCAGTCTCTTGTAATGCATCTCATTCGAGCAGCAACGTTAAGCAGCCGTGTTCGTGGTTAATAATTGTAAGGGTGGAGAACCATTTGAAGTCTTAAATGATGTTACACTACGAAGGTAAACATCGTGAGGGATTTGCCTAATAAGTCGCCTGTTTACCTCCTGTTCACTAAGGTTGTCTGGGAGAGATCGCTTCAGCAATAACCTTTTGCACTTTTAAATTAAAAAAATTCTTTATATGTTTTTTGTTATATGGTTTGGAATAAAGCATTATTGTATTTTATTGTAACTGTCACATTCAAAGTTTGGATACCAATTAGGTAATTATATATTGGTGTGAGACCTTTACCAATCCCTAGGAAGACCCTACTGGGGTGGCATAAATCTGAAGCAGATATAAGATTATAAATTCCAGAAAATAATTATTCCGCATCATTTCTACCAATTCTACCTTCTATCCTCACGAGGCTATTTTCGTCTCGCTCACACGTTGATATTTAAATTTAGAACCGTTATGTACTAGAAGGTGCAACTTGCATAGGTCTCTCTATTTTATCTGCTGTTTTCGTTGCAATTTTAGGATGTTAGTTAAAAGCCTCACATTTGGACCTGTCCGACTTGTGATGTGACTGTACCTTACAGATAGTCCTACTTTGAAGTAGTGGTATGTCCCTCTGGTGAATAAGCCCAGTGCTTCATGAGGGAAATAATAATAGTGGAACCTTTTTGTCTTTCACTATACCAGCATAACATCGTGCAGTGATTCCATTTCTTCTTATGTTGATAACGTGCAAATGAGGCCCTTGGCAGCCGTACCCTATTGGTCAAAGTAGCCACTTACCATCAAGCTGGTCGTATGCTCGTCATTAACGGTTAAATCATCGACAATAAGAATTATTAAAGATAGCTGTGCCCCGCGGTTTCACCCGCGTAGATTTTAATTTCATGGTTTCCCGCAGATCCCTAATGTTTTTTTATCTAAAATAGCCTAAGTTACTCCTTGTAACATTAGCTATTCGTCAGTGAAAGTTCCGTTAAAATCCGTCCAGCCGTTGCGGAGATTACCCGGAACAAACAGACAGACAGACAGAGATTTTTTTAAAATTGGTTTTTCTATGTCAGTACTGTGTATACTTTCATATGCATTTAGTGAAAAACTGTTATTTTGCAGTTACAAACAAACACTTCAATTTTATTTATCTGTCACGCAATATTTTAATATAATAAAATGTATTAATCTCTCTGTAACAATAACTATCCTTCATGATAAGTGAATGATTAATTAATCACTGACATTAAAAAAAGCGAATAATTATCAAAAAGGACAGCATAGACGAATAAAAAAGGGTTATAAAATAAAATTTTCCGTTTCGCCTTCGATCGATACTGGAGGGGGGGGTCGTTAGCCCACAGAACCGGTAGCGAATGCGCATCGCGCAGCTGCGCCGGCGCATGGTAAGGCTGCGTTCACGTAGGAGTCTGGAACTACATTAATTTATTTTAAGGGTTTTAAATCCTAACTTTATTTGATACTAGCTGTGCCCCGCGGTTTCACTGCGTTGATTTTAATGTCATGGATGCCTGAGGATCCCTAATGTTTAAAAAAAATCTAAGTAGCCTAAGTTACTCCTTGAAACATCAGCTACTTGTCAGTGAAAGTTCCATTTAAATCGGTGCAGCCGTTTCAAAGATTACCCGGAAAAAACAGACAGACAGACAGACAGATAGACGGACAGACAGACAGAGAAATATTTTAAAACTTAGTTTTTTAGTGTCAGTAGCGTGTATACTTCCTTGCATCCCGTGCATTTAGTGAAAAGCTGTTATTTTGGAATTACAAACAGACACTTCAATTTTATTTATCTGTATAGATTATAAATGCGAAATAACTCTGTCTGTCTGTCTCACTTTCAAAACCTCGCTGCCAAAACCACTGAACCGATCTGGATGGAATGTTGTACACAGGTAGATTGGATCCCGGGAAAGTACGTAGGATTATTTTTATCTCGATAATCCATGGCAACGGGAACTACGTGGGTGAAACCGCGGAACACAGTTAGCATATTATAATTACTGCAGCTGAAAAAAGTTACTTAAATATTAACAGTTTGTGCTGAATTACAGCTAATGCTTTTCCAGCAAAATTATGAATCAACCTGCAATTCCTTGGTACTATTGAACCATGTGTCATAGAAAATAGGGTCATAATAAATACTTGATATCTTAGGTCGCCGAGAGATCGATACGATAGTATGCAATTTCGATTAAGTGACACATACAGTTACAGAAACAATACTTTGTAAAGGCATGAGCTGAGAATAATTCTGCTGATATCAGAAAATTACTAAGTAAAAGACTTACCACTGTAAGCCTTCTACTAATAAAATGTTGACTAGATTTTGAATTCAAGGTTTTGCCCCAACCTTTGCAGTTAAATATTAAAATAGTAAATGCTCATGGCATCCCAGATGGGTCCTCGAAGGGGTAAGCAGAGGGTTTGTAACAACAACACCCACATTTCACCGAATATGATAACGTGACAGTGAATTCATCGCCGTCTCAGCCACTATATATACATCTTAGAATTACATCTCAGTCATAGGCAGTTTTCCTCACGATGTTTGCTTTCATCATAAAGCACGTAGTGTCATCCCACGTCGTTTGCGTAACAGGCGACTCAAATCCCACGGCCACCACGGCTCTATACATACATGTGCTCACGCCTGTATTCCCCGAGGGGGTAGACAGAGGTGTAGTGATAACAACACCCACTTTTCACCGATTATGATTAAGTGCCAACGCGACAAAGAGTGAGTCTCGCCGCCTCAGGCACAAACGTCTTTGAATTACTTCTCAGACATATGTAGGTTTCCTCTCGATGTATTCTTTCACCGTAAAGCACGAGGTGGGAAATCACAGTACATAAGTTTTAATCCTTGTCCCGCGTCGCTTGCATAACAGGCGACTGCTCAAATCCTACGGCCTCCACGGACCTAAGAAATAACTATTCTTAAAATAAAATCAAAACAGCCAGCATGCTCCCACCTTTAGTAATCATCTGACTATACACTATGTTGTATCGAGTGGCGTACGTGCAGGGCAGCTTACACTACACCAACTCAAGCCGTAATTATGTTATACTTATGTATATTACTTGACTATAGATAATGTATGTCAACCGCAGTTTTATGTTATATAGTTATTTTCATAGCTGCGCGGCGCCGCGTTGGGCTTTGATTGTCGGGGCGAGGTAGTTTGTTATTGTATCTATATACCCAAGTAGGAAGTAAGGTTACTTAATAATAATAATGATCCCCTAAATCCGAATCTCAACCGGGATCAGCCATCTCACTCTCATAGTCCGATGTGACGGTAATCCGACACGACCGGAGAGAGATCAGTGCTTAGTGCGAGTTTCCTTAAAATCGCCGTCACAAGTCATCGCATCGATGTAAACGCAGATTTGTATGGGCTCACAAAAGTGTCATCTTTAGGCCGACAGAGGCGTTGTTTCGATCCTATACAAATCTGCGTTTATGTCGACGCGGTGACTTGTGACGGCGGCAGTGAAAAAGCATTAGGCCCTCAGGTATAGGACCAACGGCTTAACTTCCAAACTCCGGGCATTTTTTGTGAATTTCTAGATGGACAAACCCAATATCTATTTTTGAACCCGGGACCTCGTGTTCGGCAGGCGAACTTACTGATCACTAGACCAACGAGGCACTTTTCCTAAATAATGCATGAGCAAAGCCTCGGACCGAAGCTATTCAGATATAAAGTCGTAAAAAAAATTATGAATATGAAGTACTTGAAATCATTATAGACTTTGAATTCACTCTTCGTAGCTTCCATAGAACGATACTTTGTTTTCTACGTAACTTTTTAATATTAAGACAAATTTGTTTACACGGAAGCATTTTTACGCAGACAAAGTCAGGCGCATAAATGGCCTACCATCATCTGATTAAGGAGTGTGTATTAAGAACTTCTGATTTTTTTGTACCGTTAAATCAGCAAAGCTAAGAAGTTATTAATACGCGCTGCTTAAGCGATCGTAGTTGGCCCTCAGTAAGTTACTAAACTATGTCATATACCTCAATGTCAGTGATATAACATTAACGCCAGCAAGTAATATAACTATCATTATTTCATGAATTCATATATAATTACGTAAATACGCATAACTTGAGTATAAATATTTTATTACATGTATTCATTATATTAAATGCAGCTATGAATAATAGTTATTGACATATAACTATACTTATTGATATAGCATGCGCACACAGCGTCCTTGTATAGCTATAAGAAACTGGAAACATTTCACTTAGGGGTGGAAATTCGGAAAACTCCTGGTGTATCACCTCACTTAGAACACATCTACGAATGTAGTTTATGCTGGTGATGATAAATATTAGAGTCACACAGTCAGTCAGGACTTTGATTTATAAGAAAAGATCGTTGAGTGTCCCAAGTAAAGTATAGACTTGGGGCACTGCGAGCCTACCATCATCGGCTTTAGCAGAGCGCATTAAGAATTGCTGAGCTTTACGTACGTTTAATTAAACATGAAAGCTAAGAAGTTCATAATACGCGCTACTCAAATGATCATAGTTGGCCCCTGTACCCTCATTCACGTAAAACGATTGAAATATCGTTGAACAAATATGGAATTCACGAGATCCGAAATCACAGTTCGATAGGACTCCAACTCAATAAGAGGTTTTTTCTTGGATAGTATAATGGATAGGAAATCGCTACGGTTCTCATTACCTGCATCGGACTCGGAGCTCTTCTGAAATAGTAGCTTAAATTCGTTGTCGCTTTAAATATCTCTGCAAACCCCTAAGTATACCTACAGGTGTCCACTTTCCCTGCTGTGTCCTACTTTCAAAGACACACCTTACATAAGTGTATAATTTAATTTCGGTTTATAAAACTTTTTAAAAGACAATCACTCATGAAAACTTAAAAAAGAAAACAGCTACTTTATAACTTGGGGAAGTAAGTTATGAACTTATTATCCCCGATGGTGTATTAGGGCCATCAATATCACTTTAAGTTATACCTTTAATAACTGTTAAAAAGGAAATATTAAACTTTAATTTTCTCTTTAGTGTTAAGCTATGTTATTATGATAAGATTTTTTTTAATGTTTTTTTTTTAATACTGTTGGTGTTAAAGACACAATTTTTATTGAAAACCTAATTTATATCTAGGTATACAGCAGCTTTGGTCGATCAGGCTGATCTCAGAAGAAACAGTAGGACCGATTTTAACGGGATTTTCACTGGCAGGTAGATGATGCTACATGACACTATTTAAGACAAAAAATCTATGAATAGAGTGTTTGTTGTTAATTTTATGTGAGTACAACCGTTAGGCACAGCTATTCCTATCTAAAATATTTACCGACGCGGGAATCAAACCCGTGACCAACGGCGCTGATATAACGTCACCTGTCAAACCACAGCTCATTTACCAAATCAAATAGAAACCAGGATATGGAATACTATTTATTTAATGGTACTCGTTAACGAAACAAAACATCGATTAAGGGACATGGGTTAATGTATCCGGTATTGTTGTTACTTGCTGTGATCTGCGGTTCTGCCCGCTTTTATATGTAACAGAAACACACCGACTCATCGAATATGCACACATACATACATATACACGTCTGTATTCCCCGAAAAGTAGGTTTTGTAATAACAACACCTACTTTTCACCGAAGATGATTGAGTGCCAACGTGACAGATGGTGAGTCTATAGCCGTCTCGGGCACTAAACATACGTTTTCGAATTACTTCTTAATTATTTAAGACATATTTATGTAGTATCCTCACGATGTTTTCTTTCAGCTCGTTATGTGAAATCACTGCACATAAGTTTTGAGAAAAACTCATTGGTACAGTCCCCGCTGGGATTCGAGCTTGCGTCGATTGCGTAGCAGCGATGGTTCAACCCCCAGGGCCACCGCTGCTCGCTTCTACAAGACCTAAAACATTACTGTTGCGCAATCAAGGCCAGCGCTCAAAACACGTCAGGTGTAACATAAAGTTCAAGGCCTGTGATATTATTATCATAAATTACCTACATTGAGTTCAATGTATAACGGCCTATGCTAAGGGTATAGGTTATTTTGGTAAACCACCGTTTAAGGGCTATTTCCTACCCTCATGAGTCTAATAATTGTATCGCATGGGACATTCAATTACTGTGACATCGTTAATCTAATGATCCGTGTTTTAGTTATGGAATCACTTATGGATTTTCCCATGAAGGTATAATCAGGCGACTGAAATGGAATCACGAGAGTATTTATTTAAAAACTGGTATTTAATTGACTGCCTCGTTGGACTAGTGGTCGCAAATGCTACTTCGGAACATTACTGGGTACGATCCTCGAGAAGGACAGCACGGAGTCTGAAGTAGTGATCGGCTAATTGCAATGCTTGCCCCTTAGCAGACTTGAACATAACTGGCTTAATGTGCCCTCCCAACCCTTAAGGGAATACAGGCGTGTGTATATGTATATATGTATGACCTTGATATCAAACGCGACCAGCTAAAGGCTCGACCTGCTGTCATCTTGTCCCGGGGGGATTTTTGTGGAGACCTCGGGAACAGGATAGATAGGTAAAGAGTGGAGAGAAATAATAAGAGTGGTTGATATATATACAAGGGTTCGTTTATTACATCTGTTTCCTTCACTAGTGGTGGTGGGTAGAGGTAGGTGGTAGGTATAAGGGGACACTGGCCTGACGTAGGGACAAGGGTCCGGCTGGGAGCAGCCTGGTCTTCGTCAGGAAGGTGGATAGCGCCTGGTCCAGGGGTAGTGCCTGGACTGTAGGCGGACTGGTCCAGGGTAGGTTCTGGGCCAGAGGTAGGAACTGCACCAGATGTAGGGTCCGGGCCAGTTGTTAGTGTAGTAGTTATGTAACCGGATCCTGGAATGAACATTATCAGGCGTTAGCTCGCTCGACCATGCACGGACATGCCCTAGTCGCAGCTCAGCATCCTACCCTATAACCTTAGCACCTGGTCTTCGCTAAGCAGCCTCAGCCAGCAGATGATAGACAGAACAGTATACAAAAATGGGCACAACACAACACAGTAAATACATAGCTAGCATATTATAATATTACATAGAAACTCACCCCAGCGGGATCGGCAACAATAGAATTTATATTAGTATGTTTAGTACATAGTAAGTAGATTTTGGCGGGCTTTGCCGACAGCGAGTGGAGTGACCACACGCTACCAAGCCTCGCGCCGCAGTGGCGGGAGATGCGAATGCGCGGCAAAACAAAAGAAGCGCGGTGCGCAGCTCTACAGCGCACAATGTTGCCGACAGCTTCCGACGGTCCCCGATGCTACGCTCGGATTGAGTCATTGTGCAAATTCTAGCTGTTTTATGTTTCATTTAATTTGTAATTAGTTTAGGTATTTCATAATTTTAGCTTTTAAGTTAGTTTTATAGGTCATTCAGTTGATATTATCATAGTAGGTGTATAGTTATAGGTGATTAGGAGTTATATGAGCCTTTTTAATAGAAAATATATAAAATACTAATAATTTAATAAAATGTAACGGCGCGTACTAGGCGCAACGTTACAGTACTGCGCGACAAGGAGTAGGATTTTGCGTACCTGAGTAAAGTAAAATCCGTCTGCTTACTATACTCTATACTATTAGAATACTAAGTAAAATAAATATAATTAGTAATAATTACTTTAGAAAAAAATATAAAAAAAATAGAACTCAAATTAAAAACAAAGTGTGTAG
Organism: Watsonalla cultraria; assembly: GCA_964035505.1. Classification (NCBI taxonomy): domain Eukaryota; kingdom Metazoa; phylum Arthropoda; class Insecta; order Lepidoptera; family Drepanidae; genus Watsonalla; species Watsonalla cultraria. Next base: position 7,964,230 of record OZ037730.1, read on the forward strand.
ACACATTAATTTAAATAATAAAAAAGCCTTTATCAAAGATGGCTGCAATATACTGTAATAGATAGTATACCAGTACAAAATAGCTGAACAAAAGCCAGTCTTTCGTATTTCGTTCAGTCGAACCATAGTTGTTCACTCTAGGGCAGTCATGTCTCATAGGAGTCAAGTAAGAGTGGTGTAGTGGGTTGGGAGGGAAAATCAGTTGTTTCATACCACATTCCACGTTAGTGCAGTAGGCATTAAGGTTGTCACTAGGAACATTACTGCAGTGAGAGTCGAGGATAGGTATAGGAAAGGGAGCAACGGTAGGTTTGTCACTTTCAGTAGAGTCAAAGTTAGGTATAGGAAAGGGAGCAACGGTAGGATTGTCACTTTCAGTAGAGTCAGAGTTAGGTAAGTTGAAAGGAGCAACGGCAGGGTTGTTACTTTCAGTAGTGTCAGTTTTAGGTATAGAGTCTAGTAGTAGACTGTCAAATAAGTAGGCAGGTGCAATTGTAGGGTTATTACTTACAACGTCAATGTTAAAGTCAGTGTTATAGTCAGTAGTAGTATCAGAAGATAAGTCAGTAGTGAGTGAAGAACTAGTCGGTTCAGGTAGGTCGTTAGACTGAGGAGAAGAAGACTCAATATGTAACACTGGTAGGCTAGTGAGTAAAGTATTCCAATCAAAATCTGAATATGCATTTCGTAGCATTGAGAATATACAATACATATTTTCTGATAGCAAATAAAAATCATTTTTTAAAGAATTTAACTTTTCAACAATAGAAGGGTCAGAACTGCATACTCTTCTCAAGCGATGGTAAATATGATTATGTAGTGTATAGCATCGGCTAGATATACCGAACTCATCACCGCAATTATAGCTACTTGTATCTAAAATAGTGACGTACGCGTTTAGATCGGCGATAGAATTTAATATGGCATCACAGTCAACCGCAGGGTCTAGGCAAGACTCATTAATGTCATCAGCATTACATTTTAATATAGGTGAGTTCGGTACACTGTGCATTTGTTTACGTAAACCGAACATATCAGAAGCTGGTTCAATACCACGAATAGCGACTTCATAAGCCAATTCATTATTTTTAAGCATAAAATATTTTATTGGATGAGTTCCCATTGTAAAAAACAATAATATAAAACAATAATACAATTAACAAAATAAAAGTTTGAATTTAGAATTACAACAAAATTTAAATTTACAAGAATAGAATTAAATATTATTAAATAAATTTGTTTCGTACAAATTATTATTACACAATTATACCTACTACGAGAAAGTGTTAAGTACTTCTTTTTAGTTAGTTTTAGCCAGTAATAACACAAAGTAATAAGAATAAAAATTGCGAACTGTTACGTCACAACATAGGTACAATAAAGTGTTACGTAAGTTACTTCATCATAACATAACACAAAACAAAATATACAGTTAGCTAAACGCAAGTATGTGTTATTTAGTTAGCTCCGTAGTAATGTTATTTTAGTAGCAAATAACAACACAATAGCAACAAAAAGGTGCACACACACAAATATTACACAAAATAAAACATAGAATATACAAGTAATTACAAGAAGTACGTACCAGTTCGCTGACGAAGTCACCTCCTCGTTTACAAGAGTGAGGCTGAGCTGAGAGCTGCTGAGCGAGAACAACACTACCACCAGCGATTGGAAACAAGACACATGGGTTGGGCGCCACTGTCCCGGGGGGATTTTTTTAGTGAAGACCTCGGGAACAGGATAGATAGGTAAAGAGTGGAGAGAAATAATAAGAGTGGTTGATATATATACAAGGGTTCGTTTATTACATCTGTTTCCTTCACTAGTGGTGGTGGGTAGAGGTAGGTGGTAGGTATAAGGGGACACTGGCCTGACGTAGGGACAAGGGTCCGGCTGGGAGCAGCCTGGTCTTCGTCAGGAAGGTGGATAGCGCCTGGTCCAGGGGTAGTGCCTGGACTGTAGGCGGACTGGTCCAGGGTAGGTTCTGGGCCAGAGGTAGGAACTGCACCAGATGTAGGGTCCGGGCCAGTTGTTAGTGTAGTAGTTATGTAACCGGATCCTGGAATGAACATTATCAGGCGTTAGCTCGCTCGACCATGCACGGACATGCCCTAGTCGCAGCTCAGCATCCTACCCTATAACCTTAGCACCTGGTCTTCGCTAAGCAGCCTCAGCCAGCAGATGATAGACAGAACAGTATACAAAAATGGGCACAACACAACACAGTAAATACATAGCTAGCATATTATAATATTACATAGAAACTCACCCCAGCGGGATCGGCAACAATAGAATTTATATTAGTATGTTTAGTACATAGTAAGTAGATTTTGGCGGGCTTTGCCGACAGCGAGTGGAGTGACCACACGCTACCAAGCCTCGCGCCGCAGTGGCGGGAGATGCGAATGCGCGGCAAAACAAAAGAAGCGCGGTGCGCAGCTCTACAGCGCACAATGTTGCCGACAGCTTCCGACGGTCCCCGATGCTACGCTCGGATTGAGTCATTGTGCAAATTCTAGCTGTTTTATGTTTCATTTAATTTGTAATTAGTTTAGGTATTTCATAATTTTAGCTTTTAAGTTAGTTTTATAGGTCATTCAGTTGATATTATCATAGTAGGTGTATAGTTATAGGTGATTAGGAGTTATATGAGCCTTTTTAATAGAAAATATATAAAATACTAATAATTTAATAAAATGTAACGGCGCGTACTAGGCGCAACGTTACAATCTATATATATAAAAATGAATCCACATTTCCCTTGGTCACGACATCACGGGTGAACGGCTGGACCGATTTCCATAGTATTTTTTTTGTTATGTTCGTTATTTTCAGGAGATGGTTCTTATGAAAGAAAAAACTAAGAAAATTTAGTGAAAATTTTTAAAACTTAACCATCATATAAAATTATTTCTTTCTTCTTAAATCTAACCTTAGCGCTTTGGACGATAAAAGCTTTTTGATATAACCTTATGACGTTTGACATAGAAATGACAGAATACGTGCTGCATTCTCATAATTAAGACAGGGCAACGTCTGTCGGGTCAGCTAGTAACGTATAAATATGAGAATAGCATACTCACGTGCCCTCAATATGCACGGAGCTTCACCGTGAAGATATGCTTTATGGCTTATAAAGCATCTTCGAGCGCATCAGCGCCATTTAGCCGACTAGGGTCAAAGTTGTAGGAACAATCATATTATGATGTTTTTATGCAATTTTATCAATTCATCATCTTCCTGGTGTTATCCCATACATTGGGGTCGGCACTTGATTCAACCCAATGTGACTGATCACCTGATTTTTATACGAAAAGACTGCCATCTGACTTTCGTAACCCCTTTTACGGGGAAAATCGGTAATCTAGATTAAAAATGTTGTCAGTCTCTTAGGCCTCCGACTGACATGTAACGATTGCCTGATTGAATGAGTGCCACGAGCTCCTCAACTTACTCATTCATATTTTTGTCGCTGTAAATTAAAGAGTTATTTCACAGGACAGACAGTCCTCGTGCATCAGCTTTGAACCTAGGACTTGACACCTTCAGTCAAAATTGTGCGTAAGTAACTATAGAATAGCTACTAAAATGGTGTGATTTATTTTTAAATTCAAGCGCTCTCGTAAAGTACGCCCTTGAGCACGGAAACCTAAGAGTCACTGATCTATGTCCCCCTAATGATTTTACCTATTACACTAATCTTAAACTTGCATACTAAAACAACTTTAACTGCCTATAAAATGTTTAGTACCCCTGACAATCCCTGATGCTGCCATATCGATGATACCCTCTGTTTTTTGGTAGCTACAACCACCGTTACTTGACCCCTTACTTTTCTTATTAAAGACTAGCTGTGCCCCGCGGCTCGGCGCGTAGGGTTTGTTTCATGGGTGTCCCACGGAAAACTTATGCTATTTTCTTAAATAAAAATAGCCTGAGTCACTTCCTCTAATATTAGCTATCTGCCAGTGAAAGTTCTGTTAAAATCGGTCTAGCCGTTTCGGAGATTACCCGGAACATACCGAGAGTGAAAACAATTAGTATTTTTATGTCAGTACATATTTTCATGTTATGCATTTAGTAAAAACCTGTTATTTCGGAATTACAAACAGACACTTTAATTTTATTTATCTGTATATAGATGATATTTCCTAACTAACGAAAAGCGTCAAAGGTCTGTTTGTCTGGTGTAATTATACGCGTTTTTATGATACTATTTTAAATATGCCATCGTGAACGATGTCTTCGCTTGACTTATTTATGGCTGACGTAATTTCGGTCGGGAGACAATGGTTTTAATTATATCGGGTGATAACTGCCTTTCCTATAAAGTCTTTGCGAATACTTTGCAGGTATTATTGTTACGGCTGCGTAAAATGACGAAATTAAAATATAATGGTTTTGTCTTTTTTAACTGTTTTTTTTTAATTAAATGATTATTAATAAAAAAACATTTAATTTAAAAAAATCCTTCAAAAAGAAACAAAGAATATGATGAGGTATTAAGTGTTTTTGTAGTTGCATGATACCTAGATTGATATTACATTTGCCCCAACATCAAAAGTAGTTCGCGTAATTTTTATTATTAAATGTAGTTTTACCGTTTACAAAATACAGTATACAATAAAATATATCTACACTTATATTATAAAGAGGAAATATTTGATTGTGTTTTGTTTGTTTGTTTGCATTGAATAGGCTCCGAAACTACAAAAATTCTTTCAGCAATGGATAGCATCATCAGCGAGTAACATATATATACGAGGCTATAATTTATCTCCGTACTCCCACAGGAACGGGCACTACGCGGGCAACCGCGTGACGTCCGCTAGTAATGTATACGATAGCAATCCTACACGTAACATTCTAAACCAAAGTACTTAAAAAAACCTATCGTAAATCACTATCATAATCCTTAACCAATTCCATTGGACCTGACAATGTTTCTAGATTAAATATGAAAACGGGCAAATCCCTAAACTGCTGTTAAAACACATTATCTTAAAATAAAACAGTATACTCGCTCCGTAGACTTTAAAACAAGTATAATAAACAATTCCTTAGAGGAGACGAACAATTGGGCTTAAGGGTGTTACACACTTGAGTTATTGAAGCTCGTGTTTTATTGATGGTCGTAAACTATAAGTGTAGTTAGTCTATTCTGAATAGGCTTCGAAGTACTGACGCCGCGGAACCAGTCGTCTAATACCTAACGTTTAGGCATAGAATAAATATGAGCTTACTAAGTAGTATGGAATCTAAAATATTTTTTTTGAATAAAAACATTTATCTCTCGACCGAGAGGTTGGTCACTTTTAAAGTTGAAATAAATGTCGATATGAAGATTAGGAAAATGTCTGTTAAACGTGTAAATGAAATATACGCGATCGGTTCCGACGTGACCCCCCTTACCGACATTACGACGAGGCCGCTTATAATTTCGTTGATATGCGCGGCTGTGTAAGTGTGTCATGTCAAACGATTTGGTCCTAGTGTTTGTAGTAAGCTTATAATATGTTTATTGTGGTTTAGGGCCACAAGTTGCATGACATAAAATTGTACTGTCGAAAGGAGAACTAAGAAAAATCAAACGATTTTTTGAGACAGCAGCGTAGATAAAAGTGGCCTTTGTAGCAAAATGTATAAACTTTAAAATTCAGAATATTATCATCATCAGGAATTTAAGAGTAATGAGACTCTTGTGTCTTGTTTTTATTTATTGACGACGGGGAACCCTTCAAATCAAATCAAATCAAATCAAATAAAATATATCTTTATTCGATTAGACTTTATACAAAGTACTTTATACAAAAGGTCCCCGACCGCCCTGGGAGAGGCAGATCGGGGTATGTGGGATTTTTACCTCACTAAAACCCCCCCGGTGGCCATCCTCAGTGCTCAGGGGGGACTCCGGGTACTCTGATAGATCGCACCGGTGTCCCCCCACACTTTGCCGGGGCACATCCCCGCGGCAGCAGTCACCGCCCCTGGAGACCTCGCTGTGCAAGGCAGCGCGAGCCACATCGCGCTGCCACCTTCCCGGGCCCGCGGCTCGGTGGTCAAAGCTCCCACCCCGACCACCGCCAGCAGGCCCTCCGGCCCCCTTTTAGTCGCCTCTTACGACAGGCAGGGGATACCATAGCCAAATTCTTAGACCCTGGCTATTGGGTGAGACTCTTGTGTCTTTTTTTTTTTTTTTTTTTTTTTATTGACGAGGGGGAAACCTTCAAAAGGTCCCCGACCGCCCTGGGAGAGGCAGATCGGGGTATGTGGGATTTTTACCTCACTAAAACCCCCCCGGTGGCCATCCTCAGTGCTCAGGGGGGACTCCGGGTACTCTGATAGATCGCACCGGTGTCCCCCCACACTTTGCCGGGTCACATCCCCGGGGCAGCTGTGTCGCCGCCCCTGGAGACCTCGCTGTGCAAGGCAGCGCGAGCCACGTCGCGCTGCCACCTTCCCGGGCCCGCGGCTCAGTGGTCAAAGCTCCCACCCCGACCACCGCCAGCAGGCCCTCCGGCCCCCTTTTAGTCGCCTCTTACGACAGGCAGGGGATACCATAGCCAAATTCTTAGACCCTGGCTATTGGGTGGACGGTCCGGGGCGTGCGTTGCCTCCGCCCCGCCGTCGCCGTCGTCTCCGAGAGGGATCGGCTCTCTCCCGATCCCGCTCGGAGGCCTCCTTCTGGGACATTACTGTCTCGCAGAAGGAGACTACGGCCCTCCATGCCTCTCTGTCTGCCAGCATAGCCGTCACTACGCGTGGCAGAGAGAGGTCCTGCCCGATCCTGGTGACCAGGATTCGCCGTTCCGAGCTCCACGCTGGGCACTGCTCCAGCGTGTGCTGTGCGGAATCCCGGTCACTGCCGCAATGGTGGCATTGCGTCGTCGGTTCGCGACCGATCCGATTCAGGTACTCACCGAAACACCCGTGTCCGGTGAGTACCTGCGTCAGCCGGAAGGTGACGTGGTCCTTCCTCTTTAGCCAGGGCCCGAGGCTCGGCAAAATTGCACCGACAGCGCGTTGGCGGGCGTTCTGCGGCTCGCAGAGCCGCTCCCGCCACGTTACGAGCGCGTGTCGGTGCTCCTGCCTTCTCACTTCAGCCGCATTTGGAGGCGCAGTTCCGTCCGCCCGGCGGAGACGGTCGTAAATACGAGCATCCATCTCCGCCAGGATGTCCAGGGGCGGAAACCGCGCCAGGACAGTGGCCGCCTCAAAAGACAGGGTCCGGTACCCTCGTGCGACCCGGATGGCCATAGGACGCTGCATACTATTGTACATAGTTCTGCAGCGCCTAACACCCAATCTGGAAGACCAGACGGGTGCTCCGTAGAGAGCCACGGATCGCACGACCCCCGCATAGAGGCGGCGGACTCCTTCACTCGGCCCCCCGAGATTGGGCAGCAGTCTGTGCAATGCACCCGCTACCCTCTTGATCCGGGGGACCATGCGGCTGAAGTGCTCCTCAAAGCCCCAGCGACCGTCCAGGGTGAGACCAAGGTACTTCAGGTACCGTCCCACCCGGACATCCACGTCACCTACGCGAACCGACGAGCTGGGTGGTTCCCTTCCCCTCGGGATCTTGTGGAACCACAGCGCCTCGGTCTTTTCCGGCGCTACCCGAAGGCCCAGCTCGTGGATTTTCTCCACGACGCATGCCACGCCAAGCTCGGCGAGCCGGTTGGTCTCCTCGAAAGTGGCCCCGACGGCTAGCACCAGCGTGTCGTCCGCATAGCAGACGATGCTAACGCCGTCGGGGCGGTCGACCCGCAGGACCGCATCGTACGCGAGGTTCCACAGGAGTGGCCCTAGGACCGATCCCTGTGGGACCCCGCAGTACACCTCCCTCCGGTGAACTCGTCCATCTCCGCCCACATATTGCACGCACCTGTCGCGCAAGTAGGCACAGACCACGCGCTGCAGGTAGGGGGGCACGCGGTGGTACACCAGGGCCCCCCTTATTGCGTCCCAGGGCAGGCTATTGAAGGCGTTGACTATGTCAAGGCTGACAGCCAACGCCACTCCGCCCCGGGATACAGCCTGCGTCGACAGTGTTCGGACGCGTATGATCGCGTCCACTGTCGACCGCGCGCGTCGGAAGCCAAACTGGTCTTCCGACAGGTCCGGCCCGACGCTCGTCAGGTGCGTACTGAGGCGGTCCGCCAACACTCTTTCGAGCAGCTTACCCGCCTCATCTAGTAGGCAGAGAGGACGATACGCGGAGGAAGAATCTGCGGGTCTTCCATCCTTATGGAGGAGAACCAACCCAGCCACTTTCCAGCCTGAGGGGAACACGCCGCAGCGTAGGCAGTCGTTAAACAGCCGCCGCAGCCTATTCCCCAGCCCGTTGGGTAGAGCCAACACCCAGGCCCGACCAGGAATTCCGTCGGGGCCTGGCGCCGTGTTTCGGGCTCCGAGGCGCCTTACGGCTCGGTCCAGCTCATCGGTCGTCACCCCCATCTCTTCGGTCCAGATGATCGGTTCCGAAGGAGGGGGGGCGGGACTGCTCTGGACCCTGGGGAAGAGGGTGTCGACGACCCTCTCCACGAATGCCGGGTCCAGAGTTTCCGTCAACGGAGGGACCCACGGGCGCAATTTGCCCAGTACCATCCTGTACGGGCGGCCCCATGGATCCCTCTCCAGTCCCCCGATGAGCTCATCCCACGACCGAGCCTTGGCGCTGGCAATGGCTGCCTGCAGCGCCTTCGTGGCGCCTCGATAGGCCACGTAGGCTCCACCCAACTCTTCGGCTGTGGCTCGCCTTCTTCTCCGGGCACGCGTGTACTGGCGTCGGGCGCGGAGGCATATCTCGCGCAGCTCCGCGATGCTTTCCGACCACCAGTACACGGCCCGGGGCTTGGCAGATCTGGTCCGGGGCATCGACGCGTCACATATGGACGTCATCGTGTCCCGGAACCAGGCGGCTTCCCTTTCAGGATCGGGCAGGATCCCATCTTCTTGGCCCTCAGGCCAGGCCGCGACGATGGCTGCGGCGCAGAGACGATCTCTGTCCAACCGCTTGAGAGACCATCGTCGCGGCGGGCTGCTACTGCGGCGGCTGTCGGGGCGGGGAAGGCGGATGGCCACATCCATCGCTATGTAGCGATGGTCGGATAATGTGACCATCTCCTCTGCCACTCTCCACCCCGTCACCATGCGCGCTGCCTGGGGAGTCGCCCACGAAAGATCCACGATCGACTCCCCCTGCCAGCGCACGCAGGTGCTGACGGACCCCCGGTTCAGCAACCGGAGGTCCAGCGCCGCCGCCCATTCCAGCACTGTCTCCCCCTTTTGGTCATCCCGGGCGCTCCCCCACTCACGAGAGTGAGCGTTGAAGTCGCCCAGGACGAGCACGGGACGAGGCAGACTTCTGCGAATGCAGTTGGCCACCCCGTCCAGGTACGCCTCGTAGACGGCGAGGGTACAGTTGGGGGAGACGTAGCAGCCCACAACGACTATTCGGCCCCAGTTCACGGCGACGTATCCCAGCCCCCTCTCAATGAGGGAGCAGGGAGGGTCGCCGCTACCGCCACCCCAATATATGGCGACGGAGTCCATGTCGTCACCAAACCAGCGAGGATGGTTTGGGACGACGCGATATGGCTCCGCCACCACCGCCAGTGCAACCGACCACTGCGCGACGGACTGCTGGAACAAGTCCTGCGCCGCGCGACAGTGGTTGAGGTTGCACTGTAAGGCTCGTAGGGGCCTTAAGTCCGTGTTGGGGCCCTGGTTGTCGCCTCAGTCGGGGTCAGCCCCGACTGAGCCGGACCCGTGCCGCTCGGCTTCGTGGGACCCGGCTTACGGCCCCTTTTGCCACGAGGAGCGGAGCATTTCTTGCCCCCCATCCTGTGGCCAGAGGGCCGGCCCAGGTCCGCGCAGAGCAGGCACTTCAGCGGGCGAGTGCACTGACTCGCCCGGTGGTCCGCCTCGCCACATGCGTAGCACATGGAGCTCCGGTCCGTCTTGCTCGGACATGTGCTACGCACGTGACCGATTTCGAGGCACCGGAAGCACTGCAGGGGCCTTGCCTCCAGTGCCTCGACCCTCACGGATACCCACCCCACCTGGATGCGCCCAACTGCAAACAGTTTGCGCACCGCGGTGAGTGGGCATCGGACCCACGCTGTCCCCAAGGCCAAGCACGAGGGGCGCTTAATCTCTCCCACCTTTACATCGGCCACCGCGCAGCCTCCAGCCTCCGCGATTGCAGCCGCTACGTCCTCGGGGGTGATGGCCTCATTAAGGTCCAGCACCCTCATGTCCCCCATCTTGACAGGGCGTACAATGCGCACGCCCAAGTCTTTGAGGGACTCGCGCATGCGACTCGCGAGCGCGTCGGCCTTGGAGGCAGAGTCCGGTTCCGGGACCTCTAGGATCAGCCCGCCGGTTATGGCTTTCCGATTCCGAAGGCTCGGAATGCCAAGGTCGGCGAGCTTTATCCTTTCCCTCGCAGCCGCCATCACCGCAGCGTACGTGACCTCCGATCCCTCCGGGATCGTCACAGTGATCGCTGCGACAGTTGGCGGCCGCGCCGGTGCCCTCTCCGATTTGCGCGGCGGCGGGGGCCTTGATGCAGGCGCAGGCCGCTGGGACACCGCGGGAGGAGACCGTTGAGGCCCCGTGCTCGGCCCAGCCCTAGGTTGGGCCTTTCGACCCACCACGGTGGACCAGGCCACCTGAGGGGGCAGAACCTGCACCGTTCTCGGAGCTGGAGCAGCTGGGAGGGGAGCGGCGGCCGGCAGCGCTGTGGCAGTGGCTGGTATCCGCTTCTTATTCCTCCTGCCGCCCCTTCCCTTCTTCTTGCGCCCCTGGATCACAGGCGCGGTTGCCTGAGAGGCTGGGGCTTCCAGCCTAATAGATGGCCCGGGAGGTGTCAGGGGTGCTCTCTTGGCATCCGCGGCAAGTGGAGGCCGCATGTTCTTCTCAGGGAGCAGCCTCTCCTCCATGGCCTCGAACCGCGCGCTGATCATGGTCCCCACCTGGACCATGATTGCGCGCGTTAGGTCCTCCATACCCGGGGACAGTGTCGAAGCGGCATCACTGGCCTCTGCCCTGCCTGTCCCGCGGAGGACAGAGAGCTCCTCCGTGAGCTGCTCCATCCTTGTAGAGAGGGCCGCTATCTGCGAGCGCAATTCCGCGTTCTCGCGCTCCAACCTTTCGGTGTTTGCGCTCGCAGATGTCCGCGCCGCCATCGCCAGTGACGCTGCCTCAGTCCTTCGTGCACACATACGGAGTTGGTGCACGAAACTGCCCTTCAGGTGTTTAGACCTGTCGGCAACCCGCTCAACCACCATCTGCTGCTCCTTAATGAAGGTGCCCAACTCGTTGGTGGGCATCTCCTCCATCTTCTTTTGGAGCTCCTCAGCCGAGGGCAGCTTCTTTTTGGCCCTGGTGTTTGTCAGGGCCGAGTCGGGACCGAACAGGTCGTCTAAATCGTCCTTTAGGAAGGCCGCTCGGCAAGTGCCAGAGGGACCCGCCCTGGACGCCACATCAGCATCCCCTGAGGTCAGCGACACGAGCGACATGTCCGACATCGCGTCGCTGTCCTCTTCCCGCTCGCTCCCTGCGCAAGGCGTGGGAGGCCGGATGAAGCGGCCTGATCTATCGCGCGATAAACGCGCTGCGGCGCTTGAGCGCGTGCGGCCACGCGTCGCCGTGCCAACCTTGGCAGCCGTCTGCTCGCCGCAGGAGGAGCCGGAATTCGTCCTACTCCTCTTCTGCGACCTTGGACGCGCTACCACAGCGGCAGCTAGACTGCTGCAGCTTTCCAGCACAACTACAGGGGTCAGCGACTGCTTTCCCCCCGTAGTCTCCTTCTCTTCTTGGGATTTTACTCCCTCACCTTCACCCTTTTTTTGTTTTTCTCCCTCCGTCATTTCTTTTGTGTTTAATTTCTCCATATCTGATCCCACGAGTATGGGTCGATATAGAGACCATTGCCGGGTGACGCCCATTCCGACAATGGGGGACTTACATACTGAGAGGTGGCCCAGAGTCTCTCAGGTTTTCACGACTTCGCTGTCGGATTTTTATAGAGGTTTTCTCCTCGCAGGCCGGCCAATTAAGGCAAGCCCTCCCCGGTCACCAACTCCCCGACGTATCCAGCCTCGCTAACTGGAATTGTTGAAGGAAGAGTCGGTGATTACGGCATTCACGGGGTGACGAGCGAGATAGCGTCAACCCCGGGCACCCCTTTCGGAGTGCCTCCCCTCCCCCTGACGTTTGACTGGGTACAACCCCCCAGTCCTAGACAGAAGGTCTAGTTCCCATAGGCACGCCGAACCTTGGGAATGGGTGACGCAGGCTCGCATCCATTGTCATCTCTGCTGAACAGAGACGTACAAGGAGCGAATTCCACCTCCGCCACCTGCGTCGAGTGCCAGGTGTTAGTCATCGACGACAGTGACCCCAGGGATCGCCATCGAGGAGCTAAGTCACGCGATGAAGGCCCCCGAAGAGACTGTCGTCGACGTCCAGGGTGCACCGTCCCGAAGCCATTGTCGTTCCCTCGGACGTATCCTTAGGACAAACAATGGATCGGGCACACGAGGAGGTCTCCTGGCCTTGCACCCCGAGACTCTTGTGTCTAACCTAACCTAACCGATGCAACTCTTTTCATTTGTCTCTGTCCAGTGCCATCTCTTTGACCTCCTTATAGAAACTATAGAAAATTATAGAAACTAAAATAAAGAAAAATCAAGCTGTCCATGCCAATATCCATACAATCAGCAACTGCTATGATACTTTTTCCTTCGAAAAGTCGTCAGAGTGGTGTGATTCTACTAAGTCCAAAAGTAATCAGTATTTTTTTTTTTAATAAACTTACGTATATACATTTTAGAGGCGTCTTTTAAACCACACAACCAACACGACCTAAGTCTCTTTTAAAACCAAACAAAGTACAATCACACACAACAATTTTAAACAAACAGAAGTATTGTCACCTCAAGGCCTAATAAACATTTTAATGGGACAATAATATGTCTTAATGCCATAATATTAACGTCTATAGTTGTAGTGATTGATGTTACGGCATGCCCTCGGGGAATCAGGACAAAGGATGTCTAAAATTGGCTGCTTTATGAGTTTAGTTAATTTTGATTGGTTTAAAGATGCGTAAATTATTTGTGAGAACGTAACTTTTAGATAGCGTTTAAAATACATATGGTTCACTGTGATTGTTGTGTAAGCAAAGTTGAATACTTTATATAATTATTTAATTTAAATTTCATTTTGTACTTACATGTTTGCATTTGAACCATTCCTTGGATAGCGTGTAAAATACATAATAATGCAACTCGATGGTAGAGCCAGTAAAATTTCATACTTTAAATTAATAATTCATTTTAATTTCATTACACTAAATACCTAATTGAATAAAAAAAAATTGTTACAACATTTTCGCACTTGAGGCATTTTCGCAAATTTGGGTGACATAAATTAGTTCTCACTCTACTGTAAGTGGCGCATGCAGTGATTTATAAAGAAGTGATATGATGATTAAAACTTCTTATAGTATAACTCTACGCACTAGGTAGCAACAAGTCTGGACACGACCTATCCTACCCTACCTACAGTTATACTTTTTGCTATACGAGAGCAATAAGACACTTACTGTGTCGAAGAAGTAATTGCTGCTTTCTTCACCTTTAATTGTTTACAAATAAGAGCTATTTTGCTATAAAAGAGTGATAAGCTGAATATTACAGGTCGCGTGTTCATTTTAAATACAGTATACTGTGCGCACGCGACTGGACCCTACGTGAAACGGTGTGTAACTACGAAAATAAAATTTTAGAACTTACAATAATGTTATTTCGAAGTGTTTCAATAAAATGACAATTCATATGGCTCTTTGATATTTTTTGTATTCATTATAGTCTCTATCTTTATTCAGTAGGTGTTAAGTTTATGACCAGAGGCATCAATTGATTGTTTGGGAACAGAATGGAAAACAATTTTTGATTGCTTCGTTTTTCCATTTTTCAAACTAAAACTGTGACAAATAAGCATATGACCTACCAAATAGTAAACTCATACGTATGGAACACGTCCTGTATCAACACTAGCGACCTTCGAGGTAGCATCTCCAGAATCTCCACTCATGCAGTTCTAAAATTCGAACCTGAATCCAACCAAGACAAACACATCCTCTCGTTGCTGCAATTAACTTGATGGTAAGCGGTTAATTGATTGCTTTTTATACGCATTATATTAGCTTCACTTCTATCTTTTTTTGGATAATTTTAGGGTTACCTAGTTTTACAGCAAGGGGGCTGTTTAAGAACAATCGTCCATTACTTGCTTTCCCTGGTACAGTTAGCTGAGAAATTTTCCCACGATCATTGTCTTCAATAAAAACTACGTTTATGAAGCTCACCGTTTCTTATAATTACCATAATTTATGGTAGACTTCTGGCTTACCTAGAATAAACTCTATCTCTTTAGTAATAAGATTTGTTAAACATTCGCTTGCCAGCAATACGTATATTGGCTTGTAGTTAATTGTAGCAGTATGAAGTGTATTGCAATGTGGACTAAATCCGCATTGTTTTTATGTTTTCACACTTTTTGTGCATTTATACATTCTTAAATAAATACAAATCTTTTTTTAATTGTGTAGCTCAACGGAAATTATTTCCTTGATTTATTAAAATAGCGCTCGCTTTTAACAAATTATTATTCACTACCTTTTATATTTCCGATGTACAAAAAATTATAAGCGAAAAAATTTGAACATCAATATCAAAACATTTCAAAGCAAAAATAAAACCAAACAAGTCATATTAATATAAATCCACACCCACAAATTTAAGAGAAGTCTTAAAAGCATATTGCAAGGAATAATTTTCCCGCAAAACCCATCTAAACGTCAACTTGTACAAGCAAAATTACAATTGGAGCGAAAGAATCACAATCGCCTCCCTTTAATGGCTGTATAAGGGAAATTTTTCGTATATTTTACGACAAGAAATTTGAATAGGACCTCTCAGTCCCCAGTTAGCGAGTGGCAAAAAATGCAATCATTAAAAATAATGTGAACGAGGTGAGGTTTTCGACGCGACTGTACTTTTGTGGCGATGAATAATAATTTATGAAAATTCTTTTACATTTAAGTAAGATTAAATTATTATTTAAATTTACAAGGAAATTAATATTGGCGGAGATAAATACCTGGAGTAATATAATATCTACGAAAAAATTTTAAGTATATTCAAACAGTAATGGACATTGGACAAAGCATCTTTCACATTGACACCTCCTCATCTTTGATGAGAAGGTGGAAGTTGGAGCACTGCCTACCCTTTCGGCAATCCTCCTGAGAAGGCGTTCAAAATTAAATTACTATAAACTTTATTAAAAACTTATTATATGCTCACACCTGGGGCCCAACCATGAGCTCTTATTGTAATGATAATTCAGTTCTACGAAAGTGAAAGATGTATACGCGTCACATACGTCTGTTTCATAAATGAGTGAAACTATCATGGCAATAATAGCTCATGTTAAGTCCCCTGTATTGTTGTAGGCAGAGTTATTGTAATAACAACACCCACTTTTCACCGAAAATGATTAAGTGTCAACGTGACAGATGTCTATCGCCGTCTCAGGCACTATCCATACGTCTTAGTATTCATAATTTTATAATAATTTTATCAGTGACTTATTGCAAAAATATTTCGGCATTTAATATCTCCAAATCGAAAGACCTTTTTGTACTTAATTTTTTTTAGTATCGTATGATAACAGTTATATCAATATCCAACATAAAATCACAAAACACTTACGGTTCAACCCTCAAACGGTTACAGGTTTATTTCTGTCCCCCCATATCGAAACCATAGCTCGTCCAAATGGCCGAAAATAATGACCTAACTATTGTCCTCACCCCACGGTTGCGAAGCCTCATTTATTTTTATAACTCTACGGGATTTTAACAAAAAATATGAATAAAAAAAGCGGTGGACATCACCGATGATGGGCGAAATTGATGTGTCGTGACGGTATTCGAAATTTAAATGTGAGTCGTTGTTTTTTGTTTCAATTTTGACCCATTGGGGTTTAGAGGGTTGTTTTTTTTTGAAAAAACCAAAAAAAACTGTGTTTTGTTAGAATATTGACGAAGTTGACACAACAAAGAGTGTTGTATGAATATTAAGGAAGATGAAGTCACAACTAATTAGAGGTGAAGTCCAAAATGAATTCCTTTTTCGTCATTCACGTTACATTCTTTCACTATTAGGTATGTCTAAATATGACCGTTGTTGTTGTAGTTAAAGCAAATTAATGAAAAAGGAAATAAATATTTAGGTAAGTATGTTATAACATATACCTTTCGTACGTCATTCTTCAAAAAGCCAAAAAAAATATCTCAACAAAAGCCGGCAAGTCTTGTCTTTAAAAAAGAAAGCTAGCTAACTACTTATAATTTTTTTTTTACCGTTTAAAAAAATATAATAAAATATTTTTAACGAAAAAAATATTTGAAGGACAAAAATTCCAGGTAAATTAGCCAGACAAGTTGCTTTTGAGTGAAGACTGGACGTAGCCCAATTATTTTCAGCCTAGAACAATGTTTGTGAAGATCTCCTGCAGTAGACTTGGATGGCCACTTGAATTATGCATAACCAATTAGTTTTGTGCAAACTAAAACAGACGTTTTCTGAACAGGGGCTGGCGTGGAGTGGACGAGGAATTAATTTATGCTCCATGAGATACTCTTTGAGATGCATTTTATAACAAAAACATATATTTTAGGCTATGTTTATTAGTAGCTGTAAAGTTTAAGATATACAATGATGTCATCATCTCCCTGGCCTTATCCCATGTATTTTGGGGTCGGCACTTGATTCAACCCGATGTGGCTGACCACCTGATTTTTATACGAAGCGACTGCCATCTGACCTTCGTAACCCCTTTTTTTTTTTAGAGGAAAATCGGCAATCTGGGTTAAACCAGTTGTCAGACTTTTTCAGGCCTCTGACTGACCTGTAACGATTGCCAAAGATGATAAATTGGCAACCGGGACCGACGGCTTAACGTGCTCTCCGAGGCACGGAGGAAACTCGGGCGGTCACCCATCCAACTACTGGCTAGGCGTACGGTTGCTTAACTTCGCTGATCGAATCATATGCGCAATAGCAACTGTGCCACGAGCTCCTCAAGATATACAATGATGTATAAATAAGTAACTGAATTAGGTAAATGTAAAAAAAAACATTAAAAAAAAAGTTTTAATAGTCACACATTCACACTATTCTTTAACTACAAACCCATTCTGTATCACAGCAGAAAGAATATTTTTATCGATTCGAATATTATAAATTTTAGTGCTTTATTCGAAACTCAATTATGAATTGTTATCTATACAGATAAATAAAACTGCTGGACTTATTTTAACGGGACTTCCACTGGCAGGTAGCTAATGTAACAAGGAGTAACTTAAGCTACTTTTATTTTAAAAAAAGTATAAGGGTTCCGCGGGACACCCTTGAAATTAACTATACGCGGGTAAAACCGCGGGGCACAGCTAGTTGTAAATAATGATGCTTTATTCGAAACTCAATGCTAAGTTGAAATATAACATTATTATATTTTATCTTCAATATAGTTAAATTGAACATGTCGCGTTTTGGTTCCAAAGATAATGCCAGTGGCAGAATGTTTGCATATGCAAAAGGGTGCTTAGAGTGTTTTTCCTATTGATTAAACGGCGAAGTGACAGTACAGTCGAGCGCTAAGAGCCTTACCTAATATAATATAACACCATGCAAACTCTATTATCTCAAAATGTGAGCTTTTTCAGTACTGTTTTGTAGGAATTCATTCACAGCTATAAATATACTGGAAAAAATTAAAAACTGTAATAAAGGACATTGTTCTTAATTAAAGTTTTACATATGCTCACGCCTGTATTTCCCGAAGGGGTAGGCAGATGTGTTGTAATTTTCAACACCCACATTTCACCGAATATGATTAAGTGCCAACGTGACAGAGGGTGAGTCCATCGCCATCTTAGGCACTATACATACGTCTTTGAATTATTTCTCAAACATATGCAGGTTTCCTCACGATGCTTTCCTTCACCGTAAAGCACGTGGTGTGAAATCACTGTACATAAGTTTTTTTGAAAAACTCATAGGTACATCACCCGCTGGGATTTGAACTTACGTCGCTTGCGTAGCAGGCGACTGCTCTATCCCCAAGGCCACCACGTTTTTTTTATAAAACAGTTCCTAATAAACCTGCAATATTACACAGTTGTGCCCCCGGTTGAGTTTATCAATTACATTTTTTTTAAATCCTTATTGTTCTGGATATTCTTACGTTTCAACAATTCAACAAACAAAAAACCTGAACAACTTTGTTCATAAATCGTTGAATCGGATAATCGTCAGCTTGTCACATTGACTGTACTCAACATTAACTCAAATAATAGTTTATTCAAATCGCCAAAACTATTGGCTAGTGTCTGGTTGTCAATTAACCAACTTAGCTGAAGAGGGGTCATGTCCTCAATACACACGACGTGTTTATTTTGTGACGTTTGTGTTGGCCCTAAGGTGTTGCTTCTATAAACATCTCTTGTTATTTAGACTGGAACTGTTAGGATATTAGTTCGGATCTTAAACAATATTATCGTTTAATGTTATGTTCCGTTTCAGTTAAATTTCGACCCAATATATGTCTACTGCGCATCAAAATTAGCGCTCATATCTCGTGATGGCACTCAAATACCTTTATATTTCTTTAAGTGCTTTACGGTGAAGGAAAACATGAGGAAACCTGCATGACTGAGAAGTATTTAAAAAACGTATGTGTAGTACCTGAGACGGCGATAGACTTATCTGTCACGATGGCACTTAATCATCTTCGGTGAAATGTGGGTGTTATTACAACACCTCTACCTACCCCTTCAACATAGGTTATATATTATACTAGCTGTGCCCCGCGGTTTCACCCGCCTAGATTTAGTTTCATCTTTATTGTCACGGAACCCAAATATTTTTAATAAATACAAGTAGCCTATGTTACTCCTTGATAAATCAGCTACCTGCCAGTGAATGTCCCGTTAAAATCGGTCCAGCCGTTTCAGAGATTTCCCAGAACAAAGAAACAGACAGACAGACAGAGAATTTTTTTTAAACTTGGTTATTTAGTGTCAGTAGCGTGTATACTTTCATATGCATTTAGTGAAAAGCTGTAATTTTTCACATCAAACAGACACTTTAATTTTATTTATCTGTATATATGTATAGATAAAGTTCTTACCGGAATTTTCTTAGTAGGGTTCATTGCAAGGGATTGTTTCCTTGAAATCGGTCTGCATCGATACCTAATTTATTACTCAGAATTAGCTTCGCCATTAATCATAGTGTATTTACCTCAAATGTTCAAATGTTGTTAGTTCGATTATAAACGTACACAGGTGGGTTTTATACTATACTAGCTGTGCCCCGCGGTTCAAAACGCGTAGATTTTGTTCCATGTCTTCATTTCGCGGAACCCTAATATGTTTTTTAACAAAAATGGTCTATGGTACTCCTTGAAATATCAGCTATCTGCCAATGAAAGTCGTTGAAATCTGTCAATCTGTCTGTGTATAGTGGAGAGGAGCTCGTGGCACAGTTGCTATTGCGCATTTCATTCGATCAGCGAAGTTAAGCAACCACACGCCTAGCCAGTAGTTGGATGGGTGACCGCCCGAGTTCCCTCCGTGCCTCGGAGAGCACGTTAAGCTGTCGGTCCCGGTTGCCAAATTAACATCTTTGGCAATCGTTACAGGTCAGTTGGAGGCCTAAGAGAGTCTGACAATTGGTTTAACCTAGATTGCCAATGTTACGCGAAAAAGGGGTTGCGAAGGTCAGATGGCAGTCAGGTAATCAGCCACTTCGGGTTGAATCAAGTGCCGACCCCAAATACATGGGATTAAGGCCAGGGAGATGATGATGTCTGTGTAAAGTGCAGACGGAAAAACCCAATATAACTTTGCCCGACCTCTCAGCATCGAACTCGACGACGAGAGCATTGGTTTAAATCATAGGAAGTTGATACATAACACATTGAGGATAAGGTTCAATTTCGTGTTTTTTAAACTAGACGACGAGTATAACCAGTCTTCGGTTCGATATCCAGCTAGTGTTTCGTAGTAGCGTTTGATACTAGGCGAGGCAGTCCCTACCAAGGGTGAAAAAACATTGTGGCTCGAATAATTTTTATTTAGGTATTTATTAAATTTTTACAGAGTAATTTTACATAGTTTACTTACTGCTAAATATGTAGCATAAACTCATTCGAGTTTTACCGTACACCAGTGTCGTCGACAAATCAATAATAACAATGTATTGTTTTTATTAAAAACTAGCTGTGCCCTGCGGCTTCACCCGCGTAGATTTAGTTTCATCCTTATTGTCGCGGTACCCTAATATTTTTAATAAATAAAAGTAGTCTAAGTTACTCCTTGAAACATCAGCTACCTACTAGTGAAAGTCCCGTTAAAATCCATCCAGCCGTTTCAGAGATTACCCGGAACAAACAGACAGCCAGACAGACAGAGAAAAATTTTATAACTTGGTTTTTCAGTGTCAGTAGAGTGTATACTTTCATATGCATTTAGTGAAAAGCTGTCATTTTGGAATTACAAACAGACACTTCAAATTTATTTATCTGTATGTATGTATGTATAGATGTAGAAGATGTATAGATTTCTTATATTTTTATTTCTTCTTCTTCTTCTTCTCAGAAGGCTAGTTTCCGAACCGGTGGTAAATTCCTCGACATTCATAAGTGCCTTACCAGGGCCTAAACTGAATAAATCATTTTCATTTTCATTTTTTTTTATAGTTTAATTCAGTCTCACCCATAAAATGAGTGGCGAATATGCAAATCCATCAGCAGACAATAACAACGCATTGATATGTCTAATATTTCACAATTTATCGTAAACTCTAAACGGCCCTGAACAAACAGTAGGTAATGCACAAATGCACATAAATATGACTCATGTGTACAATATTTTCAATCGTACCCAATAAATTCTGTGTGTAATCCTTAACTTTGTGGGTTTGTGGTACAAGTTAGAAAGTTATAGCGATTTATACAATTTTAAAGGGAAGTATTTAATCTATACAGATAAATAAAATTGAAGTGTCTGTTTGTAAATCCAAAATAACAATTTTTCACTAAATGCATCTGACGCTAAAAACTACACGCTACTGACACTAAAAAACCAAGTTATAAAAATTTTCTCTGTCGGTCTGTCTGTCCGTCTATCTGTCTGTCTGTCTGTTCGTTCCGGGTAATCTCCGAAACGGCTGGACCAATTTTAACGGGACTTTCTTTTTCAGCGATGGATACCTATATCATCAGCGAGTAGCACAGGCTATATTTTAACCCCGTACTCCCACGGGAACGGGCACTACACTATTGAAACCGTGTGACGTCAGCCATTATATATGACAGTACTTAACGTAGACAGAGACATTGTTTTATTCCTCTTTAGAGGTAAAAAATATAGGCATTACATACAAGATCTCCCGTAATGAATTCGGACCTTGCAGCTTGGGGACTGGACCTCCACCTTACAAAAAAGAATAGTGTTGTGTTCCTGCGGTGAATCAAGTCAATGGTACTCGCTAGTGCTCTGAATAGATTATTTAGACAAGGAAGGAAACATGTAAGTTTTTTTTCATAGTGAGAAAAAAAATCTTAAAATCATACTACGTGATTTCTTCGTCGTCTCTCCCTTAGACCACCCAGTCGTTAACTTGATACCAACAGCCGCTATGTAAATGAATCGTTCATCAAATGTTTATTGTTACTAGTTTTAATTGAAGTCCAAACAGCCGATGGAGAAGTTATCAAAACAAAACCACCTGTGCTTTTGATGTGATCCCTTCTGAGTTTCATGAGCTTTTTGTTGTGACTTAATTAGGGAGATGCAGTTTGTATTATTCATATCTGAATTTCACTACGTACGTGCAACTCGAGCCAGTGCTCGAAGGACCAAAATATTTGGTCCTTCGAAAATACTTAGTCTTGGAAGACCAAAGTAAATAATTATACATACATACATGTGCTCATGCCTGTATTCCCCGAAGGGGTAGGCTGGTGTAATAACAACGCCAATATGACAGATGGTGAGTCTATCGCCGTCTCGGCACTATACATACGTCTTTTGAATTACATCTCAGACATACAGACTTTCTCATGATGTTTTCCTTCACCGTAAAGCACGTGGTGTGAAATCACTACAAAATATTTTTAGAATAACTCAGTGGTAAGTGGTGGTGGATAAGAACTCGCGTCAAACGTCACAACCACCACGACTCCTAGTAATTCTAATGTATAGCATAATTTAATTGAATATCACACCTCCTCGTGTCAAATAGTTTACATTAATGTTTAGTTTAACGCTTCGTTCTATTCAGTAACGAGTGTCAATATATTAAGTTAAATCGTCCCGTCCATTATTTTAGCGCGATCTACACGTTTGGGCGCATCACGCAATCTTTGCATTAGTGTATGTACAGACAAACTAGTATCTAGAATGGAAGTTTAATCAATTATTTTTCTAGTTTAATTTTTTTTATATATACTCATTTAAATTTGTGCCTGCGGGAATGCCCAGCAAACTGGCTGCGTTACCTCGCTGGATCGTTAAACTGATCAACTGACCCAGGTAGGAACCAGCTCGACAATAGTATTACCTTTGAGTAGTGTTGTGTTCCTGAGGTGAGTGAGGTCGCCAGTGTTCCAGGAGAAGAAGTGGAGTCACTGTTCTAGCAATAGTTTTCATAGGCTGCAGTAGCCACATACCATCAGGCCTACTACATGCTTGTTTGTCGCCATAGTTTTATAAACAAAGTCTTAAAACTTGATTGCAACCTATTTAAGTATCGTACAACGAACGTGCTGTAAACACACAACTGAAAATTGACAAATGTTAGCAACTAAAGTGATTTTTTCGACCCACAAATTCGTTTCTATGTTTATTTTTAGGTAATTTAGGTTTCGTAATAAAGTTCTGATTGAATTGATTGCTATCTTATGTACACTATGACAGTTATTAGTGACAACGTGATGTCTATATTTTAGTCGGGTAGGCAATGAACGCTTTCACATTGGACGATAACGGTACCGACACGATATCGTCGGACTGGTAGTTTGTTACAATTACTACTGAACGCTTTCACTTGAAGTCGTTGTCGTGTCGTTGAAGTCAAGTATCGGCGGACGATATCGTGGCAGTGGGAAAGCGCTCATTGACTAATGTCTATTTCCTAATTATAGTTTAGGATTTACGGTTTGATTTGAGGGAGCATTGTATTTGGGTTTTAATCCGTTTCCAGTGGGAAGGAATGACGCTCGCTCTTGGCTCGGTGGTTAATAAGCCAGACTGCTACGCTTAGTGTTGCTTATTCGATTACTGTGCCAGGGGAAACATGATCTTTTGGGTCTTGAGCCTACCCAGGTTCAAGACGGCTAATTACCTAAATAAAAGGAGCACTCCGCTGTTTGATAATTGGATATGAGCCAACCTTTCATGGCATGGTAGCATAACTGCGATCTTCTATCAAAGAATATATAATCCCTAGTCAGGCAGCTCAGACATTAGAAGAGCAGATCCTAATATGCTCTAACTTCAGGAGTTCAGGGGCCTTACCATGAGCTCTTACTGACATGATAGTTTCACTCATTTATGAGACAGATGTACGCGACGTGTATACATCTGTCTCTGTCGCACAACTGAATTATCATTGCAATAAGAGCTCATGGTTGGGCCCCAGAGCGCATAAGCTCTGACCGTGAAAGTGCAATAGTATTTTTTTGAGTCTGACTCTGTCTTTACGTGAACAAAATACTCAATTTTTTATCTGTACAAGTACATAGTAAAACTTGTGCCTATCTGTGTAGCGTTGTCACTTTAATACATCAATTATTTTGTTATTTTTTCTCGACAAAGTCCTGGCCAATCAATTTTACCTAATCTCCCCTCACAAACCCACTTTTGCTTAACAAAACACAATTTTGAACCAAAACTAATTCTTTCATTGTATCACCCTTCTTTTGCGTAACAGGTAGAGTTTTTTCTAATACCCACCCATATTTACTTCAATCGAAAAGCAACCTTACAGTTTGTGTATCACGGTTTTATTTGGCACAGTAGGATTTATCTTCTTTCCTGTCCTGACCTACTAGCAAAGTTTGTGCAAAAAATTTAAGCTATTGTGTTGAATGCACGTGTTTCGGATATGGTATACTTTTTGTACAATACAAGTGGTATTATTGATACATACAATAGTTACATGTTGGTGCTTGGTGTAAAATGGTGTACTCAAGGAAAATTCGACATTCGGTACACCTGCACATCGAAAACATTTGTCTAAGTGAAATGTCCAGCGACTTATCGTCTATCCATGATACATGCTCTTTACAGGATCTCTCATGGGAATAGGCAGAGACTAACTGTTTACCACATGACTGCCTCGACGGTCCAGTGGTCGCAAACGCTACTGGAAACGACGTTCTGATTTCGATTCCCGGGTCAGACAAAGAATTGTTGGATTTTCTCAGTAGCAGTCCGAAGTCTGGATTAGTGCCCGGTTATAGACTTGCCCCCTGTAACATGGGAACTATATAACTGGCGAAATGTGGGTAATACTTCTATGAATATAGGCGTGAGTGCTATTTGCAGTGATGTTGCACCATGAGCTTTACGGTGAAATAAAACACCGTGATCAAACCTGCATAATGTCTGAGAAGTATTAGATGCAGGCATGTATAATACCTGACGTGGCGAATTAACCAACAAACACTTTATCACCTAGTCGTCGTCGGTGAAAAGGTCTCTCACACACCTTTGCTTTGAAGAATCTTCTGGGCAGGCATGAGTTTCTACGATCTCCTATTGCTATAATAATGTAAAGATGATTATGAGATATATGAGGTGAGGAAGAGGGAGACCAAGGATTACATACAACAGCTGAAGGAACAAGTCAGCGTCATGTCGTACAAGGATGTAAAAGTGTTAGCGGACAATAGAGAGGGTTGGCGATTGCTTCACCGACAAGAGCCTAGCTCTTAAATAAATGATGATGAGAGATGTAAGCCATGATAAGACTCATGAGTGCCTGGTGCGATTCTCATAAAATCCGTAGGCCGACAGATAGCGCTGTTTCGATACCATACAAATTTGCGTTTACGTTAAAGCGATGACTTGTGACGACGGCAATGAAAAACTCGCACTAGGCATGGTTGTAAGGTTACACAAAACTCGCACTAGGCATGGTTGTAAGGTTACACAAAACTCGCACTAGGCATGGTTGTAAGGTTACACAAAAATCACAAGACACTCGTGACGTTCAATCCCTTGTGTACACAGCTGAGCTACGGATTAGCAGTTTTTATGTCCGCCCCGCGTGGGAGTGACACGAGTTCGATGCCTGGTAAAGTGTTGTTGTGTAAAAAATAAAGGGTCTGGTTCGAATTGGTTACGCTATGTTGTGATAGGTTTTGGGATTATGACGATCTAGCTCACGGAATTCAAAGGATGGAAGTGTAAATACAATTTAAATTAATATAATTGAAGTAAGAAGGCCTTCGTAATTCCAAATTAACTGCTTTGCACTAAATGCATATGAAATTATAAACGGAACATAAATAAAAAAAAAATATCTTTTTTTATGTTGGTCTGTTTGTTTGCTTATTCTGGCTACTCTCAGACACGGCTGGACTTATTTAACGGGGCTTTCACTAGCAGATAGCTGGTGTTATAAAGGAGTTTGTGGAGTTATAGAATAAGTATACAAGTGCTACATTTGGCAAAATAATACTTTTAATTTTGCCAAAAGTAGCATCAGACTCAGTGCCAAACACTAACTTCAAAAGTAAGTAATTTACTTCACATAATATAATTTATAGTATTTTTTGAAGGCGTTTTTTTTTCTTAAAAATGACTGCATGAAGCAGTAACATAAAATATATATTTTTTTTTATATTATGACAAAGCTACAGCTACGAAGGTATGAAACAAATTTCTTCCCGACAATTCAATACCACCAAAGTTTTTGAAATTCACATTGTTGAATCAAGCAATATTTTTATTAAATATACAATTTATTAAATGCGTGCTTCGAAGAATTTTTTAAAGAGTGATTCATAGATTATGGCAAACGATTGTTTAAACTTAACACATACGTATGACCAAGGAAGTAGGAGTATACATCTTTTAAATCGCGACTCCAACAAAGTAAACAGTACTAAAACCGTAATCCTTGAATTTCAGCGATTTATATCTGAAAGTACACACTATAAATCTGATCTATTGACCTGTATAAATTACACAAACACACTTAACAATTTAGTACTGAATCATGCGCACGAGTGCACATTATTTGACTCAACACCTAGGAATTACTTACATTGAAGTCTCGAGCCCTTTATCCGACAAACGACCCACATTCCCTAAAAGTTTACTTTCAATATTGTTAACTTGTTTCTGTAGTACTTATAACGGATGAAAGTACATGAAGAATTCTTTCATTCACATGCAGACGAATTGAAAGAATTATAAGGATCGTAGCGTAATCAAATATTGGTCTCTACGTAGCCCATGAGATTTAAGCGTGAACATTGAACATGTATTTATGTGTGTCATCATCTCCCTGGCCTTAATCCCGTGTATATGGGGTCGGCACTTGATTCAACCCGATGTGGCTGATCACCTGATTTTTATACGAAGCCATCTGACCTTCGCAACCCCTTTTTTCGAGGAAAATCGGCAATCTGGGTTAAACCAGTTTTCAGACTCTTAGGCCTCTGACTGACCTGTAACGATTGCCAAAGATGTTAAATCAGCAACCGGGACCGACGGCTTAACGTGCTCTCCGAGGCACGGAGGGAACTCGGGCGGTCACCCATCCAACTACTGGCTAGGCGTATGGTTGCTTAACTTCGCTGATCGAATGATATGCGCAATAGCAACTGTACATGTAACGCAAACCGATTAGGAAAACACATTTGAAAAAGTAGGACTTTACGGACAAATTTTCATTAATAATATATTTTTTTTTCTTCCGAAAATTAAACGATTTTAGGACACAGCAAAACGGATTTTTAAAGCAAAGCACATAGGTGAATGCAAAAACAAACGAGCATTTAGCGGTATGCCAGTTATTCTATACAACCCAGGCTATCCTAAACCCAATTCTCAGACATAAAATCTGTTTATAAATCACAAACATCTGCAAAATGTAAACAAAAGTTAGCCCTAAACTTCGAAATACCTAAATGGTCGCGCAATCAACCTAGATTTGGTTTTAACTGGCTTCGCAAAGATGCTTTTGTTTTGCTGGTTTTCACTAGATTATACTGGTTATTTCTGGTTTTTGTGTTTGTTGTTGTTTTGATAGCTTTATGTAATGGTTTTCAATCACTTACACAGAGAGTCTCGATTAACAGCTTTTAAGTAAAAATACATGGATAGCATAGGTGCTTCGTAATTAAAAGACCCCACCAATTATAGGTTACGTATGTTGATACGTATTCGTTGCGTTTTAGCGTTACTCACAATTTGTTGATCCGTCATCTTCGGAATTCAACCACAGCTCGCCTCCGAGTATGTAAGTATCAACATATTTTGAGGGCAAATAATTTTAAAACGCAAGGTCATGCGACTATGTTTAAATATGTCAAAACAGTAGGTAACATTTTAATATCGTATAATGCCCCCTTACACCGAGTTTACATTAAACAATACACGCGCAGAGTCGGAGTTAGCACACAGTGAAGGCACAGAAATGTGTATGGACTCCCATAAGCGTCGTTAGCATTTAGGAAAGGTCGGATAAACGCGCAGACGCGTCGTTAGCATTGAACGCGTTAATACGTTGTTACTATCAGAATGTTAAATTAAAAATAATTATGTAGTAATTTTATCTAGCACTCATGGGTCGGCCCTTATCAGTTAATGGCTTTACCTTTTTTTACAAAACACGAGGCAGAAATCCGATTCTATGTTTACATTTTTTTCTGTACTTTTTTCGCCTGTAGGGTAAATGGGGCTATTATTGTTATAGTTGCTGATTTATATTTTATCATTGGAATAAGCATTTGCAACAATAAACTTAAACTTATTACATTGTAGATAATATCCCCTGTTTTTAATAGCTATTCAATATAATTTCTTGTTGTCCCTTCAATACGAAAAACTACTTGGTATGTATGTGGAACACATAAATTAAAATAAATAAAATTGAGGCCAGGAAAATATTTGTTTTCAACATAATAAAGTTTAATTTCAAATTGTTCACTTATTTTTTTTACTAAATGGGGATTATTTTGTTACTCTTTCTTATAAAGGTCAAACTCGGACCGCTTATGACACAAGGAAGTATATGAAAAAAGAAGGCTCGTAGCACTTTGTCAAACAGTCTGTACCTACCCCATGAGATACAGGCGTGACCTAGTGACACCTTAATAGAGCATTTGGTATAGATTCTTGAACATTTTATACCGACTCAAAACTTATTCTCCCTAATATTTTGATTTGACCAACTATTGGCACATGCACCCCAAAATGTTTATCTCTAGTCCACAACGTGTCCGAACCAGTGAAAAACCTTGTTTACATTTTTTGTCCAACTCAGCTGTAGCTAGTAGATTTTTTGCTGCTGTTTTGGAGGTTACTACCTACTTTGGACAGTAAAATATCCTGACACAATTTTTTGTCATTTAAGAGGGTAGTTTTACAACCAATATCTACGTTATGTTTGAATTTGGATTCGAATGGTAATACATTTTACTTCTAATAACTTCTGGTTTTGAGCACTTGCAATTAAATCTCACTTCTTATAGTTCTGTTTAGAATTCTGTGTTTTTGTCGAGTTCATTAATTAGTTTGCAGAGGGGCTAGTGCGTCTTTTCATTACCGCTGTCACGTAAGCGCAGATTTTTATAGGATCGAAACAGCGCCATCTGTCGGCCCACGCATGCCAAAATTATGATCCGAGTGCCTAGTGCGAGTTTTTCACTGCCGCCGTCACAAGTCACCGCGTCAAATTTAACGCAGATTTGTATGAGATTGGAGCAGCGCCTCTGTCGGCCTAAACATGACACTATTGTGACAAAATACAAATCTGCGTTTACGTCGACGCGGTAACTTGTGACGGCGATTTTGAGAAAACTCGCACTAGGCCCTCCGATACAAATCTACGCTTACGTCAACACGATGACTAGTGACGGCGATGTTAAGAAAAGTCGCACTAGGCCCTCGTTTAATGTATGTCACATTCTCAATGCGAAAAAAACACTAAATTTTATTTTATACCTAACATTTTGTATCTTACAAACTAAACTCTCTCGCCTCTTATAATTTCTGTCATATTATTTGCTCAAAATAAGCGTATGGTGTAACATGATAAGCTTTTTTAATAGTTAAGACTTCATAAACTAAATAATGCAGCCAGAGTTTATATCACACATTAATAAACAGTTTTACGAATATTGTGAAAAGGTACACTTATGAGGTTTTAAGCAGTACCTGGCTGTACTAAATTGAATTTGAAAAATAAAGACTTATTGTGGTAGTTAAATAATACATACAGGCCTGGGGCCTTACCATGATCACTTATTGCCATGATAGTTTCACTCATTTATGAGACAGATGTATGTGACGTGTATACATCTGTCACTGTCGCACAACTGAATTATCATTGCAATAAGAGCTCATGGTTGGGGCCCTGTACTTTGGTGGATACTAGAGGCCTTAGGAAGAATTAGATATATATGTCCTCAACCACATGGCAATCGTAATTGTCACGTTAGTTCATAGCACAAGTCTATGGGTACACCTCTAATTTCTATTCCCATAACTTTCCCTCTCAGGCACCATAGCGTAACAGTAAACACAGTGCAAGGTCCTAATGAAGTACCTACATTGTAAACAGCATGCAGGTAAATAATAGGGATCCGCAAAACAGCAGGTGTTTGCCAGCGATGCAATCTCGCGTCATAACTCCGACCACTGGATTAAGAGTATCATACGTTTATAGAGTTGTTGATAGGATTTTTTTTTATTATAAATCACTTTGATGACTTGTTGATCTGCAAAAATTTATGTTCACGGATTTTCTCCAGGATATTCTCAATTTTTTTTGCAGAGTTGCCAGTTTTTTTGTTATCTAAATATGCAGATCAAACAAATCCGAACTCTGGGTTTCATTTGCAATTTTCCATCTTTT
The DNA here is from genome assembly GCA_964035505.1 of Watsonalla cultraria. Lineage (NCBI taxonomy): Eukaryota > Metazoa > Arthropoda > Insecta > Lepidoptera > Drepanidae > Watsonalla > Watsonalla cultraria. The sequence goes on from OZ037730.1 coordinate 7,994,478, forward strand.
TTCTTTACCATTATATTTCAGTTAAGTCAATAACTTGACTGCTAACATTAACTCTATCAAAAAGGGGTTCAAAGGTTTGTACTTGAGCAAAGAATGGAGACACTAAAAATCAACCGGCATACATATATTATCACAGTCGCATTGAGCCTCTCACTAAAGGAAAAAAGAGAAGATCTAAATAAAATAGAAAGCCTCAGCTCTATAAAATTCCCGAGTACAATGAACCCGTGGACAGTAGCGACACTAATCTGCGTATCAGTCGGATTGCAATTTATTAAACTCTGGACATGTGTTGGGTACACGCGACGGATTGGGATATTTTGACCTTTTTACGGATTCGTCGTGAGAAGGAAAGCAATTAGATATTTAATTGTGACACTTTTACGCAAATTAACTTTTTTCTGATTGATTTGGATTGAAACTTAATGGTTTCAAAAAATGTTTTCAATGACAGATAATACAGATTCAATCCTTGGATTTTCGCCAAAATTGCAAATACTCCTCGGGAAGCTAATAATACTAATCTTGATAAGAGAAGAGAAGTTATTGAAGAGAGTTGCACAGAATAGTCGATTCTATCTATGTTTGACGTAAATAAATAAAATAAAGCAGAATTCTATATATAAGGATAAGTTTACTTTTGCTATTAAACCTACTTACCTAAGTACCCTCAGTTCAAAATTGAGTAAGCTACTCTTTGATTTACGTTCATATTTCGTGGTTTTATCAGAGTCTTTTGTAGTAACGTAATACATATTATAATATTTGCAAGCTGAAGCCTGATGGCCTGATAGCCTATTATAACATTCCCTCATGAATATAGCTTAATTTTTTTTTCTGATTCTACTGGTTCTTCCCGTGGTTAGTGCATCATTGTCATCTATATATTATGAATTTTCATATTATACGTACGTGTCCACAATAAATAAATGCGTAATAGTAAAATTCACCCCCAACTATCTAGTGCAATTTAAGTGTACACCCCACGTAAAACTATTCCATCGCTGAATATTGAAATGCCAACCCTTTCAGTTTTACACGCGTAGCTTAATCCACGCTTGTTTGTTATTGGTTTTAAGCCTGACCACTATGGATTGAATATTAAAGTTATTCTGCACCCCTATTGTCGATCACGTTCAATATTGGGTATTTTGTGTGTTGTACTGTCTGTGCATTTGATGATATCGCCTACACATAGATGACCTATTGTATTGGCGAAGAAAACCACACTAAAACCATATGAAAAACAGTTAACTGGTCTTGGAAACTAGTATTTAGTATTAACATAAATAGGCAGTGTCGGTAAAGTAAATAAACCAAATTTTAAATCGTATAAAATTTCACCCGCAACTTATATATTAGTGTCTTCATGGTTTTATTAATTATTCTGAAAAGGTAACAGACGGTGTCTGAGACGCTTTTATAATATTAGTTTGGATTAGTATTTAATTAGGATTGAAAAACAATGCAACTACAATCAAAAACCTTGCATTCAGTAAGTAAACCATGGCGTTTGCATTCTATGCTATAATTAGTGACACAAAAATAAAGAGAATCGCTGGGCTGACATAGTCTGACAAAGTAAGAAACGATTGACACCTTAGGTGTTGCAAGCGATCATAGGTTACGGTAGTGGCTTGCTATCAAGCGTACAGACGCTTGTTTCAGAACATCATCATCATCATTCTCCTGTCCTTGTTCTTTGTGGTCAACGCAATGTGTTTTTCTTTTCCATTTCCTTCTATCAGGTGTCGTATATCTATAATATTAATTTTATTTCTAGTCTTAACATCATTCACACTATCCATCCATCGTGTTTTAAGTCTTCTCCCTTCAATACTGTTCTTATCTCTTCGCATTTCATACCCGTACCAGAATACAAGATTTAAAATAATAATTATAGTTCTTTATTATTAACTTTGTGCCTGAACGCAGCCTAACCAGACGAGTGCACTCAATCTATTAGCATGTCATATAAACAGTGCTGATGGAAGGAATTTATAATCATGCTTTTATTGTTAATTCCACGATATTGGTCATTATTTAATTATTCAGTACCGAAGTGCAAAGACTAATTTTAAATTAAATGCTTTAATGTAATGTTACATCCCGTGCCGATTCATAGCGATGCGTTAATGTGTTACTTATGAATGGCATATTATTTTGTTTGCTTGTTTTTGAGATAACATAATGAAACTGTAGCGAAGGGCCATCTAACGGGTCTAAATAAAAATCTAAAGATAAACTTAAACACACAAAACATTTAATTAAACTCAATTTAACTAAAGCTTAGAAAATGGGAGACATACAAACGCACCGATTTTTTATAATTATTTAATTAAAAAAAACCATTTTGTATATTTATATGAATGACGAGAATAATAATAAATAATTAATATGATATTTAACCAAATTTTATTTCAGATAGATATTTGAAAGTTCAGCTGATAACCAGAAATCAAAACTCATGATCAATATCTTCGCTAAGAAAGAAAGTAAACACAAATTACAATGCAAAGATTCAATATTTGAAAAAAAAAATAAGGCCATTGAGAAAAGAATTATGAAATCACTATTTGCTTCATCCTATTCTACCAGAAATGAACAATTGAACGTCGTAAAACAACCCGTGGCGCCATCTATGGACACAATTCACAATGCTTGGAAGTCGAAGATACATTTAAAAATGGATGTTTTGGCGGATTAAAACAAATGTTATGCACTTTAGAATAACTTAGAAGATTATCAAGAACATTAAGAAATAAATGGTTAACTTAGGTTCTGAATAACATAATTATGTTTGAATTACTTTAACCTTAATAGGATCCTGAAACCTTTTGCTAACATAAGCTATGTTCTGTTAAATAAATTCAGTACAATAGCAACATAACAAGGTTACCATCAGATACCGCTGGAATATAGAACTGCTCAATAAAAACAAATTATAACTTATCGATCAGAGCGCACTGTCCAGGCTTAGTCACCTCGTCTCGCTGACCTACTTTCCTTTATGTTAACTCATACTTCATGTCTGAACTCCAAACTTTGTTATTGGATCATTTAATGATTTATTGTGATGATACCTTTGTGTTTAGCGGGTCTCTTTAACATCATTTAATTCTTACTCCTTATGAAGGCTTTTGCTCTGGCTTATAAGGTCTTGATTTTAGCACCGGTCATTTTAATTATAGTTTTTTAGTAAAATATTCAGACGTATCTTTTAGATGTGTGATATTGTTGCACTCATCAAAATAATGTGCGTAATGTTCTTAGCTCGTTACTGTAATGAAAAAACAAGTGAGCCGTCGGGTGTACTCATATTCATTCTGTTATTGAATCTATTTCACTAATTCTCATGTTTTATTTCGTTTATTTTATTAACTAACAGTAATGTTACGTTTTCACTGCTTCTTAACTAGAGGACAATTTGGAAATTGTATTTCTTAAATCCTCTAAAGGTTGACTGAGATAATACCAATTTGACCCGCTTATGCTAGCTACTGCCAAGCTGATGCAATGGAGGTTCAGTATTTCACTGGCCATTGATTTGTCTAGAAAAACCATTATAGCTTCTTAATGTTTTACTTTCTTATTTACTCTTCAACTAAAGATAATCTCATTTTGTTTTTGATTTTATACTGTTTGTGAGAGTATTATTTTTGATCAATTCAAGAATATTTAATTTTATTATTAAATTGTTCATTTCATTCGTTATATCAATAAATTAAAATTGTAATAATTTAATCCAAAATACATAATTATATTCTACTGAATCATTAATATTAATAATCTTTATAACATCAGTTTTCTTGAATGGTGGTGAATAAACGAGATTCAAATTAATTAAGATGTGAATGTTGTTCTATTTTAATAACATGTGCGTAGTCCAGTGGCTCGCTTAATTATGTGTCGAATTATAATCTAGTTTTTAATGTCCATAAATTTCAGAGAAAATTTTTGCGTAATATATTATGTTACGTCTAATAATGTTGGCAAGACTCCGACTTTTTCTAAAAGCTTTATTTGTAAGATGTTGAATATTTTTGGTTGATGAGATGCTAAGACGATACACTGTTGTGTTTTCGATAATTTTATAATTCGGACATAATTACAATCAAAACCATGTCAGTTTAAGATAAGACTAGTTACAATTGATAACGAAGATATATTTATTCTTATGGATGAGGTCAACGAAGACTATACTATTAATTACTAAAATGAACACGTACATTCAATAGATATAGTGTTATGCGTCATGAATTGAAAGCAATTTTTTAACTTTGCTTAGTAAAATCTATTGACTTTAAGACTTCATATCGCTCAAAATACTCTGTTTATTTTAATTGTCAAATTATGACTCAGACATCCTTCGGTTGCGGTTAGGTGTGACTAATCCCTTTGATGGGATCTCAGTTTCATAAATGTTAGTGCTACCTACGAATCTGATGAAGATACAAGTGTTAAAGATATTTAAATATCTTTAAAAAAGTGTTTCAATGTTTTTTAAGCAGACATCTTTTCTTCATGTGGTGAGTTGCTGAGTAGTAAAACAGTCTTTGTTATTTCTAAGGCTTTCAAAAATATAATAATAAATTTGGAACGAAAATTTTGAATTGTTTAAATAAAAATTCGAAAACTTTGGTTGTTTGAAAATTTGTGCGTGTATCAGTAATTTGTGTAATGTGTTGTGTATGTTACTCATGTAATACTTAGCCATATTTTCCTCCCATTGTTCATAAGCTGAAAAACATCAAATAATTTTGAATTTTTAATCGATATTTTGACATATAGTCATTAATTTATTTTTGTTAGTACCGATTAAAATTGTAACTTTACCGTTCACTCAATAAAACTGCAACTATAAAAGTGGACTACAACGTTTCACTTGTAAAATTTCGAAATCTTCGTAAGTGGTATTTTTATGTAACAATTTAACGGTTTAAACTAGCAATCAATTTTATTGCTAGCATTGGCTCAAATCTAAACAAAGGTTTTCACTCCGCCCTGCACGCTAATAAACCCCAAAACACCTTTGGTTGCACAAACCAAACGCCCATGGCAAAACCGCAGCCGTAAAACCGTTTTATATACGCAAACGAACATACTATTACCAAATTACTTCGAATAAAACACACACGCTAAATCCTGTCACAGTATCGTATAACTCGATCCTAAACTCGCATTAAAACGCTCGCCGTATCTGAACAAAGAGTCGTTAAAACCACGCGAGAATTATCGCGAACTTTAGCAAGGCTACGTTTGGCAGCTTCTGATCGAGTGAACGCTCTCCGTTTAACAACCCCGAGCTTTCTATCCTCTATCCCTACGTCACCTCACCCCATACTAACCAAGCCACGCTATTGGCCAATTCACTTTGGCGCGCTTTCTCGCACCCAAATGCAAAAGCGATATCGTTATCTCTCACTTTTGCATTAAGGTAAATCTCTAGCATCGGAAAGAGAAAGCTTCACTCGGTCAGTGCCTATTGTAACATGATGTAACTTGTTTCAAGTGAGAGGTACACATACAGAGTTTAACCAGAGAGAAAGAGACAGCGACAACCGTGTAGACGTTGATTATTGTAGTGGAATACGAAGGGAACGTGGTGCCGTGCGTTCTACTATTTATAATCAAATGTACGCTTGCCTGTGTGCGTGTGTGCTTACGTTATGCACCGCACAAATACATGGAGATGCGTCGAGCAAGGCAATGATGTGCACGAAGTGTTATCCCTTATTACACGATTCGCTTCCGCGCCAGCCGCACGTGCAATAGTAGTCAGTCGAGTCGACCTCTTTTGTCGAGCGGCGCGCGAAGTGCTAGTTTGTTTACATCAAGCAGCGATGCATAGTGCGTTAGTTAGCGCGATTGTGTCATCGACCGTGCGCCGGTTACCGCTAAATTGCGAGTGAATTACGGACAATGCTCGTATTAGCGTATTTGCGTCGAAACTTCTTGTGAACTTTATCAACGTCGGATCGCGTCCTGATCACAATTGCGCCAAGACTCTACTGGACTGTGCCATTTCAAGTGTCAAGTGAACTTTTTTAAGTGAATTTTGCAAATAACTTTTTATAAAATAATTATTACGAACATCAAGATTTTTTGGAGTGAGAAGAAATAATTATTTCTGTGTATTCTGAGAATATTTGCTAAATAATTTGAGAATTTATATAAGTGGAAAAAATACCAAGCCAAGAGCGAGGGGGTTAATATAACCACTCAGCATTTATGCATACAAAACAAACGGCTATTTGTCCACGCTTCTTCCGTAGGAAAAGAGGTTCAGAAAGACAAAGATGGCTATAGCATTCAACTTGCCAAGTGAGAGAGAGGCCACAGAGGAGAACTTTTCACGACTGAACCGGCTTCTAGCTGAGCTGTACGAGGTTCTGTGCCACATTCTGGTATCCCGCCAACCTGGCCAAGAAGTCCAGGAGAGCCGGCGAGGTGAGTGTCCACGCGAGCCTAACACACCACCTTACCACTTAAGATGCAATTCGACCTACATCGTCAACCTAGTGATGGTCGTTGCCATCATCAAAGTGTCTCTCGCGTCGTCACTCTTCAATACCATCAGATAAAATGAAGATTTGTTTTAGATAAGTATTGTTAACAGTGATACTGCCAAGCAGAGGACTGTTGTTGTGTATTTTTAAGTCCATCCGTATTGTATTTATGTTTCGCTTCAATGAGATGTTGTGTCAAACTGCACTTTACTTGTTAATGGTGGTTAAGTCCTTATTACTTTGAGAGGATTTTGCTTTCTTAAAAATCCTCTCAAATTAATTGGGATTCTGCAATTCTAACATTTTTTATGCTTTCACAATGAATTTTGCTGTTTATAGAAATTTGAGTGAAGTTCGACAAAACGTTTCAATTTCGGAAAAGATGGTCTATATTTTTTACGCCGTGAATATAAATTGTATTAATTGCTGAAATATTTTTGGATGATTTTATATATGCATTAGTGCTTTTGCCAATAATAATCTGCTCTATGATTAATCAGATTTTACCAGTGTTTAAGATACAATACAATAAATAAGTTACGATTAATTTCAAATCATTTTTAGCTTTGTTAAGTTTATGACATTTAGTTACATTTCCACATGATCTCTTTTGTTTATCGGTTTTATATCAGATAAATATACTTAGTTTAATTTAATACAAGTAATTAATAGTTCGCATTTAGTTTTTTATACGTAGGTATGATGAGGATCTCAAGTTTTATTTTAGTTCCAAATAATGTCGATAGTCATAGAATTTTCGTATAATAAATATAGTTGTATTGATTTGAAAAAAACATTGATTAGACGCCAAATATTAGTTAAATTGAAACGAAATCATAAAACCTTAAATTAAATGCAAAATAAATTATTGATGACGTTTTTCATATTGAATTGTAAAATAATTCTGATTTTGTGTAAGTGTAAATAATTTACCAAATATTTTGTTCAGGTAAATATATTTTTTGTTGTAACAACTTATGGCTTTTTGTTTAAAGAAATGTATGTTCTGTTTAGAAAAAGTGTAAAAATTTTGAAAAAAAAAATGCTTTCTACTTTATGTAAAGATACTAGTATGAAATAAAAATGCTGAATTAGAATAACTTAATGATACTTTTTCTTGTAAATATTGCATTTACATTTTTGTGATTTTATCTTATGGATAATGCATTTTACAATACTTTTAATTTAAAAATTACCTAAACTTAGTTAAGTACAGCATGTAATCGATCTATAAATAAACTGGATTGTGTTCTTATAGCTCTTATCCCGCATTATATGGGAAATCGTGAAATAAATATTATTTTGTAAAAACTTATAAAAATATTTTCATTCACCTGCTTATAAAGAAAACTCATAAAATATAACAGTTTAACACATATATCAAATAATCCATTATTTCTGAATACACTTAGAAAAATGTGGCCAGAATTACAAGCTGACTAAGATGAAAACATCATCTAGATATATAAAATAATGTCTTTCCAATTTCACTCATATTGTGCGTACAAAGTCACGGTAATGTTAAGTCATAAACACTGACAAGCCGACTCGTCAATCACACCGAAATTAACCGTGTTTACATTTCACGAATGTCACGACCAATGCTTATCTGAACTTGTGGAAACTTGTCCGAACAAGCTTCATAAGTAGATACTGGAACAATAGCCTTTGTGGTTTGCTTTACGGTTAATTATAATATATTATTGATCTTGTTAATTGTTAGTAAAACACGGAAGGAAATATACGCTCAATTTCTTTTAAAAAATAACTAACATCCTGTTTCTTTTTGAAGCTTTAAATAATTGAAATAAATATGGAAAAGGTGGAATTTGACAATCTTAGTTACAATTTGAAACAAGATGAGAATCTATTTGAAATCTAACAATTAGTATCAAAAATAAAATATAACAATTGACAGCTAGAATAAGATACAAGAGATCTTAAACCACCGGTTGCCACAAACAAGATACTAGTTATTGCTAGATTTATAGAGAGATACAGACATGAACTAGATCAAGCGCAAAGCTAAGGTAGAATTGGCGTGCTCTAAATCGTGGTTGCAGTCACGAGCTGCGCTTGTGGTATAAACTCTCAGCGCTTATGGATAGAAACAGATCATGGGACAAAGGTATAAGAAACTGCTTTGCTTACAAGCAGAAATCTAAAAGCAGGAATAACCAACGCAATTATGAAAAAGTGAATGAACTAGAAGAAGTAGGTCAGATTTTTTACGGAAATTTGATTCTCTGTTAAAACTCTAGAGTCTTTGAATTTCTATCTTTCTCCTTCACCGTAAAACTAATGCGAAATCATTACTTAACTGAGGTCATGATCTTTGTCTTGTAGGTTATCGAACCTGAGTGAAATAAAAAAAGATCTCATAAAACGCTACAAGTTAGTATATTGAACCAACACAGAATATTGGCATTGGGCTCGATGCACTCGAAAGCGAAAATCGATAAACAGCGGTTGGTTCATGAAGAAAGAAATCGAAAACAGAAAAAGATATCGATTTACACTTTTACCTACCAACCTAATCTTTGAGAAGTCAATGATCGAAAATGTATTCAGAAAAATAATCAGATATAGTCTGTTTTATTTTACAGCCCTCAAATTAGTGTCTGTTTTAAAGTATAGAGCATATTAACGCACAAAATAATTATGGTACATCCCATCAATATACGAACAATCGGTGAAAGGAATTTAGTTTTATGACTGACCATTCAATCGAACTTCACTTGACAGCAAAATTTATTGTGACTGCACTCTACAAAATGTGGTGCTAGCTGCTTACTGATATTGCAAGGTAAGTTAAATTTTGTGTATTTTTTACAGCTTAACCATATTATATTGAATTTTTCCAAGTATTATGTTTAGAGGGATTTTTTTGTGCTCCAAACTAAATGTAATATTGTATTAAACTTTAAAGGCTGTATAAGTCGCACTTATATCATAAAATATATACATTGAAGTTAAAAAGTAAGTCACGCTTTCCGTGATTCCAATTGAGGTGGAAAGGTACGCTTCAATGGATTCTGATTATCCTAATGTTTTTTATCAAAAGCCTGTAATATTGTCCCGACATTGTACCGACTGATTAGTTTCGAGTATTTTTCTTATTTTTGTCATCAATACTAACTGCTTTTTACTTTTAATGAATGATTGTTGATTGGGTAATAATGATCTTTGAGATGTGCCTGAAAAAATGGTAAGGTAGATACATTGAGTTGGTTGTGCACGTTTATTGTGGATTGGAGCAGTATTCGTAGTCCAATGTTTGTTAGAACAAACGACTTTTCCGATTTTTGGACATTTTATGACTTAAGAGAAAGTATTTTTTATTTACTTCAAAAAAAATAGCAACAGAATAGTAATAGGTAAACTCTTAATAAAACAATTAATAGACTGACTAATACACAAAATTATACACGAAGAAAATTATAACAACAATCAGAAAGAGCGACCAGATGACCGATAAGTCCTATAGCATATCCTAATCATATCATCAGTCTTATTCTTATTACAGAGTCAAATTTATACCGTACGTGGAATATTCCATAGTTACTTGCTCGTACTTACTGTGATCAGCTTAACTATCAGTATTGTGCAATACTATGTCTGGAATAAAATACCTTTTAGGTGACCAGGAGGAAGATCTAAGCCGTAGTCACAGAAATCTTGGTCAAAAGCATAAGAAGCTATTAAAGCTCGGGATTGTGTTACAAAACGTTATCTCACGCGAATTGTAATGAATTTATAATAGTCCCAACTAAACGTTACAAGGCCTCGACAGGTCCCCACGTAAGTTTCCAAGTCATAAAGCACGGCATTTGGACAAGCATTGCTAACTATTCAACGAGTATGCTAATTTAACTTTATTTATGTAAGAAATTAGCACTTCACTAACGACCCTTTTCGATTTTGGTCTCCGTAACCCTAATTGCGTGAGCTTTTGTGCTTGTTTGTCATGTTTGAGTTAGTAAATCTTATAAGTGAATTCAGAATGCGACGCTCCATGTATTTGAACATTATTACAAATAACACTTATAGTCGGATACGGGAAAGCCTGAACAAATCCATGTATTTGAGTTCGAATAGGGTCCAAACTTGAAAAAAAAATCTATCAAAAAATTTATGATGGCTTAAAACTTACTTTATTTGATTTTATTGGATATATCCCTGCTTTGCCAAGAACTCAACTAAAATGAATTGGTTATTTGATTCTTCAAAATGTAACTGATTCCAGTTAGTGACATCTTGTACATATAAAATCTAGCTAGAATTTTATTGTATTAGAATTATTTTACGACAAATTATCATAAAGCACTCTATGCTTTATGATAATCGCGCAGATAATCCTTTTCTCGCAAAAATTAATAAAAATTCTTGCTCAAAGGCTATGTCCATCTTGAAGACACGATATTAAAATGAACACTTAGCAAACCAGCCTTGCAAAGTTCGATTTATGTTACAAATTATAGCACAAGTTAGTTGAAAGAAATGATCGAAATATATTCTAAAACCGATCAACTCAAACAGCTTCCAAACTGTACATAAACTTTTTTTGCCTCATAAAGGCTACCAGATCCTACCAGTATGGTAAAGGGCCTTAATATATGCCACAGGTGTTGGCCCAAACAGGTGCCTTCTTTTTTTATCCCTGACAGGTCCAGACAAGTTCAATAGGGCTTTGTCTGCGAGCATTTCTAGTTCCAAATTCAGATTTTTTTCCTACGAACGGAGTGAATGGTAATTTATTGCAACGGATTTTGAATTTTAAGCGTTCGCGTTTTGTTTTCTTTTCGTTGTTCAAATATAGGCTGTTGAATTTGGTATCTATGTATAGGCGTTTAGGTTTGATTTTTGTTTGAGTAATGATCTAATAGATAGGCCACCCGAATTTTTCAATTTAAACGCACAGTTTTTCTTTAGGCTAGAATATTCTTATCAATACAGTATTGTTCATATTCAACAATAAAGCAATGCTGACCGAACACACCTACACAATATTATTGGCAATATGCAATATATTATTGAAGATGTGTGTGTGTGCGGCCAGCTTTACGCTAACCAAATATAAGTAAAAACTTAAAAATATTTGTTCTTTAAAACTAAGTAGTTTTAAAGAACTCTTAGATTGAATTGAGAATCTATGTAAAGACGTATAGGGTTGAAATTTCTTTGTGTAGATATATTAGTACATAGATCACCCAAAATATTAGATCCAAATTGAAGTAATAATAATAATAAACGTTTATTGATTAAAATAAGCAGCAACAAAACAAATAAAACTGATACAAAAAAAGATATACAAAAAAGAATACACAAAAGAAATAAGTAGTGTTTTTATGGTGCAAAGTGGTTCGCACCAGTACATCGGGTGTTGCCGCACATTGTCATCAAATATCAAATCAAATCAAATCAAAGTGTGATCTTATACGTTCCATAATTTGTTCTAGAAACATAATTACTATAAATAAACAATTAGTTATATACGCAATAAAAATAATGAACAATATAGCTCCGCGTTATAATGAATTAATGAATGATAAATAAACATTAATAATAATACAAGACCGCAATACAAGAGCCACAATAGAAACCACAAGAATATGCTAACTGCGTTTTAAAGAATGAGAGTAACTATTACACGGTTAATAAAGTTTAAAAGGATTTATAATGTACCCTAAATTTGAATTAGGGATTATGGTTTTTGTAACGGTGTCAGATATGGTTACGAATATGTAAGTGTTTTAGATACTTATGACATTACTAGCTGTGCCCCGCGTAAATTTCGTTTCATACAAACTTTCATCGCCTATTTTATCCCCTTGGGGGTAGAATTAATCAAAATCCATTCTTAGCGGATGCCTACGTCATAACATCTACCTGCATGCCAAATTTCAGCCCGATGCGTCCAGTGGTTTGGGCTGTGAGTTGATAGATCACTATGTAAGTCAGTCAGTCACCTTTATGTTATATATAGATAAATTAAATAGGAATAAATAATTCAAAACGATGTAAAATTTACTGTTTTCTATTATCATTTTTATATTGGGTTGGACTACGCACAGCTTAATCACTTTTCCCTACCCGCGGATCGAACCCAGAACCTCGTGTTCCGTAGTAGCTATTGCGATCACTAGACCAACGTGACATATTCCTCCAATATTCCTTTAATGTTATTCGAGAGATGACTTATAAGACACGTCTCTGAAGAAAGAATAGTGTCTAACTTTAAGCCGCGATAGGTCTTAGCCTGATGATTTCTAACAATGGATTTTTTTCCAAATCTTATAATCCAATAATTCCTGAGATTAGCGTGTTCAAGCAAACAAACAAATGAACAAACTCTTCGGCTTTATATATAGCGTAAAGCTATTCTAGATAAATTTGCTACGTCTAACAATGAGAGAGTTTTTAGAACCCACGAACAAACTCTTCAGCTGTATAATTAGTGTAGATTTAATCAATTCGAATGATTTCAATCGTTTTCGAGTAATCGCGTTGCATGAACATGAATTAACCAGATATATTCATCGAAACCTAAAGGCTAAAATTGATAGCACCCTAAAAGTTAGTGCCTATAGTTATATAGATGTAAATTAAAGCAAGCAATTCGACACAGTGTCTCTAAATGAAATACGATCGTCTGACCTCTTTAACCTTTTGTATTACTGCGTTCAAGTTTATAAGGCTTTTGATTGGTTTTTTTCATTCGTGTCGATTGGCTGTGTCCAATTTTATCGAGCCTTTGCTAATGGTGTATTTACCGTATTTTGGCGGTTTGATAATTTGATATTTATTATGATGACCCAATTGGTTCCGGGTTCGATTTCTGCACTGAAGTAACTTCTCGTTGGTCTAGTGGTCGCCAATGCTACATAGGAACTCGACGTCTTAGTTTCGATCTCCTGGTCGGACAGTGATATTGGGTTCTACCACGTGTAATTTCCCAGTAGCAGCCCGGAGTCTGGATAAGCGCTTGGTCCTCTATTATATGAGGCTAGATCATGCATACATACATACATATGCTCACGCCTGTATTCCCCGAGGGGGTAGGAGGAAGTATTGTAACAAAATTTGAAGTGTAAGCTAAGGCCTCGTTAGCTGTACTAACACATCTAAGTTCATATTACAAATTGGTTCAATAACAATCTAAGTTGGAGCCACCGAGCGCCCACGTGCGCGCAATTATTGAAACAAAGGACTGACGTTGTGTGACTTGTCATATCACACAGAGTAGGCTGAACTATAGAATGGGAATACTATTTTAATGTTTTTTTTAAATAATGTAATTTTTTATACTACGAAGCGCGACCCTGGTAGCTTGATATATATCTTGAGATGAGAGCCGTAAGATTTCACAGAAGAATTTAGGTGCTGTCGTGACGTATGTACCCCGTATCTCAGGCATTAACTTCGTAGTTCTCAGGCCTATATTGGTTTCTTTACTGTGTTTCCCTTCACCTTAGTGCTCCTAGATGGCAAACTATGTGTACTGATGGTAAGCTGCTACTTCAACCTGGAAACGCTGCTTTGAAGATTAAGTGTTTAAGGTTGGTAGGATGCCACCACGATGTCACGCGAGGGTATCACTCACGTTCTTTTGTTGTATGAAATCAATAAAGTTCATTATTAATGGCAAATCACTGTTCTACTATGAGCACCTGTTTAAAAGAGCAGAGTTTTTTATGAAACCAGAAATCCTTAAGAAGCTACAGAACGCTTCTTAATGATTTCTTGCTTCATGACAATTTACACCAAACAGGCAATAGATGTCGCTCTAACCAAAATTGCGTTATGAAAGTTCGCACATCTATGTATTTTTGTATGTAGATACATACACGCCACCGAAAACCTCACAAAAATAACATTTAAATAAAATAGAGCATAAAAAACATCGAGTAAAAAAATAATAACAGATTAACATTTGTTATTATTATCTCTCTATTATGTTATTACTCTGCGCCGCAGCACTATAACATGTTTTCTTCATAACTGACAACAATTACTGCACATTTTATAATATTAACATTGTTATAGCAATAACTATGACTACTTAACTTATACACTATTATACGTGGGAACTAGATGCTTCATTGCATGTGAAACAATGATTTAATTAAACGACCTATCAGACTCGGTAGTATTACACAATCCTAATTTTAACTCGGGTTGTTATGTTACGTCACAGGACATTGACCTTAAAAATGTCACACTGATATTTTGTACACTTTTCGTTTATTCATAATTTTCACGAGATTGCGAACTGTATAGGTGCCGGCACGAGTTATGAGCGCTGACCACGAACCTGCAGTAGTCATTTCATTAGTATCTCTCTATATGGCGCTAAACGTATTTTTATTCCATGGTGGCTTTACTTCGCGGGATCTTCGATTTGTTTTAAAACTAAAAGTAGCATCGGCTATCTGCCAGTGAAAGTCCCGGTAAAAACAGTCCAGCCTTTTCAGAGAGCCGGAAGAAAAATACAGACTGATTTACAGACAGACGGACGGACAGATGGACAGGGAAAATATGTTTAAATTGTTATTTTATATTAGTACCGTATTGCCGTACCTTTGGACTTACATATAAACACTTCAATTTTATTTATCTATATAGATGAATGACAAACTCTGCCAACGACTAAGTCGCTACGACATCGATACGGTTTTCATAACGTGAATTTCCAATACTGACAAGACCATAACTAAAAACATTCGCGTACGAATTCACTGTCCTGCATTCGAACCTGAGACCGGTTTAAGATGGCCCCAAAATATAAGAGTATTTAATTAACTGAGCAGTTGTACCTTGTAATTTAAAGGGCAGTGCTTAATCTCTTCAGAAGAAGTATTTCTTTGTAAAATGCCTTTCAATATAAGATGACATTAGGTGGAGTGGTAAAAGAAATGAGCCTCGTTGGTCTAGTGGTTAGTGAGATCGCCTGCTGATCACGAGGTCCCGGATTTTGGTCTCCGGTCCGAGCATTCTGTATCAGTAACTAGAATACATTCAAATTAGAACAGCAGTGATGGTTTTTAAATAAATAGGTCAAGCATAGAACCTCCTTTTTAACAAATAACGTGTTTATGTCCTGAATGGTGACGGTGGTGAAGGTCCTTGAGTGGCGATCGTGTATCGGCAGGAGCAGTGTGGGTAGACCCCTAACGAGGTGGACTGACGACCTGGTGAGGATCGCGGGAACCCGCTGGATGTGGGAGCCAAGACCGGTCGTCGTGGAGATCGTTGGGGGAGGCCTATGCCCAGCAGTGGGCGTCTTTCGGCTAAAATTAATGAATGATGTCCTGACTGCCTTAAAAAATACGTCAGACATTAATTTAAAACTTTTTAAAGGTTGTTTTTGGAAGTTCACCCCTAAGGGGGTTAAATTGGGGTTGAAAAAATATTTGCGAAATCCAACTGCCATGCAGGCGAAGCCGCGGGCGCGAGCTTGTCTACTTATTATGACGAAACAAAGGCAGAAAAAATTGCCGATAAATGTAGTCCGAAGAAGTACCAGCTATCAAGAATTTTATTGTATTTATCTCAGGATAGTCGCGAACACAAATTGTTTCCCAGAAAGAATACAATGTTTTCCTGTTAGGCACAAAAGGGTTCAATGATTTCGAGAAATCGCATCACTTTTGCGGTTGCCTGTATTATTGAATATATTTACTTAGTATTAAAGGTATTATAATAATATTTTGGCGTATGACGTATAGTTATTATTATTTTGACAATTTGAGCGTTGTAACTGTTTCCTTATATATTTAAACATATTTTTAACCGATATTTTTGCCGAGTTTTTCTCAGTGAAAGGACCCGGTGGAAATATAATCCTATATAATGTAATTTTCTTTGTGTCCATCTGACAATTTGAAAGTACTTTGTAGGAAGTCTAATCAAATAAATATTATAATATTTTTTAATGATTGAATTAATCTGTATAAAAAAGTACGAAAGGTTTAAAAAAAATACAGTAAATTTGATAACCTCCTCCTTTTTGTGATGTCGGTTTAAAACTAGCTGTCAGCAATAGTTGACAAGACAAAACTTTCATCTATTACAGATAAATAAAATTGAAGTGTCTGTTTGTAATTCAAAATTACAGCTTTTAACTAAATGCATATGAAAGTATACACGCTACTGACACTAAAAAACCAAGTTTTAAAACTTTTCTCTGTCTGTCTATGTTTATAGATGTATAGATTGATTGCTTAATTTTGTATAAAAGAGTATGAATGGTTTATGTAAAAACTAGCTATCAAAACAGTTAACATAACAAAACTTATATAAAAGTTGATTAGAGTGGTGTTCGAAATTCATCCGCATTTGAAATAAATGCTCACTTCACATTGCTTGTTATAAATTAAAGGATAAAGTTTCCTCTCTCATTTTATACGTATCCAGAGATAAGTTATAAAAAGGAATCATCTTAAAAGCTGTGTATGTAACACGCTACCAATTCTAAATCATTAAACACCATTTTATGACACACGACATCGCTGTAAGGTGTTAAATTACAGTGTATAAATATTTAACAACCGAATCTTCATATTATTATAAAAAAAAGATTTTAAAGAGTTTATTTTTATGGTCATAGAAGGATAAGCAGGGGCCTTACCATGAGCTCTTATTGCCATGATAGTTTCACTCATTTATGAGACAGATGTATGTGACGTGTATACATCTGACACTGTCGCACAACAGAATTAACATTGCAATAAGAGCTCATGGTTGGGCCCCTGGCAGCAGAAAAAATATGATTACCTATTGGATTTTAAGGATATTTTATCTACACTAAACTTGCAGAGAGGAAAGATTTGATTGTTTGTTTGTTTGTATAGCTTCGAAACTACTTTACCGATTTTGAAAATTCTTTCAGCAGTGGATAGCTACATCATCAGCGAGTAAGATAGGCTATATTTTATCCCCTTACTCCCACGGGAACGGGAACTACGCGGGTGGAACCGCGTGACGTCCGCTTGTGTTAGTAATATCAGTGATATTTAAGCTAAACATAAAATGAAAATG
This sequence comes from Watsonalla cultraria, assembly GCA_964035505.1. Lineage (NCBI taxonomy): Eukaryota > Metazoa > Arthropoda > Insecta > Lepidoptera > Drepanidae > Watsonalla > Watsonalla cultraria. The sequence continues at coordinate 8,012,027 of OZ037730.1, forward strand.
AAAAATGAAAAATGAAAATGAAAATGATTTATTCAGTTTAGGCCCTGGTAAGGCACTTATGAATGTCGAGGAATTTACCACCGGTTCGGAAACTAGCCTTCTGAGAAGAACCGGCAAGAAACTTAGAATACTTAACTTAGAATTTGATCGAGTATAAAATATTATTATATCTATTTAATTATATTTACGACTAGCTGTGCCCCGCGGTTTCACCCGCGTAGATTTAGCTTCATGCTTCATTTCGCGGAACCCTAATATTTTTTATAAATAAAGTAGCCTAAGTTACTCCTTGAAACATCAGCTACCTACCAGTGAAAGTCCCGTTAAAATCGGTCCAGTCGTTTCGGATATTACGCGGAACAAACAGACAGACAGACAGACAGACAGACAGACAGACGGACAGTCAGACAGACAGAGAAAAATATTAAAATTGGTTTTTTTGTGTCAGTATCGTACATATTTTCATATGCATTTAGTGAAAAGCTGTTATTTTGGAATTAAAAACAGACACTTCAATTTTATTTATCTGTATAGATATAGATATAGATGTATAGATAAATTTAATTTGGGTTTAAAGACCGCTGAGAAGTGTATAAAACGGAGAATCTCTCAATTAATATTTTTGTTTTTTCTGTTTCAGGTAAGCAATTTTGACTATCATATCCGTTCGACTCTATTCTAGTAAATATTATGGTAAGTGATGACGTAATGTCTTTTTACTTTTTAAAGTAACCACAGCAACAAAACACTACCTAACGAATTAAAAAACTTGATACATTAAGTCAAATAAGTCGAGCGATAAGTTCAGTCACATCCTTCTAATCTCTCACTTACTACCACAAGATTGTCACTAAAACTCCTATTTGCTATCTTATTCTGAACCTTATATAAAAACGTATTGAGTGTATGTTTGCATGTTGTATAACTTGTAATATGAAGCTACGGTAACACCGATCGATCATACGATTAATTTGAAATCAGAGGTGTAATGTGACACATGTTTTTTGTAAATCGATTACATAATATTTTTGAACATTTATATTTTGAGAAAGTGTTACATACGTTAACCTTATACTTGAGTGTGGTGGGAATATTTAGAAACAAATAGGTACAAAAAATATCTATTTTAGCTAAAGAAAAGTTTAGTTAGTAGAATAACTAGCTAAACTCTTGTTCAGCTAAAATTTATACAGATAAATAAAATTGAAGTGACTGTCTGTAATTCCAAAATAACAGCTTTTTTTTCACTAAATGCATATGAAAGTATACGCACTACTGACACACGTCTGTCCGTCTGTCTGTCTGTCTGTCTGTTTGTTCTGGGTAATCTCTGAAACGCAAAACTCTTTTTTTTTTTTTTTTTTTTTTTTTTGATTTATTAAAAATATTAGGGTTCTGCGACAATAAGGATGAAACTAAATCTACGCGGTTGAAACCGCGGGGCACAGCTAGTAGTAATATATAAAGCTGAAGTGTTTGTTTGTTTGCAAAATTATTTCAGTGTTAGCCCATAGTATATCGAGGAAGGATATAATATCATCACGCTAAGTTAACGAAATCGCTGGTTAATATTAGCGTTAGCTCAAAGTATCTATACCACGCGGACGCATTTGTGGGTAGAAGCTAGTTTGAAATAAGCTTATTCTCAAGAAGTAATCATTTGCAAGCAACTAATGTTGGACTAGACTTTATAAGAAGTTCTATTATAACACACTTATTTAAAAACATGTAGTTCACAATATTTCTTTAATATCACCCTTATTTTTATTCAAATAAGAATCAAAATCAAAATCAAATATATCTTTATTCGATTAGAGTTCATACAAAGTACTTTCAAATCGTCAGAATGACACAATTACACAGGATTATACATGCTACCGCCAGGTTCGGAAGGTTGATTTTACTGAGAAGAACCTGGCAAGAAACTCAGTAATTACTCTTTTAAAGAATATTATACAGTTTTAAAAATACAAAATAAATTGTTCAAGCAACTATAAGCCCATGGACACAGTTCTAATGCTCAATTGTCAAAAATAAAAACTAAAAATATAGTACAAATATATGTGAGCATGGCAAATTCCAGCCAGTCAAAGCAAAATTAAGATTAATTAATTGTAGCAAAAGTACAGTGCCAATGGGATTATTTACAAACATTATCAGGTACATCCCAGGCTCCCTTATCACAAATATAATCACTTACAGTATAATATCCTTTTTCAAGCAAAACTGATTTAATTGTTTCTTTAAATTTGTTGAAGGGCAAGTTTACAATTTTTGTTGGTAATTTATTATAGAAGCGTGTGCTCTGTCCTAAAAATGAGCCATGCACTTTTTGTAGGCGATGCGCAGGCACTACAATTTTATGTTTGTGTCTTGTGTTTACGTTATGCACATCACATTTCCTTTGAAACGATCCAATGTTTTGATGCACAAATAATAAGTTAGCTAAAATATACTGTGAGGCCACTGTCAAAATTCCAATTGATTTAAATTTTTCCCTTAACGATTCTCGCGGTCCCAAATTATATATAGATCGTATAGCCCTTTTCTGTAGTGTAAATATAGAGTCTATATCAGCAGCTTTGCCCCAAATTAAAATAGCATAGGACATAACGCTATGAAAATAAGAAAAATATACAAGTCGAGCTGTTTCTATGTCGGTGAACTGTCTAATTTTTCTAATTGCATAAGCTGCGGAGCTGAGTTTTCCTGATAACTTGGATATATGTGGGCCCCACTGAAGTTTATTATCAAGGGTTACACCTAGAAATACTACAGAATCTACTATTTCCAAAGTTTCACCATTTACTATGACCTTTGTATCAACAGGTTTGACGTTTAGTAAAGTGAATTTAATACATTTAGTTTTTTTGGCATTTAAAACTAAGTTATTTACATTAAACCATTTCAATACCTGATCAAGTGCACTGTTTACATCTTCATAATTCGTTTTGGCTCTGTCGACTTCAAACAAAAGAGATGTGTCATCAGCGAACAGTACAATATCACACGTATTCTTTACTAAATTTGGTAAATCATTAATATATACTAAGAATAGAAATGGTCCTAGGATTGAACCCTGTGGGACTTAAAAGAAGAAGAAATTATATGATTTGGTGAGAAAAAACAAATTTGTAGATGCTGCATTAGATGACGTTATTATTGACGATAAAGTTACAGGACTTTAAAAGGTAAAATCCTTATGAGAATACGCATAAAGGTTAGAATTCAGTGTGTTTATAATATTTTAAGCGCAAATATAAGTTGGTATTAGCAATAAAGGATACAAAGGGTTTATAGTTCCGCTTCATTTAGCAAAAGTATATCGAATTCATCATTCGTGACGTCGGTTTTTATTAAGAACGTATCCATAGGTAATGGGTCTAGATACATTAAGTTTATGGCTACTTGCAGCTTAGAGTACTCTGTCATAAATTTGTTATGATTTCTTTATGATGATACACTTTTTTGTTCAACTTCTAAGACGTATGTCGGATGCTGTTTCTCTTTGGCGTCAGGCTCTTGTGACAAATTGGAGCTATGTTTAGAAATAATGACTATAGGTTGATGCACATTTCAGAGGCACTAACACATTTTTTTTGAATTACGAAAAATTTGTAAAAGGTAATTTACCTTTTTTGTACATTGTCTGTTTGTTTAAAATTGACTTCCGATTTTTTTTATAAAATTATAAATAACTTAAAAATGTTATCATTTTCAATACTAATTCTTCATCATAAATTTAGGAGTCTGACTCTTGTCAGTGTAACCGATGCAACTTCTTCCATTTGTCTCTATGAAGTGGCATCTCCTTGACCTCCCTATACGTCAAGGCAGACACCTTTTTCTTAACCTGTCTCATGTATAACCTGGGTCCTCCTCTTCCATACTAATTAAGTTTTGAAAAAAAATCCAGTAAGTAACTATGATTTTTTATTTTAAAAACTTAACTTAGTTTAAAGACGATCTCCATTATAACCCAAATAAATATTTAACAAAACCACTTAACAAAATTACCCAATAGAATTCCGTAGACATAAAAATTATGACACATTATGACACCATAGCCATCTTTATGACAGTTCCGTGACTAATGGCATTTGTAAAGCAATCACCACATGGTTTAAAACTACTAATTGGTTATAGCTTTAAAGCATTTTGTCGTAATCATTCATCGATGTAGACTTTAAAATAATTTAGAACTTCGAGTTTGATATATTCTTATGGAACTGTTGAAAACTTAAAAAAAAACGTTTTTCTTACTTGTCGTCTTTTTATTTTCAAACTTGACGTATACCTGCTAAAAGTGGTCGAAGAAAATGAAACTGGGGGCCTACTCGCTTTTTCCGAAAAACTAAGCTTCAGCCGAAAGTTCGCTAAGTTCCTACCAAGGATCTTATTCGTTCTAAAATTACGTCCGAACGTGGACTACTAGAAAATTCTTTGACATTTATATATTTTAATCCTACTTTGACAAAAGTATTAATCGAACGAAAATTAGAATTTGATAAAAACAAAGAGACACTGCAACTACGTTAAATTATCGTTCGTTTGCGAAGAAAGAGAGTAGACCTCCAGCTACCAATTTTAAGGAAATTTTAATGCCTTCTAGTTTATCATCAGGGTGGTTAGACGAATACTTACCACCTACTGCTCACCGTGCTTTTACATTGACAAGCTTCTCGTGACTTGATCCTACTTTGAATCCCCAATTCGGATCTGAGTGCCTAGTGCGACTTTTCTTAAAATCGTCGTCACAAGTCACCGCGTCGACGTAAACGCAGATTTGTATGGGCTCACAATAGTGTCATGTTTAGGCCGACAGAGGCGCTGTTCCGATCCCATATAAATCTGCGTTAACTTTGACGCGGTGACTTGTGACGGCGGCAGTGAAAAACACGCACTAGGCACTCTGAACTAGCGTAGCGCCTATCACTGTCATAGCCTAAGCATTCCTATTTGAACTTAATTCTTCACTTCTGGTGGTATATGGTCATCGCAGCCTATCATTATTACCGTAGGTGGTAAATTCCTCGACATTCATAAGTGCCTTACCAGGGCCTAAACTGAATAAATCATTTTCATTTTCATTACCGACACTTGCAATACCAGAGTTCGTAAAATCTATTCATACCTTTCTTGACGTACTCAATGTTGTTGCTTGGAAAAATTATCTCATTGCAATAGACGATATCAAAAGCGACTTTCAGGTATTTAGTACTCTAATGGTTATAAATAAGCAGGCTCGCTGAAGCATAAATAGATAAAAATAAGAGTTAAATCAAAGATCACTTGACTGTCTTGAATATCAACTCGTGCGCCACACGCGTCGCGTCTGCACTTCGTCATCGTGACACAAATGATTCCAGTTGATTGTAAAATAAGAAATGATTTTTATATCTAGTTAATGTACGCGAGACACACGGCTTATAAGATCCGCGAGCTTGTCGAGTAAAGTATAAAATTTCAAATGGTGGTAATCTCAACGGGGATTAGCCATGTGCGCAGGACCAACGGCTTATCGTGCTCTCCGAGGCACGGGGGTGTAAACACCACCAACTTCCAAACTCCAGGCATTTTATTGTGAATTTCTTATTTCTTGATAGAAAAACCCAATATCTATTTTTGACCCGACCCGGGAATCGAACCCGGGACCTCGTGATTGGCAGGCGAACCTATTAACCACTAGACCAACGAGGCAGTTACATTTCATAATACAATATTTAATAATTACTTTTTTTTGTGAGCAGCAATGTTCATGTAGTAGTAGACTCTTCATGACGTAATTGAACAAATTTTGAATCAAAAATTAAGTGCCTACGGTTAAGTTTCGTCTGTTTGTTCGATTACTCAGACATTCCCTGACAGGTAGCTGATGTTACGAGGAATATCATTGTTTGTATCCCACTCTACGCTCGTAATTTCCTACCTGCTTTCAAATTTAGCAACAAAGCAAGTGTTATATATATTACTAGCTGTGCCCCGCGGTTTCACCCGCGTAGATTTAGTTTCATCCTTATTGTTGCGGAACCCTAATATTTTTAATAAATAAATGTAGCCTAAGTTACTCCTTGAAACATCAGCTACCTGCCAGTGAAAGTCCCGCCGAAAATCCGTCCAGCCGTTTCAGAGATTACCCGGAACAAACAGACAGACAGACAGACAGGCGGACAGACAGAGAAAAAATTTTATACTTGGTTTTTTAAGTGTCAGTAGCGTGTATACTTTCATATGCATTTAGTGAAATGCTGTTATTTTGGAATTACAAACAGACACTTCAATTTTATTTATCTGTATAGATTACTATAATTACTATTAACATTTCTTCCTTCTAATATTATGTGCGTAATACTGGCATAATTCATTTAACATTGTATTATCTACGACGTTTCAATGTGTTGTAGACATCTCTGTTAACTAAAAATATTTTTATACGGATTATATTGTAATTAATAATTATCATGTAGATTTCATAAAAAAGATGTTAACCGAGTTTTTTGCCGGTTCCAGAAGGCTAATTTCCTAAACGGTGGTCAATTCTTCATAAGTGCCGTACAAGGGCCTAAGCTGGATAAATAATTTTCCTTTTCATCTCCATACATCTCTAAAAACTGCATGTAAATAAATTGGCAATGCTATCTGAACTAGCTCCCTGTGTGTCGCAGTCATAAGTAGACATTACGAGTGGCGTGATGAAGGCTCGCCAACGAACGCAGTAACTTATCACAAATGTTTTTTCTTGCCTTAAGTAGCCTATTATGAATCTTTACTACATGAGCGACTCAAATGAGAAGACAAGACAATATCTGCAAAGCTTATTACAAATAGTGGATCATTAATATATTTACAAGGAATCCATACATCTTTACAGATGAATAAAATTTAAGTGTGTTTGTAATTTAAAATTAACAAGTTTTCAGTAAATGCATGTGAAAGTATGGTAACTACTCACATTAAAAATCTATTCATTTTTTTCTGTCTGTCTGTCTATTTGTTCCGGCTAATCTCCAAAACGGCTGGACCGATTTTAACGGGTCTTTCACTGGCAGATAGCCAATGTTACAAGGAGTAACTCAGGCTATTATTTTATTTAAACATTACAGTTCCGCGTGAAACCGTGAGGCACAGCTAGTACGCTTGCGTGGCATTAAGGTTCTCATACAAAATATTGATTGAACTGACTTACGAGTGGAATTTAGGCTTCTCACTGCAGATGACTAAGCGCCTACGTTTCAGGCACTATATATACATACGTATTAACATTTCTTTATAAATGCAGATTTCCTTATGATGGTTTCCTTGACCGTAAAGCTCGTGATGTGAAATCTCTCAGTAAAGTTTTTGGAAAATCTCATTGCCACAGACCTGGATTCGAACTCGCGTCGCTTGCTAGCATAGCACTTGGAGCTACCAGGGTTCTTAATATATTAAATAGATATGCATATATATGTTCTTGGTTTATGTTTACATTTTATTACAACGTGAAGTACTTTCCTCTAAGAATGCTGGAACAAAAATAAATCAGAAATGAACTGGCATAGCTAAACAACAGGAATTACCTAACACTAAGTTACCTCTAACTACTCTAAACTGCTCGTAAAGCGACCAGTAGCGAGCTTTGCACGGAGATGCTGCTGGCCGACTGTTACACCGGAGTGTAATGACTAGGTTAATGATTACGACTAGGAATTGTAGGTTTAACAACTAAAAGATATCAAGCATGGTGTCATTTAGAATTCGACTTAAAATATTATGGTCAGATTTTTGTCTATAACTATGTTAATACTTGGAATGACAAGGCTGCGTTCAGCAAGAAACATTCAGGAACAGATTTAGCTCTCGTCACTTTTTTTACCATCTATAAAAAATCCCGTTCTCTCAATTATTCTACGAGTCCAAAAATCTAAATATCTTTATTTAACGTATATGCGTATTTATTTGAGTTTATTTATTCTCACATAGCTTTACATTGCCAAAACAAATTTGGTTTCGTTGGACAATTTTTATCATTAAAATAAAACTTACATTACATATTTCATCAAAAAGTGTTTGACAAAAATATTAATATTTCAATTAATACAAATAGTCTTTATATTTTTGGTACTGTTCATGTTGTTTTTGTCTCAAAAATAAAACAATACGTTTAGGAAATTGTGTATTTTCGCTTAACTTAAATTAAATTAAAATGTTCTCTTACTTAAATATAAACAAAATGAGCGTAATACTACCTTTTCCAAGAGATGGCATAACGCCATCTTGTGGTGTGGATTTGAATCAAACATACAGCGAACACCATTCTGAACCAATTATTACGCTTCGGTGTGAAACACGGCTCCATTAAGTGGCCACATAACATACTTCGTCTAGTAACGAATAAACTGGCGTTTAACTTTTGATTTATTGGATGTGTTGCGTATCCTAGCCACAACGGTAAACCTCGGGTTAAGTGTCGTTTATAATGTGCCCCCATAATGGTTATATTGCGCAATGTGTGCTATGAATTTGAATATAAGTATATAGCCATTAATTTTTCTATTAATGACATGAAAGGTGATGTTACCGACACTTTTCAAGTATCATTTGTTAAAGAGATTTTTATTTGTGTTTAATATACCTGAACCGTGGCGGTTGAGTGGTTTGTGTAGTCGTCTGTATCACAAAAGATCAAGTTCCAACCCCAACGGTATAATAATATTTTTTTGAAAATTTTCTTGTCACTCCACGGGCTTTACAAAACCTGCATAAAATTAAAAAGAAATAAGACGTATATACCTCATGTGCCTGGGACTGAGGACTATCAGTTATCACCAAGTTAGCCCCTTATACTCTTCGGTGAGAAATCTGTCTTGTAACACTTCAGGTCTGCTCCTTCGAGTAGTGATCACCACATTTGCTTAACCCTTTCCAGAAATATCAATCTCTTTGCACAAGCCTTCTGATTTAATGTTCTATGCATTCGTTACTCCAACTCAAAAATATCTTTATCTACTGTTAAATTGTCAGAATGACATGATTATACAGGACCATACATGCTACCGCCAGGTTCGGAAGGTTGCTTTTACTGAGAAGAACCTGGCAAGAAACTCTAATACAAAATGTTTATTAAATTTATGACGCCGTTATTGCGACGAGTATTAAAAGAGCAGCGATAATTAGTCTGCTGCTAATTAGAATCAATAATTAAGATACTTCGAGCCCACCCACTATTATCTGGCTGTCTGTAATGAGTCTTCTCTGTGATAAGTATATGTATATAATACGGGTTGATTAATCTATACATAGTAATAAAATTAAAGTGTCTGTTTGTAATTCGAAATTAACAGCTTTTCACTTAATGCATATGAGAGTATACGATTACACGGCATATTCATATTATTATAAGAAAAACACTTTTTTTTCTCTTCTTGTCTTCCTACTAATAAACCGGCCTTTTACTGACAGATGTCAGATGTTTTAAGGTGTAGGTTAATTTTATCTGAGAGAAAAATATATCATTAATTTACTATGTTTTCTTCCTTTATTGATAATCTTACGCGAGTAAAACCGCGAAGAGCAGATAGTGTATATAATACTAGTATTGCGTATCAAGTCCCGCACGTGCTCAGATGCGATCTACCATAGGTTTTAATACAGCCACTCGACGCCTTAGGGATGTGTCGATGTCGATAAAAATTACTCTCGTCATTCGTTTTATGTATTTACTTGTTTTATTAGTGACAAACTTTATGGTTAGTACATGTGCCTTTGCGAAAGGTTTTTTGTAGAAAGCATGACTTCTCAACTTATACTATTTTATCTAACTTAAGATGAAACACTGCCCTGTGGTATCAGCTGACGAAACAAAACTTCGTTTGTGCCTTTTTTCACGGAAACCATTTTTTATAAATAAAGGTGACCTAAGTTACTCCTTGTAACATCAGCTATCTGCCAGTGAAATTATGTTAAAACAGATAGAAATGCTTTTTTATTAGCATTCTGTGAATGACTGTATCTTTTTCTCAGATACAGTTTCCTTACGATGTTTTCATTCATCTTAATGCTCGGGTAACATCAACACATATATTATCATTAAGTAATTAGTTCGAAAAGCTCAATAAAGCAGACTGGTGAGGTATGAACTTACCTGCGTGACCCTGATAGGAGACTTAACAAACCACTATCACGGTACTAAAAAAGGGAAAAAAAGTTTTGTTCTAAATCTTCTCCTTTTTTACCTTCATCCTATTTTATCGACATAATTTCTCATTTCAACTATAGTAGAGTCACATCACTATAAGTTGCCAGTTTGTCGTATCGAGCAAACGGTTCTGCGGTGAACAGTAAATATAATATTATGCGGTCTGGAAATGGTACGAGATGGTAACCTGACTACGGTGTTGAAAGATAATCTAATATTGGAATAGTGTAAGAATATTTTAGGGTACCTTGAGGTGGAGTTAGACGTCGAGATTTTTTTCATTGCAATATTGTGCCGATATTTTTTTTTCTGAATATGATTTTTTTTGTTAAGCGATTTAGAGATAAGTTTTAAGTATTTTTTTTGTTATTTTTTTTATTGTTACAGTTATGATGTAAAACGCTTATTTGAATTTACTGTTATTTCGTTTTGTCACGAGCATAATGTTTTTTTACCAAAATAAATAAAATCTTAGCTTTTTTATGGAGTCGTTTTGAATTGATTACTAGGTAACCAACACTAATTTCATAATATTTTGTGTACGGAACTACGGAACACTACAACAATTCCAATATTTTTTTATAATCAAACCATAATTCCACGTAATTTGAACAGTAGCTCAATAATTTTCTAACATGTAATGTATCTTCGTTTGATTGTTTTCAATGCCGAATCGAATTACTGAAATCACTAGCGTACTACGTAATAACAGTTGATATTAATGCTTTATTTGGGAGCTTCTGAGTTTACGCAACGTAAAAGCTTTGTGTGTGGTATTTCTGGTATCATTTTTATTGATACCAAGACTAAAAAAAAATAAACAAATTTTTTTATACTAGACTGATAAGAAAAAATCCTTTTGAAAGTGAAAATGATTTGTTCAGTTTAGGCCATGGTAAGGCACTTATGAATGTCGAAGAATCTTCTTCTTGTATATAAAAATGAATCCCATTTTCCCTTGGTTACGGCATCACACCTAAACGGCTGGATGGATTGTAACGGGACTTTCACTGGCAGATAGCTGATGTTTCAAGGAGTGTTTAGGCTAATTTTATTTAAAAAAAACAGCATGAAACTAAATCTACGCGGGGCGTAGCTAGTTTACAATAATTTACAACCGGTTTCGGAAATTAGCCTTCTGAGAAGAAACTCAGCTGGCATCATTTACATTTCATAAACTAACTCAAAATGTAATGCTAGTGAATATGGTACTGTGGCGAGCACTTCTCACTGACAACTACTATTCTTTTCTTATTTCGAATTCTTTTATTTTTTAATCTATTTCATAAAGATTAAAAGTTTTAACCGATAAAGGTTTTAACCAGCTTGTAAGGCTGAGGCCTTACAGTACTATGAGTGTTATTTATAAAGAACAAAGTGCCTTTCCCTCAATAGAGAGAGTAAGAGTAATAATTCTCTTCTTAGCAGTCTAAGTGAAAGTCAAGTAGCTTTTTAGTCTGAAATTAGGCTAGATCGTTATAGCAATGTCGTGCCATTCATTAAACTTTGCTATGCATTTTTAAAGTAGCATTCAACATGGTAAAATATTTGACGGGTGAAGTTCATTAACCTTACCCAGGATGTTGTTCGTGACTCTATGACAACATTTTATATCTATGTAATAAAAATATTGTATTGTATTATAGGTACCATGTCTGCTATTGTTTGACTTCCTGTGATAACATGACAATATCATTAATTAATTGTTAGTGTTATAACGTTACGTAGAGTATTACCTTGTTTATAAAATTGTATTTTTTTTTTTGGAATAACAAACAGACGCTTCAATTTTATTTATCTGCATAGATTTCTAAATTGTATTGTGACATTAAGTTAAAGTATTAGGTATCAAAAACTTTTGTATTGTGTGATAATTTTCTTGTTGCTCGTTAAGTCAAAAAGGGATTTTTCATTTAAATTTTTAATCATTTTTATTTAAGGTAAAAATCAAATAATAATTCAAGAGATTCCTTAAGCATTAACAAAGTTTAGCATTTTAATTTTATGTTTAAATTTTTTTTAACATTTTCTGTTTATGTGCAGAAAAATTTACATGTATTGATTATTTCATTTTCCTTCTCCTTATCCAATAACTGCGACAGACCATCTTATTATAAGCATAATAATAACATTATAATTAATTATATTCATAATCTTCATAATTCAATTTGACATTGAAAGTACATTGAACAATAAGTCTTAGAGCAAGTTCATAAGGTTAATAATTACATAATCATCAATAAATTAGCCCTGATGTATTTACTACGCAATACTACTCCTTATCGCTCTGCACATGCGTCGTTCAGTTGTAAAATTATCTCTTTACTGCCAGTATGGTGTCAATATAATAATAAAATTATGTTGCAAGCACTGTATGAAGGCGGACAAAGTTTCTAGAAATACTCTGTATTTAAAACTAATAATAATTTTAAAACTTGGCCCAAATTGGTCTCTCGGAATAGTGCTAAGAAGACTGGCAGCATTGCCACATTGAATATCAATGCTGATTCTCTGATCGCCTCAGCTCTCTTGTCACGAGAGGCTTCTACCAGACGACGTGCTACCTCTTTGTTGACGAGTATCCGGACCCCAAGGTCCCAGAGTTTCAACCGCAAACGCGGAAAATATGTATCTTTGACAATTACAGGCTAATTTCTGTATTTGGAGTAAGAATATAAAAATTATGAAAAGTCTAACGCCATTTTAAATTTCACGAAAGTTTGTATCGGAACGTAAAACTTCCCGAAATTGCCGCTAGGGGCGTTTTTACTATATCGAAACGTTAAAACATGTTAAAAACTTATACTTAGGTGCAGAACTTCTACATAAAATTTTGGCTCATGAAGCCTAGATGAATTTATACCAACTGAACAACCTACTAGGTGACTAGTAAGTTGATCATGGGACCTCTAATATTTATCAGAATCTCATAATATTCTAGACATAGCTTTTTATATAACCATATAAAAAGTGGTATTATATTTACCCCTAATTTATATTACAAAATATATTTCTAGAGAGTTTTAGTAATATCTGATTAATACCTGCACAGTGACATATTATAATGAAACTATTGATATTTACAAATATAGTTATATATTACTTTACTGCAAGAGGTTATGTAATGTATTATGTATTGCTTATTGCAAACTGAATAAACAGTAAAGTAATAAATTAATAATATTATTATTAAATTACTATGTGCATAAATTAGATTATGGAATTATTTTAGCAATTGTAAATGTTGAAAGATTTTGAAAGCCTAAAATATAAATTGTTATGTTTTGCATTCACAAATCAAACATAAGTCCAGCCGTTGCGAAGATTACCCGGAACAAACAGACAGACAGACAGACAAAGAAAATTTTTTAAAAATTATTTTTCCATGCTAGTACCGTGTATACTTTCATATGCATTTAGTGAAAAACTATTATTTTGCAGTTACAAACAGACACTTAAATTTTATTTATCTGTATAGATTAAACTTTTTTAAATACTTTAATTCCAATTAATCAAGATGTCAATGAAAAATAGTATAATTAATCTTCCATCTCGATAGGAAAGACTGCAAACGACTTTTTTGTACAGTTTCCATAACAAAAACAGTAATAAGTTCACTTACTTTCAAAAGGCACTTACTTAAAGTTCATAAATTGAAACTGATTCCATGTCAAGTGTATTTATAATCCACTTTAGAGCGATGCAATATTTGCAATAAACGCAACACTCTTGCACTATCTATGTCAATATGGAGTAAGCAATCACTGTGGGAAATGCAATGTTTGCGATAACACGTAATTTTATTTACACTTTAACACATAAAAGGATCCCTTTGAATGCAGGTGTTACACTGATTTAAATCTATAACGAAACAAATTCACAACTACTCTGTCTGCTCTCGCTTTTTTCTTTTTGCTGATTCTTTCCGTACCTTCACGAAGAGAGCATATTTCTAGAAAGGCTCGCAACGCATTTGCAAGCTGTTGCAGACATGCATGGGCGACGGTGATCACTTTCCATTAGGTACTAGAACTTACGGCCTCACCATGGCTCTCATTGCTATGATAGTTTATCAAAATATATTTATTTCATTAGACTTCCTACAAAGTACTTCACCGGGTTCGGAAGGTTGCTTTTGTTGAGAAGAACGCGGCAAGAAATTCAACAATTACTCTTTTAATAAATATTACATTATTTTTAGTCATTATAAGACAGACATGATATCTCTTAATCTCATCGTCACAACTACAAATCAATAGGAAATAAGACCGCATGTTTAAGCCCCTAGACTGCCTCTTTGGTCTAGTGGTCGGGTCGCAAACGCTACTTCAGAACATGAGGTCCTCGCGGTTAGGCAAAGTGATATTAGATTCATCCATCAGTAATTTCTCAGTAGCAGCCCGGAATTATACCTGGTTAATGGCAATAGGCTCATCCCAATAACATGGCATTTAAACTTAGTTGGTAAAATATGGGTGTTTGATACTTATCAAACTTCTGGGTATACAGCCCTTTTAGTAAGATGAGCTAATGTTAGGATAGGAGTTAGGAGAATATCTTCAAACTCGAGGCTCGAAGCAGAATCGCTTTAAACTATGGATAACCAGACCAACCGGATAATTAGTGTGTCAAGGCACTATTGACAAAGCCCAGTGCAAAACGGCAGACCTAGAGCTTCGTGGAAGTGAAATTCCTTGAAATCAACCAAAAACCCTAATAAGAACTTTTGGAATACCCTAATTTAAGAGAAAAAAAAATGTATAACAATTTTGTTCAAGACGTTTCCTAGGACCAGAAAGCGTGTCATCTTAGCCTAACAATGTAGTTTCAGTGTCGATGTCACCTGAAAAATAAACTGCGCACAAAAAAGAGGTTTAAATTAATTACTCGTATATTGAATCGCTACGACGATTCAGTGGCGTACAAACGTGGAGATCTCAACTGAATATTCAGTACAGAACGTTAAGTAAATTCATGGAATCCCCATATTTATCCCCAAATAAACATCGAGTTACTTTACAAGCGCAATTTTATCTAAGATCACTATCTTTTCTGGGAAAGACAAAAGCAATATTGTACTTTTCCAATCTCACGAGTGTAACCTAAAAACCCAGCTTACGCTCAAGTAAACAGAAAATAAACATAATTCCGAGTCGTCAGGAAACCTTAGCAATAGCTGGCTTGGAGGTTAGAGCTACTGTCTAAGATATAGCGGTCAAGTTGGACATTCATGGCGATTTTTATAAGTGTCCTAATTTTACTTCTTCTTCATGGACACTTGGAGATAGATAGATAGATATCAATGAAGAACAGTTAAATATTTATAGTTCAGTAAGAGAGTGGTTTGAATGTAGCCCTCTCACATGTTTCTGAGAATTCATAAGAAACTTAGGTCTTTAGTTCTCATCAAATGTAGCTAACAGCCGATCAAAAGCTATAAAATTATGTCGAATTAAGAAACCTCCTTTTTTCATTTCAGTTAAAAGATTCGAAGACTTTATCTGAACAGTCCATCTACAGATCTGTCAGTAAAATAAAAATAGAAACATGGACCTAAATTTCAAATTCACCAGAGTCATAAAACTGTACAATATTATTATACAGCTTTTACGACAGCATTATATGTGCATCTGCATATTTATTTGTCTCATTGGTCTTCGGATTTGTCCTTTAGACTAAAGCCAAAGTATCAAAACCGCCAGACCCTCTCAACTCACACCACAACCTAACTCTATACTATTACTAGCACAACGCTACACGTATGAACTTTTGCAGGACGGAACAACAGAAGCGGTTTTGAAACCGGTTCGTAGAATACTGCACGTTGACTCTGGAACAGACGCGTAGAGCTGTTGTTAAATTAGCATTTCGTATCTACTGATCTAGATGAAGGCAATATAGGCAATCATTTTGATGGATATGAAGTGGCTGGGGTTTTAAGTAGTAACGATCTCAATTAAGGCAATATCAGAGTTGAATGTGAAGACGAGGATGTAAGTGATAATGTAAACGAACGATAAAGCTTTGAACTTGAAGATGCTGATTTAGTTCATATTTCAGTGACTCGCGTAAATTTTCTCTAGCATAAACCTCAAAAAAAGCTCCTCAATAATTTGGAAAGAATCTTTAAGTAATTTTTTTTTGGCGTATCTAGAGCATTCAATTCTCTGGGTCATAGTTATATCAAAATAGTCAACTATTTACATATATTTCTGTAAACTCCAAAACAATCACCTTGAAAACCGCCTTCTCTAAAGATTCCGTGTCCTCGGGGTTAGATTTTGCCTTTCTGAGAGAGGCGTCTTTATTACCACCGGTCCTAAGATACTATCGCCTGTGTACCTACAATTACTTACTATAACTATATTGTCTATTCCATTTCCTTGTTTATTTAAAACCGGATTGCTTACTTTGTTTAGTTCGTTTACGAGATTGGTGTCTGTTTGTTCAAATTTATTGAGACTGATTTTCGTTTTGCTTGGGGATCGTTGGTGCATTTCTGTAGACATTAATGTAAGTAGAACATTATTCACAAAGTGCCTTGTCACTTCGTTGTTTTAATGCTCTTCGTAAATGTTATTAGCTTGAGCGAAGCGAACGTAAAGTAGACCACCAACCTGATGGTCAGTTGTATTCTATATATTTTCTTTTAATTATTTAAAGGTGACCAACAAGCGTACAGTTTGCCTTGCCGTAATTGAAAATGGAAATGATTTATTCAGTTTAGGTCCTGGTAAGGCATTTACGAAAGTCGAAGAATTGACTACCGAAACTAGCCTTCTGAGAATTGCCGGGATGAAACTCAGCTGGCATCATGTACATTTCATTAAATAGTAAATATTCATGAATTACAATAAAATTAATTTTGAAACACTAATAATGACAAGCGCGCGTTGTCTACCTCAAACTTTAATAATTAAATTGCTGTGCTTATATTATAACATCAACTATTGCCAGGACCGTGAGTCCACTGCTAAGCCACTGTCGACATTTCGTAATTTGGTTAAACGAAGGTGTATTATTTGAGTTCAATCTTCTTTAAGATGGAAGTTCAGATTCCTTCAATATTCGAATAAGAGATTCCTTAAAGCCTTTAGAGAGGTCTTAATAAACCTATAATTATATTTTATTATTATTGGTATAGTATAGAGCCTTTAAAATAAACAATAAAGATATCTTAAAACACTTCGAATGCCCCATCCAAATATATATCATAACCAGTAGTAATTTAAGTAATCCCTAAAACCGACAAGCTTTCAACACCGTATTGGAGACATTATAATTCTAATCTCCCATATATAAATTATAGGGCAGTCGTTAAATATCAGTTCGATGCGATTGCAATGACATAGAGCTGTTTTACATGTACAACTTTATTTATACCAACACTAACCTTCGTGCTAACCTTAACTGCTTTGACATAAAGGCTATTTTGTTTTTCAGGATTGACTTGTACAAATTTGTTAAGTAGGTCTTGCGTTTGCGCAATACGGCACGAGTCTGTCGATGTTTTAGCTTGTCCTTTGACTGTTGCTGTATTATACATTAGTATTTAATTAATTAAATCTGATTGCTAATTTGTATTTATAACTACGCCCCATCCCAGAAGGATTTCCTTAGGGGTAAGCAAAGATATTGTAACACCAGTTACCATTAACAAAAGATTATTAGATGCCAACGTAGAAAATGAGGAGTCCATCTCAGACATGAGGT
This sequence comes from Watsonalla cultraria, assembly GCA_964035505.1. Lineage (NCBI taxonomy): Eukaryota > Metazoa > Arthropoda > Insecta > Lepidoptera > Drepanidae > Watsonalla > Watsonalla cultraria. The sequence goes on from OZ037730.1 coordinate 8,029,917, forward strand.
TTCTTCATGATGTTTTCCTTCACCGTTAAGTTAGTGGTGTTCATTACCTTTAAGTTTTTAGAAAAAAAACAAAAATAATTCATAGAGACCGTTGGGATTGGAACTTGTGTTGCCTTCTTTATAGGCAATCAAAATCAATAAATAATCACATGTAACATATTTTGATAATATTCGGTTTACTTTATAGCGAAGCTTATCTTAAATGCAACGTATTTTGACATAAAATAGAGATTGTAAAACAGTAATTAAGCCTTCATAGCTTCATCTATCAAGGCTAACCTAGTTCTGGGAGTAATACGCTTTATGTGTGCAGATCTTTGATACATTGTACTGTATTTAAATTAACCATGTCATTTGGTTCTTTGATTTGATTAGATCAAATGAGACTTAATTATGATGAAGCCGAGTCTTTGAAGAGTCGTGGTGATCGAGTTGTTTGAGAAGTCATCAGCTACGCAAAGGACGCAAGTTCAAAACCTCTCTGTCCAGTTGGCACTCTATAATCTTCGGCCTTACACTTTTACGAATCTTCTGGGAAGGTGTGATCCTGAGAATAATGTTTTATGTAAACATTTTATATTTTGGGGCCATTGTTCAAATAGATCAGTTGAGTAATTAAGATGTGAAAGCTTACAAACAAACTCACATTCGCATTTGTAGCAGTGTTTCTCCACTCGCTCATAGATGGCGCTACTCGCTAACAAATGCGAAGTTCGAGTACAAATACACGAGAACCTAAATCGCGCCATAAGAGTTTGCGCAAGCGCATTGCAGTATATATACAAGTTTCCAACTAGAACAGTTGGAGCCACATTCATAACATTAGTTAATATTTGTTTACTAATAAAATTCCTATTTTTCTGTATACAAACACTAATACCTCATAACTTGGGTAACGAAATAACCAAGAAATTAATGTTCGGACATCTATTACAGACACATAAAATTTAAGTGTCTGTTTGTAATTCCAAATTAACAGGTTTTCACTAAATCCATAAATATAACTATACACAGTCATTACAAAAAAAATATCTAAAAAAAATCTTTGTCAGTCTGTTTGCCTGTTCATTCCGGCTAATCTCTTAAACGGCTGGACCGATTGTATGGAGTAAATTAGACTTTTTTTTTAAATTGGTTAATACAGAGAAATCAAGCCACCCATAAAATTAAGACTACGCGAGTGAAACCACGGAACACAGGTAGATTACAAATAAAATCATAAAGCTATATAAACTTAACCGTATTTTGCTATAATTAAATACAAACCTATCTCATTTTACATGAAAACGGCAGGTGTTGTTGCGAAACGTCACAACGTCTAGGAAGGTGTCAGATTTACATTGATTATACACCTTACGATTGTCGTAATAAAACTGGATTGTCAGACTATGTTTTGATTTATTTGTGGTATAATTCGCAAAGCGAGAATTTTAATCATTATTATTTTCAAACCAAATATTATAAAAGACGACGGAAAAAATACTAATGTTTTTTTAAATCAAAGTAGCTTAAGTTATACCTTGTATCATCAGCTATCTTTCAGTGAAGGTCCCGTTAAAATAGGTCCAGCCTTTTTCAGAGATTACCCGGAACTAACTGACAGACAGACAAACAGCGTTTTTTTTTTTAATTGGTTTATCAGTCAGTTCCGTGTATACTTTTTTGTTTTTTTTTTTTTAAAAGCTGTTATTTTGGATTTACAAACAGACACTTGATTTTATTTATCTGTATAGAATAAAGATACAGCCAGCGATCTAGGTACCAAGTGAACATTAATAACGCCTAGCACTAATTTAGGTCATTGGCTCAATCATTGTTGTCACGAAGGAACAGACGTGACACTTGGATCGTGAGTTCAATCCGACGGCAGAATGTGTTTGCAATTTTCAATACATAACACGCTAATGCACACCATTTAAAATTGATTTTTTCAATTATTTACGTATTTTTTAGCGAAGAAGATGGAGACCTAGGATTATTTATTATTATTTATTATGACCCTGAATTGTCCCACTGTTGGGCAAAGGCCTCCCTTCCCTCTTTCCATCCCTTCCGATCCAGATCTCAGGCCAGTTTTACAGGAAGGCGTTCAGTTCGTCCTGCCATCTTTTTCTCGGCCTGCCACGTCTGCGCCTCGCATTCGGAGGGATCCATAGTGTGGTTCGTCTAGCCCACAAGGAAGTCAAAGTGTTAGCGGACAATAGAGAGGATTGGCGATTGCTTTACTGACAAGAGCCTAGCTCTTGTTTTAGGGTGTGAAAGTTTGTTTTAGATGTATATAAATTGAATTAAGGATTGAAGAAATGAGTCTTGTTGGCCGTGGGGTTTGGGTAGTCGCCTGCTACACAAGCGACGCAAGCTGTAATCCCAGTGGGGCCTGTAGAGTTTTTAAAAAAATTTACGTGCGGTGATTTCACACCTAGTGCTTTACGGTGAAGGAAAACATCGTGAGGAAACCTGCTTATGTCTGAGAAATATTTCAAAGAATTGCTAAACGATTATAAATCTAGGGCTGTAGCAGTTTTTCTTAGTAACGAGTAAAATAGCAAAAACATTTTTTCACAGACATCTTAAGTTATAAACCCTATTTTTAGCGAAATATTAACCGTCGCGGTTTATCAAATCATTCAGTCTCGTTCATGAAAGACTCGTTCATATCGTTTGTAAAATGCAGTCAACGACTGCTTTGTATTTGTAATATTATAATTAACATTTCCATCGAGTTGTAACAGTGCACAATACCTAAATCGGTCCGTGTTCGCTGTGAAACTGAACGTGCAATAAACCAGTCCATCCCACACTGTGGTAGGCGTTACACCTTGCAGACTTGTTCGTACAACCCAACCCTGGTTGAGGCACTATTTGAATATTGTGGTGAAATGTTTTGATTCCAAGGATGTATTGTATTTAATACTGAACAATTTCATTAATATTTAGTTACTAGCTAGACCATGCGGCCACGCGGTTTCACCTAACCCTATTTTTAAATAAAAGTAGACTGGGTTACTCCTTGTTACTTTAGCTATCGGCAAGTGAAAGTTCCGTTCAAATCGGTCCAGCCGTTTAATAAGACCATTCATCAAGTACGATACTGAGATAAACAAAACAATTTTAAATGTTTTTCTCTGTTTGACTGTTTGTTCCGGCCAATCTCCGAAACAACTGGACCGATTCTGACGGGACATTCATTGGCAGATAGCTAATATTACAAGGAGTCAATTCTATTGAAATAAAACATTAGGGTCATACTAGGGTAGAAATAAATACATTAAAATTGAAGTCAGTCAAAAACATTTTATAAACAATTCTGATACAAAGACACGCGAATTAAATTAAATGACCATAATCAATTCAAATAAGACTCAAAATGATACATAAGCTAAGCAATAAAAGCAAATAAGCCGTCATTAGAATAGCACTAGGACGTTCAATGGATGATTGCAGAAAAATGATTTACAGACGATCATGACCTAGTTTGAAGACACGCACGTATCGCACGGAGCTAGGAAACAAATAAGTGAGTCAATATGTTTTCCTGATCATTAGGACTTCAACAAAGAGTTTAGGAGGCGTGATATACTCTGGCCTTCCCTGAAGAGTTAACCAAAGGATAGAGTTGTGAAGAGAGTGATCATGCTCATCCCCAGCAAAGGGAAGATCTTTCAGGCGGGTGTCATGTCTGGGAACCGTGGCTCCAACTGTTCTAGTTGGACACTTGTATATAAACTGCAATGCACTTGAAAACTCTTATTGCGCGATATAGGTTCTCGTGTATTTGTACTCAAACATTTAAAAAAAATTTAGTGTCTGTTTGTAGTTCAGCCTTTCACTTAATGCAAATAAAAGTATAATTGGCAACTACTTACATTTAAAAAAACTGAAATTTCCTTCTGCCTGTCTGTACGTCTGTCTGATTTTTTGGGTTCTAATCTCCAACATGGCTGAATCAATTTGAACGGGAGTTTCACTGGCAGATAGATAATGTTACAAGGAAAAACTTCGGTTGCTTTTATTTAAAAAAAAACAGATTCCACGGGCCTCCCATTAAATTAAGTCTACGCGGGTGACACCACGGTGCAGTATTATAGAACATTGTATACATACATTTTGTATTGCCAACAGTTGGTCATAACCCACGGACAACACTTAAAGGTGTTCATTACATATTACCAAAGCCTTTACAGTTCCCATAATCAAATGGCAACAATTATTCCTATCAGCTCCCCAAACATGTTAAGTCCATCACGACACCTAACTGTCGCATTGTTATTCCCGATGGGACAAGTTGGACTCTAACATGGCCTACGTAGGTATCTAGGTTGTCTATAGTGAATACTAGATGCAATCACGAACATTATGTTTATAGATACTATAAAAGAGCGTTTGATTTTATGGATTTCACGTTTTCGTGTTTACAATGCAGTCTAATTAACATAATAAAGTTTAATTGATTAATTTTGTATATAAGTAAATTGGGTTACATTTAGTTTCGGGTTTTTTTTAAAGAGCCGTGGTGGCTACTCAAGCGACGCAAGTTCGAATCCCAGCAGGGCCTGATGAGTAATTCTAAAAAAAACTTATGTACAGTGATTTTACAGCACGTGCTTTACGGTGAAGGAAAACAATGTGAGGAAACCTGCATATGTCTGTGAAATAATTCAAAGACGTATACGTATAGTGCCTGAGACGGCGATAGACTCACCATCTGTCACGTTGGCACTTAATCATCTTCGGTGAGAAGTGGGTGTTGTTATTACAGAACCTCTGCCTACCCCTTCGGGGAATATGTATGCAAGACAGTTCAAATGAACTAAACTCACGTGGGAAAAATCTTCTTTTACTTTTCACTCATAATTAAATCACAAACGTACAATAGTTAACACTAATCAAATGAATGGAAGCCTTTTAAAATAGTATGTAAAATAGCAATTTATATTATATCCATCATTAGAACGTCACAGACGTTACGATACCGAGACGTGATTCAAACATAATTTTGACTAATTGGCGTGATTATCATAAGTTTCAGTACACAATACAATAAATCAAACAATGCACCTTAAGGTATAAATAATAGAGTCGTGAATGAATTGTGTCGTGTACTGCAGTGCACATAAGCACAGCAATCATTGCTTCAAATTGTTAAATAATTGTGATGCATTTTTGTGTACAGTCCATTAGGAAAATGTGTTTGTAATGAACTTCGTCACTTGATCAACTGCAACCTTCCTATATCCTACACACGGTAATTGATACAATCTTAGGTTAGTCTTGATACAATCAGGCTACTCACTTGATTTTTAAACAAACTGACTTCTAGTTGACCTTCGCAACCGTTTTTAAAAGAAAATAGGTAAGCTAAGTGAAACTGCAGGCACAGCCAAGTCTCCAGGGGCGGCGATACAACCACCCGAGTATACTCGTATGTCCCGCCAAATATTTAAGAGGTCCCAGCGCGTAGGGTGTATATAGCATTGATACCAAACAGATTACACTGATAAGTAACGAATGTCAAAAATATTCAATTGGGAACCAGCACCCACGACTTTACTTGACATATTTAATTTTCTGTTCTGTTTTTGTTCTGACAAACACAATGAACAAAATGATTAATTCAGTTTGGGCTCTGACAATGCACTTCTGAACCATAAAAAATTTGCACCGAATAAGTTTTCATCTTTATGACGCATGAAAGTTTATTTCCAACGATTCCTTAACTTTAAAACTCGTGGATTTCTCACACGAACTCTCAACAATACAAATTTAGTTTTGTGTTTAATACGTTACGTTATTCACTAATCATCAATTATCTCAATATTTATTTGTTCTGCACCAATGCAAGTACGGCAAGACGCGTAATAACCAAAGCATTGTTTGATAATGATCTTAAACAGCAGTATCTCTCGTAGGTTGACTTTCTTTTCTTCTTTATTATTTTTATTTTATCCTGTTAGAAAGTTATTGGTATATGGTTGTTCTATATTTGAATTGTTGTATTATACATTTTTATAGTACTCATTTATATCACTTGTTAGTATTTCTAGTATTCCTAGTGTGTTTCGCTTTAAATTTGCCTTGACTTAGATAATTATGTATCTGTGGAGGCTTGTTAATAGCAATCTTTATTATATAACTATATTGTATTTTATATTAATGTAATTTGTCTGTAAGCCTTCTTAAAAAAAAAAAAAATTACGCAAGATTAAACTGATTAGTTTTAATGTTATATCATATACTACTTTTGTCAAATTTTTTAGTAGTAAGTAAGAAGTTTTAAGAGTAATGAGGTGGGATTGAATTTTTTCTACTTATGTTTTTTTTATCTATTTTAGTTTTAGATTTAAGTTTATTATAATAATGTATATAGATAATAGATGTAAAAAATATTATAAATCTCGTAGGGTTCAGCCTGCGTTTGCAATGTAAACGGAAAAAAATTAAACCTTAATAATTTTGAACTGTCCCCGGATTATTAATAAGTTAACGTAACCTAAACATTTAACAAACTAATCAAATGTTATTAATAATAGTTTAATACATTTATCTTTATCTATATTTAGATAAATGCTCTAGTTGTTACCGTATTTAATATTCAGAACAGATAAATTTCAGTGTTAACAGTTATATTCACAATACGTAGTGATTTAAATTACAGTTCGCACTATTATTTAAGGCTGAGTGTACTAAGTTATCGGCCATTGTTACAACAGGCAACAAAAGCTTAGCTACCATAGATTATAATGAAGTATAATACAATCTATGTCTTTATAATGGTAGGTAGATTACTACGATAATATAATGTTGACTGTAATAATGATATTCGATTATATTGGTAGGTATTAGATACTCGTATTTATAAAATTAGAAGCTACAAAATGATTATCTTATGAAAAGATTTCACATGAATGAAAATGAAAATGAAAAATGATAATGAACATATAAACTTATAACCCCCCTTAAGGTATTTTAAAACCCATTTCGTAGTGCATACCTTACCTATATCTCAAGAAAGTAGGTTAGTTTAGGGTGTGCGTTGATTACAGGTAGTTCATTGAATTAAATAAATGTGGTTATTTGTATCTTTATAGCTCCAAGGGAAAAGGAAGACCTCAGAAACGATGGATGGATTGTGTGAAAGATGATATGACTAGAATGGGAGTGAATACAGTTATGACGGCTGATAGAGAGAAATGGAAGAGAAGAACATATTGCGCCGACCACTAATAACATGGGATAAGGGCAGGAGGATGATGATGTATTTTTATAGCTCATTTACCAAAAATGCCTGAACATTTTTTGAATTTAATTTGGCACACATTAAGTTTATTAGTCCAATAGTCACAAACACTAATACGGAACATGAGATCCTGGCTCGATCCGTGGGTCGACCTTCGTGGCTTTTTCCATATATTTTCTTCTGGAAGTCTGGATTAATGCCCGTTTAATGGCAATAGTTCTAAAATAAGTGTACAAACGTGCAGTACTACAGGCAAACCTGTGCCTACCTCTTCGGGGAATACAGGCATATATGCAGGCAAGTGTTGAAACGTGATTGCTCTTACCAATTCATAAATGATACACCTACAAAGTGTTCCACAAAAGTAAGGCTCATGAAATAGGCTTTTATTTTTATCCCAAAAGATTTATAAGAAACCGACAAGCGTGATTAGATAATGACGCTTTGTCATTAGATATCGGAGGCAAAAAGTGTCGGTGCTTTGGGTAACTGTCAGGGCTGTCACACAGGAGTATTGATTAAAACTACTCAATTATTTATAAATAGTCGAGTGAAAAAAGATTGAGCGGAATATTACATGACTTCTAAATTCAAATAAATTCAAATATATAAAAAATAAGAAAGAAGAATAAAGAAATAAGAAATGAGGGGCTCGTGGCACTGTTGCTATTGCGCATATTATGCGATCAGCAAAGTTAAGCAACCATACGCCTAGCCAGTAGTTGGATGGGTGACCGCCCGAGTTCCCTCCGTGCCTCGGAGAGTACATTAAGCCCGACGGCTTAACATACTAGACGGGACCGACATCCCGGTTGCCAATTTAACATCTTTGGCAATCGTTACAGGCCAGTCAGAGGCCTAAGAAAGTCTGACAACTGGTTTAACCCAGATTGCCGATTTTCCTCGAAAAAGGGGTTACGAAGGTCAGATGGCAGTCGCTTCCTATAAAAGTCAGGTAATCAGCCACATCGGGTTGAATCAAGTGCTCACCCCAAATACATGGGATAAGGCCAGGGAGATGATATAAAATATGAGAAAGTTCTTTTCTATTATGTTTATAAAAAAAAGTACGAAAGTTAAGTATGATTTTTACTCAATTAATTAATGATTTTATTATTAAAAAATCGGTAATTTCATGATTTTTATGAATCTTGTTTTGTTTAAGGATAAAAAATTACACCCGGTTTTAAAAAAGTGATAAAAACACTGATTATTCAAGATAATGTTTCATTTTAAACGTAGTTTGTAAAACAATAAAAACTTTCCTATTTAAATATTAGTGTAGATTAAAAACAGACACTTCAGTTTGATTTATCTGTATAGATGTATACATTAAAAAAATTGTTAGTAAAGGCAAGTGACAACCCTATAAGCCAGTAGCACGGGTGCTACTGAGTTCAAAAGCCAGTCACGAGTTAGACGAACAATCTCCGATAATACAACACTAGCGATCATTGTGTCTCATTCTTATTGAGAGGGAGATACTGTTCTCAAGTAGGTATATATGTACCTATATACCTACTCAGAGTGCCTAGTGGGAGTTTTCTTAAAACCGCCGTCACAAGTCATCGCGTCGACGTAAACGCAGATTTGTATGGGCGCACAAAAGTGTCATCTTTAGGCCGACAGAGGCGTTGTTCCGATCCTATACAAATCTGCGTTAACGTCGATGCGGTGACTTGTGACGGCGGCAGTGAATAACTCGCACTAGGCCCTCTGATTGAGGAGGCACTGTATCTATTGGGCATGTCATTCTAGCAAAGTAAACCTAAGCCAGTAGTTGGATGGGTGACCGCCCGAGTTCCTTCCGTGCCTCGGAGAGCACGCTAAGACGTCGGTCCCGGTTGCCAATTTAACATTTTTGGCAATCGTTTCAGGTCAGTCGGAGGCCTGAGAAAGTCTAACAACTGGTTTAGCCCAGGCTATCGATTTTTCTCGAAGGTTAGATGACAGTCGCTTTATATAAAAATAAGGTGATCAGTCGCATCGGTTTGAATTATATCCTGACCCCAAAAATACTTGGGATAAGGCCAGATAGGTGATGATACCTACTTTGATTTAAGCAGCTGAAGAAATCAAAATCATCCAAGTAATTTTAAATAATCGCTGCAATTATGTACTTGGGAATAAACATTGCAAGTCGAGTTTAGATACAATTATCAGTTAGCTTCGGCTGCAATCCTTCTTGAATAGGTAAATCAAGGACTCATTTTTTTACCTTTAATGATGCTTATTGCAGTAGAAAGTTTCAAACAAGACTGCTGACAGCTTCGAGAGGATATTGTGAAGGTCGCTTTCAGAGGTTGATCTGTGATATTTGACCATACATTAAGACCAAAAGGCCACTAAGCAACACAGCTAAACGTGCCTCTGCGCGGGACTCAGGGCTATGCTAACCTATGTGAAGTTGGCAACTGAAGTGAAAAAAAAAATTTTTTTCGTCGTGTATCCGATTGTACCCGGTATGTACCGGATTGTACCGTTTTTTAAATCGTTTGTACCCCTAGGGGGTAAAAGTTATAGGGGGGTAAATATTTTGGCAACTAAGTATAACATATTGTAAGTTTATACATGCCATTCGATTGAACCCAGCATGTAGAGGATTGTACCGCTTTTTATTTCTTTTGTACCCTAAGGGGACGAAAGTTATTGGGGGTTAAACATTTTGAAATCAGATTTGGTAAAAGTGAATGTTTATGAATACCATTCGATTGTACCCAATATGTAGAGGATTGTACCGCTTTTAAAACCGTTAAAATCTCCAGGGGCCCCAAGATATGGGCGTTGAAAGATTTGCAGTTTTTACCCTATATCTCAGGCTCCCATTACGTATAAGCATTTTTTATGTGCTGAAAGGATGAAACAGAGCATGGAGAGGAATTGTACCGCTTTTTGTTTCGTTTGTACCTCAAGGGGCCCCGAGATATGGGGGTCGAAAGTTTTATAACTTTCCACTGTCATATCTCGGGGCCCTTTGAGGTTCAAACGAAATAAAAAGCGGTACAATCCTCCACGTACATGGTACTACCTGATGCAAAAATAAAAATTGGTGTATACCTCAAAACATTCAAAGTTAGCCTGGGACCTCAATGGGCCCCAGCGTTATCTCGGTATCCCATGAGGTACAAACGATATTTATATGCATACCGGATTGTACCGAGAACGGAGAGGATTGTACCGCTTTTTGTTTCGTTTGTACCTCAAGGGGCCCCGAGATATGGGGGTCGAAAGTTTTATAACTTTCCACTGTCATATCTCGGGGCCCTTTGAGGTTCAAACGAAATAAAAAGCGGTACAATCCTCCACGTACATGGTACTACCTGATGCAAAAATAAAAATTGGTGTATACCTCAAAACATTCAAAGTTAGCCTGGGACCTCAATGGGCCCCAGCGTTATCTCGGTATCCCATGAGGTACAAACGATATTTATATGCATACCGGATTGTACCGAGAACGGAGAGGATTGTACCGCTTTTTGTTTCGTTTGTACCTCAAGGGGCCCCGAGATATGGGGGTCGAAAGTTTCATAACTTTGCACTGTCATATCTCGGGGCCCTTTGAGGTTCAAACGAAATAAAAAGCGGTACAATCCTCCACGTACATGGTACTACCTGATGCAAAAATAAAAATTGGTGTGTACCTCAAAACATTCAAAGTTAGCCTGGGCCCTCAATGGGCCCCAGCGTTATCTCGGTATCCCATGAGGTACAAACGATATTTATATGCATACCGGATTGTACCGAGAACGGAGAGGATTGTACCGCTTTTTGTTTCGTTTATACCTCAAGGGGCCCCGAGATATGGGGGTCGAAAGTTTTATAACTTTCCACTGTCATATCTCGGGGCCCTTTGAGGTTCAAACGAAATAAAAAGCGGTACAATCCTCCACGTACATGGTACTACCTGATGCAAAAATAAAAATTGGTGTATACCTCAAAACATTCAAAGTTAGCCTGGGACCTCAATGGGCCCCAGCGTTATCTCGGTATCCCATGAGGTACAAACGATATTTATATGCATACCAGATTGTACCGAGAACGGAGAGGATTGTACCGCTTTTTGTTTCGTTTGTACCTCAAGGGGCCCCGAGATATGGGGGTCGAAAGTTTCATAACTTTGCACTGTCATATCTCGGGGCCCTTTGAGGTTCAAACGAAATAAAAAGCGGTACAATCCTCCACGTACATGGTACTACCTGATGCAAAAATAAAAATTGGTGTGTACCTCAAAACATTCAAAGTTAGCCTGGGCCCTCAATGGGCCCCAGCGTTATCTCGGTATCCCATGAGGTACAAACGATATTTATATGCATACCAGATTGTACCGAGAACGGAGAGGATTGTACCGCTTTTTGTTTCGTTTGTACCTCAAGGGGCCCCGAGATATGGGGGTCGAAAGTTTCATAACTTTGCACTGTCATATCTCGGGGCCCTTTGAGGTTCAAACGAAATAAAAAGCGGTACAATCCTCCACGTACATGGTACTACCTGATGCAAAAATAAAAATTGGTGTGTACCTCAAAACATTCAAAGTTAGCCTGGGCCCTCAATGGGCCCCAGCGTTATCTCGGTATCCCATGAGGTACAAACGATATTTATATGCATACCGGATTGTACCGAGAACGGAGAGGATTGTACCGCTTTTTGTTTCGTTTATACCTCAAGGGGCCCCGAGATATGGGGGTCGAAAGTTTTATAACTTTCCACTGTCATATCTCGGGGCCCTTTGAGGTTCAAACGAAATAAAAAGCGGTACAATCCTCCACGTACATGGTACTACCTGATGCAAAAATAAAAATTGGTGTATACCTCAAAACATTCAAAGTTAGCCTGGGACCTCAATGGGCCCCAGCGTTATCTCGGTATCCCATGAGGTACAAACGATATTTATATGCATACCGGATTGTACCGAGAACGGAGAGGATTGTACCGCTTTTTGTTTCGTTTGTACCTCAAGGGGCCCCGAGATATGGGGGTCGAAAGTTTCATAACTTTGCACTGTCATATCTCGGGGCCCTTTGAGGTTCAAACGAAATAAAATGCGGTACAATCCTCCACGTACATAGTACTACCTGATGCAAAAATAAAAATTGGTGTATACCTCAAAACATTCAAAGTTAGCCTGGGACCTCAATGGGCCCCAGCGTTATCTCGGTATCCCATGAGGTACAAACGATATTTATATACCTACCGGATTGTACCGAGAACGGAGAGGATTGTACCGCTTTTTGTTTCGTTTGTACCTCAAGGGGCCCCGAGATATGGGGGTCGAAAGTTTCATAACTTTGCACTGTCATATCTCGGGGCCCTTTGAGGTTCAAACGAAATAAAAAGCGGTACAATCCTCCACGTACATGGTACTATCAAACGCAAAAATTAAAAATGGTGTGTTCCTCAAAACATTCAAAGTTAGCCTGGGCCCTCAATGGGCCCCAGCGTTATCTCGGTATCCCATGAGGTACAAACGATATTTATATACCTACCGGATTGTACCGAGAACGGAGAGGATTGTACCGCTTTTTATTTCGTTTGAACCTCAAAGGGCCCCGAGATATGACAGTGCAAAGTTATGAAACTTTCGACCCCCATATCTCGGGGCCCCTTGAGGTACAAACGAAACAAAAAGCGGTACAATCCTCTCCGTTCTCGGTACAATCCGGTATGCATATAAATATCGTTTGTACCTCATGGGATACCGAGATAACGCTGGGGCCCATTGAGGTCCCTGGCTAACTTTGAATGTTTTGAGGTATACACCAATTTTTATTTTTGCATCAGGTAGTACCATGTACGTGGAGGATTGTACCTTTTTTTATTTCGTTTGAACCTCAAAGGGCCCCGAGATATGACAGTGGAAAGTTATAAAACTTTCGACCCCCATATCTCGGGGCCCCTTGAGGTACAAACGAAACAAAAAGCGGTACAATCCTCTCCGTTCTCGGTACAATCCGGTATGCATATAAATATCGTTTGTACCTCATGGGATACCGAGATAACGCTGGGGCCCATTGAGGTCCCAGGCTAACTTTGAATGTTTTGAGGTATACACCAATTTTTATTTTTGCATCAGGTAGTACCATGTACGTGGAGGATTGTACCGCTTTTTATTTCGTTTGAACCTCAAAGGGCCCCGAGATATGACAGTGGAAAGTTATAAAACTTTCGACCCCCATATCTCGGGGCCCCTTGAGGTATAAACGAAACAAAAAGCGGTACAATCCTCTCCGTTCTCGGTACAATCCGGTATGCATATAAATATCGTTTGTACCTCATGGGATACCGAGATAACGCTGGGGCCCATTGAGGTCCCAGGCTAACTTTGAATGTTTTGAGGTATACACCAATTTTTATTTTTGCATCAGGTAGTACCATGTACGTGGAGGATTGTACCGCTTTTTATTTCGTTTGAACCTCAAAGGGCCCCGAGATATGACAGTGGAAAGTTATAAAACTTTCGACCCCCATATCTCGGGGCCCCTTGAGGTACAAACGAAACAAAAAGCGGTACAATCCTCTCCGTTCTCGGTACAATCCGGTAGGTATATAAATATCGTTTGTACCTCATGGGATACCGAGATAACGCTGGGGCCCATTGAGGGCCCAGGCTAACTTTGAATGTTTTGAGGTACACACCAATTTTTATTTTTGCATCAGGTAGTACCATGTACGTGGAGGATTGTACCGCTTTTTATTTCGTTTGAACCTCAAAGGGCCCCGAGATATGACAGTGGAAAGTTATGAAACTTTCGACCCCCATATCTCGGGGCCCCTTGAGGTACAAACGAAACAAAAAGCGGAACAATCCTCTCCGTTCTCGGTACAATCCGGTAGGTATATAAATATCGTTTGTACCTCATGGGATACCGAGATAACGCTGGGGCCCATTGAGGGCCCAGGCTAACTTTGAATGTTTTGAGGTACACACCATTTTTAATTTTTGCGTTTGATAGTACCATGTACGTGGAGGATTGTACCGCTTTTTATTTCGTTTGTACCTCAAAGGGCCCCGAGATATGACAGTGCAAAGTTATGAAACTTTCGACCCCCATATCTCGGGGCCCCTTGAGGTACAAACGAAACAAAAAGCGGTACAATCCTCTCCGTTCTCGGTACAATCCGGTAGGTATATAAATATCGTTTGTACCTCATGGGATACCGAGATAACGCTGGGGCCCATTGAGGGCCCAGGCTAACTTTGAATGTTTTGAGGTACACACCAATTTTTATTTTTGCATCAGGTAGTACCATGTACGTGGAGGATTGTACCGCTTTTTATTTCGTTTGAACCTCAAAGGGCCCCGAGATATGACAGTGGAAAGTTATGAAACTTTCGACCCCCATATCTCGGGGCCCCTTGAGGTACAAACGAAACAAAAAGCGGTACAATCCTCTCCGTTCTCGGTACAATCCGGTAGGTATATAAATATCGTTTGTACCTCATGGGATACCGAGATAACGCTGGGGCCCATTGAGGGCCCAGGCTAACTTTGAATGTTTTGAGGTACACACCATTTTTAATTTTTGCGTTTGATAGTACCATGTACGTGGAGGATTGTACCGCTTTTTATTTCGTTTGTACCTCAAAGGGCCCCGAGATATGACAGTGCAAAGTTATGAAACTTTCGACCCCCATATCTCGGGGCCCCTTGAGGTACAAACGAAACAAAAAGCGGTACAATCCTCTCCGTTCTCGGTACAATCCGGTAGGTATATAAATATCGTTTGTACCTCATGGGATACCGAGATAACGCTGGGGCCCATTGAGGGCCCAGGCTAACTTTGAATGTTTTGAGGTACACACCAATTTTTATTTTTGCATCAGGTAGTACCATGTACGTGGAGGATTGTACCGCTTTTTATTTCGTTTGAACCTCAAAGGGCCCCGAGATATGACAGTGGAAAGTTATAAAACTTTCGACCCCCATATCTCGGGGCCCCTTGAGGTACAAACGAAACAAAAAGCGGTACAATCCTCTCCGTTCTCGGTACAATCCGGTATGCATATAAATATCGTTTGTACCTCATGGGATACCGAGATAACGCTGGGGCCCATTGAGGTCCCAGGCTAACTTTGAATGTTTTGAGGTATACACCAATTTTTATTTTTGCATCAGGTAGTACCATGTACGTGGAGGATTGTACCGCTTTTTATTTCGTTTGAACCTCAAAGGGCCCCGAGATATGACAGTGGAAAGTTATAAAACTTTCGACCCCCATATCTCGGGGCCCCTTGAGGTACAAACGAAACAAAAAGCGGTACAATCCTCTCCATGCTCTGTTTCATCCTTTCAGCACATAAAAAATGCTTATACGTAATGGGAGCCTGAGATATAGGGTAAAAACTGCAAATCTTTCAACGCCCATATCTTGGGGCCCCTGGAGATTTTAACGGTTTTAAAAGCGGTACAATCCTCTACATATTGGGTACAATCGAATGGTATTCATAAACATTCACTTTTACCAAATCTGATTTCAAAATGTTTAACCCCCAATAACTTTCGTCCCCTTAGGGTACAAAAGAAATAAAAAGCGGTACAATCCTCTACATGCTGGGTTCAATCGAATGGCATGTATAAACTTACAATATGTTATACTTAGTTGCCAAAATATTTACCCCCCTATAACTTTTACCCCCTAGGGGTACAAACGATTTAAAAAACGGTACAATCCGGTACATACCGGGTACAATCGGATACACGACGAAAAAAATTTTTTTTTTCACTTCAGTTGCCAACTTCACATAGGTGCTATGCTAGGGGATGAACTAGGGAGCTGGATCTGAGTTGTTCAAGGACTCATAATCGAAGGAAGGATCTGAGGCAGTCGTGGGGTTTGAGTAGACGCCTTCTTCGCAAGCGACACGCAAGTTCGGATCCCAGCGGAATGTATCAATGAGTTTTCCTCAACTAACGTGGATTTCACACAACGCGCTTTTCGATGAAGAAAAAAATCGTGAGTAAACCTACATAAATGTCTTACAAGTGCCTGAGACGGCGATGAACTTACCCTCTGTCAAGTTGGCACTTAGTCATATTCGGTGAAATGCAGGCTGATACGAACTTGCGTCGCTTACGCAGCAGGCGATTGCTCAAACCCCACGGCCACCAACTCTCAACTAATAATAGGTTTTCCCTTTGTTATTCTTAGGTATACTTATACCCTTCATGAAGAAACATTGATTTGTTTTTTTACGAAGCAAGTTAAAGTACGCCACTAACTTAACCATGACGATTCAATTAGTAAGTAATTAAGTAACGCACGAGCATCTTATCGTGTAACTTGATATCTTAACATTACTGCATGTTGTTTGTAAACTTGGCCTTAAAATAGATCTCTTGTTGTAATTGTGAGCTGATGGTACTGTTTAGTGCTTTGTATCGCTGACTGCTATGGAAAGTGTCGCAGGTTTGATTCCTGCGTCAGTGCAAACAATATACATACATACAAACAGCCCACGCCTGTATTCCCCGCAGAGGTGTTGTAAGAACAACATCCACTTTTCACCGATGATGTTTAAGTGCCAACGTGACAGATGGTGAGTCTATCGCCGTCTCAGGCTCTATACATACGTCTTAGAATTACTTCTCAGACATATGCAGATTTCCTCACGATGTTTTCCTTCACCGTAAAGCACGTGGTGTGAAATCACTGCACATAACTTTTCAGAAAATCTCATTGGTACAGGCCCCGCTGGGATTCGAACTTGCGTCGCTATAGTTCCTGTATACGTCTAAGTTTGACTTGAAACCACGTCTACTGAATAAATCAATTAGAATTTCAAAATAAGTTATTTATAACACACCACACTCTGTTGTACAACAGACGGTCTCTTTGAAGGTAGCCCTTGTAACATGACACTCGTTGGCTCGCTTGTACTTACAATGTTTGTGTGTTATTATTGTGTTACGGAGCGATGGATATGGTGCTGTCTATTTATAGATATTTCTTATCTAAAACTTTTAATTTAAACAAAATAATAAAAGATAGAATGGTGAAAAAAAACTTCGGATATAATTAACAACAAGGTGGTTGATTCGTCGACATTCATAAGTGCCTTAGTAGGGCCTAAACAGTACTCTCAGTAGTCTACATTTTTCTAAACTTTAATTTAACAATAATTTGACTGTATATTAAAGACTTTAAGAGTGACTACCCTCACACGTGATTGAAAATGAATCTATCTATACAGATAAATAAATTTGGAGTGTCTGTTTGTAATTCCAAAATTACAGCTTTTCACTAAATGCATATGAAAGTATACACGCTACTGACACTGAAAAACCAAGTTTTAAAATTTTTCTCTGTCTGTCTGTCTGTCTGTTTGTTCCGGGTAATCTCTGCAACGGCTGGACCGATTTTAACGGGACTTTCACTGGCAGGTAGCTGATATTTCAAGGAGTAACTTAGGCTACTTTTATTTAGTACAAATATTAGGGATCCGCGACAATAAGGAGGAAACTAATTCTACGCGGGTGAAACCGCAGGGCACAGCTAGTACATAAATAAATTATAAAAAAACAACGTTTGCCGACCACAGCTAAATATATGAATGGATATAAATGTATTTTTTTGCCGGTTCTTCTCAGAAGACGTTATTCCGAACCGGTTGTCAATTCAACGTGCCTTACCAGGGCCTAAACTGAATAAATCATTTTCAATATTAGTAACAGTTTAGCAAAGAAAAAATGACAATTGAAAGCCACAAAATAATTAATCTAATCTCGTACAAACAGATACTTAAACATTATAATCGTGACACAATGCAACAGGCTGTCTAAAAGCAATTTAGTCCAAGATATGCCCTTGACACGCTGCTGTCAGGCTGAGCTAAGCTCGCGTAAATTGCGTATTGCACACCTGCAAAGTCACAATGATCTGTAATTAAAATTAACAGACCCTTTAACTTCAAACAAATAATATCGGGGCTTTTCTTTTAACTTGACGGAATAAGGAACTTAGTACGTCACGCATGTATGCCGAGTGCCTAGTGCGAGTTTTCTTAAAATCACCGTCACAAGTCATCGCGTCGACGTAAACGCAGATTTGTATGGGCTCACAATAGTGTCATGTTTAGGCCGACAGAGGCGCTGTTCCGATCCCATACAAATCTGCGTTAACTTTGACACGGTGACTTGTAACGGCGGCAGTGAAAAACTCGCACTAGGCACTGAAGTAACTGCCTCGTTGGTCTAGTGGTTAGTAGGTTCACCTGCCGATCACGAGGTACCGGGTTCGATTCCCGGGTCGGGTCATTAACATATATTGGGTTTTCTGTCAAGAAATTCACAATAAAATGCCCGGAGTTTGGAAGTTGGCAGTGTTTACACCTCCGTGCCTCGGAAAGCACGTTAAGCCGTTGGTCCTACGCCTGATCTCTCTCCGGTCGTGTCGGATTGCCTCCCATCGGACTATGAGAGTGAGGGAATAAAGAGTGCACCTGTGTTTGCGCACACACTTGTGCACTATAATATCTCCTGCGTACATGGCTAATCCCCGTTGAGATTACCCGCCGTAACCGAAATTCGGTAGGAGATCATTATTATTATGCCCTGAAGGGATAGGCAGAGATGTTATAATAACAACACCTACTTTTCACCGAAGATGATTAAGTGCCAACGTGATAGATAGTGGGTCTATCGCCGTCCGAGCCACTATACAGTCTTTGAATTACTTCTCAGACATATGCAGGTTTGCTCGCGATGTTTTCCTTCGCCGTAAAACACGTGGTGTGAAATCACTGCACATTAGTTTTTAGAAAAGCTCATTGGTGCAAGCCCCACTAGGCTACAGAATTAGAACTAGCGTCGCTTACGTAGCAGGCGAGTGCTCAAACCACCGCGGCAATTTACGTTAATATAAGAGTTGAAGAGATTAGAGGAGCTCGTGGCAGAGTTGCTATTGCGCATATCATTCGATCAGCGAAGTTAAGCAACCAAACACCTAGCCAGTAGTAGGATGAGTGATCGCCCGAGTTCCCTCCGTGCCTCGGAGAGCACGTTAAGCCGTCGGTCCCGGTTGCCAATTTAACATTTTTGGCAATCGTTACAGGTCAATCGGAGGCCTAAAAATAATCTGACAACTTAACCCAGATCACAGATTTTCCTCCTAAATGGGATTGCGAAGGTCAGATGGCAGTCGCTTCGTACAAAAATCAGGTGATCAGCCACATCGGGTTGAATTAAGTGCCGACCCCAACAATGTAGGGGATAAGG
Source organism: Watsonalla cultraria (assembly GCA_964035505.1). Taxonomy (NCBI): domain Eukaryota; kingdom Metazoa; phylum Arthropoda; class Insecta; order Lepidoptera; family Drepanidae; genus Watsonalla; species Watsonalla cultraria. The sequence goes on from OZ037730.1 coordinate 8,049,366, forward strand.
CCAGGGAGATGATAAGAGTTGAAGAGATAATTTGTGATAATATTTAGGTACAAACTATTTAATTAAGACATTGTGGCCGAGTGCTATGAGTTACCTACTCATAAAAAAAAGAATTTACCAAGGATTATGCCGTTTTCACCCTGTAACTTCTCATCCCGCGAATATTTTTTTCCGATTTAATCAGTCCAGCGTCTCTTACCCGAGGGCGCTGTGCGATATATATCGCCGGGAACTTTATAGTGATGTAAAGTTGAGGAAAAATTTACTTTATTCCGTAGTATCCTAACTCTATGTAAGACGTTGCTGGTTTAGCACCACTGTGGGGTCACGTGATTATGGGGGGTAAAACCAACGGGCGCGAGCAACGTCACCAAATGTCGATGTCGTGTAATCTTCGGGAAAGTGTTGGCATATCACGACGTATTGTATTCGGTCGGGTTAAAGGATTTCTGACGACACCGTACTGACATTTCATCAGCATCATCACTTGCCTTCCACCTCCCATATTACAAAACATAGTAGTCGCAGACTCCTATTTAAAAAAAAAAATATTGTCTATGTAACGGCTTGTAATACCAACTATCCGCCAGTGAAATTCCCGTTAAAATCCGTCCAACCGTTTCAGAGATTGGCCGGAACGAACATAATAATAATAATAATAATAATATTTTTATTTTAGGCAAATGAACAATAAAGACTTATCAGTATTTATACCACTAAAATTACATAAAAAATAACATACCTTCTAAACAAAAAAACAAAACATAAACAAGACTAATTAAACATAAGATAGGTGTTATACAACAATTTCCTTAGTTAATAATTACAGATATTAAATAATCGTAATTACGTAAAACATATTTCTTTCTGCAATGTATGATGGTATGCATAATTATGTGCTTTGATTTGAACATCTGCTTAGTTCGATTTCTAACAGCAATGAGATTGAAATCTACCCTCCGTACTAGAACAGACAGACAGACAGACGGACAAACAGTTTTTTTTTTAAATATTTTTAATTTATTTTGGTAGCTATATAATCTACCATCTGCATTTAGTGCAAAGCTGTTATTTTGGAATTACAAACAGACACTTCTTTTTTTTTTTACGTACGTATAGATAGATGTATAGACTAAGGATTTTATTATACAGCCATAGAATCGTACTTTTTTTTTTAATGTGTAGGTCACGTGCAACTTGTTTAAGATAAAAGAGAGGTTACCTTTCATGTGTGTGAGGGCTCACCTATTGTTGTGTGTAAATAAATAAAAAATATATAAACAAAAGTAACATCAAAGTGTACCACACAGAGAGATGTTATGGAAGGAATACTGACATCTGGTGGGGAAAATAAGGGTTCCGGATATTTATAGATTCAAGGCACACTAGGGCAAGGTTTAGGGGCAAGGCGACTTGGATGAATTTGTGACTTACCCTAATCAAGAGTTTAAAAGTGGAGTAAATAGCTGTTTATGGCAAGCGAGCTCCATTTCCGATCTCATCATTTATTAGGGTGAGATTGTGGGCAATCGCTATCCGGTAATAGAAAAAAAAAACGTTTTTTTTAAAGGTAGGAACTACTGACTCACTTGTCCGATCTAAATTTAAATGTGAATATGAATACGAAAGTCAGTCATAGAGTTTATTATAGTTAGGTAGTTTATTTCATTAAAATTAAAAAAATTCTAGCTCTCTAGTTCAACTCTGTATGAAATGTAAAGTCAGCAGATTTCCAAAATTTCTAGCTTTCTAGTTCAACTCTGTCTGAAACGCAAAATCAGCAGATTTCCAAAATTTCTAGCTCTTTAGTTCAACTCTGTCTGAAATGCAAAGTCAGCAGATTTCCAAAATTTCGGCTCTCTCATTCAACTCTGTCTGAAATGCAAAGTCAGCAGATTTCCAAAATTTCTAGCTCTCTAGTTCAACTCTATCCAAAATGTAAAGTCAGCAGATTTCCAAAATTTCAGCTTTCTCATTCAACTCTGTCTGAAATGCAAAATCAGCAGACTTCCAAAATTTCACAATAAACCACCAGTGAAACCAACATTGAACATTCCGTCTTTATCCTTCGATATACAGAGACACGCAAGTAAGTAGGGTTTTCTTAGGGTGTGTTTACACCATACGCGAGCCAACTTTAATGGCATATTTATTTACATTCAAAATAATGCACGAACGCCAGGCACGCGTTCCAAATTTTGAGCATGTCATAAATGTTTTTTTGGTAATTTGTACACATCTGGTGAGGTTAGTGTATACTAAGCTTTAAATAAAAATACGTTAATGATAGACGAGCGTGTTGTTGCCCGATTTTAGTGACAATTTGATGATTACAATGTAAACAGTTGTTAATTATGATATAAAAAATTTAAGGCGCTAACAGTGGCTTTTATTGGGCGATTAAATTTTTTTATTAATGCGATATAGGAATTTTTATAAAAGTTTTTGGCTTTTGAGCGTTTTCTCCGTAATGTAAATAACTAATAGATATTTGGGTATTTCGCGGAAAAAAATCATTGTTTTTATTTTTGACAATTTTTTTTTTAACATTTTGCTTCCAGAATTTTCAAAAAAATGTTTAAGCAAAAGGCCCAATGCAAATGTATAGTACACAAGTACCGAGTAAATTATAGTTACTTCACAGAATAAGCAAATCTTGCAAAACTAATGAATAGGATACGAAAAACAGCAAAAAACATACACATCCGTTCACATCAAGTTAAGAATAATCCCGGGAAATATTCGCAAGTAATGTCGTAGATTGGACGACTTAATTCTACCCTATTAAATTATTACAAAGACCAATTTACTCTGTATTACCAAACTGCACTGTATCATAAACAAATTACGGTGTATTTTCGCTTGAATTTAAAGATAATTTTGCAAATTACGTAGTAATATGGGCATATTTTATGTTACTTGTTGTAATGAAGAGGTGAATGGAAGGCATTCTGGGATTATTATTTTATTATCATGGGACGTGCCTTTCAAGAATTGTTCAATAATATTTTTTTTCATAAAACCGGTACGTACTCGAGTTTTGATATAAGACTTTTCAAAAAGACTGGTAGATATGTCAGTAGCGTACCGAAATCCGTCGTCATCGTAAAAACATATTAAGTACCCTTAATACAAGTTTTTCACTATTTTCGGAATCTATACACGTCACCCATAATATTTGTATGACATATTTTAGTTCTTCAAGTCACTGCTACGAGTAGGTGGCGCTGCACAATTTCTCATACAAATATTTGGCGGAGACGCTAGCGTAACTCGTAATACTATTCATGTATAGGTCTTAACATGTTTTTACGTAGACGGTATCATATTTTCCTCATTTAGTCTGGGAACGTTAAAAAGCGCCCCTAACGGAGAGTGTAGGAAGTTTACGTCTCCATACAAAGGGAAAAACGCTAGGACGACGTCCGAAGTGTCAAAACCTATACTTGCCTACCTATTTTTTAGTTCATTTTGTGCCTACATTACGTATCTAGAATACTTTGATTATCATCAATGAAAGGAACACTTTGGGATCGCACAAAGCGATGGATTACGATGAAAACATAATGCTTCCTCATCGCAATATTATTCTAATGTCACCACAATGCTTAAACGAAGCACAATATTTATGTATAATTTCTTATACCTCAGTATAACTCTACAGTTCTTCACACTGGCATCTGTGGTGAATGCTAATGACAACTCTAGATAGTGTTGGGACCGTGTGGAATATATTACGAGTATCGATAACAAAACAACTTATTAATGAATTCAAAATGCTCACGTATTCCCAGAACAAACCCACTCTCCACCGATGATATTCGCACTTAATCAGCGCCATAATTATTAAAATTATGTCCGATTTTCCGTCACGGTGGCTAATCTCAACGGGAATTAAATAAAAATTGCACCTGATTGCATCTAGCTTACGATAATCAAATGGTTATTTTCAGGCCATGGTAACACGCAATTAAAACCTATTCTTTTGTCTCGTTATTACTAACTATAAAAGAACATAGACTAAGAAGTCCTTGCTTTAAAAGTAACTCCATTTCGTTCTGTGATACGGATTTAAAAGTGACATAGGTTTAGTCCGAATTTGGTCTAGTTTTGGTTTAAACCATGATTTGTATTAAGGGAGTTGGGGTATCGAAAAATAATATCGTTCTGTTATAAGGACACAGTCGACAAACACTTTAATTTGATTGGCGGACAATTTAAATTACGTAAATACGTTTTAATGACACTTCGGTTAAATTACTTTAGTATCGATGTCTTTGACATACGTGAATACTAAAACGCTGTCAGCGACTAAGTCCCTACGATATCGTTATAATTTTCAATACGAGAATTAACCTACGTTTTTTAATAACTTCACGAACTGGCTTTTATATTTAATGTTATCGTATCAAAACGTCTAAGCTTTTTGAAGTTCCCAATACGCACAGTTTAAAACGATCATATTGGATCCCTATACTTAGTATGATTAAACTTTCGTATTACAGATTCCGTCACGAGTTATGGTACTGTGATTTTTTTTATTCACGACCAACTCATAAAATGGTCCACCCGACGCCTTCCGAGGCACGTCCTTATCAACCCTGATGACGATATCACATTGCTTCAACAAGCAACGTCAAAATCACACACCAAACCGACCATTGTTCCGTCCTCGGCAAGGCTCGTCGCGAACTCTTACGTCATCGTCCCCCCAGTCCCTTTCTAGAGCCGGTGCGAGCCTTAAACATGTCCCTAAATAATACCACTCACATCCAGCTCCCTAGCTCATCCCCCAGCAACGCCCTAAGCTTAGGTCCGAGCCCCGCACCAGAGCTATGTTGCTTAGTTTAAGCATGGCTGGAGGCAATTGGGTCTCGCCCTTTTGTCCGGTTATGCAGTGGAGGTAACTCCCCCTACCAACTGCAAGAGATCATATTATGACCATATCGTCAAAAATAAAAAAAAATACTACTGTGCATTCGTACCTACGCGCTCATAATTCGTGACGGGACCTACCCTCATTTTATTTTTGTTAAAAACCAATACCATACTTATTCAACCCTGTCATTATCATAGTCCAAAACCAAACTCATTTTAATTTCAAACCATATTGAACCGAAAACTTTCCCACACAAAAATAAACCAACAACAATATAATCTCGAACTAATAATACAGTTGGAGTGTTTGTTTGAGGAGCTAAGACGTTACCATCAAGTACTTGATGGTAATAAGTGGCCGAATTACACGTTCCCATGTCGCTGAAAATAGGTACGGTGGCCGGACAATTGATACTTATGTTTGTTTATGTGCCTTTGATATTAATACACACACATATGCTCAGCTCTGTGTTCCCCGAAGAAGTAGACACAGGTTAACTTATAGTAATCCCAATTCAATTCAATAAAAAATCTTTATATGATAAGGCTTTAACACAGTAATTTCTAGTCGTCAGAACTACACAATTATACAGGATTATACATGCGATCGTCGGGTTCGGAAGGTTGCTTTTATTTACTGAGATTAAACCCGGCAAGAAACCGAGTAATGACTCATTTCAAAAATATTTTATTTGTAAGTACTTAATTGAAACAAAATCACAAAAATATAAAAGCCCATGGACACAGGTCCGTTCCAATGCACAAAAGTGGATAAAAAAAAAAAATATAATAACTACTACGTATAATTGCGTAGCTTGAGATGACCAGCCCCCACGAGCCTGTTCACAAGTATAACGAGAATACCAGCCATCGCCCTCCTCATCCATTATAGAGGGAAGTGAGCGACCCATCATCCTGACGCCGCCGCAAGCAAAGGCCTTTTAGTGAGCATGACAACTCAAGCCCGTCAAAAAACCCATTTTCGCCAACTGTTTAAATCCCATGTAATTGGGGATGAACCTAAATCTAGGTTCCCGGCTACTTCCTATTGAGTTGAAGTCTAATCAGCTACGATTTCAGATCACGTGAATACCACAAATACAATGAACACCTATTATGGCGTTAGTAAGATCAGACTGATCGCGCACAATCGCTCAAAATTCTGTTACCACACCAGGGGCCCAACCATGAGCTCTTATTGCAATGTTAATTCAGTTGCGAAAGTGCCAGATGTATGCACGTCACATACATCTGTCTCATAAATGAGTGAAACTATCATGGCAATAAGAGCTCATGGTTTGGCCCCTGCTTTAAGATATAGCGATATTATTTCGCTTCTCTGTTGAATAAACTCCAAACATCTTTTTAAACCCTACTTAATTTGTTCGAGCCGTTACCTCATTAAAAGGATCAGTGTGTCTTAGAACTAAGTCCCTCACTCCAAAAACATTTCAAACTAAGTGCGTTGTAAAACATAAGTTTAGGTTCTTGGGATCGCCAACGATTTCAGAGTGACATTATTTTTTACGTCTTTCGCGACGGCATAGGATTTTTAACTTAAAAGATTAAATTGCTGTAGAATTGGGAAAATAGGAAATTACGACTCGCTTTCTCCGAGAACGAAACTTTGCAATCGAACGAAAATCAAGCAAAAAGTAGTTTCATTATCGCTTTGTTTTTATCAAATTCAAATTTTAATTAATATAATAATTTTATTGCAGTTGAAGAACATATAAACGGCAAATAATTTTCTGTCATGTCGTATTAGGAGGTCAAAGAGCTGGCACTGGACAGAGACAAGTGGAAAGAGTTGCATCGGTTACACCGACAAGAGTCTCATTACTCATAAATTCATGATGATGAAATATTTTTTTTGTAGACCACGCTCGGACATAATTTTAGAACGAATGAGAACCGTCTTAGAACCTTACGAACTATCGGACGAAACTTCGTTTTTCGAAGAAAGCTAGTAGGCCCCCTGGATCTTCCTTCCGCATAAGAGTGTTTATTTTTTACTATTAAATTATTATATATAATCTCTCCCTCCGGAATATCACTACGATAGCAATGTCATTTGACTGCAATTTTCTTTATATTTTTCAACATTACATCTTATGTGTACGATATTAAGACCTATTATTTAATAGCACGGGTCATTTTCTCCTAACTACCGCATTAAGGATACGGAGTAGGTACTATACATTACATATTGTGTGCTTTGGATAAACAAAGTAAGCTGTTATGTTCAAGTTACGGTGATAGAGATAAAGCTACGGATATACAGAGCGTATTTAGAACTAGAAGTTCTAAATACGCTCTGTATATCCGTAGCTTTGCATTTCATTTTTGTAGCGTGAAATTAAACGTCTTAGCTAAGAAGTTCTCAATACGTGCTGCTTAAACGATCATAGTTAGCCCCCTGTTGATTTTGACGATTTTCTCAATGGAAAAAAGGATTAAAGATTGCCATATAGATTTTTTTTTTTACCAAAAATTACTAGAATATAAGGTTAGCAAGCCTTAGCTCAGTGGATACTAGAATGGTATATGACATGGTGCAATGTGTAATCAGACGCAGACTGATCTTGTGAGATTTATCTTGTGTTTTATTTTTGTTAAGAGTTTAGTTTTAATTTTGTTTTTGTATCCTTAAGTAGTGTTACCAATAAGATTGACTCTGAGAAAAAAATATTACAAGCACAAACAGAGCTTACACAGCACGAACCTATATTCACCAAAAGGGTAAGCAGAGGTGTAGGTTATTTATGGTAACTAAGTAAGTCCCATTTATTAGGGGGTGAGCCAAAAAAGGGCTGATACTGTAAAATTTAAGATGGAAAAATCAATAACACATTTTCACGATTGGGATCGAACATAGCACCTCATATTCCCTGTAGCGTTTGAGATTAGACCGAAGGCAGTCTCTTCTTTCATTTCTAAAACCCTACCATCTGCACGTACCTTAACTTTCCTCGTAACGTTTTATGTTACGACTCCCATTGAACCAAATTGACAGTTATATGAGTAACTTAACTTAACTTAAGGCTCTATGGCTGAACTTTAAAGTTCTTTCAAGTATTTATTAATAATGTTGTTGCTAGCACCCAGATCGAAGATGTTAAGGAAGCTTAGATGATATTACATTAAAGACTCACGAAGTGCCAATGCGAGAGATCAAAGTGCCAGCGTGATAGATAGTGAGTCCATCGCCGTATACATCTTTGAATTACTTCTCAGACACATGCAGACACACACACGTAAAGCACGTGGTGTGACATCACTCCACATAAGTTTTTAGAAAAACTCATTTGTACAAACCGCTAGGATTCGATCTTGCGTCGTTTGCGTAGCAGGTGACTGCTCAATACTCCAAGGCCACCACTATACAATACTACTACAATATTAGGGTTCCGCGACAGTAAGGATGAAGCTAAATCTACGCGGGTGAAACTACGGGGCACAGCTAGTATAATAATTTAAATAATAATAATATAATAGTATTTAGATTGCTGGTTATAATTTATACTTAAACAAGCGACCCACCCTCGCGTCACTTCTACGATTAATTAAGACCATTATGAAAAAATCTATTTAGCTATAAACCGGGTTTCAATCCCTACATGTTAGTAAGAAGTAAGTACATAGTGTACAAGGATATCACTTTCTTTAAATTCGGTTACTTAATTAAAAGCTTTGCATTATACGCTGTGAAATATTACTCATATATCTTCATAATGTAGTAACAGCGTAATTAGGAAATCGATACATCGATACTTACACTTAGAAAAACATCGACAAATTCCAAAATTACCCTGCTTTTCTCACTACAATTAGTCAATATTAGTCAACAATTCATTATCTACGCCACCGTCAATAAATCGTGAAGATCTGGTTACCTTTCAACGTAATGCCTCTAGCTATAATTACTCTGAAATTTATCGACTGTCTCAAAATACGAGGGAGCTCTTAAAAAAACGAGAAAAAAAGAAACATTAATTTGACGTCGACGCGTCTCCTTCAAGTAGCTTTTTGTTTTTTAAGTTCTGTTGGTGATGGCGTTGGGTAAAATGTCGATATCGATATTAATTTTGCAGATGTTTGTCATAGATTTAAAGTTGATGAGCTGGTTGGCGTGGTGGTTAAACGATTCAATGTATGTTGTTTGAAAAATTTGTATAAAAATATTATTAACTTATTTTCGTTAACTGCAATTATTGTACGCGTAATGTATGCGTTCTTTTCTTTACTATCAAATTCCTTATCCGTTAGTAGAAAATTACATTCTGATGTATTATAGTATATTTTATATAGTCAGATAGCAATTTATTTACTTCTCAATTGAATGAAACTTATTTCAATACTTTGTATATTACTACAAATTTTACCAAGTTTTCATTAAGTAATACTATAAAAATAAATAAAAATAAAAAATATCGATATGAAAAACATCGACAACTCGCCGCACTACCCAAAAGCCCCGAATCAAGGGTGCCTTTTGTCCCCAACTTATTAATATTCATTTAACTTCTGAAGATTTTTAGTGGAGATTAAGTAAGTTTTCTATTGTAACTATTTTCGGGCATAATAAAGCGCTATTAGTCATAGCGACGTATTGTTTCTTGGGAATTTTTAATTAATTGTTTGCGATTTATTTTCGTTAAGAGTAATTGTTTGTCAAAATAAGTTCCAAATATTTTAATTAGTGCTATTTCAAGGACTATTTGTTATGTTATACAGAAGAATAGAAATAGTTCATACTTTTATTTGTTAAGAGTTTGACAAAACAAGTAGACTTTTAATTATTTAACCTTGTGTGAGTGTGTATTACACAATTCTAGTTACTTTATAGAACGCACTCATCTCAGGAACTACTGGTTTGATTTCAAAACAATCAAACAAACAAATTCTTCAGCGTTATATATTATTTACTGGAAGGGGTCTATAGGTTTAAGCAGTCGCCTGCTACGCAAGCGACGCAAGTTCGCAACCCAGCGGAGCTTGTACCAATGAGTTTTCTAAAACCTTATGTAAACTGATTTTACACCACGTGCTTTACTGCATAGAAAAACATCGTGAGTAAACCTGGATATGTCTGAGAAGTATTTCAAAGACGTATGCATAGTGCCTGAGGCAGCGATAGACTCAACATTTGCCACGAAGGTACTTAATCATCTTCGGTGAAAAGTGGGTGTTGTTATTACACCTCTGCCTACCCCTTCGGGGAATACAGGCGTGAGCTTATGTGTGTATGTGTATGCAGTATAGATAACTTAAGTACAAGTAATTAAATCGCGGTTAAATTAGCTAAAGCTACCATTAGATAAAAAAAAACAACTAAAAAATTTAATTGAAACAAAACGTTGTAATACGAACTCGAAGGTGGCTTAAAGTTAATTACAAAATGTCAATTGTCATCACCTTTCAGGACTCTATTTACAGTTTCACGAACACCCCAAATAAGGGAAACGAAAAATCAAACATGATATGTACATTTTTGTCTGACAGACTGACAGAGACATCGATTCCGACGTTTTAATTTCAGGTTAAATAGGAGTCCCCCTCGTTAAGAAATAAAAAGTAACGTAAGAGCGGCTTTTTATTTTGGTCGAGAATCATCGTCTTCGCGCACGAAACTCCTTTAAACTGTTTAATTATCTAACCGTGAGCATATGTATGAATAAAATAACTTTTCATATTTTAAATATTATTTATTCAAAATGTAACATAATACTTTAAAATATTCTCTACATACATATGCTCACGCCTGTATTCCCCGAAGGGGTAGGCAGAGGTGTTCTAACAACAACACCCACATTTCACCCAAAATGATTAACTGCCAATGTGACAGATGGTGAGTCTATCGCCGTCTCAGGCACTATACATACGCCTTTGAATTGCTTCTCAGACATATGCAGATTTCCTCACGATGTTTTCCTTCACCGTAAAGCTCGTGGTGTGAAATCACTGTACATTAGTTTTTAGAAAAACTCATTGGTACCGGCCCGCTGGGATTCGAACTCACATCGCTTGCGTAGCAGGCGACTGCTCTAACCCCGAGGCCACTACGGCTGATAAAATAAAAAATTAAAATATTCATAATGACATTAATGTCAATGTAACCATCGAATTCAAAACACAACTGAAAAGAAAACACAAAAACCATTATTTTCTTATGCATTACAATAGAATCAAGAAATCGCGTATTGGAATTCGCTTTAACACTAACTTCCATCCGCAGTTTCGCCTGCGTGTTATTAGAGATCTTTACTTAATTATCTAAAAATTTATGTAACTCAGTTATAATGTAGCATTCTAATAGCGAAAGGTTTGTTAAATGGGTCCATTAGTATTTGATCCTATTCGTTACGAATATTTCTTGCTTTAGATACAGATTAAACTTTACCTCCAAACCTCTATTGTGCTAAGTCCGTCACACATATACATTTAAATACAGAGCTAAGACAATGTTCGAGACCGGTCTTCTGTATATTTTATTTTATACCTTCGTTACTATATTTGTGTTAGAAAATTGGTTTTAAAGTAACTTCTGTTTGGTAATGCAAAGAATTTGTAAGGAATTTGACATGACGGATGTTTTCAAACTTTTGGAGATAAAACTTTAGGGTGAGCATTGAAGGCGCTTGTTTAGACTTAGTATTTTGGTAATACATCCCTACTTACTGTGTATTTTTATTTTCTATATTATTTTGTATTCTCCAATTCAATGGAAGGAATAAAACTTATCTATATCTTATTATAAAGAGGAAAGATTTCATTGTTTTTGTATTTGTTTGCATTGAATAGGCTCCGAAATGACTTGACCGATCTTGAAAATTATTTCAGCAAAGGATAGCTACATCATCAGCGAATTATACAATCTATATTTTATCCTCGTACTCCCACGGGAACGGGAACTACTCGGGTGAAACCGCATGACGTCCGCTAGTCTATGATATTTATTATTCACTTATACGGAGTTGATACTTTTCGCCGCCTACTTTTGGCACAGTGCTTCGGCTGCTGGCTCATATCAATTTAAAAATAAAATAAATTTGGTAATGTTACTTACATTTTTTTGTTGTAAAGTGTCGTTGTTAGGAATTACTAAAAAGGTTCGATGCTTAATTGATATATAAGACAGAGCTTATTTTGGTGTAATATGAAATTCTAAGAACTATAACAGGTACCTCAAATAAACGACGAAAAATAAATGATAAGGGTCTTTTATTTTATTTTTAAATTGATAGAGAGCCTACGCTCTGTGCCAAAAATGTGCTGAAAAAGTCCCCCTATATACAGTCAATTGAGCGTAAATATTCATAGTTACAATTTAAGACTTTGATACAATTTGGTATTCAAAGTGAACAATTCAGATAACAAATACAAATGGCATTCTAATTACACCGATTGTCCAAATATAAGCTTCACTATAATATTTCTCGATTGCAAAACCTTTGCAACTGGTTCATAATATTCTAAAATGTGTATTATTAATTCTGATTTAGTTATTTTGCTCAGACCATTTATAACATAAACTTTAAAATGAACTGCTACATAATATTGTTATTATGACGTACTTGCGGTTACAGCTTTTCAATGTGTGCTAAGGATGTGATGTGAGAAGTATTTTCACGTACGATGTTTCCTAAGTCTGCCGTACAAACATCAGTTGCAATTTTCTCTTTAGCTTCATCACCTTTCTTATGACCAGATAACGGTACATTGAAACTTGAACCTTCATCTCACGGTACTATGTCATCTTTTTCATCATCGTCCTTAACTTCTAGCTCACAATCAATTAGCATCTTTAACCGTTGATGTTATGGTCTCAATTTGAATTCCAATGTGTGTGCTGACCATTTTGGTCTTGCCGCCGTGAAGTCTAGTGGTATTGGTCCAGTTATTTCTGTATGGAGTGACACATGCGTGCACAGCTGGTGGTCGTGGTAGTGATTTGTTACAAAGGAATTCGCCACTAATGGTGTGGTATCTATTTGGAGTTTCAGTAATGTGGGGGATTTAGACTTAAGGTGGTAAAAGGTAAATTAATCATTTGTTGAAAGCATAAGCTGGAATAAGCTAAGTGAGATATTAAGCGGGATGAAGAGAAGACAACGTATAGTCAATCATTTGAGGTAATCTTTGCTACTGACTCGTAATGACTACTTTGTCGTTTCTGCTACTGCGGAACAAGAAGTCCTGGATTCGTTCCTCGCATCATGCAAAGTGTTATATGATTTCTTCATCTGCAATTTCACAATAACAGCTCTGAGTCCATATTAATACCCGGTTAGTGCTAATAAGCTTGTTCCTTTTGTGAAACTTACATATAATTAGCGAAATGTGGATGTACTAATAAGTACACCACTGCTTACCCTTTCGTGGAATACAAGTGTGAGCATACGTATATATCTTACATAGACATGGTCACGCTTGATATTTTACTAATATCATAGATGCTAAAGTGGCAACTGACCCCAGAACCTAACCTCTTTAGCCTCATAGACAATGTCGTGGCTAGGATCTCGTTCAAAGAGTGGATTCGTATTGACGATTCAGATTGCAAAAGACACATCAAAGGATGTTAATCTCGTGACTCTGCACATAGGAACAAACGTGACAGTGATGAATTGTGTAAAAATATCTTTGAACTAAATCAAAGAAACAACGTTAACCTCGCTCAACATATCAATGCGTCAACACCTGTCTCACGCGAGCTTAATATTATGTCAATATTTGCAAAGGCCTGGTCCTTGAACAAGTGTTGGACGTGAGTTTGAACCAAACAAAGGTGTACGAGACGTCAGGCAGTCTACAGTTATACCTAGATGATGTTTTCGTCTTACGGAAAGTAAATAATACGATTCTACTCTTGTTGTTGATAATGATAATGAGCGTAAACTTGTATTTAAAATCAAGTTAATGATGACACTACAGACAGACACGAGCTGCAAATCTAATACTGGTGTAAAATGTTAAACATATGATTCGACTTTTATTCATTTCTAACTATCCCAAACATATTTTTTTTTTTTTGTTAATCGTATTAAATTATTAAGTACGTTCCTATTCTAGGTGCTATAAATTTAAAATATTTCATATGTTGTAGAAATGCAATAAAATACACGACAATATTACAGGATTCAGAACAAATTCTTATCTTTTACTGGTTAAGGTATAAAGTCAAGCGATAAAGCAGACCTATAATGTAGTTTAATAGTTGTCAATATCTCAGGCTCTGAACTCGCAAGAATTGTTATTTCTCGCCGTTCCTTGAGTTGATATCCTTAAATGTACATATAACACCAGGCGAGTAATGCCAAGGGCATATTGGATTATACGATTTTCCAGTTTCCATTTTCAGTAAAACATGTTTCGATATATTCAAGTCACATAAGTATAGGTAACGGTAAAATTCTTGAACATAATAAGTGCCACGTTGATGTCAGACCAAAGTGCACTTTAGAATATCAGAGGTAAAGACGATTTTTAACTGAGAAGGTGATAACATGAATGCCTTATGAGTCTAGCGATCGTGTGTAGGGCTATAGTAATCAAGGTCTTCAAGTCGTTGCGAGTTGAATGTCAACGTTTTGTTTACATTTTCTTCGTATGTAATAAGATATTATTTATTAAAATCATTTTCCTAGCGCTATCCATAGTTTCATTTTTATGTTTTCCTATTATGCAGAATAAATAGGGACCGAAATAAATTAGGTGGGAGTTTCAGAGGTCAAATTCATTACGGCCTATGTATGTGTCGGGTGTAATTTAGAGTTATGTTTTGATCTAGTCCGTAAGCGTATTTCCTTCTTCATTATGAAAATTGAAATGAATTTCTATAATCCGAAGTGCGGAAGTGAAAACATCATCAAGCTATCAAAGTATTGTTCACACCAACTAACTGTAAGCCACCATTTATGGAGTGCCGATCGAATTCGGCGACTGGGGTCGAATCGTAATGTGTTATTTGTGTAGGGTCTGTAAAATTAACGGGACCTACGCAGGCTGGTCAAGTAATTGCGATGGTGAATGTAAGAAGTGAACAGCGATTCATTTAGGATTAGATTTATTTGAATGAGCAGGGATGCTTCTTTTAAGTGCATATTGACCGGATTGTTCGCTTAACAGTCTTTAGCTTGGAAAAAGTAAATAATTTTAACCACGAATATTATCTTTGCTTAGCTGTAGATCTTGAGTTACCTGTGTTGGAATAGTAGTTTTTGCTAAACAATTAAAATCCTAAAATATGATGTAGCGAGCCACAATTTTTATTTTATAATTATAACTAAATAATAACCTCTGTCTCTCTGCGCTTATGAATTGAAAGTGTTACTTCTCCAAAACTGGTTTTCAATGTTTGCAACCTTTGTGTTTGTTTACTGTTTATTTTTAGCAATATCTTCTTGAATTATCTCTTCAAATTGCGTTTTGATTGTACGCGTATGTACGTTAAAAGGTTATCAGCTTTCGCTAAACCAACAAGAGGTTGATTTTGAAAATAAACTGCTACAAACAATCAAATTATCATCTATGTAAACGTTCTTTATATTTCTTTGTTTAAAAGTTTCCGTTGAAATATTTAATTACAATGGTATTGTCTTTATTTTAAGTGCTGAAATAAAAAATTAACAAAAACATTATTGTTATCATTCAAAACGGTAATGAGCTGACAAAACTTTAACCACTGTCTTACAGCTTTCCTAATTCATTTGCATTATGCGTTTTATACCGAATAGACATGACTATAAGCTATAATATTCAATGCATACAATAATAATTTTGATCAAAACAAACATGGGTTCGTCTTTATCTCATATTATGCATGGCCACGACCGTACTACGGTTGCTAGGTGAATGACCGATTGTATTAAAACGTGCATAAAATAATATAGTACCGCCATTTTAACAAGAGCTCTCAAATCCATGGCATCTTTTCTTCTAGCAGTTCATGTAAGACTGGTCATGTTAACAATGTTACAACCAATTTGTAAAGAAGTCTATGGACTAGTCTCTATAGTTATTGAACTCGTTTGTATTGTTGATTGCTTAATTAATACGATTGGAATTATTACATTTTCTTAGTCATTACCTTAATTATTAGTCCTAGTTCAATCGTCATTAACTTGAAGTCAAACTTTCTAGCATCAAATTAAGATAAGTTAAGTCGATTGAATCCCAATGTTTTGATACATATGGGGATGATTTTACTTTATAAATATTAGTATCTTTATTATTACATCAAACAGTCACAGGATTCCACAAAAAAATGTATTTAACAGTATTTGATAGAAGAGTTCAAAAGTTCTGGCAATGGCTACTGCAGAATATGGGGTCTTGGGTTCAATCTCCAGGTCAGGCAAAGTGATATTAGGTCTTCCCATCTGTGATTTCCCAGTAGCAGTCCAGAGTCTAGATAAGTTCTCGGTTTAATGGCAATAGGTTCGCCCCCTTTTACATCGGACTTAAGCTTAGTTGGTTAAACATGAGTGTATTGTAAGTACACCTTCGGCATATACAAGCGTAGTACACAGATTGAGTCCTAATCTTTGCTCATCCTCAAACATTAAACTTCAAATAAGTTTTATTATATAGTCTTCATCAACTCTAACTCCTATCACAATATTGATCCACGTATTTACCGAAGATTTCAAAAATAATTTACATGCATTATGAAGATGTTTAGTAAATTACGCTAAAAAATCTGGCAAACACAGCATGTCTGGTGCGTGTCTGCTGTATGTTTGAATAGCATTTACCTAATGGTAATGTTATTTGAAACTTCTTTATTTTCATCATGTACTTATTCAATTACTTAAAGATGTTTTATGTGTTCATTATTTCTTTGTGCTTTCATACCCTTTTCTTTATAAAGATTTTTGTATTGCTATTTTATTTATTTTTGCGAAATTTAATTACGTGCCTATCGATCACTAGGTAATCAGTTTCATCCGTCTTGAAATTAATTGTTTGCATTACACTCAAAATTCAAATTCAAATTAAAAAAATAATATTCTCGTAAGAGACACTTGGAACACTCATTGACCGTATTTTTTTGAGCTAACTTAGGTTAATTTCCTACCGTTTCACAATTTTTTTGTTTGATGATTGCCTTAATACTTAAATTAATATACAGGCTATCCTGAATGTCTCATTGTAAAGCTAATCCTATAGATAGCATAACTATTGTGCATGTTTGCATTATAGAGTTTTGGGCTATCTATATTATTATTTTTTGAATATTTTTTATGTACTAGGTGTTCAGGAATAGATGTATATTTATTAAAAATTTCCCATCCGTTACCTCTGAAGCATACACAACAGTTTTCAGAACAAAGTAACATCGAAATGGCAATAAATAACCCAACAATTTATTAACAGCAGAAGAAAACAAATTCGCGTCAGCACAAACTAAGAATGAGAGTTGAAACAACAAAGTAAAAGAACTTGAAGGTAAAAACAATACTGAGATTTAGCGGAAAATAAATAGATTCAAAAAGTCAGCTCACAATGCCTTAAAGGCGTGGCCGATTCTTCACTATACTGTGTCATGTGATTGCTTGACGCATATGGACTCTCTCGACATCTGACTATGGTCACTGACTATGTAAAAATCTTTTCATATTCCACGAAGAATACTGTACTGGCTAACTAACCACATAGTAGACTGATTGCGACTCTAAGCAACTGAAATAACGGCATGTGTGATTCCAGTCAGAAAGAAATACAAGTCTGCCCATCGCTAATACAATTTAGAATCGCTTTCATCCAGGACCCTCGTCCACACAAATCTTTGCGTGCTTGCAACGAACCTCACCTAATTCTAGAAGCCGTCCCTCTGTATGCAATTCATTGTGATTATAGTAAACAAAACTGAGTTATTTCTAGCAGTCGTAAAATGAAGCGAGAATTTCATCAAGTTTAGACTTCTTGTTTATATCCCTGTTATGAGGAACGAGGGACGTTGGGGCAGGTCAGGACCATCTGTTCCTGTTTTTATGAAGGTTTTTGTAAGTATCATTCGCGTCTGCCTTGTGTCTGGAATTTGTTTGAGATTTTGTACTGGTATTTGGTAATTGTGTATTGAAATGTTTTACAATTGCTAGTTTGCTGGGAGACGAGTGACCAACGTGAGACCAACGTACTAATTGTTTGATTCATCTATATTAATCAGTACATATACAGGGAGACCTGATCCTTTCAGTACGTGATAGTAAAGCTCATGAGAAATCAATTTGATTATGAGTAAGGTAACCCTTCTTGAGATATTGGATTTGATAGTTTTAAAAGAGTCACCTCGAAGTCGAATTAATATGATAATTTTAACTGCATTCATCGAATGGGTAGGCATAGGTGCTCTCGAACATATAGTTCACCCATATTTCGCCAGCCAGGTAAAGTCCAAATGGTTCTTCTCTGAAGGCTAGTTTCCGAACCGGTGGTAAATTCTCGACTTTCATAAGTGCCTTACCAGGGCCTAAACTGAATAAATATTTTTCATTTTTTTCAAGGCGAGCCTATTTAACCGGCTACTAATACAAACTCTGAGGAAAGTACAGACGCAATAGAACCAAGACTTCATGTCCTGCAGTAAGTTTTTGGAAACACTAGGTCAACGAACGAGGCAGTCTTATCAGTATTTTTATCATTATGCGATCTAACTGACACGTGGTGCCATCTTGTGAATAGCTACATTAATTTTGCTAAATTGTCAATGATATTGACAATTTAGCACTCTTGGGTTCTCAAAACCAAGAGTAAAAAGCAATAAATTCAGCCAGGACTGTAGAACCTGTGTTCCTGAGATAATCCTGGCTCCTAAGTTGTTGTCAAACGTTTCTTCAAAAAGACGGACGAAGAAGCTACTTCTGCTTAAAATACGAAGTCACTATTATGTTCCAAACATGACGTAGAACAAATTGTACCGTTTAGAAATGTAGGTTCTCCTTTCTGACAGTTTAAATACCTTTATTAAGGCTTTGGACAGACCTAATGTAAGCTCGGATGCGTGTAAAATTTAACATGTTACATCCAAATTGCTTGTAAATTGTATGCTACCGGTTTTAACGTACATAAACAATCCTTGGTCATAATATTAAGGTAAACCGGACTTTTAAAGCATGAAAGTAATTGCTGGTATTCTCGTCATGCTTGTATATAGGAAGTGATTCAAAGTCAAAGTCAAAGTCAAAGTCAAAAATATCTTTATTCGATTAGACTTTATACAAAGCACTTTCAATTCAGATTGATCTGATCAGCTTCATTAAGGAAGTAACCTAAGAGCACTAAGGGATCCCGTTTAGATATCAGAGCAGTCTGACAGAGGACTGGTAGACAACTATGATCCAATGTATGATGAAAATTCTAAGCTGTCATGTTTCCTTGTAAGATATCATATAGAACGTCAAAGCTAGGAAGTGAAGGTGATTTTAGAATTCGAAAACCATTATTACAACACGTGGTGGTTTAAACGAACACTAGACCAAACTCCGGCTAGAACTATGTTCTTCTTACCCTTTTTAGCTCCGTGTCACTGAAAGAGATGGAGTTATCTTCAAACCAAGGACAAAACAGACTAAGATATAGTCTGTTTTGTAATTAAATTTTTTGATGTATTATTTATATTTGCTATTAGTTATATCTAGACACAATAAAGCATGCCAATAGGATAAAACTCTAGATAAAATCATACAAAAAATGCAGAATTTCCTTTTTTACCCAGTTTTCTAAAAAGAGTAACCTAACAACATGATGATATTTTTCAAGTGTTACAAACTATAATATATTTTCCATCAGCAACGGAAGCCTTCATGTTGATCCCATCAAAACGCTCTAATAATTTATTCAAAACATCGTCCTAACCTAAATTATCTCCCAAACAATACACACACTGTAGTATAGTAAAAAGAGGAGTGCGCCGGAGCACGCTTGCCAGTGACCGCCTCAGGTCAATCAACTTCGTCCGGTAGCCAGTTCTTAATACAATATAAATAGTGTTATACTTATCTCTAATCTGAAATTTGGTGTGACCAATTGTAGCGGCTTATAATGTTAAAAACAGATGAAGACGAGTTTTATGACGTAGGTTTCGTGTTAGTTCCAATTACGAGACAGGTTTAACTAATTCGGTTTTTTGAAGATTTTTTTTAGTTGTAGTATGAAATTCATGCCGCTTATTTTGTCACTGGGGACAAAAAATTTTTTTTCTTAATTTAATATTTTATTAATAGGCTTTATCTAGACGTCATTCCGCAACAGTATCCGAAGCCGTGTTATGCTCTTTTTAGGCGTATGGTGCCTCCACACTGCTGTTAGAAAATTTTCACAAACTATAAGTTTGTACTAATACAGTATACACTTAAAATATTAATGATTCACAAATAATAATTTGCACATAATATTCAATCACAAATAATATTCACAAATAATTTAAATTCGTGAATATAAGTGAAGCAATGTGGAAGTTTAAGCAGTGTGAAGCGGCTTTTTGCATATAAAAGCATCACCCATTTTACATCACAGGCATCACCCAAAAAATTGGTGACCTATTTCGGTCAAAAAGGATTATATTTTTTAGACAGCCTACGAAGTTCTCCATCTGTAATTTCCCAGTAGCAGGCCATATATCAGTGTACGATTACTGGCAATATAAAGCCTATTGCCCCCTCTTACATAGGACTTAAACATTACTGACGAAAATATGGGTGTTTTATATAAATACTAGCTGTGCCCCGCGGTTTCACCCGCGTAGATTTAGTTTCATGCTTCATGTCGCGGAACCCTAATATGTTTTATAAATAAAAGTAGCCTAAGTTACTCCTTGAAACATCAGCTAACTACCGGTGAAAGTCCCGTTAAAATCGGTCCAGCCGTTTCAGAGATTACCCGGAACAAACAGACAGACAGACAGACAGAGAAAAAATTTTCAACTTGGATTTTGAGTGTCAGTAGCGTGTATACTATCATATACATTTAGTGAAAAGCTGTTATTTTGGAATTACAAACAGACACTTCAATTTTATTTATCTGTATGGATTTAAATACACCTCTGCCTCGGGGAATACAGTCGTGAACATAATATGAGCATGTGCCAAGGTTTAAGGGATTTTTTACTCAGTACTTTTTATCTCATTTAAATATTCATTTCTCACGGTTACACTTAACACGATCAAATTCTTAATTCATATTCAAATTCTAACGATACATAAGAAGGTGTGGAAACTCTTTAGAAAATAATCAATTGGGCTTAACACTTTAATGTCAAAGGGTTGTTTCGGAGTATCATTACTCATTCATTCTACGACCGTGGTATCATGTGTATAATATATTCATAATGATAAAAAACTTATTTTATATTCGGGAGCCGGGAGAGCGTTAACTTTTCGAGTGTTAGGTTACGTACAAAGTTTTTTTTTGAAAAAAAATTGATATTTTTTTGAATAAATTTTTAATGTTTAGTTGAAAAAATCCCTTCGTTTGTAACTATTGACTACTATTTATCGAAAATAAAATCGTTAGACGTCTCGATTAGCTTGCGTAAGTGTTTATTAAGTATTTTAATTATTTGAATCTAATTTGTCATGATATTTAAATTATTAATTAATATCCCTTAGCCACAGCATCGCGTAAATCTTAACCAACTGTCTCCAACCAATTCATAAACGAGAATTCAAAGCTTCGAAAACATAAATCAATTTCAGTCTGTGTCAAAACCAGAACGCATTAGCGTGCAGTTTCACTCAATGTTGGTCCTTTGCTTTGTTGCAATGTTGTTGACTGTGTGTAACTTGACTCAGTAAGGTGTGTTGCTCGGGTTTACTTGGACTGCAGCGAGATGTAATGATTTGTATATGGCGATAAACTAACCATGCTGTAATCTAACCAATATATTATAATGTCAGAATTTTATGAAAAAATTGGGTGTTGTGCAACACCCAATATATGCTTTAACGTATGGATGGTTACATATGGATACTTTTAAAATTATTAGGAAAAACGTGTATATGCATTTTATAATATAAAAAAAAATGTTTAAACAATTTTAAAATCCTCGATATATTATTGTTGACAAAAAATAATATGAAATGATCTGACCTTTTTTTTCGTAATTTTTAATTAACCGTGCTGAATCTCATCGAGTCGCGCTATAGATAGTGATAGCGAGTTTCTATTTTAGTAACGCACAACAATAAAGTAACTCTTATTACGGACACACGACCGTTTTGTACAGAAAAGGTTATAATTAGAATTAAAATAATATTTAATATGAATCGTCAAAATCATTATATTTTACGAACACTTTTCTCAAAAACGGAAATTAAATATATTTTACGTATTTATTATGTTTTTATCTATCAATAATTTATCGAAACAAAAAGTAAAAAAGAAATATAAATTAAAGAGATGCAAGCTATGTAATAAAATAGGACGTGTGTAATATTTAAAAATTAAAAAAACATAATATATTCCGAATTCAAATTTAAAAAAGAACGCATTCGCTGACGCAAGCAAAAAAACTTAAAAAGACAAGAGCAATCAACCAAAATTAGGCCTTAACATTTTGCAGGTCACCAAAAAAAATATAAGTGGTGAGTAAGTAGAAAAAAGGTCTATAATTTTACCTCTCCCTAGTGTATTTCAACAATAGGATTACTCCGGCACAGGTGGTTCACTTTTATTATTATTATGATACATTAGTTTACGCATTATACTAGAAAAAAAAACTTAAACTTGCCACGAATCAAATCGGTATACGACAATGATTGCTTTACGTCGAAAAATAACACATCTGTAATTATACATGCTGTATACAAAAATATACCGTTAGCACAAAACGATAGGATTTAAAATTGATTAAATCTTTTTATGTACTTAGGACGTTTTGTCACAAGGCTTTGGAGAGGTCGTTGGTACTCAGGGGAACTAAAGCACAGGTGTCCAGCGTTCAGCTTGTAAAAAAGAGACAGATATAATGAAGTTGCTTGGGTGCGAAAGAGACGCAACCAAAATAAACGTTGAACTTGTGTTATTTTTTTCTCTTTGCTCTCCCTCGCCTATGTTCGTGACGGTTTTTTTTATTTCGTTTTGTTGTTTCGTATAGCCTTTTTGGCTTATTTTGTTGCTTTTAGCTATATTTTAGAACTAACTTACCAATTAAAGTTATTAGGTTGGTAGTTTTATGGGAAAGCGTGTATATGGACAACGGGATGCGAAAGGATTTTGATTCTTACTTTTTGGATAATATCTCTTTGTGGGGACAAAAAATGCAAAACTTACGCCTTATTATTTTGCTGTAGTTTTTTAGTATAAATACTAGAGATAACAAATCAAACAAATTTTTTTTTTTTTGTTAACGCATTCGCTGCTGAAGACGCTCCTGCGCGTTTATCCGAACTTTCCTATATGCTAACGACGCTTATGTGAGTCCATACAAATTTCTGTGCCTTCACTGTGTGCTAAGGCCGACTCTGCGCGTCTATTGTTCAATTAAGAACAAATTGTAAAGGCCCTTACCCACCATTGCTATTTATAACACATACGGGATTTACCTACGGTCAACAGTCATGGGATAATTTTTTTAATATTTTTTTTATTAAAACTAAGATTCAGTACAGTAGGGACGTAACATTATTTTAACGGTAATAATTCTTGCAGTAATACACACTCACGGATAAAGGGTTAATAAAAACAAAAAAAAATTTTTTTTGTTATCTGTGAAATAAACAGCAGAAAGTCTGTATAACGTTTAAACTTATAATAACAATATATCGGATGGCTAGTGTGTGTGTGTGGGTTTACGAATGTGTGTAATAAACTAAATAATATTGGTAGGATTGTCACGTTGACATATCGTTCGTTCTTTACTTTAAATTCATAATCCTACTGTAACTTACACTATCGCCATCTACCGATGTAGGATTGTACTTTTTTATTGTAACTAAATAATGTTTCACACTCCCAAGAACTAGTAAACAGTAGGTAGGTACATAGGTACCGACCCTTTTCCTTTTCGCATGTTTTTATTACCTGTCATAAATAAGCGAGTGTTTTACGACCCGCAATAACAATAGTCAAACGCGCAGAAGCGCCGAATAGCACTGGGGAACACCTTACGTCGACGCTATGTTGAGGTTTTAGCACAGAGCGAAAGCGTATTTGTACAACGATATGCGTTTGACGCACTGGTGTAAGGTCCGATAGTGTAGCACAGGGTAATGACTTTTTATTTAGCTTCAGCAGCGAACGCGTTAAAGGAAAATTATTACTTTGCAATAGGAAATCTATCACAACCAAAACTATTTATTATTCAAACTAAATAAAGTTATCGCCTACAACTTTGCCCACGTAGTTATAGCTTATGTCCGCCTTAAAGTCCATTCTCAATAATCGGTAGCAGATTGCAACCAGTCTTTCAGATACTGAACTTTTTTGCAGAAAAACATTTCATAGAAATCACTTTGGTCGCATCGAGTTGAGGCGATGCTTATCCAATGCCAAACTGATATGTATTCTTTAACCTTCAGACTTTAAGATAGGTTATTTGTTAGGCATTTATTGTGCGAAATCTTATCCATTTCATGTGCAAAGCTCACAGACAGACATATTATATACACTTTGTTATCTATACAGATAAATAAAATTGAAGTGTCTGTTTGTAATTCCAAAATTGCAGCTTTTTCACTAAATGCATATGAAAGTATACACGCTACTGACACAAAAAAAAACAGTTTTTGAAGTTTTCTCTGTCTGTCTGTCTGTCTGTTTGTTCTGTGTAATCTCTGAAACGGCTGGACGGATTTTAACGGGACTTATTTCAAGGAGTAACTTAGGCTACTTTAATTTATTAAAAATATTTGGGTTCCGCGACAATAAGGATGAAACTAAATCTACGTTGGTGAAACCCCGGGGCACAGCTAGTAATATATAATATTAGTATGGATTTAATTTGATCTACCCCTAACACCCCTACTTATTGTGGTGTAAAAATAATCACAGCAGTATTAACGCTTATTATTTGGGGATGAAACAGAATCACGCCACCCTAATGATCCGATGGCGGAAAATCGTATTATTGGAGATTTGTTTTGTATTCATTTATCACACAACAGAGTTGCATGGTTCTGACATACTATTATAATGAGAAAAAACCGTGTCACGGGGAGCTAGTTGCTCTAAAGCTGAGAGCTAAAATCCATACTAATGTATAAAGCTAAAGAGTTTGTTTGTTCCTTTGAACGCGCTCTCATGGACTACTGGTCCGAATTGAAAAAATCTTTAAATTGTATTGTTAGCTTCCATTTATCGAGGAAGGCTATTATAGGCTATATATATCATCATGGTAAATGCTGTCGCGAATTAAAATTTGCTTTAGCACAACTATTCCACGCGGACGATGTTGCGGGCAGAAGCTAATTAAAATAATAATGAACGAACCTAAGTACGTATGCTCTGCATTTTGAGGTATTTAGATACAAACAAGATGACCTTAACCGACCGGAGCGATTTCTAACTTATTATTTTTCTGATGCTTATGCTTAATACTTTCATTGCATCAATGTGTTGCAATTGCTATTTATATCCTCCGAAATATACGATTATTATATTTACCTGCACACATTTAAAGCATTCCCTAATTTTTAAAACAGTCAAGAATACATTTAAAATTAAAAAAAACAACACATTTTTTTCGTCATGAAAAAAGATTATTAAAAATCTTAAGCTAATTCGAGAAAAGAGTATTATCATAGATTACAGATCCATATAAAGTGATGCAGATTATAAATAATGTTACTTTACAAACCTCAAAACACAGCGTCGAGACGAGACACAGAACAATGTAATCAAGAAGCGATCTCCGGACGTATCACTGTCATTAAATTATTTTTATATTACTGCACTTGAGCCTTCGCATTATAACTCTAAGACCACAACAAATTACATTTCATCAAACTACCATACCATCTTATTCCCATTACGTAAAGCTCAAAATTGACTGATCTAAAAAGTGCTAAGTGATTTTTTTATTTTGTTTTCTTTTGTTTTGCTAACGGTACCATTGCGACATGGAAATCACGCGTAACAATAATTACCGTGATCTTTGTTTATGTTTGAATGACAATTTTGTTGGTAATTCTCAGGTTTGATACAAAACGTTATAGTTATAATTTAAACTTATTTTTAAGCGTCATGGTGGTTTTAAGTATAGAATAGTTTGAGCAGTCAACCGTAACGGCATTACAAGTCACCATCTCATCGGTCTATACTCAATACTGGATTTATCTAAAAACAATTAAGTAAGGTTCGCTATTAAGAAGAGCTCGTGGCACAGTTGCTATTGCGCATATCACTCGATCAGCGAAGTTAAGCAACCATACGCCTGCCAGTAGTTGGATGGGTGACCGCCCGAGTTCCCCCCGTGCCTCGGAGAGCACGTTAAGCCGTCGGTCCCGGTTGCCAATTTAACATCTTTGGCAATCGTTACAGGTCAGTCGGAGGCCTAAAAATAATCTGACAACTGGTTTAACCCAGATCACAGATTTTCCTCCTAAATGGGGTTGCGAAGGTCAGATGGCAGTCGCTTCGTATAAAAATCAGGTGATCAGCCACATCGGGTTGAATCAAGTGCCGACCCCAACAATGTATGGGAAAAGGCCAGGGAGATGAATTAAGTAAGTAAGGTTCGCATCGTTTACATTGTTCGGTTTGGCACTTGATTCATCCCGATGTGACTGATCACCTGATTTTTATACGGAGTGACAAAGGTACATCAGTAATCTGGGTTAAATCAGTGGTCAAACTCTCCTAACTCCTTCACCCAATAGCCAGGGTCTTAGAATTTGGCTCGGCTGGAAGCGCGATGTGGCTCGCGCTGCCTTGCACACTCCATAGATGGCGACACAGCTGCCCCGGGGATGTGCCCAGGTACCGGTGTGATCTATCAGAGTACCCGGAGTCCCCATTAGCCTGGGGCCACCAGGGGGTTTTTAGTTCGGTAAGAATCCCACATACCCCGACCTGCCTCTCCCAGAGCGGTCGGGGACCTTTTGAAGGATTCCCCCTCGTCAATAAAAAATAGTAGCTAAAAATGTTCGCTGATGGAATTATATGCGCAATAGCAACTGTGCCTCGGGCAATGGATGTATTTGAAGAAAAACATACCCTACTACGGATTTTCGTATTATAATTAGTTCTCAAAGGTGCAAACTGGCAGACACGTATTCTTCAAGGCCAGACTGTAGGCAGCGTATGTGTTGTTGTGAGAGTCAATTACTACACAACAGCTACTGTAATATGTGACCAAAAGCACAGTATAAATATAAGCTTTAATCAGTAAGGAATCTAGGAACATAATTTTCAAAATTACATTACTTCGACGCGCAATTTTTTGTGTTTATAAGTAGAACTAGCTGTACCCGTTTTCACCCGCGTAAATTTAGTTTCATACAAACTTTCATCCCCTATTTTATCCCCTTGGTGGTAGAATTAATCAAAATCCTACGCGGATGCCTACGTCATAACATCTACCTGCATGCCAAATTTCAGTCCGATCCGTCCAGTGGTTTGGGCTGTGCGTTGATAGATCACTATGATTTTAGATAAAAGGAGGCAACCTATTAATTTTACGGTACAAAAATAAAACGTCAAAGCTCAGAAGTTCTTAAAACGCGCTGCGTAAATCAATGATGATAGGGCCCCAGTAGCGTTAATATTGTCAATAACGGGCATCACGTCGTGTCCGATCGCGCATACGTCATTTGTGTTTCACCAATTATTTTCAAAACGACGAAAATAAATATATATTATTCTGACGGTAAATAAAAGAGTCAATTTTCAAAACTTTTATATTGAAAAATCTCACGCTCAACGACGCAAACATTTTTTACAAAATAGATCTAGATTTCCTTACTGTTTGTAAAACTTATATTTATACTGTGCCAAAAGTGGCTTAAAAACTTTTTTGCTACCTTGTGGTGGTATAACAAATTAAAATCGACAAAAACGCAAAGCACAACTCGCAACTAACATCAGTCTAATAAATCTGTAATTTCTTACAACGCTCGCCACAACGGGCAAAACGAGTTTTACGCACACAGCGATACGTTGACACAAAAGAAAAAGATATAGAAGGTCAGTCCACGTACATTAACAGTGACAGAATGCACACAGATGTACATACGATAAGACGTACTTACGATAAGACGTACTTACGTTAAGACGTACTTACGATAATTCTATTTAAAGTTCTATAACTCTATATCTCACGCCTCAGGAGAATCTCCAAATGGATAGGCAGAGGTGTTACCCCCACTTTTCACCAAATACTATTAAGTGTCAACGTGACAGATGGTGAGTTGATTACCGTATCGGGCACTAATACAAACTTGTCTTGCACAAATTTCTTCTGAAAATATAAAATTCACGTCATAGTAAGAAGAGCTTCTTAAGTGCTAAAAAGTAACTTGATGGAAATGATTATACACACGTTTCGCTTATAGAAATGATACAAATTGTATGAGACTAACATACGTCACGTGACTGATTTATATCATTCCCATAATATTTTGTATCGCTTCTATTCAGTAGCGCAAGCGCGAGAGAATGTTACTTTGTCTAGGCCTACGTCATGATCCGAAATTTTCGCACAAGCGCGACCTTTATCTTCAACTTAACCGAAGTAAGAATAGGAACCCGGAGTTATGTTACCTTTCTATTTCGTGCTTACACACAGCATCTTGTATATACACACACAGACGCATGCGCACGCGCACATGCACGCCGCGTAAATCCAGTAGTAGGCCAGTTTATACGTAACTGAACGGTAATAATCGTGATATTGTTGTAAGGACAGCAAGCCGAAGCTTTTTGTGGTTTCTAAGTTTTTGTATGTAAGTTCTTGTTGTGAGTGCTTATATTTTTTACTTGAGTATTTTTGGTGGCGGTTTGGTCATATGGTTTTATACCTGTAAAATATACCTACCTCTGTATGATGTAGGTATATACACTTCCTAATTTTTCTTCCTTATGATTTAAGTAACAAACAATGATTCATTATAATAATAATAATTAAATTTGTGTCACCGGAAATAGTGGCCAGCAAGCTGGATTGCTAAACTGCTTCTCTGACAGACAATTTAAGATTTAATTTCCAATTTAAGGTTAAACTAGCTGTGCCCTGCGGTTTTACCCGCGTAGATTTCACGATGTTACGGAGCCCAAATATTTGTAGTAAATAATAGTAGCCTAAGTTACTCCTTGAAACATCAGCTACCTGCCAGTGAAATCGGTCTAGCCGTTTCTGAGATTACCCGGAACAAACAGACAGACAGAAATAGCGTGTATACTTTCATATGCATTTAGTGAAAATCTGTTATTTTGGAATTACAGATTTTCACTAAATGCAAGAACAGACACTTCAATTTTATTTATATGTATAGATAGATGTATAGATTAAAGGTAACAGACAGTCAGACACACTTTCAAACATACATTCACATGCGCACACCTGTATTCTCCCAAGGGGTAGGCAGAGGTGTTGTAATTACAACAAATTTTCACCGAAGATGATTATGTGCCAACGTGACAGATGGTGAGTCTATCGCCGTCTCAGCCACTACATACGTCTTTGAATTACTTCTCAGACATATGCAAGTTTCTTCTCGATGTTTTTCTTCACCGTAAAGCACGTAGTGTAAAATCACTGCACACAAGTTTAGAAAAACTCATTGGCACGGGCCCCGCTGGGATTCGAACTTGCAACGCTTGCGTAGCGGGCGACTGCTCAAGCCTATAATATTGACTAGCCACTTTCAAACTTATAATAGCCAGAAGTGGGACTGAACAGGCTATATAAGATTAGTAAAAGTTACAATACCTATAGCCATACCTTGTAAGGTAGTAGAGAGGAAAGGGTCTCATTTAATTAGCTAGACTTACATTGAATATCAGACAGTAATATGAAATCATCTTAAAAAAATGAAAATCCTCTTTTCTGCCGACTGTACGAGTCGCCAAGCCTCCGTGCAAGTGCTCACATCCAAACACGTGGTGCGACAGAGAAAAAAAAAGAATAAACCCTTTAATTTATGCCACGATAGTACTTGTATCTCGAAAATTTATCTTTTTTCTGCCTTTCCGAAGACTTTTTTAGGTCAGTGGCCTCTAGGGTTGAGACGATACCTACGTTTGTCGATTGTTTTGTTTTTGTTTGAAATTTGTCGTTAAGTCGATAAGGTGGTATAGGCGTGCTCATGTTTGCTTACTGATAATACATTAGTAACGTTTTTGTCAATATTCAGTATCAGTTGTCATCAAGTAGTTTGACTTGTTGGACTTGTTAAATGTAATAGTACCCTCCGAACAACTAATATTGTGACAGTAAATACCCTCTCACACCGTTTGCTACCTCCAATAACGCCTTTCCGACAATTGTAACACCTTATAACTAGACATGTAAGTGAACTAGACATGTATTTCTCAGCCAAATGAAATTGTATTCTTTTAAGAAATAAACACCTAAAACCAGAATAATGCTCTGACAAATTTTCGATATTTTCATTTTCTCAAACATTGATGGTGTAAACAAACAAACTGCATTGTTATGATGAGACATGCATACATAGAATGTGCTGCTAACTGAACATTAATGTCATTTGCCAAGTTCTGTAAGTAGAAAAAAAATAGCTCAAATGTTTTCATACAAAACCAAATCATCGATACCCTCTCAATCGACACGATCCCAACACTACCCGACAGCACAGTAGCAGAGCAACACCTACGCGGTCCAGCAGACGTCACAAATCACGGCATAGACTCTCGCTTCTTGATTTTATAACCATCGTTAAATAACCGCGACGGTCCGACGACACCGCCAATATAAACCTTAAAAACTGGACGAGAAAACCGGTGCAGATTAAAAATATAGGGACCGAGTGTAAATACAATTTTGGGGATGAGTTTAAACGTTTGAATTTAACGAACTGTTCGAACTTTATTCGTTCCAATGTTAAATTTCAAAAATAGGATTTATATTAAGGAGGTTTATATACTGTTTATATTTTCTGCGGCAGCTCTTTAAATATATTTTTTTATTTAAAATAATACAATGATTTAGAAAGTGACCTTAAATATAGAGTAGAACTTAAATAAGAGTTGAATGAGCTTCGAACGAAATTGTGAAGCATCCAAAGTCTTGTATCGCAATCGGACTAGGATTTCACTATGAATTAAAATGATCTCGGAATTACCTCAACAACAAATTTTTTTTGATCGCTCACGATTCAAGTTCCTCAACGATGACAGGTGAAAGAGGAAACATTTTTGAGAAGATGAGTTATTAGTTCAAAAAATACTTTAAAGAATTCGTATCCACGAGTTTGTGGTTAATATCAAACTTTTTAAGAAAAAGTACAGGTTTTTGAAGTCGTATTTTAAGCTTAAATCTTGTTTGAGAATAATAAAATTTTAAATATGTTTTTTATTGCATTTGGTCGAAAACCACAGCTTCTGGAATTCACTTTTGGATAGGGGCCGAAAAGGGCGTTTCTTTTTCAAAAAAATCTGCCAAAAAGTTTAAAGAGTGCGGCTACCCACAAATATTTTTCATACGGGCCGATGGTGGGAACCGCATATTCTTTTTGTTTTAAATTTAGTCACGTCTTGTTACTTTGACATACATTATTACGAATTGAAATCGTATTAAGTCACTATTTTACCTTCACTCTTTCCTAAAAGGGTCTCAGAAAGGGGCTAGATGTAACATCTGCCACTTTATACTGACACTGATAAGGCGCTGACGATGATAACACTTGCCGCTGTCTGATGCATAATATTACTTTCAATTTATTTTCACCAAATGTACTTACTTATATGAGAGTTCGTTACCCTAGCAAGAAAGTGTCTCCTAGATGTGATTGGTATCAATAATTAGTGCGTATTTTCTTTTATTTCTTGCTAAGGTAACGTACTCCGTATATCATGCAAAAATGAAATTAATCTTGCATCATTTATTTGTCAAACGTCTTCAAACCCTATTCGTTAGACAATAAATTTGTCTCTATTTATCCTTAAAATGCCAAGAGATGTAAACTTTAAAGCTCAAAGTCTTTCGCATACATCACAAACAACAATAGCTTTGAACGTATTAACATATGAAAGGGCGAGTAGCACAGTAGCCAGACGTTTTTAGTTATTTCTGTGAAAGGTTAATGTAGACGAGCGATTCAGATCAATTGTTCTTAATGTATGGTCATTTTTTGTTGGGCTTCCAAAGGTTAGAGTTAGTTCCAAAATTTGGTGTACCTTGACTTTTTGACCAAAAGCCCAAAATGGTTACTTTCTTGTGGTTAATATTGATGATAGGGATAGGTTTATACTTAGCGAAGAAAAATAATTTGCTATTATTACGACGGTTCGTTTTAAAAGTGTCTTTATTGCACTGTTTTATCATAGCTCGTGCATAAGCATACATGTTATGGTTTTCCTAATTTTATAAGTTTTGGTGGAGTTTTTGAAGTTTTCGAATAAATTTCTTTCAAGAAACTGTGCATTGTATTCTAGCCTTTTCGTTCGATGACTTAATAATAAGTGTTTAGATGATACAAAATGTAAGTTGCTTTGTAGTGATTGTAAAGATACGCTCGTCTACCAATATCCTGTGTGCTAGAAAACTAATTATTATTCGTGGCTGTGTGCAACCATGATAATTAATAAGTTTGAGGTTTGAAGAGTATTTGCATACAATGAGACGTCGACGACGTCTGGACGCGAGTGTGTTCCGAAATAACACACATGTATTTGTTGCAGTACTGTAACATAACAATACTTAATGTTTAACAATATGGGAATACGATGGAAAGTGATACTGGGAATGATGATTAAGATAATATTGACGTTACTGTCTGTGAAGTTACTAATAGAGAGGATGTGGACGAGAATGATCTTGGGCTGTTAAATTATACAATTTACCGTGATATTAGAACCTCTTAGAACAAAATCGCACTCAAAAGGAATTTCAATAATATCAATGATGTTTTATAATACTTTTGGTGTATAAACTGTATCCAGTTTGAGCCGTAGTGGCCTCGGGGTTAGAGCAGTCACCTGCTACGCGAGCGACGCAAGTTCGAATCCCCGCGGGACCGCACCTATGATTTTTTCTAAAAACTTATGTACAGTGATTTCACACCACATGCTTTACGGTGAAGGAAACCTGCATATGTCTGAGAAATAATTCAAAGACGTATGTATAGTGCCGGCGATGGACTCACCCTCTGTCACGTTGACACTGAATCATATTCGGTGAAATGTGGGTGTTGAAAATTACAACACCTCTGCCTAACCTTTCTTCGGGGAATACAGGCGTGAGCATATCTATGTATGTATGATACAGTTTCTAACTGACTTATTCAAGTAGGTAACATACCTACTCCTGAGTTTGTAAGGGGTTAAATATATTTTCCTGATGATTATTTGTAGCGAGAGGAATATGTTTTAAGCAATTAATTATAATTCTTTTTGTTATCCAAATGGCTTATGGCTACACCCTTAAGCGTATTTCAATGAAAGCATCAATTAAGGTTTAATAATTCAAATTTAAATACGAGAAAACAGGGAATTTTATAACAATTAATTTGATTGGCTTACAAAACCCAAAATTTTTTATTCTATCATTTATGTTACAAGGATTAAAATTCTTATTTAAATACAGGTCATAAACACATCAAATCCTTACTACAACCCTCGTTCACTTCCCCAATCTGATACTACAATTAAAAACGCTAATGAAAAAAGGAATTTAAACTTTAAATGTATTACTATAAAGCACACTTAAAACGTTAAAACAGAAGATCCAAACGCAAGCATCAAAGTAGTAGATAAAAACTCCGCGGTAGAGATTGACGACCGTTCAGTAGTTAAGATTGCTTCTCTCAAAGTCATTAAATAAAGCATCAATGATAGTGATCAAACTGATGATTTGATCGTGTTTGAACCCATCACACCTATTATTTGGTATATCACTGTAATAGAACACCAATTAACTTAAATAATACATAATAGGACTGGAGCAGTTAATATTACCCTTGGTGATATTAAACCTGTATAAAGGTATACGTGTTTAATCGGAGCTTTCAATTACTTTAATAGTGAACTAAGATTTCATCTATCAAATAGATGAGGATTACGATGCTCCCAATAGTAAATGCTACCTTAATGAAATAACGGTTGATTATGAACAGTTAAATATTGCTTCCGTGGTGAAATCGTTTAGCTTTAGGCTTCAAGATTCTGAAGAAGACTCTTAAGTTATTTAATAAGATATATTTACACTCACACTAATTCCAATAATTAACATCAAGATACTGAAGTGGAATATTGCCACTTAGCTCATGTCTTCTATGAAGGGTCCCTGAAGGGGTAGGCGTGTTACGACATCCACTCTTCACCGAAGATGATAAGGTGCTGACGTGGCATCTCAGACATTTTCCTTCACACGGAAAGGTTTGAACTTGCATCTTCTGTTCAGATGACTCAAACCTTACAGCCACCATGGCTCTTCTGGCTTTCACGATTAAGATTTAAGTGAAATTTGCTTCAAAAATAATCAAGTGCGAATCAAACTCGCGCATGAAGTGCTTCCTACCATTATCCATAAAAACGGCAAAATAATCACGGACCCACATTCAATATTTACTTAATTCTGTATATCTATCATCTGCGAAAATTTCAACTGTCAAACTGACATAGCTTCGTCATAGACGGACAGCGGATTCTTAGTAATAGGGGTAATAGAGGTAATTCCGTTTTACGCTTTGGGTACGGATCCCTAGATACTGAGTGGCTTAGACACACCTAATAACTCTACATCCAAAAGGTAAGTAAGTAACATCACAACAAAATCATTGAAATGAAAAGACAGATTAAAGAAACAAGTTTTGTAACTCATCAGCAATTTATACACGATCAGTCGTAGCGTGACACGATGCATTATATTGATAATTGTCGTTAAATACTTAATCCTATCTTGCATCTCACGTGTAACTGTTCAGCAGAACCCGTTTCAGTGGACCAGTGGAGTAATGACAGTGATTTGGAATACTTGTATTGCTTCACTGCAATACGCTAGAGTGTTTAGATGTAAACCCTAAGGCTAATATGTTTGGTTATGAGCTGAAATTACGATGTTTATAATCTTTACATATCCCATTAGTAATCTTGCGAATCGCAAATCACCACTAGGATCTGCTTAAATGCAATTCTAAAATTATATTTCTTCAAATATGAGTTTGCTCGTGAATCTTACTAAGTTCTGTTAGAGTGTTTCTGAGTATTTTGACGGCTCATCTTCCAAATTTTGAGTCTTAATTGATTGATTGATGGGGTAGGCAGAGATGTACTATAAGACAAGGTACCTTTAGGTACATTTAGGTCCCATATAAAACGCCGTAAGACTCCGGGTTGCTACTGGGAAATTACAGATGGAATATTCCAATGACATTTTGACCGATACGCAGATCGAACCCAGAACCTAGACCGATCACTAAACAAACGAGGAACTCGAGAGAATGATTGAAATTGTTTGAAATAATTATTTTACCATGTTTTCTTAAAGACGATATCATTTGGGTCCAACGTCATCATCTTTGAGGACATTAATATCTAAATCTTAGTTCCAAAATTAAAAGAACCCTAAAACCAAACCCTAAACGCAATGATCCTGAGAAACGGACAGCACGAAACGAAAATCGATTAATCACGCGATGATAGTTCGTTTTGTGTAGAATCATCGAATTGTCCTTTAGGAATCATTTGACCGCCGTGGAGTTGACTAATCATTGTGACCGTTGAATGACCAGCGATGTGTGAAAGTGTCCCTAAACACGCTTTTATGGGAATTTCTGTTGACAATCCACGATTGTTTTGTTGAGAGGTTTACTCGATTCAAGTTTTGGAAATCGATTAATTGTATACGACTATAACATTTGGTGACAACTCAATCAGTCGTACTTAAAGTAATTGACAATCTTCACGGCTTCTCATAGGGGATAGATAGAGATGATAAAGCCACAGGGAGCTCATCGCCACACTTTAGAACCCAAATATTTCCAAGCTAGTTTCCTTTCCCGGACACTCAATTTGTGGAATGAACTCCCGAGCATCGTTTTCCCAAAAGAACACAGCTTTGGGTTCTTCCAGAAGAGTGTGAAGAGATATTACAGAGTTAACTACGCGCGATGCCCCTGGTATTACAAGCGGTATGAGACTGCGGTAGCCTCTTACCATAAGGGGCCCTACCATGACCTCTTATTGCCATAGTTTAACTCTTATTATGAGACAGATGTATATGATGTGTATAAGTCTGTCACTGTCACACAGTGGAACTATGATGGCAATAAGAGCTTATGGTAAGGCCGCATACATATGGTGAGGAGCTCGTGGCACAGTTGCTATTGCGCATATCATTCGATCAGCGAAGTTAAGCAGCCCTAGCCAGTAATTGGATGGGTGACCGCCCGAGTTCCCACCGTGCCTCGGCGAGCACGTTAAGCCGTCGGTCCCGGTTGCCAATTTATCATCTTTGGCAATCGTTATAGGTCAGTCAGAGGCCTCAAATAGTCTGAGAACTGGTTTAACCCAGATCACAGATTTTCCTCGTTAAAGGGGTTGCGAAGGTCAGATGGCAGTCGCTCCGTATAAAAATCAGGTGATCAGCCACATCGGGTTGAATCAAGTGCCGACCCCAAATACATGGGATAAGGCCAGGGAGATGATGGTAAGGCCGCATACTTGCCAACTTACTGGCATAAAAAACTGATCTCCGAAGATGATTAAGTCGAAACATTAAATCCTAATAAGTTCAATAAAAGAATTCTCATTAAATTTCACCCGTGGTAGAAACTAGATAAGTATCCTCAGAAACACTTAAGGTACGGTTTCACTTGAGCGTCTTTTTCGTTTGAAAGGCAATCGTCGATAGTTGATTTATGTCCGTCGTAAAACTGACCATTAATAGCGTCACTTTGACGCTACTCCTCTAGCTGTTTACATTTGGACAATGTATTAAGGTATTATCCCGACTTTTTATTTCCTTTGTTGCTACTGTGTGTGATTTTAGATGTAGTTCCTGTTGCAGGGTTTGTTGTGATTCAAACCAATCTGTATTATTTTTGATGTTAATATTTTCAAAACAGCAGGGACCGAATCCAGGGCCTCGTGTTCCGCAGAGCTATTGCGATCATTAGACGAAATATTATTTTGATGCCTTTATACCTAAAAAAAATTATACAAACTATTATTCATATAGAGCTTTAGCATTAAGTCCACCCATGTACTTTGTGCATAAAGTTTTTAAATAAATAAATAAAATAAATTCAGCTAAAACTCTATGTTGTTTGTTTGTCTGTATGTTTGCTGAACCGATATTAAAGGAACTTTCACTGGCAGAGAGCTGATATACACAAGTTACATAGCTTTTACCATCATCGCTTTAAACAGAGCGCATGAAGAACCTCTTAGCTTTGACGTTTCATTTTGGGATACCAAAATAAACGTCAAAGCTCAGAAGTTAGTAAGAAGTCACTGCTATAACGATGGTAGTGGCCCCCTAGTCGCAACATGTCGCCCACAAATCGCAGTATACAAACCGACAAATTACAGCTCGGCGTTGCACAAACCTAGCATTATGTGTTTCTAGTGAACTGTCCTCTGTCATTACAGTGATTAGCTGATCAAGTACCGCTGTGATGAAATCGTTGTGAAGTTGTCATTATTGTTGCTTGGAGAAAATGTTGGAAAAAATGCTAACAGGAGCCTTACCATAAGCACTTATTGCCATCATAGTTCCACTGTGTGACAGTGACAGACTTATACACGTCATATACATCTGTCTCGTAAGAGTTAAACTATCATGGTAATAAGAGGTCATGTAGGGCCCGTGTAGGTCTAGATAAAGTAACATTCTCTCGCGCTTGCACTAATAGAAGCGATACAAAATGTATGGAAATTACATAAATCAGTCAGTCAGAAATATCATTCCCATAGACTTTGTATCGTTTCTATAAGCGAATCGTGAGGGTGTTACTTTGTCTATAGGCCCAGGTTTTTCAGCCAATAAAAAGTATGTACTCACTAAAAAAAAAATTTTACGATTTAAATAAAATGCCTCATCTATTTTAGTAGTAAACGTAAAATGGTATGAAAATAGCTTACAAGTAAACAATAACAAATGCATACGATATTGTAAATAGGAGAGGCTAGGCTAGGGACACCTGTGTTACGCCCGCACGAGAAAAAAATATACGAGAGAAATAGGCGCAAGCGCATTACGATCGAATAGTATGGAATAGACTCACACTTCAGTGCCTGTAGACAAAGTAACGTTATCCTCACACTTCGCTAGTAGAAACGATACAAAATGTACAGGAATGACATATGTCATGTGACTGATTTATGTCATTATACATACATTTTGTATCGTTTCTATTAGCGCAAGGGCCAGGGTATGTTACTTTGTCTTTACCTACAGTTGAGTTCAGTAAAATAATAAAACGTATACAGATTGGAAATCTTTATGTATATAGACAAATCTATTGTCTGTTTGTAATTTCAAATGAACTTTCAAATTTCAAAAGCTTTTCACTTACTGCATATAAAAGTACTTAGAAATCACTTCATAATTCTTTACTGTATGAATACATTTAAAAAATATATTTGTCTGTCCGTCTGTTTGTTCCAACTACTCTAAAATGGTTGGACTGATTTTAACGGGCATTTCACTGACAGATAGCAAAATTTTAGTTAGTTACAAAGAGTAACTGAGACAACTTTTACTTTGGAAAAATATGTCAATAATAGCGATGTCCTGTGAGTCTGCTACTTGATCATGTGTATTTGTTCTGCCCAAAATATCTACCGTTACTAAATAAACACCAACCACTCCGTAATAAACAACTCTACTTTAATCAAAATCAAATTAAAACCTCTCTAAATCAATTTAATAGCAACTAGAAAATTATAAGTATCCCAAACTAAAATCATACGCATTACAAAGATGCAAACTGTGAAAAAAGCATAAAACATAAAACTACACAAATAATAAAGTTGTATTCAAACGTAACGACGATTTAAATAATCTCGTCGAGCCGAAATAAGTATTACCCAACCATAACAAAAAAAGCTCAAATTAATATTCAAGAATATTTAAATATAATTGTACCAGGAAAAAATAACCGCTAAGAGATCGCAGTTTTGACCTATCCATACTACAACAACATTGCACTTTCGAGAAGGACAGGTGTATGTCTGTCTTAGTCTAACAACGGCCGGTCGCTGCACGTGTGTCATGGAAACGGGTTTCGCCTGCGGACGACCCAAGATTTTATTAATGCTACGGGTACACAGGCGGTAATGATTTTGTTCAAACTATTGCTCAGTTTCGAATAAATTATAGAAAGTGACGTATTTAGTTAAACCCGTGGTAAGGCACTTACGAACGTCGAGTTAATTACTAAATTGACATGAAAATCAACTGACATTTTGTATATTTTCATCAAAAAATATGATTTAGATAAGTCCAATCACCCTTTACACCTTGG
Organism: Watsonalla cultraria; assembly: GCA_964035505.1. Taxonomy (NCBI): domain Eukaryota; kingdom Metazoa; phylum Arthropoda; class Insecta; order Lepidoptera; family Drepanidae; genus Watsonalla; species Watsonalla cultraria. The sequence continues at coordinate 8,088,833 of OZ037730.1, forward strand.
GACAGCGAGTATCTCAGTTTCCAGATCATTTGTTCAGTTTGCAGAAGACTCTGGATTCTACTTAATGTGTTGGTATTTTCAGAATTTTTTTTTTTAACAAAAATAAAACATTTTTTTTGTTCATTATAGATTCATGTCAGTCAGTGTAGCCTAAGCGTTATCCATTTTGTGTATCACCTCCGCAAGACTCCTGCGATCCTGGTACACGACCCATCGATATTGTTGATAACAAATTGCTTTTCTTTGTTCTGTCATTTTTGTTTTTCTTTTGTTTTTCAACTGCGAATAGTCTGCGAAAATTGTGTAGGTTATTTTTTGTTGAAACGTACTGTTTTTATTTTAAACTTGTTATTAAGTATTGAAAGAGACGTGATACCTTCGGGTTAAATTATATCTTTTGGCTACTGGCATTGGGTTCGTACAGAGTATAGGATTTATTCTCAGGTTTAGTACTTATGGACCTTATTCTGCAATTCATTATTAATATAAGCACATGTGGGTAAATGGTACTGTAGTATTGTTGAACCATTTTTTTTTATTTTAATAGATAGATTGCGCTTGAATCATCTTATAAATTTTGTTACAAAACGTTTATCACGCTGAAGAACATAAGTCTGTTATGTGGCTATTTAAATATACTGAAATAAGATATTGAAAAAACGACGTTTTCTTATCATTTGAAATTTAGTTTCAAAATATCTTCAAAATTGATGCAAGTCTTCAAAATGTCATTATTATAAACGATCATTTCCGTATTTTAACATATTATCCAGGTCCTATACGAAAAGTTTACCTGAAGAGAAGTGGCTATAATAATAATAATATCTTAATAAAATTCGAAAAGTAAAACGTAAATTCCCATTCGTATATTCTTAACCTATGGTTTATTTTTCATAAATGAATCAAAGGACGTCAGGTCCTCGCCCGGAGGGATTTTCTGATAAATGGACATCCTTACTATTAGAAGGATGAATTCAGTGCGGCTATTAAATACTTTTTGCTCAAAAATTACCAATGTTCTGCGCTGTTTTTAGACGTTATTAGAATATCAGTTTCGGACCCAAAATAATGTATGGTAAGCTGAAGATTTGTTGTTTTTATGGAATCCATAAAGAGCGGAGAATACAATTAATATCATTAATCAGCTTTGTACGCTGAAAGTTGTAGATTTGAATCCCAATATTTTCTGACTCATTTTTATTTATTTAAATTAAACATAAACCAATTAAGTTTCCAAAATTAAAAATAAAATAAAATATACAGCATGTCGGTGTGAAAAAAAATAACAAAAAAAAACAAATTAAACTTTGATATATAACTGGCATGAGATAAAAATATTGATACATTTAGTTGAAGTCATTACAATTATGATCAGATTTGATCAATTTTAATTTGAAAGAGAGTGTCCAATGAATTTATAGTTGTAACCAACCTTTTCAGAGTAATTAAATACACTAAACGTTACTATAGAAAACATGAGATGTCAATGAGTTGTCACAAATAACATGGGTTATTTCATATTTAAAAATATAAAAATCATCAAAAAAGAAAACAGACAGCTTGTGTAACCCACGCATTTATCCTCATTTTTCATCAGATGTCACCTCGGTCACCATCCATCCTTAATATATTAATTACGAATAATCAGAATAGATTCTGTTTGGAAGATACAATGTCACACCTTAGACTTCAAGACGCCCAAGGGGGTTAAAAATAATCAGTACAATACTCTTTCGATCATAAACAAAGAACGAAGTAAAACCCACACTCACACATTGTGCGCGGGAGACGTAGGCGAAATTACCACCAATAAAAATTGTGATTTATTGTACGATCTTAGCTTTTTACTATTTAAGGGGGTTAGTAAAGCGAAGCACTGGTTTATGTTTTAATGTGAATATGTTACGGATTAGGTAAATTTTTAAGGGAAGAAAATTTATCATCGTTTCTATAATTTTGCAACATCAGTAATGCTGGTCCCATTCTAAAAAAATTGCAGCCTTAAAAAGTTAGAATTACCTGAGCAAATTCGATGAAAAACAGGTTTCTGACCTAGCTTGAGGTCTTGGCTTTAAGGATACTTTTAGCCCCGAAAATCTCAGGTATCTGGATAAACAGCATACAATAACCAATGTTTTTTCTCCCTCAGACCGACCGTTCTCGGAATCCGACATCGCCCGACCAGCCCCAACAACCCAATGCCGTCGCTCAGCATCATCACCACCACTGACCTTGACCTTCGACACTGATCTTGAAGACGACGTGTTCTCCCCTCGAGGAGACAGTGCCAATGACCTGTTCTCTACAAGAAACCTAGAGATCTATGGATACAGCAGCCCGAGGACTCCAGCTGGTGTCCTCTTGAGCCCTAGAAGGGAGAGGACGTTCACCTTCTCAGTGACTAATGAGAAACACTGGAGGGATAAGGGAGGGACGGATGTGGCTGATGGGGTATCCAGAGATGTTGATGTTGTAAGTATGCCTTTAAGTAATTTTTTTGTATTAACGCGTGACCAAGGGCTACCATGAGCTCTTATTGCAATGATAGTTCAGCTGTGCGACTGTGGTAGATGTATACACATCATATACATCTACCTATCGCCATATGAGTTTAAACAATCATGGTAGGGCCCCTGTGTACCATATTTGGCATTTAAATACGCAAAAAAATTTGAATGAGGGATGTACTTAGTACTTACCAAAAAATAAATAGAGGAGTTTTAATATCTAAGCCATCCTATACAAATATATTTTTTTGTTATTTTAGTCGCAAGCATTTCAGTTTTTTTGCCAGATATTTTTATTTTTTTATTTTGGTCTATTTTTGCAGAAAAAGCCCGTAAATTCTAGGTAATGAGTGTTTCCTAAAAACTTGGACGTGGCACTCTTTGTTCGTTTGCAAAGTGATTCATCAAAGGCGATGAACCGTGAACGCTAAGATAGGCATTGTATATGATATATTCTTGCTTCATTCAAACGATAGGTTATTGTAAACACTTTGACTAGAACTGCGCATGCGATTTTGATTTATTAATAGCCGGTTGTGAAAATAAATTGTGGTTAACTTACATTTAAAGTGGGTATTTTATAGGTATGGATTTTGTTACTATTATTGTGGTTTTAATTAGTAGGTAGGTATATTAAATGATTATAATTACGTATTTTTACTATCCAAATACTTTTTCTAAAGCTAATAATGTAGATATAACGTGGCAGATTTTCCTTACAATATATTAGGTTAATTATTTTAGAAATTGGTCGCTTTCACTATAGAAAATTCACTAAGTACGTGAAAGCACGGGTAAAATTTTACAAAAAAAGCGCCTGGTCTCAAAAAACCAGCAATCAACTCAACGAAGTATTGCTATCAAATGTGTTCAGGCGCCGAGCAACACTAATATTATGTCGTTATTGTCATCGGAAGTTGTTGGTGCGGGGCAATTAATTTCATTTAACGCCTTCTAATAAAATAAAAAGTGCTGACTGAAGGAGAATTAAATCTTTCAAATAGACGGCAGTTTATGTTCGAATAAAAATTTGTTAGCATGTCTGTAGGGTGGGATGTGGTGGAGAAAACCTTCATATTTTAGTGAAGAGCAAATCCAAGTATTAGTGCCAAGTCGTTTTTTGACTGAATTTGAAGTGAATCAGTGGGTAGGTAATAATAATACATTACGTTATTACGCCTCATTTTTATGACGTCTCATTCAGCAAATTACAATAGCAAATATGGAAATAAATAAAACAAAGCAAGCGACAATGCGCGCACGCACGTTGGCATTCAGCCAAATGTTACGCTACTGCTGTTTTCCATGTAGATATAATTATTTACTCTGTTTATGGGCATTATATTAATACATATATAGCATATAGTATTGTATATTACTATATTTTCTGCTTCTACGACTAATATAAATGTATCTTTACCTCCCACGTGGTACGGGAGGTAAAAATATTATGCAATCATAAACTATTAAAAGCTTCAAGAGTTTATAATTTAATTTTGACGTTACTAGGACAAGGAAGCGAACTAAACATGTCAAATAATAATAATGACTACTGCTGTTATATTAAAGGGATAGATAACCATCCAAAGATTAACCAACATGAATTTTAAATAAAGCAATGCGTTAAATGTATCGGCTCAGGATTCAATTACGTTACGTTACGTCGTTTGTGGGAGATAAAAAAAAACCTGTCTTTTATTTTTTCGTTTTCGCAAAATTGATATTCCATTTTCATTTTTGCGAAGTACAACGAGCAAATGATTTTGATGATTTTGTTTTAGTGTATAATGTATACCGTTTCTAATAGGTTTGTATTTATATCGTGGTCCAGATTAAATGCTTTGCTTAGTTTCATACTATGTTATTTGTGTTAAATCTATACAGAAAAGTAAAATTGAAGTGTCTGTTTGTAATACCAAATTAACAGATCTTCACTTAATACACATGAAAGTATATACGGTACTGACTAAAAAAGACAATTAAAAAAAAACTGTCTATCTATCTGTTAGTTTGTTCCGGACTGATTTTAACGGTACTTTCACTGGCAGCTATGTTATAAGGGGTAACATAGTACACTTATATTTAAAAAAACATTAGAGTTCTTCGGGCCACTCACGAAATTAAGTCTACGCGGGTAAAACCGAGAGGCACAGCTAGTTCTAAATAAACTGGATCAACTACTAAAGCCTTTTCCATGCTTCCAGCACCCCTGATTCCTCACTTCAATATCGCCTCTTTACGTTTGACGGTAAAATAAACTTATTTCAGTATTTAGTACTAAATTAATTGCCCCACAAACATTGTTGGTTGGGGCCGAGTTTACGCATTATTGGATTTGCTACGAGTACTTCGGATTTGGTTTTAGTTACGCTTGTAAAGTTGACGGTTTCCGCACATTTATTACGGAGGGAATCAGCTTAAGAATTAAGAAGAGTGGTTTTAAATCTTTTTTATATCCTCGACTAGTGAAGAAAGAGGGCCAAGTAAAAAAAAATCGGATTTTTTCTGTTATTTTTTTTATAACCTACTGGTAATAATATGAGCAAATAAAATAAAAATTAAACAAAATTGGCCAAGCTCTTTTGAATTATAGCGACTAAGCCTAAATAATTTATATTAATTTTCTTAGAGATTAATCGAAATTAAACCTTCTTAAAAAAATCCCAAAAAGAAAAATTACTTGGCTAAAATTAAATTTAAAATATATCTACCTGACAATAGTGTACGCAATAATTAAATAAAATGTACTTTTAGTACGTACATATAAATATTATAGATATCCCTAAAAGTACCTAAGGAAAAATAACACGACACTTAATAAAATGAAATGCGCAGAAAATTACAAGGGTATGTAGTATGTACCTTAATCTTTTGTGTTTCGTCATCCGGTAAAATGTATTTCCACATTTTGCGGATCACAAGAGGACCCGAGTCTTTTTGTCAACGGTGTTCCGATCTCTTGAGCAGGAAAGAAAGATTTTTTCCTTTTCTTTTCTCGTCTCACTTCACCGGTATTAATATTCGTAAACAAATTGCGCGGATCAATTTTGAAGGGGAGTTGAGTGAATGGATTTTAAGATAATCTTAAATGGAAATATGTAATGCTGTGTAATGGATTACTCGTCTTGTGATTAAATTGTATTTTTCTTTTTTCGTATTATGGATTAATCATTTTTGTTTACGTTTTTGTACTCAAATTTGAAGGTTTTTTATCTACTTACTCAAATTTTTTTTGAAAAATTTACTAAATAAAAAATTATTTTTTGATGTTTGTAATTTTTTTTTGATTTTTGTACAATAATATTTAGTAATTTTTTTTAAATTTTAAAATCAAAATCGACTTATGAAATGATGTTATCTACAATGATTTGGGGATTTATTACGACTTACACTGTACCATTCGCGAACCCTAGTGAAAATAAAATTGTGTTAAAAATAAGGTAGGTAGGTAGTATACAATTTGAATTAGGCACCTAAAATTATAATTGTGACAGTCCGTGGCAGGTCTCCAAAAAAGGGTAAACCGTATTTTTTTTAATTTAGAGATTCTAAAGAAAATAATTTCACCACATCTAATATTCCGTAAGAAGATCCTGCATACAAAATACGATGATAAGGGATTAAAAAGAAAATACATTGTGGACCACTTGTACGTAGAGCAATCATCCGAGACGCTGCGACAAGAAAGGTAGAATAAAAAAAAAGAAAAATAATAAAAGAAAAAGCAAAACATGTAAGAGGGAGGGTGGAAGACGGAAGTACGTTATGTGGAAATGGTGTATGATTTATAAATGAAAATAAGGAAATTTACGTATACATCCAAATGCCATCTTCACTTATACAGGGTGTCGGTTAATTCCGGTCAGCTCTTAAAATGTGTGATAGGGTATAATTTTAGGAAGCATTTAAAATAATTACGACAAAAATATCTTCTTCCGTTTTCGAGTAATTGACGTTCAAACTTCACCATTTCAATACCTTATTTTCGCATAAAAGTCAGCTGTAACGTAAAGTTATTCACCTGAAATCTAACTACGTTTTAATTTTTTTTCTCCCACGAATAGTTCCTGAAATAACCCCATGAAACCTGTTTTCGAAACTATTTATCTACTTCTTAAAATTTTTATGATTTTTGAGGTCATCGTTACAGTTCATACTCCTGTGAACTCTGATAACCTCTAACGGGTTCAATTGAATTAGGTAAAAGACAGACCGATGATTTACAAAGAAATGCCGCCACAAGAATCAAAGTTACTGCCGGCTTTTCGGTACGATATCAAAGACACCGCGCGGCATCATTAAAAGAGCGCGGTGTCTTTGAGTTCAGGCGGCACGTGCAAATAAACAGATATCGCGGCGACTTTCGGCAGCGCGCGGCACGCTTTGTGTTTATTAGTGTGTGTGTGTTTATTCGTGTGTGTGTTTATTAGTGGTGGGATTATTTTTATCGATCACTCGATTAAAAGAAAAAGTACCTAATGCTTCCATTAGTAGTAAATACCAATTCATTGTTCGCATAGACTAAGTGAAAAACCTAGGTACTTACGTTATTGTAGTAATTGGATAGTAGAACTTTTGTAGGTAAATGTAATGTAGTTAGGTAGAGTATTTCTAATTCTCAATACAATTTGTGATTTTATAGGATTCTGATATTAAATAAACTACTTACCTTAATTATCATCTGACTACAGATTCAATAATTTACTCTTGTAGTAGAGCACTCACTTAAAGACAACACAATTTTAAACAAGAGTACCCGAGATATCTTTTAATATCACGTACTATGTAAATTGTACCTACATAATAACGTAACTTTATTAAATCGGTTCTGTAATTTGTTTTTATTATCCGTATTCAGTAATTTAATTTATGTTTCGATAAGTCTATCGATAATAGCGTCCCATCCCATCCCTATTTCGTACGTGCCCTCGCGCCGCGCCGCTATGATAGAACTGTATTAGGGCTGTCGAACATGGTCTATTTACTCTACTTGTTCCACGAACCCTCTTCGGATGTATTAAATTAATTCACGCTCTTAATTTATTTTAATTTTATTCTTAACGTGAATAAATAAAAAGAAAGAATGAATTTGAAAAATGTTTATTTTTACAAAACATCGTCTAAACCATTCTACGGAACTTCTCAGAAAGCTAGTTTCCGAACTGGTGGTAAATTATTCGACATTCATAAGTGCCTTACCAGGGCCTAAACAGAATAAATCATTTTCATTTTCACTAGACCAAACTCTAAAATTATGTCCATCCCTTTTGATATCTGTATCACAAAAAGAGATAGCACTACTTTTAATTAAACCAAGGGGAAATGGGTAATGTTTTGATACCGGGATTAGAACCGGCACGTCTACGCTTGATAAGCGATGTCTAATCCACATATTGTGTTACCAGTCGGAGTCAAAACTAAATCAAAATAATTCGTATGTTAAAAGTTGTATCTTGAAAAAAGTGTGTGACACCCCTAATTCATTCGCACTTTTATGATTTAGTACCTATTTATTTGTTTCAAAATCAGTCTAATTCGGATAATGGTCGCGGGCGTGTGCTTCTAAGCAAAGTTTTTTGTTTCCGTCGTGACCTTGTTACTTTCATTTTCTCGTTAGTTTGTTAGGTACTTAGTACCTACTTAATTAGTATTATCATGGCGAACTTTCAGTACTCAGATGTTCAGTATACCGACATGGTTTTGGCCTATGCAATAGCAAGCTGCAAGGGGTAATACTGGTGAAGCGTTGCGTTTTTATTTGGACTTTTACGGTCATCGAAGTGATGAGTGCGTGCCCTCTTCAGGTAGAGTGCTTATGAGAGTTGTGCAACGGCTGAGGGATAACGGAAGTCCAAGCTCAGGCTTGTTTGGATGTGCAAGGGCGCAATTTCGAACACTTGCCCATTTAGTGATAACAATGTTTTGTATGTGAGTGAAGTGATATGGTCCAGACTAAGGTGTATCCTGTCATAAATAAGGTCAGTTAACTAATTGATTTGAAGTAGGTACCTACCTATACTTACGTAGATTATCACCGCGTACGTAATGTAGGTGAACGCGGCCGCGCGTAAATGCAACCCGGCTTAAGGCCGCGAGCTCTTCGACTATAGCTTATAACTACGTTATCGTTGGAGCTAGATATTTAAGACTTCAACATAGTGCTATATTCATATAACCCTACAACTTCTATAAGACTACTGTTTCGAATTCTCCGACACCCTGTATAGGAATCAATTAGTGTACGCGCAAAAACTCAAAAATGGTTTGACAGATATAAGTAATCGGGAATAAACAAAAAACGAAAAAAAAATGGCTACTAAAAAAAATTATGCTCGCAATTTAATAATCCCATATATTTTTAGAAAATTAACGGTTTAATTTTAATATGATAAAAAAAGACTTAAACAGGAAAACTCAACTCAAAATTCCTCATCACGCCTCTATTCCATTCGAATAATCAACGTAGACTGTTGACATGTCTTAAGAAAGTGCAAAAAGCAAGCTTAGTCCTTTACTTTTTTCTCTGGACTCGAAGGAAAGCCTTGAAGTTGCTGAAGTGGTAGAAGCCAGACGCTTTCGACGGAAAAACCTCGGGAAACGGATCGAAAATAGAGAAGAAAAAAATCGAGACATCTCTACGAGAGGTCTGAAGCCTCGAACCTCAGTGGCAGGTGTCAGTTACACCGTAGCGTTACTTACAAAATCTTAGCAAACTCAAATTTCCTTGTATTTTTTTAGGTGTTACTCAATTTGCTTCTTAAATATTTGTATCGTTCCAACTAACAAATTGAATATTTTGAGTGAGTTATTATTCGTCTATTTAAACATTTCTCGTGGTATAGACATGCTATGCGGATGGATAAGGATAATTATGCCAAAATAGTTTAGTTATGAATGTGGATTGGTTACCTAAGCAACGATGGATGGGTTGTGAGAAAGATGATATGGGAGTGAATACAGATATAACGGCTGATAAAGAGAAATGGATGATAAGAACACATTGCGCCGACCCTAAATAACATGGGATAAGGGCGGAAGGATGAAGATAAAGAGTAAGTTATTATTGGCAAGTTTTTTGGCAGAAATTCACAAATTTTCATAATTTATTTGTTTTCTACTACCAAGAATGAATATTTTCGTATAAGCAATCCTGACCTAATGGTAAGAGGCTTGGAATCGATACCAAAACACAAGGCCTAGTGCGACAATATTTTGATCCCATGCAAATCTGCGTTTAAGTCAACACGGTGACTTATGACGGCGATTTTAAGGAAACCCGCACAAAGTCCTCTGACTTGTTTCTTTATAAGCGTTACACTTCGGTGCAAACGCAGCCAAACCTTTGTTTCTCGCCACTCACCGTGCCGTATCATTAACTCGAAGTGGTCGCCTTTTTACTCTTTTTAACGTTAATCTCTTTTTATTTTATTTAGGGAAGTGGTGTCACTGCATCTTTGAGCTTTGTTGACGACTTCGCGATTTATGCTCGCGACGCGATTCTATTAATTAAGGGCTTGAGAGCTTCCGTGACTTTGTCGATGCAAGGGTGATGCTATTATAAATATTACATAACTAGCTGTGCCCCGCGTAAATTTAGTTTCATACAAACTTTCATCCCCTATTTTATCCCCTTGGGGGTATAATTAATCAAAATCCTTTTTTACTTGCATGCCAAATTTCAGCCCGATCCGTCCAGTGGTTTGGGCTGTGCGTTGATAGATCACTATGTCAATCTTTAAGTTATATATATTTAGATAACATCACGATGAAAAGTTTTAAATATCTTTGGAACTGTTCTGAAATTGCTTGTGTAATTTATTGACGTATTATTGAATATTGGAATAGTGCGTACAAGTATTCTAATAACCTAAATAAAAATCTGGACCCCGGTAAAAGACTTCAGAAAAAAATCCTGAGAATTCGTGATAAATTGGCATGTAGTGGAGAGTTAATAAGAGTTGAAACAGTCAGCGATTTAACATTATAAGAATTTTATATGAAGTCATTTAGTTTGAAGTCTTTCATTAGATTTTTTTTCCAGGATGTACGATCTTTTTTTCATTTTTTGAAAAAATGTGAACAGTTTTAAGCCGTACACATTCAAATGTTTAACAACGTATTATTTTCAGTATCATACATATAATTATACCTTATTATGTTCACAAAACGAGCCCCCACTCCGAATGACAGATGGAAATCTCTCAGTAATAAAAACACCAAATACACGAGGGAAATCTCAATGAATAGGTGGCATTTTTTTATCTTTATCTGTCTCTCCGAATTATAACGTCTCACTCATGCTGGGAGTTTTCTGCTTTTATTTTCTAAGGTACGTTGTTAAGGCGAAGTGCTTTTCGTAAATTTGTCGCGAGTTTTTGAGATTCCAGCGTGTATTAATTATACGCCCTTTAAAATAAGATATGTATACCGATAAATTAAATTGAAGTGTCTGATTGTAATTCCAAAATAACAGCTGTTCACTAAATGCATAGTAAAGTATTTGGCACTCACTTAAAAAAAAAAGATTTTTTTTCTCTCTCTGCCTGTCTGTTTGTTCCGGCTAATCTCCGAAACGCCTCGAACGATTTTAACGAAACTTTCACTGGCAGATAGCTAATGTTGGAGTTATTCAGGCTACTTTTATTAAAAAAACATATTATTATAATCATACTCTTAATTTATTCAAATCGCTTTTCGAAGGGTTGTATTTTAGAAACACCTACATTTTTATCTAATTAATATATTATGTTTTAAGTATTGTAGATTTAAAATATATACATCTAATTACATTTTAAGTTTATAATTTTTTTGAACTACATAAATATTCGTAAATCATAAATAATAAAAAACGTGCATTCTCATTATTGTTATCGCAAACAAAAGCATAATATAAAAATCTAATATCAAATAAAATTTCTAATTTAAACATGAAAAGGCATCCCTTTAAACTTATTTCATTCGGCCGATTTCATTACGATATCTCGGAAGAAAGCCGTGAGTTATATTTGATCTTACTTCCTTTTGTATTCATATTTGTCGCATCCAATATCTTATTATGATATTGCCCGATTTGTGTGTTCGTAGGTAGATGTAGATTATTGAAGCTTATTATTATGAGATACGAGGGATTTATGTTTGTATGTTTGTTTCTGTTATATTTGGTACGGATTTAATTATGAATGCTGTAATACTTTCATGAATTAGTCATTCCTAGGCCTGGTAATAGCTTCTCGCACTTTTCTCTAATAACTGTCTATACATCTCAAAGTCAAAGTCAAAAATATCTTTATTCAATTAGACTTTACACAAAGCACTTTCACATCGTCAGAATGACACAATTTACAGGATTATACATGTTACCACTTAACTTCGCTGATCGAATGATATGCGCAATAGCAACTGTGCCACGAGCTCCTCACGTCACATACATCTGTCTCATAAATGAGTGAAACTATCATGGCAATAAGAGCTCATGGTAAAGGCCCTGGGGGTCTACTCTGTTTCTTCGAAAACGAAACTTCGCAAACGAACGATAATTAAACGTGGTTTCAGTGTCTCTTTGTTTTTATCAAATTCTAATTTTCGTTTGTTTAATACTTCTGTCAAAGTAGGATTAAAATATATAAATGTCAAAGAATTTTCTAGCAGTCCACGTTCGGACGTAATTTTAGAACGAATAAGATCCTTGGTAGGAACTTTGCGAACTTTCGGCCGAAGCTTCGTTTTTCGGAGAAAGCGAGTAGGCCCCCAGTACCCTAAAGTGGTAAGGCAACCAGAAAGAAACCGTTTCGGTTGTTTTCACACTAAAGAAACATTAATTCCTAACCATCGTCATTCTAAACAATAAAATAGAACGTAAACTCTATATTTATTATAAAACAATATAACAGCCCACTGTCTCGTTCGCGGTGGAAAGGTAATACTTCCTACAAAATGATATGTTTCACCACCATTGTCCGTGTGTATTCCCATAACGACAGGTGGTGAAAGGGTTATCCTACGGTGTTGAAACATCATTATTGTTTATTAATGATTGTTTAACTTTGAAGCGTGAACAAATTGTTAATGATTTACTTTTAGTGCTGGGGCCCAACCATGAGCTCTTATTGCAATGATAATTCAGTTGTGCGACAGTGACAGATGTATGCACGTCACATACATCTGTCTCATAAATGAGTGAAACTATCATGGCAATAAGAGCTCGTGGTAAGGCCCCTGTTCGTTACATTGTTTTTGTATCAAAAATATTATATTTAAGCCGTCCCCGAAGGAGTAGGCAGGGGTGTTACAACACCCTCTTTAAAAGAAAGATGATATAATCTTTGAATTTATTCTCAGATATGTACAGATTTCCTCAGGATATTTTCCTTCACCGTGGTGTAATATCAAGATTTTTTTAGAGTAATTTGTAGATACCACCGGTGTTTGATTTTGCGTCGTTTACATAGCAGGCGACTATTCACACCAATCTGCCAACACGCAAAATTTAATTTAAACTTCGTCTTCTGGTCAAGTTTTTTTTCATTTGAGGTTATTCACTATTTATCGTAGACAGGCAGAAAATAGGAGAATAGGGGGAGCTCGTGGCACAGTTGCTATTGCGCATATCATTCGATCAGCAAGGTTAAGCAACCATACGCCTAGCCAGTAGTTGGATGGGTGACCGCCCGAGTTCCCTCCGTGCCTCGGAGAGCACGTTAAGCCGTCGGTCCCGGTTGCCAATTTAACATCTTTGGCAATCGTTACAGGTCACTCGGAGGCCTAAAAATAATCTGACAACTGGCTTAACCCAGATCACAGATTTTCCTTCTAAATGGGGTTGCGAAGGTCAGATGGCAGTCACTTCGTATAAAAATCAGGTGATTGATTCAAGTGCCGACCCCAACAATGTATGGGATAAGGCCAGGGAGATGATGAGACAGAAAATAATATAAGGATAGGTAATGTACCCTTATATTTTTAGTTTTGTGTGTACCAATACCAATGCGAATTTCTAAAAACCTAAGCGCAGTAATTTAATACCACGAGCGTAACGGTGGAGGCATACATCGTAGAGAATCCAACATAATATATTAACAGACATTAAAAGACGTATGTATATTGACTGCGATGAACACACTATCAGGTTGGCACTTGATCATCATCGGTGAAATTTGGGTGTTGCTATCTTACCCCTTCAGGGATCCTTCTATGTTAAACGAGTATATTTTTACAACCTTTGCGCATTACATTCACACCCCTACATCACAGCGCGCCTTATAAAATGTTTTAAAGCGACGTTCGTAAAATATTTTCATAACAAATGTGTTAGGAGTCAAATTATTAACAATAAATCGCACAAGGCGGCGAATCAACACATACCGTGTCGGGCTTATGTTAACTTATTCACTTTTATGGCAATAATAATAAATATGGGCATTTCAAACTCCAACGCGTATGATGCATATTATTAGATTTGGCAAATACATATATATAAAGTTAAAGAGTTTGTTTGAAGGCGCTAATCTCATTAAGATCGGTAGCAATCAGTGTTAGATAGCCAATTTATCGAGGAAGGCTATATCATCAGACCAAGACCAATCACAGGGCAAGTTAGCGTCAAAGTAACTTTTCCACACGGACAAAGTCGCAGGGAGAATTTTTATAAAAATCTTGCATGAAACCGAATGAGCGGACTTTGGGTTTTGCGAAGTATTTATTCCTAGAATTTATTAATGGCAATCGTTATTTAGAAATAGTGTTATTGCATCTAACTGGTGTTGAATAGGGAATACCTGAAATATTCAAAGATATTATGTAATGTGCGGCTTAAAAAGAACCGAAAGCCTCGGGGTTAGAGTAGTCGCCTGCTACACAAGCGACGCAAGTTCAAATCACAGTGGGGCCTGTACCTATGAGTTTTTCTAAAAACTTATGTATAGTGATTTCACACCACGTGCTTTACGGTGAAGGAAAACATCGTGAGGATACCTGCATATGTCTGAGAAATAATACAAAGACGTATGTATAGTGCCTGAGACGGCGATGGACTCACCCTCTGTCATATTGTCACTTAATCATCTTCGGTGAAATGTTGGTGTTGTTATTAAAACTCCTCTGCCTACCACTTCAGGGAATACAGGCGTGAGTGGCTTAAAAAAATATGATATGTAATTTGAAAAGACGTCTTGAAATATATTTTTTATCGAATATTGTGGTCCAAATAAAACGGACCATTCCGCTATCACGCAACCTCACGAGTAAAAACGTAACTTCCCCTATTCAAACATTATTGTAATCTACACAATAAAAGCAATATTAAATTTAAGACTTTCACTTTTTATAACGGGAGATGGAAAATTCCCATTTCATATGAGTTGTTAAAATAATACGATGGATTTGGACGAGTTCGAGACACGTGTGGTGTATAAAAATTGAATGGTTATTTTTGGTCGTAAATAAAATATAGCGATAGCCGAAAATACATTTTGGAAGATTTTCTTTAAGATTTGGAAAATACTTATCAGTATTTTAAAAAATTTTTTTGTTCCTAAATAAAAAAAAACCATAATGTTGCACTAAAAAAACACATTTTTTAAATGAAAAAAAGACGTGTTTTGTTACGTATATTGTTATGTTTAAATTTAAAATAATTTTCCACATAACAGGTTTCAAGTGATGCGCTTATATATATAAGACATTTAATATTGATAAATACATTTATAAGAATACCCTATAAATTTAACTGTCAGTTACATTTTTTTGTTTGTACGCCTATGAGGTTAAAGTAGAACCAAACTTTATTTGTTGTCATCAAATTTGTGAACCTGTCATAATGCAAATAAATGATTTTGATTTGATAAGATTAAATAATCAAAGGAACATATTGAAAATCCGCCAACTTAAGTACCAAATTGAGTATTCGAGAGGTCTATTTATTATTATTTCGAATGTTAGCTATTTTACGATTGGCATTTTTACGTTACTACCGCTTTACTGTTCCGACATAAATAAAGAAAATAAAAGATTTGCAATAAAAATTAAACTCTTAACGAAATCCCCCTTATCTCGGCAGAAAAGCGTTATAATTTTTATTATTGTTCTAAAGATGAACGTATCTCATCCGCCATTTTTGTTTTAAAGATCGAATTTTAAAAAACGAAATAAAAAGGGCGTAAACTTACAACGTTATCACTTTTATAGCTAGAATATAAAGAGGGGTTATTATTTGCCGAGACAAATGATTTGTGTTTTTGAATACAATCAGATGCTATTTGCTCAAATTTAAAATAAATCTTGGCAATTATATTATGTAAGGTGGTTGAATATAAAAGTAGTTATATTATATGTTTAATAAACATTATATAATACTGAATGCAAAGGCGAAAATAATGAAGGTGAAGCGAGAATACCTTTTCTAACTTCCAAAAGTATTTTTTCATCTGCTATGAAAATGCATAGAGTCCTACCTCTAGATTCACTTGTGTCATGATTCTTTTAATTTAACAAAAACTATTTAAATATAAAATCTCTTGAAAGCTTTGTGAGATCCCAAGGCGTTCACGCCCTGAGTAAATTCAAATTATAATATGAGATGTTAATTACTTAAAATAATATTTTTACAACAAAAATATATTATGTAACCGTGAAATATCGAAGCCTTTTGAAAGTTAATTCCAAAAAGTACACCAGAATTTATTAAATAAAAATAAAACGGAATATTTATTACTAATTCGGTTTTAAAAATATAATAATGTGTACCGTCCGTGACGAATTGAATCTTTAACCCGACAATGGTCCATAAAGTAAAAGTCAAATAAAATACAGAAAGTCATAAAACACAAAAATCTTTGACCGACAGTAAATAAATATTAATGTCTTTAAAAAGTTTAACCGAATCAAAAGACTTGTAACCGAAGACTTCGATATAAAAAAGCAACTATAAAATCGGCGCGTGCGCATATTATGTTAATGACGTACTTAATATATTATACGAGTTGTTACAGTTTTAATGCCCTGCCGTGCTATTCACTAAGGTTTCTCAGCATCGAACTCGACGACGAGCGTTGGTCTCAATCATAGGAAATTGATCAACACTAATATTATTATAAGGAGGAAAGATTTGATTGTTTTTTGAAAATGCTCCGAAACTACTTGACCAATCTCGAAAATTCTTTCAGCAATGGATAGCTACATCATCAGCAAGTAACATAGGCTATATTTTATCCCCATACTCCCACTGGAACGGGAACTACGCGGGTGAAACCGCGAGACGTCCGCTAGTACATAATACATAGAAGATAGGGTTCAATTTCGTATTTTGAAACCGACACTCGACGACGAATGCGACGCTGAGAAACCTTAGTGAATAAAGCGGTTGCATATAAAGGATGTCTCGTTTTAACAGGGTATTTAGTGTTGATTGGAAGCTTTTATTATTCTACGTAACAATTATTATTATGTCTCGTAATTAGATTTTTTTATGACACACGTTGATTCTTTGTGCTTGTATGATGTGGTTTAAAAATAAGACCGAATTTAAACGAGGTGATAACTTTATAATAAGCGTGAAGTGAATATCATTGTTGTGTTAAAATGTATTTTTTTTAATGTAATTTATTTCTTAAGACCACATGAAACTCTTTCTCTCATTGTGTTATTTCTTTTCGTTTTGAGCGAATGGTGAAGAGAACTGAGTGCCTGAGTGTCAAAGTTAACGCAGATTTGTATAGGATCGGAGCAGCGCCTCTGTCGGCCTAAAGATGACACTATTGTGAGCCCATACAAATCTGCGTTTACGTCGACGCGGTGACTTGTGACGGCGATTTTAAGAAAACTCGCACTAGGCCCTCTGCTTGAAAATGAAAATGAAAATGATTTATTCAATTTAGGCCCTGGTAAGGCACTTATGGATGTCGAAGAATTGATCACCAGTTCGGAAACTAGTTTTCTGAGAAGAACGGGCAAGAAACTTAGCTTATGCTTGAGTTTACTCACGTTCGCATTATAAAACCCCAAAAATTTACAGAACTGTGTATTCAAGGCCAGCGCTCAAATTTCGTGACAGTACTAGACTGTAACAGCCAGTATATTTCACTTCCTAAGATATCAGCAAGGGGTTTTTAACGTCTTCTGCCTACCCCTTCAGTAACACACAAAAAGGCGTCAAAATTTTAACATCAGAAGCAAAAGTTTATCTTTATAGCATATCTGTGCAAAACAGTAAAACCGATACACAATAGTAACCGTATTCCGATCTATAAACGTTTAACGATCGGTGTACGTTAGATGAATGATATTCGAATTTATTACGAAACAGCGATTAGCCAAAATCCTTACGGCTTGACCGTAAATAACGTATATAAAAAATATATGTCGTCGAAAAATTATTTATTGTGATCTGCAGATTTTTGGGTTCAGTCGGGCAAATCAAAAAGCACCCTAATGTAAGTTTTTTTAAACCCTACTAAGTCAAAGTCAAAGTCAAAAAATATCTTTATTCGATTAGACTTTTTACAAAGTACTTTCAAATCGTCAGAACGACATGGATTATACATGATACTGCCAGGTTCGGAAGGTTGCTTTTACTGAGAAGAACCTGGCAAGAAACTCAGTAATTACTCCTTTAAAAATATTATACAATTTTTAAAAACAAAGTAAATCACTTGAGAAATGTAAGCCCATGGACACAGTTCCAACCACCATATACAACCCATGGCTTCGCTTGCAAGCTATATAATATACTAGGTGTGCCCCGCGATTTCACCTGCGTTGAGTAAATTTCATAGCTGGTTGTATTTCGTGTAATCCTTTTTTTAATACAATAGCCTAAGTATAACATCAGCTATCTGTCAGTCCCGTTGAAATTGGCTCAGCAATTACAGATTACCCGGAACAAACAGATAGGCAGACAGACAGACGAACAGACAGACAGAGAATTGTTTTTAAATTTATTTCTTTACGTCGGTATCGCGTATACTTTCATATGTACTTATTAATGAAAAGCTGTTATTTTGGAGTTACAAACAGACACTTCAATTTTATTTATCTGTATAGATACAGAACCATATCTAAGAGTCAGTTGACTCCATCATATTTTTTATAGTGAGGTGACACACGCCGATACGGTTCGATGTATACATACGATGTTTATGATCGATTTAATTTATTTGTGCGACCATAAATGTCAGTATCGAGTATCCATGTTCGACCATTTGTAGCCCGCGGTTTTTAACGATTGTGTTTCAAGCTTTTTTTTTATTGAGTGCAGTGCGTAAATCACGAAAAGTGATGGCAGATTTCCTCTGACGTCTTATTAGGCTAATGGCTTACATTATTATAACTTAAGCCTGGTTTACACCGAGGAAAAAATGTTGAACCATTTTAAAATTGTCAGATGACATCTCATTAAACTCACAACATTTACAAACAAAAATAAAACCGAAAAAAACCGTGGTGGCCTTGGGGTTAGAGCAGTCGCCTGCTACGCAAGCCACGCAAGTTCGAATCTCAGCGGGGCCTGCACCTATGAGTTTTTCTAAAATCTTATGTACAGTGATTTCACACCATGTGCTTTATGGTGAAGGAAAACATCGTGAGGAAACCTGCATATGTCTGTATATTCAAAGACATATGTATAGTGCTTGAGACGGCGATGGACTCACCCTCTGTCACGTTGGCACTTAATCATAATCGGTGAAATGTGGGTGTTGAAAATTACAACACCTCTGCCTAACCCTTCGGGGAATGCAGGTGTGAGCATATGCAAATAAAACGGACTGCTGAATTTGCCAATCAATAGCTATTGACAATGTCTTGAACTATTGTGGTGACACCAAGCCTAAGTATATGATTGATCTGTAAAGTGATATTGTTTTTAGGTGTTGATGTCTTATAATTGCATCTCACGATGTTTTCCTTCACCGTAAAGCACGTGGTGTGAAATCACTGCACATAAGTTTTTAGAAAAACTCATCGGTACAGGCCCCACTGAGATTCGAACTTACGTCGCTTGCGTAGCCTGCGACTGCTCAAACCCTAAGGCCACCACGGCTCTCACAGCTGTTTTTTTTTGTGTTACTCAAATGATAAAAGATAATAGGAGTATTGTGTAGGCAAAAACGTAGGTCAAAACTCAAATTCGAAGTATTATTTGATAAGACTTTAAACGAAGTACTTTCGAATTTGCAATCCAAAACTTAAAGTAATACATACCTATAGTTTCTTAGATATTATGAAGCAGTTAACTAAACACTAAACACCTTATAGTGCCGCGTTCAAACAACAATGTAGCGCCCGTTTAAATACAATGTTGGTTTATTAAGCGGTCATATTGCTCAATATTCCATGCGAGTTGCAATACAATATTTATTAACAAATAAAACTTTTATATTGATTCGTTTTGTGACAGCCAACATTTTATTGTGCAGATAGAGATAGACATTGTTCCTTTATTTTTGCAGTAAATATATAAAAAGTATCTGTGCCCCGCGATTTCACCCGCTTAGATTTAGTTTCAAGCTGTTTTTTTTAAATAAAATTAGCCTAAAACACTCCTTGAAAGTTAAGCTATCTGCCAGTGAGAGTCCCGTTAAAATCCATCCAGCCGTTTACGCGTGATGCCGTGACCAAGAGAAATGGGGATTAATTTTTATATATAAAATGAAGATAAGAGAAGATGATACGGTGAAAGAAACACACATATTCAGCGTCCATTTTCAAAACACAATTTTTTTTATTTGCCGTTGTGGCTCAAATGTTTGGGCCTCAACGAAAATGTAAAATAATTAACTAGGCCACAAGGTGTTGGACTCATTTTTCGGGCCACATCGTAACGCCCACAATGAGTTGGAATAAGTTACCAACATATTGGTGCTGAATGTGGAAAGTCTTATATTGACATAATACTTTTACATATTTCATTATTTCCAATTTTCCGAACATCAATCTCTCTTCAAATAAAAAAGCAAATTAAATAGAATTCATTTCGCGAACTGCTTTCATAAAACCTCTTTCCAATAGCGGCACGGTAAATAACCTGCTGGATTACATAATCGCACTGAAAATTGGACCGTAAAGTAATACGATAGAGTACAATTTACAATGTATTGAAATTGGTTTTTTAAGTACCAAGATCGGTATCGAGTGAAAATTGTATCTCTTTGTAGCGATTTGTCGCGGGATGAAAGCCTTGTTACAGTTCAAAGAATTTTTTATACTTTCTTTATTATTACGCTTGCGTGGACGAGTAAATAGGGTTGTTATTTCCCTGTTTAGACAATGATTAGACATTGATCTAGAAGGTAGTATACTAGGCTACTACCCCAGGCGTCTCTTCCATTTCATTGCAATTTATTTGATACTAGCTGTGCCCCGCAGTTTCACCCGCGTAGATTTAGTTTCATTCTTCTTGTCGCGGAACCCTAATATTTTTAATAAATAAAAGTAGCCTAAGTTATTCCTTGAAACATCACCTACCTGCCAGTGAGAGTCCGGTTAAAATCGGTCCAGCCGTTTCCGAAATAACCCGGAACAAACAGACAGACAGACAGAGAAAAAATTGAAAACTTGGTTTTTTACTGTCAGTAGCGTGTATACTTTCATATGCATTTAGTGAAAAGCTGTTATTTTGGAATTACAAACAGACACTTCAATTTTATTTATCTGTATAGACTAGATGTGTCCCGCGATTTTACCCGCGTGGAGTTAATTTTATAGATTTTCTGCGGAACCTTATTATTTTTAAATTAAAGGTAGCCTAAGTTACTCTTTGTAACATCTGGCAGTGAAAGTCCCGTTAAAAACGGTCCAGCCGTTCGTAGATTACGCGGATCAAACAGACAACAGACGGCGAAAATAATTAAAAATTGTTTTTTTTTATGTCAGTATTGTATATACTTTCATATGCATTTACTGAAAACCTGTTATTCTGGAATTAGAAGACCCTTGAATTTCATTTATTGTATAGATATACATGAAAAGTGTTCATCTTGAAATTGTACGGTAAATGCAACGGATTTTTTTGTCTAGATTCAATACTACTTAGCCAGCTCATATTTATTCTGTGGTATAGGTATACATCACACAGCGTCGTGTATACGTAAAGCACACACGTAGGTATAGTTGACGCTCTGAGTGCCTAGTGCAAGTTTTTCACTGCCGCCGTCACTGCGTCAAAGTTAACGCAGAATTGTATGGGATCGAAACAGCGCATCTATCGGCCTAAAGATGACACTATTATGAGCCCATACAAATCTGCGTTTACGTCGACGCGATGACTTGTGACGGCGATTTTAAGAAACCTCGCACTTGGCCTTCTGTTGTATGTATAAAAACATAATTATTTTAACCAAGTCCCATTTTTCCCCAAAAATAATAATTACTTAAATCCAAGTTGGCTAAACTCTGTCTAACATAACATGGCTTGGTAAGTACAGTAAACAAAGGATCCAAAAGTCGCACAGAAAAAACATCAAACGATCCGTTATTTACAAAAACTAGAATATTCGGTACTCCATTAAAAACAAAAAACAAATTGAAAACCCTTTGAAAACGATACTCAAACAAAACTATGTTTGGCAAACATCAATCGAACACAGCAATCGACTGGCAATAGTTTGGTGAATAATATTAAAAACTAGTTATGCCCCGCGGTTTCACCCGCGTAGATTTAGTTTCATCCTTATTGTCGCGGAACCCTAATATTTTTAATAAATAAAAGTAACCTAAGTTACTCCTTGAAACATCAGCTACTTGCCAGTGAAAGTCCCGTTTAAATCGGTCCAGTCGTTTCAGAGATTACCCGGAACAAACAGACAGACAGACAGAGAAAATTTTTAAAACTTGGTTATACATCTATACAGATAAATAAAATTGAAGTATCTGTTTGTAATTCTAAAATAACAGCTTTTCACTAAATGCATTTGAAAGTATACACGCTATTGTCTGTTTGCTCCGGGTAATCTCTGAAACGGCTGGACGGATTTTAACGGGACTTTCACTGGTAGGTAGGTGGTAGCTGATGTTTCAAGGAGTAACTTAGGCTACTTTTATTTATTAAAAATATTAGGGTTTCGCGACAATAAGGATGAAACTAAATCTACGCGGGTGAAACCGCGGGGCACAGCTAGTAGATTTATACACTTAGATTACGTTACTTATTTTAATATCAGCTACCTACCAGTGAAAGTCCCGCTAAAATTATACCCTTTGTTTCAGAGATTACCCAGATCATGTTGACAGACAGACAAACAGACAACAAAGAAAAAAAAAACAATTTTATAATGTTAGTATCGTATATATGCTTTCCAATGCATTTAGTGAATAAATAAATTTGGACTTACAAACAGTCTTTACAATCAATTTATCTGTATAGATAAACTACCTACGCTATATTTTACTTGATAACCAAAAAAAATGCAACGAACATTTTTATCCTCTCCAAATACGAACCTATGAAGACATTGAAAACACAAAACAATCTTTGCTACGTGATTTTAAATTGTATTTCAATGGTAATAGAGTCTTTTTATACGAGAATTAAATATAGGAGGGTTCTCGGTTTCGTAGTATCCTAATTTATTTTTCTTATTTACTTCTTAAAATGTATGCAAATGATTCGCGATTGATGCTTTGTCGCTAGATTATCAGGTGCGCATTTCATCCTTTTCCAACTACAGGATTTTGCTATATTCGTCCCTGTCCCCCTTACGGTAATAATGTAAGCAATTTGTCGGTACCGAATTCAATTTGGCAGAGGTATAATAAAATTATACAGATTTCCATTAATGTTGTAAATGTAAGAGGATTGGGTCTTTTAATTTAAAAATCCAGGGGTGCATTGTACCTGTGGTTTGTAATCTTTTTAAATTGGTTTAAGTAACTCTTTGTAGACCATATGTCATGCTAATATATATTATAACATACAGTCGTAGTGGTCCCTGTGGTAGCATTCACACACTGCTACGCAAGCTAGTAATTTCTCCCCACGTGCTTTACGGTAAAGGAAAACATCATGAGGGGTAGGCAGAGGTGTTGTAATAACAACACCCACTTTTCACCGAAGATGATTAAGTGCCAGCGTGACAGATGGTGAGTCTACCGCCGTCTCAGGCACGACATATACGTATTTGAGTGACTTCTCATATTATACATATTATGCAGTAAAACATAGCATGCCGTTACCTCACGATGTTTTCCTTCACCGTAAATCACTATGCTTAACAACTGTCGAAAATAGCAAAAATATAAGCCAGTCAAAAAATTGTCAAAGTCAAAGTCAAAATTATCTTTATTCGATTAGACTTTTACAAAGTACTTTCAAATCGTCAGAATGACACAATTTACAGGATTATACATGCTACCGCCAGGTTCGGAAGGTTGCTTTTACTGAGAAGCACCTGGCAAGAAACTGAGTGATTACTCTTTTCAAAAATATTATACAATTTTAAAAAACAAAGTAATTCACTTGAGAAATGTAAGCCCATGGACACAGTTCCAATGCACAAATGTCGATAATAATTAATATAAAGAAAAGTCTAGTTGTTGTACTTATATCTAAATGCGTAGCTTGAGATGACCAGCCCCCACAAGCAGCACTTGTTCACAAGTATAACGAGTAAGTTTGAAAACCAAAACCTGGCCATTGAAATCTCATAAAAAATATCATATAACATACGTGTTTTCTAACTCTCCAGTTTCTCAAGTCGGTTAATAAAAAGCTTGCACGTGTCTGAAATAACAATCTAAGAATAGCACTTAGTAGAATCGTTGCATCCAGATTTCCCAGTACAAAGCGAACTTATTTCGCAGGTCCTAAAAGCTACTGTATAAACAATATAAATTGCTTTACCATTAAGGTTGTTAGCTACAGTTAATCATTATTTACTATGTAATTAAATATACATGATGCCAGCTGAGTTTCTTGCCGGTTTTTCTCAGAAGGCTAGTTTCCGAACCAGTGGTCAATCCTCCGACATTAATAAGTGCCTTATTAGGACCTAAATTTAATAAACCATTTTCATTTTCATAGTGGTGCAATTAATAGCTACGCTATAGATAGATAACTTGTATGATCTCGCAATGATGCCGCGATGTGTGAAAAGCGGTCGCATGCTTTATTGAAATAATTGATTTTACTGTGTATATTATTTAGTAGACCGAATTTCATGGGTCGTCTTTCATTACGTAATTCCAATTAGACTTCTACCTACCGCTAACTGTAACCGGCTTTCTTGATAAATGGGTCATCTAACACTGAAATCATTTTTCAAATCGGACCAGTAGTTCCTGAGATTAGCGCGTTCAAGCAAACAAATACTTCAGCTTTATATATTAAAGTATACATATATGCTTTCTGCATTAAATTGATCATTAAATATATCATGTATGAGTAAAGTATTTGAAAAAGTCACAAAACACGAGCAATCTTCCGTAATGGACACACCTAGTACCGTGTGGATATCGGAAAGCAGTTTAATGTGGCTATAACATGCATTGTTTCGACCCCATGCAATAAAAATACCATTCAAATTATACTTACAATAAAACAGTCAAGTGTATCACTCACTCGAATTACTACATGCGGGATTTTAGAGTATACGGTTTAGAAATCGGATTGGGATCGTATCATCGTATGGGAAAACATATACGGGGTCTTAAACGCGACTCGGCATTGGCCGTGGTCACGAGCTGACTCTAATCAACGCCTTTAAGATCCGTATTTGTTTTCAATATATGTAGGACCGTGCTGTGACGTCACGACTTGGTCCTAGCGGAAGATCAGTGATGGTTGTCATGAACGAGACAGCCTGAAGACTGAATTTACATATAACCCTTTCTTTATTTACGAGGTAAAATAAAATGCTAAGATAGTTCGTTAATAGGCTATCAGTAGCCGCATACCATAATGTGGACTGAGATTGCTATTATAATTTTCAAAATCAGCTTTCTCTTCGTGACCATAATTAATGAATAATATAAAATATATATTACTCAAATGTGACTGACTGACTGACTGACTGACATAGTGATCTATCAACACACAGCCCAAACCACTGGACGGATCGGGCTGAAATTTGCCATGCAGGTAGATGTTATGACGTAGGCATCTGCTAAGAAAGGATTTTGATTAATTCTACCCCCAAGGGCTAAAATAGGGGATGAAAGTTTGTATGAAACTAAATTTACGCGGATGAAACCGCGGGGCACAGCTAGTATATTATAGAAGTCGAGTTTTAATCCAAATTTTATATATTATAGCCCAATATAGTGATTTAATATTTGAAAGCCGGGCCTGTAGAAAAAGTATTATACTCGTGCTTCGTTAATAGAAGCGATCCAAAGCGCAAGCGTGAGGAGAATTTTACTTCGTCTAGGCCGACTGGGACATAATCGTACTGAAATCGTTAGTGGTAACAATCGTATCGTATTAACTAAACAGCGCACTGTTTGTACGAACGTGTATAAACTTTACGAGGGCATTGTTTTATTAATATCTATAAAAAGTGCTTCCAAGTACACCGCTTAGCTTCAAGTTCTTATAGCTCAGAGTGTTTACAATCTTTATGGACATGCTAACTTTATTATTCTAACTGCTTTAAGCTCTCTTCTAATGGAATTTATAGCTTATTTTATAATGCTGAAATATTATTTCAGGTATTTTAAGTATTTGTTTTTTTTTTCAATCAACATAAAATTAACAACAAATAATCCACATCCAAATACAATTAAAATATCGAAAACGTAAAAATAAGACTGATCATTATATAGTGAAGATACGTGAATTTGATCACATACATAGGGCTATATCTACTACTTTACATAATTGAAGTTAGCTGCAGTTTTGCATCAATAAGAAAATAATTTCTTCTACTTCGATTTTTGCTTCAAATTGCGAGATGTAAGAATCTCCAACCTTCCGAACCAGGCATATATAATCCTGTGCAATCGTGTCGTTGTGACAATTTGAAAGTACTCTGTTAAAAGTCTAATCAAATAAAGATATTTTTGAGTTTGTGTATGGTAATATGATTACTACACAATATTATAGGTGTACTATTAGTACACCCCTACCGACTTCTGCGAGGAATATAAGACTTCCTCAATCTTATACAGTATGTTGTTCATATTTAATTTTAAACCTAGTGGGGATTTGTGGAAAATTTGTCGACAAATCCCCATTCCAAGCTGCTTTCGATCGCAGTGGGGATTTTCAATGGGGATTATTGGAATAACCCATTAAAACATGTTTCTTTCTTTACAGATCGACGCTGTTTTGGACGATCC
This sequence comes from Watsonalla cultraria, assembly GCA_964035505.1. NCBI lineage: Eukaryota > Metazoa > Arthropoda > Insecta > Lepidoptera > Drepanidae > Watsonalla > Watsonalla cultraria. The sequence goes on from OZ037730.1 coordinate 8,115,604, forward strand.
AGAAACAGACAAGACTTCATCTAAGAGCTCTCTTCTCTCCTCAATCATTCCTGACAAGATATCTGGGTCGATCTGCACTGCAGTACTCTTCATGGTAGGTTGGAAGCTGTTCTCCAATAAACGATGAACCATCACAATTTTGTAATATAGCATCACACGAGAAACGTATGGATCATAGCTCGACCGTTATGATCCAAAAATGTTTCGGTTTTTGTAAATTTTTACCGATTTTGTATAATATTAGACGGTATACACGCGCAGTTTTGTGTAAAAAAACTGTGTTTTTGTAAGAATCGTCAAACGCACATGAATGTATTTTGTAAATTATAAACATTTTATACTTACTTAATTATAATAATGCTCGGTCAATGCGAAGAAATTAATTTATATGCCATAGAAAAATAATCAAAATTTTTATGATTCAAAAAAAATTCGGATATCGAATCGAAAAAATATTATATAATTTTATTCGTTAAAAGGTTTTTATCAGATTTTATAAATTTAAAATCAAGTAAAAATTATAAACTTTGTAGACAAAAATAATGTAATCCAAAATAATACGTCAATTTACATTCCGCTTTCGGTGTCATATTGTATCCATAGTAATATAATTATACATAAATAAATTATACAAATAAGTGCAAACATTACTGGAGAACTATTGTTGGACCAGAATGTGTTCAAATAATTTTAAATAGTCTTTATTTAGAACAAAATAGAGTCCGTTTTTCCATAAATTGTTCCAAAGAGAGCAGCCTAAAATTAGCACCGATTGATCTCATTTAATTATTTTTTCTTAAAAAAACTATTTTAGAAAATATGTTAGATTAAAAAAACCTTTTGACTATTGGTTCGCGCCAAGTTGTGAAATGGAGATTTTATGAAAGGTCAATTTGTGTAATCATGATTGATTTTTAATGATAAGTGATTGATAAATATATAATTATTGTATAAAAGTTAATTAAGGTTGATTGATGTGTCCTGCCGTTTCTGCTTACGAATCAATTCATTATGATTATTGCAATTCATGTTCATTAATAATCTTTCTCGAACAAAGATTTTATGAATTTTCCGAAATTTGATATTATGATTTTGTAAAAAGAGTAAAAGTTTGTAGTATCACAAAAATATCCTTTTACGCAGAAAAAATGGACAGTATATATTTTCGTAAATAATAAAAAAAAAAATTCAATCTAACTGATTTATTCTTGTCATGCTCAAAGATATGTAAGTACTTATTACCAATTTTGCTACTTGTAAATTTGTAATATCTACATAAAATTGAAAATGGAATCTAATTTGAAATTCAATACAAATTATCTTAAAATATTTGGGAAATGTGCATACCATGTATCAGAAATTAGTGTTACAAATTATTTTATTTAAAAAAGAAAACAATGGAATGGGAACAAGAATTTCGGGAACAAAATATTTTTTTTTACTAAATTCCATTTTTGTTAAGTACTCGCTTTTGCTTTAGTATGTGACAAAATGTACGGAAGGATGTGTTCAAATGTGATATGTATTTATTTAAGGAGATGATTAAAATAAAAAAAGAAGTTTTCCTATTGATCTCTTGGAAACTCTTATTTGCTGCTTAGATTTTGCGATTTTTTGCTAATATTTATAATTATTTTGACATGACGAAAAAAACTGTATTTTTTTTGTCACAGATTATACAAATATCATGTGTATTAATAAATACTAGCAAGAAATTGAAAGCAAATATAATAGTGAAAGACGCATATAAGAGTTCTGTAAATAAATTTAAATTGGTATGCTTGACGCACTTTTTATAAGAATATTTAATCTGTAGAGAACATTTCAAAATTTCCATAATAATGCTTGTGTTAAAAAAATAACTACGTAATTTTGACAGAATATTCAAATATTTTTTATTGCATTCTAATTTTTATAAAATAACGAAAATCCACATAAAGGATAGTGAATAATTTGAATATTCGGTCAAAGTAATATGAAATAATCGCTTACCGCATGACGTTAAAATAGTTATCAATAATAATAATTGAAAGAAATAAGCAATACAATTGTAACAATTACTCATAGTTTTAAGATATATCTCACTACCGATTTATTTTTAAGTTACGTTAAATTTTTTAGAAGATCAGTTTTTTGTAAGTATTCAAAATATTTTTTTAGTAAAATGTGTGATTTACACTTTAGAATAAAAAACGGCCTGTATATTTTTAGCTAATATTTTTCGTGAATAAAATATAGTTTTTTTTATACTTAGTTTTTAATTATCTTCTCTCTAGCTTTTTGTAAAAGTCATACCAATTTGACGTAGTTATTTTAAGTTGTGTATCCATATTATTTTGTAATTATTATTAATTTGAGATCAACTGCCAAATTATTATTCTGTTTTTGATATTTTTATTTGAAATTATACTTTTTATGAATAAAACGTGCGTTTAATTTCCAAAACCTCCCTCACATATATACATTTATACAGATAATAAAAAAAATTAAGTGTCTGTTGGTAATTCCAAAATAATAGCTTTTCACTAAATGCATATGAAATTACTCGTATATACGGAACTGTCATGTCGTATAAGGAGGTCAAAGAGATGGCACTGGACAGAGACAAGTGGAAAGAGTTGCATCGGTTACACCGACAAGAGTCTCATTATTCTTAAATTCATGATGATCATACGGAACTGACTCAAAAAAGCAATTTTAAAATGTTTTCTCTGTCTGTCCGTTTATCTATCTCTCAGGCTGTTTGTTTAGGAGGACCTAATCTCCTAAAGACTTTCACTGGCAGATAGCTAATGTTACAAGGAGTAAATTAGCTAATTTTACTTAAAAAAATCATTAGACCGCGGGTCACCCATGAAAATAACACTACGCGGGTAAAACCGCGAGGCACAGCTAGTATATGAGTAAAAATGTTCGAAATCCCAAGATATAACATACATTTTCCTAAACTACTTTATAACTTACACCTAAGCTCAACTTAAACTTAGAAAACTCGATATATTGTCTGAGCACCATCCATCTAAGTTAGATGTCTTTTTCAACTTAGAAAAACATTATCCTGTGAAGTTACAGGGAAGTTGATAAGTATGGTCAGTAGCTTAACTGGATCTATATCACTTGGATTCAACTTATATGACTTTATAGCTTTCTTGACTGCTTTATCTAAAAATATATTTATATTGGTAAGTACACAGAGAAAGGAACTAAAACATGGTTTAAACACAGACAAGACCAAATTCGGAATAAAAGTATGTCCATCGCATTTCAAATCCGTATCACAGAAAGGGTTAGAGCTACTTTTAAATCTAGGACTATGTTAGTCGATGTTTTGTAATAAAAGGAGAGGGTTTAACTGTTAACTTGTTAATATTACTTCTATTTAATAAATAATAATAAAACAACTGTTGGAAAACTACCTACATATTTGCATAAGCTGACAGTATATCTAAATAATATTAAACACGATTTATACATAACACCTAAATGACAATGATTCGATGCTGCGTAAAATGACTAACCAACGACAAAATATTAATATGATTGATTATACTTAGTATTTGTATAAAAACTGATTGATTGAATTCAATAATGAAACACAAAAATTTATTTCAATCATTTCCTACTTAAGGTTGACATCCATCTAAAATCCTATCACATTCACAACAAGCAAAATGCAACAACTCAAAATTTTCATTTTTGCATACGCAATTCAAATTGCAATTCTGCATAAGGTGGCGTGTCGAAAAAAAACATATAGTCGAATAAAGTTTTATTTGAAATTCAAATTTTTATTTGCTACTGTGGCATATTTGCATATAGACAAGGTTACAATCATCGATCACATCATTTCAATATCTGCTTATTTATGCTGTGATTATGATGACGGATTACATTGGGGTGTATGATTTTGTTTCAGATGCACGTCTATACTTAATATTATAAAGAGGACAGATTTGTATGTTTGTAACGAATTTGCTCAAAAATTCCTGAACCGATATTGAAAACACTTTCAGCAATGAATAGCTACATCATCAGCAAGTAACATAGCCTATATTTTATCCCCGTATTCCCACGGGAATGAGAACTACACGGGTGAAACCGCGTGAGGTGTGTTAGTTTAAAAAAAAAAAAAAACGACAATATAATACAGTTTCTTAAATATATATGCAATTCTAGGTCCTGACGGACTAACTTATATATGAATGCACTGCTAACCCGCTATTTCTGGAGACATGAATCTGTGTGGGCGAGTTTTTTGTGATGTGTAAGAATAAAAGAATAACTAAGAAAATGTTTTTCAAAATTCCTCGCCAACAAGGTGAAATGGAGTTTGATAGTCTATATACAAGATCTTATTGCAGGCAGAAGCTAGTACCTACAGATATGTATAATTTAATCAGTACTGCTAGAATTTGACACACAAACCTTCAAAGGGTCAGCAAAGGAGTAGACGGAGGTATTGCAACATCAACTTTACCCTGAAGATCACAAGGCGATAATTTGAGGATGATAAGTTATAAGGACAGTTTTAGAATAATGCTAGAACGGATAAGTGAGATGGGAACTGAAGTCATCAATTGCATTGGCAGCTGACTTCATTCTTGACCACAATGTTTTTCATAAAAATACTGCAAGATTAAACGTTCGTTCTTTACGATATTATCATTAGATCAACAATTCAATAGTGAGCATAGCTCTAAGCGATAATTATGTGAACATGGTACCTGTTCATGCTAATCAATCCTCAATTAGACCACAAGATAGTCGCCGTCAATTCATGTCAGGAAACAATTTGATTGCAATTGCCATGTCAGACTAGAATATTACTCCGTAGCAATAGTACGTTTACTTAAAGTGGGAAAATTGATGTCCAAAATAAAGCAGCAAACTTGATTCTGTGTGACCAATAATAAAGAAATTCAATTAAGAATTGCAAAAATTACAATTTTAATATTTTTTTCAAAACGACACATCAGATTCAAAAAAGTTTTTTAAGAAATAAATTTTAGGGTGGTCAGAATATATTCAAATTCAAATATATCTTTATTCGATTAGACTTTATACAAAGTACTTTCAAATCGTCAGAATGACACAATAACACAGGATTATACATAATAAGTATATACCATGACACAGGTGGAAACTAGTACAACATTGTTAAGATTATTGTCTACAAAAAGTAGGTGTTTCCAGCACGTTAGATATCTTAATCTTGTTTGACCATACATTGATTTAATTCACTTGAAGAAATTTCTGTGTGTAACAATAGTATAATATTATTATGTAATATATATTTAATAATGTAATATTTCAACCAAATCTCTAACCTGATTTTTTTTTGTATTTTATTTATTTATTGTTAACTATATCGGTTACACCAATTAAAATAATTAACATGAAACATACAAAACAACTATAATACTATACAAAATATATAAAATGCAGACTTAAAAACATTATGAAATAATAAACGGATATAAAAAACAAAAAAGGGAAAAATTTAATACATACCTACATAATACGATTAATAGTGCAAAAACCAGAAGGGTAGACCAGCTTTCATAAGCGTATTGAATTAACAAGCTATATCAAAAAATTTACGAAAAAACTCGTCTCGCCTGTTATTAACGATTTTTGGTGACAAAAAACCTTGTTATTATAGCAAAATCCTCTTTTCATTCCCACCTTGCGACCAATAAAAACGAGAAAAAATATTTACGCATCGTAAAAACCACAATAGCGTGTTTTATTTGCTCACGTTACGCTATGACGGGGTACCGTATGCAAAATTGGTACGAAATTGAAAAACAAATTTGTTACATATTGCTTTTTTGATTCCAGACCCGACCGGGAAGGATTGGTTTAATGGAGGGCTAGTCTTATTGAAAAATATTTTGTTTTGAATTATTGAGAGTAAGTTTTGTGTTGACATGTCTAAATCCCAGTGTATATTTTTTTAAGCAAAAATCCCAAAAAGATTAACAAAATTTTGTGAAAATAAATGAATCTAGAAGCTAAACGTATGAAGTAGAGTGTATAATTATGGTTTGGCGAAGACGAGATAAATATTTTTTTTAACAACATTTGAATATTTATCTTCAGAATTAGTCAGTAAACACAAAATTGTTCAAACACTAATAAATTATAATACAAAATCGGTTACAGAATAACCCCATGCAGAAATGAAGGGGTTGTGTCACACCGAGTCGTCATGTTACACCATTATACCGGCATTATATGCAGTAGAAATGTTATGCGCATTTTTTTACTTTTACGAGTTATGTCGGGTTTCGTAATAGGCACTTTCAAACACTTATTTACGAAATGATATTATTGAAATATTTCTGTAAAAAATCATTGAAAAATACAATTTATACGCAAACGAGGAAAAAACAAAACACACAAAACTCAAAATCTTCAAACACTAGAGTCCTACATATAAAGGCTTAATTTCTATTGAATTCGATCATGAGAAGGATAGCATGGTAAACACAATCATTATTCGAAACCAGGTATCCTAAAGAGAGAAGAAATACTATTTTGTAAACTGGGTTCGAAAAAGGAACCTCTAATATGAAACATTCCCCGAAGTCCTTTAAATCGTCCCTACACATATTTCATAACGTGATACGGTAGTATATTGCGATAGTCTCGACATGCATTACCAAAATATCATGCAAGTACTTACCCTTGCCTGCATCTGCATCAGATGGACCTCTCAGCCGATAGCACACACAAACACTCGCGCGGATTATTGCGGATTAATTCACTGCCCAAAACACGCGGCGTTCGATCTCCCCTTATCAATAAAAATGTTCTAACCCGAATTTTAAACTATTGCCCATGTCTATTTCATTACCAAAATACCTCTCGAATTCTAGACGCATATGCACTTTTTTTAGACATGTTTAGTAATAAGGGGGGTTAGCGACCGAGGGTAGTTTGATACGCGTTGCGCCATGCTGCGTCGAGCGCGGGCTCTGGATACTGAGTGTCTAATTGTTCCTTAAACTATTAGCCCGCAGAATAAAATATTTTTTGACACATGACAGCTCAAATGACTTTATAAAATAACAACTGTTTTTCTGACCAGCCAGAGATAACAAAGAAAGCAAAAAATTTTAATTAATGGATGTACATTTTATAAAATACCGACTATGTTGCAATACATGTAAATGAAAATGTTGTATTATTAGACAAACACTTATTAAAAAAACATAATTTAAAGAAGACTATAACAAAGTAGGTCTTAAACCTATATCCATCCCTTTTTAAATCCGTATCACAGAAAGAGGTGAAGTTACTTTTAAATCAAAGACAAGGTAATTAGTCAAAATTTTGTCATCAGGGGGAAATGGCTTTATGTTAAAAATAACCTAGAATTTCTCTATGTAGGTTTCCTCAAGACGTTTCCTTCCCCATATAACTAGTGACATATTACTAACTAGCTGTGCCACGCGGTTTCACCCGCGTAGATTTAGTTTCATCCTTACTGTCGCGGAACCCTTATATTTTTAATAAATGAAAGTAGCCTAATTTACCCCTTGAAACATCAGCTACCTGCCAGTGAAAGTCCCGGTCGGTCCAGCCGTTTCAGAGATTACCCGGAATAAACAGACAGACAGACATACAGAGAAAAATTTTAAAACTTGGTTTTTTAGTTTCAGTAGCGTGTGTACTTTCATTATTATGCATTTAGTGAAAAGCTGTTATTTTGGAATTACAAACAGACACTTCATTTTTATTTATCTGTATAGATGTAAGATCAGTACATCATTGTTCACATTCAAATTAGTGTGACCATAAATACATGTTCCATCCATAGACTCAATCCATTATCTAACACCAATTCCTGCGCCGCGTGTCCTCAACGATCTAAATCATTGGAATCAATCATGACGTACGTTCCAGTCTAATATCACTTATACAGACTGCCCTGCAAATGGGAAGCCTTAATAATATTCGTGATGGTGGCATAGATTATGAAATAAACAGAGTAGCCATTTTGTATTTCGTTTGATTTTAGATTATTTTTATTTGAATGCGTTTTAAATCTTTGTTTCATACAAACGTTATGAACGTACAGGAATAATATCTTAACTATGGTCGTTTAATTAGGTACCTTGCGAACAAACGAATGGATTTTTTAACAATATTCTGTAATAGGCCTAGCATGAACACCACGAGATAAATTCTCAAAAATTAATTTTTTTTTTCTATTCTACTCCACTCTACTCATTCTCAAACATTTTCGATCATCAACAAAATTTCCTCACCATACTTGTATGAAAAGGTCAGTAACGCATTGTCTGGATTGTATCAACTGACTTTAGCTATAACGAACTTCTTAGGCACTGGTTAGGCAAAAACTTAGTTGCATCAATTCATAATTATTCAGGCTTAAACTATTAATATTAACCGCCCATTTTTTCTAGTTAGTTTTTTTGGCATTTTTTTATTTGCGTAAAAATTGCAACGCATCGTCAAAGCTAATGTTTTTGCCGAATTTGTCTTTAGATTTAGCCTTAACTTATAATTGTGCAACCAAGCCTTGGTCCATTAACACTTACAGTGTAGATATTTAGTTAATGACAAAGTTAGGCAATCATTCTTGTTAATCACCTCTGTAATATATTCTATCTGTTTAATCTTTGCATTGTAAAATTATCCCTTGATTGTAGACACGAGGGCTACCTATAGTAGCTGGACATTCAATATCAATGCAAATGCCTCGATGGGGTCTCATATGTTGTGTCCACAGATACAATGTTACATTGTGGAATTTTAATTATGCAGCAACTGTTTGCAACTTTTCATTTTTTGATTGGAAAAGTTTAATAGCTAGTTCAGTTTTTTTGGCCCTCTGAGTTGAATGAACTCTCATTCGTTTGTGATGAAATATGCTCACGCCTTCGAAGGGTCTTCGAAGGGGTAAATGGATGTGTCATCCACATTTCATTGAAGCCGTGACAGATGGTGAGTCTATTGCCGTCTCAGGCACTACGAGGAATACAGACTTGGGATAGTTTTTAGGTTGTAATGAGGGTATGAGCTACCCTATGTTTTTGCTTTATATAGCTGGTGCCCTGGTTTCACCTGCGTAGACTTTAAGTTCATGACCCGCGGAACCCTAATGTTTTTTAACAATCAAAGTAGCCTTAGTTACTCCTTGTAACATTAGCTATTCGTTAGTGAAAGTCCCATTAAAATCGGGTCCAGCAGTTTCGGAGATTAGCCAGAACAAACAGATAGACAGCCAGAGAAAAAAAATGGTTTTTATTGGTCTGTACCGTGTATACTTTTATATACATTTAATGAAAAGCTGTTATTTTGGAATTACGAACAGACACTTCAATTTTATTTATCTGTATGTATAGATATTGATAATTACTTTTTATAAGCGCTTATAACTATCATACAATAGAAAACTAATAACCTATCTAAGGTGAAATCTACATTGTCCATTTAGTGAGGGATAAAAGGGCTAATATTGAGACACGTGGCCCTAAAAATTAAAAAACTACACTTTATCAATCAGTGTGGGAAAAAGTTAATAAGATTAGTATATTGCTTTCAAATCTAACCATTACGATGTATCGGAAGGGTCACTCAGGTTTTTATGAGCTCTATTGAGATCATGATTTGAATATCTTCGTCCTGGTAGCTAGGTGGTCTTAGTCCACTGCTACGTAAGTTCAAATCCCAAGAGTTTGTACCATTGAGATTTTTTACACCAGGGCCTGTAGACAAAGTAACATTATCCTCACGCTTCGCTAGTAGAAACGATATAAAATTTACGGGAATGACATATGTCACATGATTAATTAATGTCACTTTTACTTTTTTATCGTTTACCTACTGTTAGCTCAAGAGCGAGAAAATATTACTTTGTCTAGGACTGCAGGAGCCAAGAAGTAAACATTGTGGGGAAATTAATTAATATATTGTGGAGAAATCTGTATAATATTAATGAGTAGAAATTTTAAATGTGGACAAAAAGTGGATGTCTGTGGTGGATGATCTAAACCTCTGCCCACCCCTCCTAGGTCCCTTCCGGAAAGGCACAAGGCAGATTCTCATCCAAATAAAGAATCTTCGAACCAGCCATTTTTGCAATTTCATATTCTGAGTATTATCTTTTTGTACATTATAATGGTGTTGTAGGTATACCAAACAAAATACCCCTATCTATTAGTAATCCTATCCCAATAAACAATGATCAAAAAAAATATAATCAAATCCCTAATGACGGCATTTACGATGTTATTCCGAACCAACGCGTTTGCTTTCCTTGCCAGTCACGTGACTAACACGTGGCCGTTAGATGCGACGCCATTTTGGAATAGACAACCAGTTAAGATGAACCATAGCGTCAAACAAATCTTAGACGCGTTGGACCTCTTCAAAATGGTCGTTTCAACGGTCATTATTTCAATCATTTGAATTTTGAATTTGTGTTCTCTATCGAATAGTGTTTTGTTTTCGTTTGTTTTAAAGAACATTGGTCTTTATTGTGAGGGTGATAAAGTTCAAAAGAAAAGCTTTATTTTTGTGGTAGTTTCAAGCAATTTGATTGTATGAAAAGTATGATTGGTTTAGTACAAATAATAGAGTATTAAAGTAGGTAGTTGTAAAATGTTTGGGCGTAAGTTCGGGTGATGATTTTTTTGAGCAATTTATCTTGTATTGTTCGGTTTGATGGTCACGTGGCCTTAGATATTTATGAGGTGTTGATTACATGTAATTCTGTGTTTACATAGTCTGTGTAAATAGCAAATTGGGGGCTGATAAACGTTGCCTTTGTAAATACTGACTGTAAGGTTATCGGAAATAATTATCTAAGCCTCTTAAAAAAAAAAAACTTATGTATTTTATTTGAACTCCAAACTTTCCCATTCCAAAATATAAAAGATCGCGGCTCAATTGCGTGAATGCGCTTTTATCACCTTTGTAGAATAAAAAAGGTAAAGCTTGCTGATATAATGCTAAAAAGTTTGTTTGTTTGTTTGTTTGAATACGCTAATCTCAGTAACTACGGCTCAGATTTGAAAAATCATTTCAGTGTTAGATAGCCCGTTTATCGAAGCTAAAGGTAGATAATATATCAACGAACTATTAGTTCAAAGTAAAGTAGTTCAGGGGCCCAACCATGAGCTCTTATTTCAATGATAATTCAGTTGTGCGACAGTGACAGATGTATGCACGTCACATACATCTGTCTCATAAATGAGTGAAACTATCATGGCAATTAGAGCTCATGGTAAGGCCCCAAACTCCTAGCGGACAAAGTCGCGGGCAGAAGCTAGTGTCTATATCTGCATTTACTGTTCTTACATAATAATTTCTTAGATGTTTGTGCACTCGACTGTACACAGAAGAACGCACAATCGCACCCAAAAGTGGAAACAAAAGGTGATCAAAGCAAAAAGAATACATCTAGGAGACGTGTCATCAAATATCAATTCATCCCTTCTCACTAATAACCAAAACCACGACAACCAGACGTGTTAAAAAACAAAAAATAAAAAAAATCAATGACAAGATGGGGACGAACACGACCAATTTCAATTTGACCCCTCATAACTCACACGTTACCCCCGATTTCGTGCATTTTCTTCGAGAAATGAGGGGGTGGGTAGGTCTTTAGTAATGGTCAGTTCGTATTAATGGTTCGGACCTCGAACGAGACGTGCGAAATTTAATCTTCCACACAAAAAGTATTGAATAGATAGGGACAAAAAACGATGGGTGATAAATGGATCGCCTGGGTGATCATGCTCGCCTGGTACTTTTGGTTTTATTATTCACTTCTTCGTGATTAATAAGACGTTTCTATTGCATTATGAAGTCATTCTTACTCGATATACTAAGGTTTGTAATGATCTGACTTGAAAAAATGATTATTGTGTTGGACAGAAAAAAGAGCCGTGGCGGCCGCGAGGATTTAGCAGTCGCCTGTTACGCAAGCGACGCAAGTTCGAATCCCAGTGGGGCCAGCACCAATGAATTTTAGAAAAACTCATTAGTGCTAGTCTTTTCACACCACGTGCTTTACGGCGAAGTAATTCAAAGACTTATGTATAATGCCTGAGACGGCTATAGACTCACCATCTGTCACGTCGGCACTTCGGCGAAGAGTGGGTGATGTTTTTATTAAACCTCTGCCTACCCTTTCGGGGAATACAGACGTGACCATAATGTATATAATGTATTAAGAGCTTCTGAGTTTTGACGTTTCATTTATATCACAAAAGAAATTAAGCAGTAAGACGTCACTGATATAACGATGCTTCTTGGACCCCAGAGGGCCTAGTGCGAGTTTTCTTAAAATCGCCGTCACAAGTCATCGCGTCGACGTAAACGCAGATTTGTATGGGCTCACAATAGTGTCATCTTTAGGCCGACAGAGGCGCTGCTCCGATCCCATACAAATCTGCGTTAACTTTGACGCGGTGACTTGTGACGGCGGCAGTGAAAAACTCGCACTAGGCACTCTGGTATCAATAACCTTCTTGATGTATAGGTAAGTGCAGCAAAGTTTTGAAATATTCCTATCAGGTTTCCACTTCAAAGAATTCTGCTTTAGCTCCAAACCAGACAGAATTGACATGTTCTATCATTTATCAGCTGTTCGATTTCATTAGCCGCTGGGAGTTTTAATGAGGAAGTCGAGTAAAGCATACATTCATAATTTTTTTGTTAAACAAAACAATACTTATGTAGCTCGTCTGATAATAAACGGTTACCAACGAATGCCTTAAATATTCTGCATATTCATTTAAATTTGTAAAAAATCCTTTATAAACCATACAAAAGGGTAGATTATACCCTAAAATCTCATACAAAGTGATCGATCACTCGAGGGTAGTCCATGTTGCACACTATACTATAATTACTCGCAGTACAGGGTCGGTGGTTGCTTCGACACGTGGCTATTGTTCGGTGAAGTTTTGGCCGCAAATTACAGTCTTAGTACGGATGATTTCCGATACTCAGTAGGGGGTTATTTGTAAATGTTTTTGGCTAATTTATAAAAATATGGACATAAATGCTCTCGTACATAGAGGTAGAAAGAGCTTGGCTATGACGAGATGATTTTTTTATTTGTTACTGGCTGTGCCCCGCTGTTTTACCCGCGTAGAATTCTTTTCATGGGTGACTCGCAGAAACTGATTGTTTTTTTTAAATAATAAAGCCTAAGTTACTATTTGTAAAATTTGCTATCTGCCAGTGAATGTCCCGTTAAAATCGGTCCAGCCGTTTTGGAGATTAACCGGAACATACAGATAGAGGAAAAAATTAAAAATTGGATTTTTATTTTCAATACCAAATAATCTATATTCTAATAAACTTTCAAATGCATTTAGTGAAAATCAGTTATTTTGGAATTACAAAAGACACTTTCAATTTTATTTATCCGTACTCGTATATATATAGATATAGATATCTGCGAGTTACTAGTGAGGCCTTTTGAATATCAAGTTATTTGGGTTTCTCATTCATCCAAAAGATATACAAGGCGATGATAGAGAATAAACGTATATTCCAACTATTCGTAACAATAGTTCGATTGACGAACTGTTGGGATTTTACTCCTAGCAATTAGACTGGTGGAACTAACACTTTGAAAACGCAAATTTTGTTTACTGATGAGATTGCAATAAGTCTATATGGTTTTAATATTTCAATGACTTGAAGCTGCCTATAAAATCGTGAACAAATTAGCTACGACGGTAAATAAAATGTTTAATATTTGCAAATACTTAATATTTTAATTACATCCCATCGTACGGAAGACACCCCGCTGTTAATCTCAGTTCAAAGTGAACCAGAAAGTACCCTTTACAAACATACAGTTGCAGTCCTTAAAGTTCTTGCGCCAAGCAATTGGATAAGCCATTTGATAACAGTCCGCAAAGTTACGTTGGTAATAAGTGTGTCGTATGAATTAATATCTGCCGGGCTTTAGGCTTCCATAGTGTGATTATTATGAGCATTTGACACTAAAAGTGTGCAATATTCCCGAGTCTTTGTAGGGATTATCGGATGAGGTGAGTGGCTAGGGTGGCGAACGTATTTATACCTATTAGTTTGGGAATTATTGTGGCAGAAGTAACAGCTTTAAGGCAGGAACAAATAATTATACCGAAGCAAATGCTTTATCAGAGCAGATCTTCAATAGCCTTCACATTTAACAAATCTAGTTGATATTAAACTTGTGAAGGTGACTTGATATTGTTTCAGCATCAAAATTAACTCGCACAAGAAATTTGCTCACTGCTTGTAATCTAATTCAGTGTCCTATCAATTGTCACTAGTCACTTATCATCATCATTATATAGAACTGATTAGAATTTATAAAATTTACATCAGTTCGTAAAATAATTTAATTGCATAAATCAAAATACAGCACATTATTTTTTACACAATTTTTATTCAATCTTCCAAATTATTCGCGTCCTCTTCCATAACGTCCCAGAGATATCTATTCCGAAACTCGATACTTTTCGTTTCATCAACTATCATCTCTTCGCTGTTCGGATCTTGGACCGATTCTAGGTCATCCTCTAGAAGGGACGTAACTGATAAGAGTGTAGAATCTGTAATGTTGATCATATCCCCTGCATCGCCTCTTTCTGGTTGACTTCTTGTTGTGCCCAAAGTCTGGAAGATAAGTTGGTCTATTACAACTATTTTATTTTCGTCTGTGATTAAATCTTCAGATTTTAAACTGTAAGTTAATTAAGTATCCTGATCTATAATATTAGCACTTACATTTTATATTCAATTCTCACCGCTGTTTTAACGTTTTTGGATGTTATGATTTTCGTTCATTTATACATACGAGTACATACGTTCACGCCTGTATTCCCCGAAGGGGTAGGCAGAAGTGTTGTAATAACAACACCCACTTTTCACCGAAGATGAATAAGTGCCAACGTGACAGAGGGTGACTCTATCGCTGGCTTACCATCTTTCAAATATCTGATGAACTTCCCGATTGACAAATGATTTAGTATATCACCTACGTCTATTTCTGACAGTACAAGTAAAAGGGTATCTAAGCTCTCATCAGATGACTTTTCCAAACTTCTTACATTCGAGAAAGTGTGATTGATAATACAGTAATAAAGTACCTATACTAACATCGATAATAGCCATGTGAAGTATGGGCACCTCTAATTTCAGCGGTTTGATCTCCTGTGGCTCTTCATCCAGGTACGTGTACTCGGTAGGCACCTGCCAATTTATCTAAAAGTTAAGATTGACTCATCAAGCAAGTAGTTCTACCTGAGGGTAAGTGTGGGTAACCAGATCTGTTATTATGACAATTGAAACATAATCTATACTATATATAAATAAATTATCTTACAAGCCCCATTCCCAATAATGAAGAGGAGGAAGATAATTATAATGATAAACAATTTTAACACAAAAAGGATTAAGGTATCATTCATGAGACACCATTATTACTGCATTGTGATATACCTATACGTAAGATCTTATTGACTTTTTCAGTAGGCTAGGTTATCCCATCACTTATTCTGCTCTGACCTACAGCTACTATTGAACGATCATTAATAAAGTAAGGTACTAGTCCTTAATCAAATCATAAAATTTAGGAAACTAATCAAATTCTCTCACTCTTCTTAACCGCCATTTCTCGAGGAATTCATTGGTCTGCCTCAAAGCCTCCTTGCTCTCATGAAGCAGCTCATCGATCCGATCCTTTCCACGAAATTGCTTGTATTTCTTTAAAAACTGTTGGAATAGAGCGAAGGAATATTTACACCGAATGTCTCTTTCAAATTGTCAACCTATTACTTATATTATATGTATTCATTTGCCTGGTTAGGTATATCTCCACCACTTCTAAGTACTATAAAGATCTGTGGATGTCACATTTTTATGGAATTTTTATAGATTAGGATTATTATTTGATGTATAGCTGTTATAGCAGCAAATAACCCTAAAGACTGAATAATACGGACCTAAATAATTCCAGTATTGAAATGGATGCTGACATTTATGTTTTAATAATTTTAAATAAATTAGGGCTACAAGGAAAAATGGTCTGACTGCAATCCGGCTGATACTGAACTACTAATGTTCCAAACATTCCACACATCAAACTAATCGGATCGGTGCAGACCAAGAGTGCCAGAAAAATTAACTTAGTTTTACGTTTCTTTTCATTTACAATAGTGTGAACTGTTCAGAACTATTCATCAGATCATAGGCTCATAATATCATACAGATGTTCTTGCTAGGTATACAATAGGTGGTTGATAGTTGGGTAAAGGATACTGTTTGCCACATGCTACGTACGATCCATATAAATAAATCTTTAAAGGTATCTTGTGACGAATACTCACGGCAATAGTCAAAGTAAGAACAAGAATTTCAGTGAACAGCACAGGTAAACTAATAGGATTTTCAACCCCCGCCATCTGAACTTGTTTCGCTTCCTCCCTCACAGCCTTCTTAATGAAGCAAGTTATTTTGCAGAATAGCTTCTGGAACATATCCACGAACCCATTACCTAGAATATAATCTATCAGGAATAGGCTTATAAATATCGTTCCGTACAAAACTGAGTTGAAAGCTTGCAACAACATTTCGGCACGAAGGCAGATAACGGGGCGCCTTGCTCTAATGGTGTTAAAAAAGATAATTTACATAGTTCACGTGAAAATTTTCTTCGCTTTGTTTGTTGACATGGGGCGTGGCGTGTTGGACAGGTTTTTTGTTCTTTGACGTTAGATGTTTGTTTGAAAAGAGGATGTATTCTTCTAGATCTAGAAATCCTTACTAATATTATAAATGCGAAAGTAACTCTGTCCGTCTGTCCATCGCGCTTTCACGTAGTCAATTGTTCAATATGTCAAGAGAGTATACCTAGGGTACTTTAGTACTTTAAATTCTGGGTAACTAGAAATTATGGTCACTCGCGCTTCACAGTTCTTGTGATCGAGTGACATTTCTGTCCCAATTCATCCTCGAATTGCTGTGCCGCGCAGTTCTCTAAAACATATCACATCGATATACTAATAGGATAATTGGAAGGTCTTTTTAACCTTGCAAATTTTCCAAGCTTTATCAAAACCTTATCAAAATCAAACATCGCCTCTTTACATCGTCATGACAACTGATACCTTTGTGTACGTCTCATAGCAACTCTGACGTCAAAATCATTTTGATAACAAAATTCAGTAAACAAGCACTACATTTTCTATTAGTTTCTTTATTTTGATATCATCAACATGGTAAGTGATGTCTGAAGAGTTTTGTTTTGTTTGGATAGTTGTTGTTTTGTTGTTAATTTATGTGAATTAATTTTCAGCCGCCAAAAGGAGCAAAGGGTGGTGGGAAGAAAGCTCCAGGTATGAATATTTTATTCCTCAACTTTATACTTATTAATAAGAGGCGTGGTGGTTGTGGGGTTTGAGTCATCTGCTATGCAAGCGACGGAAGTTCGGATCTCAGTGACCTGTCAATCAGGTTTTCTAAAAACTTAAGTACAGTAATTTCACCACAAGTGCTTTACGGTAAATCGTGAACTGTAATGCTATTTTATGACATCCAATATAATATTTAAATCTAATAGTTCATATCAAACGTTACAGCGATCATCATCGATGGGGTGGACACCTCGGAGATGACTCGAGAGAAACTCGAACAGTTTACGCTCAAAGTGAAAGAAGAACTTGATAAGGAAAGAGAGGAACGCAACTATTTCCAACTAGAGAGAGACAAAATCAGAACCTTCTGGGAAATTACTAGGCAGCAGTTAGAAGAAGCGAAAGCAGAACTAAGAAATAGAGAGAGAGCTACAGAAGAAGCGCAAGAAGAGAACGAAGCACTCTTAGAAACAGAGAAACAGAGGATAAAACATCTTAAATATGAACAGCAAGCTACTGCAGCGGCTTTGAGAGCTGAAAACCTAGTAGCACTCAAAGCAGCTAAAGAAGAACATGCTGAACAAGAACTCGAATTGCTTAATGACAAACGGAATTTAAGACAAGAAATAAGAGAGAAAATACTTGCAGCACAAGATGAACTTAGAAGAGCCAAGCTAATGCACGCAGAAGAACTGTCTAAAGCTAGAGCTGAATTTGAAGAAAGAGCACGTCAAATAGAAGATAAAGCAGAAAAGAAGCTGTATGAAACTAAAGTTGAACTAACAGTCAAACATAGAACTGAAATAACAGAAGTTGAGGAAAGGAAGAATAAACAGCTTTCTGAATTAATATCCCATCATGAAAGAGCCTTTTCCGATTTGAAAAACTATTACAATGATATCACTTTGAATAACTTAGGTGAGTGTTTTAATGTTACATTCAATGTAGTATTTATCTATAAGATTATCAGTTCAATTACTAAAACGTATTCTTAGTACATGTAAACAATTTTCCAGTAGGTACTTAATCTTGTTATATTAACCGACTTCAAAAAAGGAGGTTATCAATTTGACTGTACGTTTTTTGGTATATTTTTCAATTTCACATTTAATTTACAGACGTTAAAAGTGTTAGTACCGATATTGACACGATGCGAAGTGAGTGTGATGGTGACAAATATAACTAATCTAACCTTCTATTCTAACTCTAGGTTTAATAAGCAGTTTGAAAGCACAAATGGAGGAGATGCAGAAGATAAAGGAAAGAGCAGAGAAGATAGCGAGAGATGCGTTGGCGGAGACTAAAAGTTTAAGAGAACCTCTTGAAGCTGCGATAGTGGATAACAAAGAGCTGAAACGTCAGATGTCTAACTATGACAGAGATAAGGCTGCTTTAGCTGTAAGTATAGAATTCAAATTCTCTCACTCTCAGTCATGAGACTAATTTTATGATTTTTCAAAGTATTGTATTGGTTTCAATTTCCTGGCGAGTATCAAAATTATTCTTTGACAGAACAGTTTTCTACTGGCAATGTAAAATTTGTCCCTCAAAATATTATCTAGTTGCTCGGAGCCTCCGAAACTACTACAAACGAAATATGCAGTAGGTACCTTAGTCAACCAAGAACCAAATAATTAAAATATACCTACTACCCGATTAAAATTCAGTCTCTCATCTCTTTCTTCAGGCTAAAACGAAACAACTAGGCATCTTAGAAAAGCAGTTTGAGGTTCTTAAGTGGGAGTACGAAGTGCTTCAAGTACGCTTCGACCGTATCGCGGCGGAGAGAGATGAGTTGAAGGCAAGGTTCTCCAGAGCTGTTCTTGAGGTGCAGCAGAAGGCTTCGTTGAAAACCGCTCTTTTGGAGGCGAAGCTGAAGAATATGGAGGCACGAGATCTTGGACCGAGAGAATTGCATGTAAGTTCGAATCAAAACGATTGTAAATAGTTATTTTGAGGGGGAAAATATTCGGAAGCCGTTGATTGCTGTAAAGTTGTAAAATGATACGGCAACTACTGAGGCAATAAATATCGAAATATTACCACGATCGAAAACCTTTCTTCTGGGAATATTAGTATAACGCTATTGCACCCATTCATAGAGCTAAAATGCTTTTCTTTGAATGAGGTTATGAAATAAGGACTAGACGAGTCAAGCACACTTTCAGTCTATTAGGTACAATTCCTGATGTGTCAAAGTATTACTTTCATTTATGGGAACGTCTATACCGTGAACGTCCAGGTCTTCGAAAGTTTATTGCGAACATATTTATTCATCAAATTGTCTTCATACCAGGAACTCTTGAAACTAAAGGATACCCAAGTGGAAGACCTCCGCTACGAGGCAGCTCGTCTTCGTAAAGCTCATGATGATCTCCTGGCTACCTATGAAGCAAAGCTTTCTAAGCTTGGCGTTCCAATCGACGAGCTTGGTTTCAAGTAAGATTTTTTAGCGCCATCTAGGCAATAAGCTTTGAACTACAATAGCATTGATTTATTAAGAATTAAATTAACGCCATCTACCAGGAACTTTTGTAAACTTTACAAGCGTCGTACGTTGATTTAAGCGACATCTACAGTTTTTATCTTTTATGTAACCTTTGTTTTAGGGCAATGTTGCCTTAATAGTTCGGGACAAAAATGTCAGATGGCGCTAAATCTGTAATGTTTTTTCAGACCGCTGAAAGCAGTAGCAGTGGCTGGAATTTCTCCAGTAATTGGACAAGGTCCTGCAGGATTAGTAACAAGAGATCAAATATAAATTTTTATGTACAAATATTTACAAATTACGTTATACTTCGATGGTGATTATAATATTTTAAATTCAATAAATTATTTACAATTCAATTTTTTCTTTCAATAGGGAGACGTTCATGTTTGAAGTTTGAAGCGAATATTTAAAATATGGTCTTGTATGGATAATATTTGAAAAACTACCTAAAGGCGAAAATCTCTTCTCATTTATTTACGCTGAAGTATTTACGTGTTTTCTATAATTTCTGTTCTTTACACTCACGGTCTGAATGTTTAATTCAATTTCGGTGTTACACCTTACATATGTAAGTTATCAGTTCTGAATGTTAGATTCTACTTGAACTTATCACAACTGAAGCGTGCTTCGAAACCTTCCGTTGTTAATATTTTAGTAGACGAGCATATATAAAAGGTCACATTTAATAATCAATCAGTCAATCAATATGCCCTTAAGGACCCAGTCTACTCTGTGACGTAAATAAATAAAACTTCAATTCGAAGCCAATATGTGTACTTTATTCCCAACTAACTTTTTTTTATTTATCTCATTATGTACAAAACGGTCATAAGGCAACAGTCTAAAATTAATGAAAACGCACAAATTACGAATAATATTAATTAATTTTAATATCTTCGCATTTTTTATTAATATAAGTATATGCTTTATAGCGAGAAATATTTGCGCCACACTTTGGAGTTGGATACACTTTTTAATATTATTCATAAAGAAAAATACTAATCGAAATAAATATGTAAAATAATTTTTAATAAAATAAATAATAATATTTTACATTCCAAATGCAAGAATTTTAAATTTAGAATGCGGATTTTTGACTTATGATAAAAAATTTTTTTTTTATTATCATTTAGTTAATTTATTATAATCGAATAATAACAATTGTATTTAAAAAGTGTAACCAACATATTCGAATACTACATTATTTTTGCACTTATATCTAATTATAACGATATCTAAACATTTGAAATAATTAGGATGTGTTTCTTAAAAAATATACCTAAGTGGACTTTTCACTAAACTCATATTCAAAGCTAATTAACGCCTATTTTACTGTATTTCACAGAATAAGCGTATTTTACTATGCATAAAGCTTTTGGTCAATAAATAAAATAAATTTATCACATTTAATTCAGCAGATACCTACCGAATAATTTACACAGATCAAATTTGTATATAGATATACAGTAGCTAACACATAATTGAGTGAATAAATAAAGTGAAAGTACTATGTAATATAAGTATATAATAAGTCTAAGAATATTTTTGAGTTTGAGTCTTGATAAACGTGAAATTTAGTTCCGAAATCGCTCGCTAGGAGCACTTTAAATTGCATAGTTTGACTGTATTACCAATTCACCAATAAAATTACACGTACTGACACCGTCATTTAAAATTGAACCTCAACACGTTGAAATACGTATCAATATTGGATATATCTTCCATTATCTTACAACGGAGAGATTCCTACAGAATTTCACAGAAATAACAAGCCCGTTCAGTTATGCCAGCTATCTAGTCATGATATCTACATTTAACAATCAACCAAGTATACATAGGCGTAAGGTTTATTATCGGAACATCATCAGGTGGTTCGATAAACCTTCACACTATTGACCCAGTGCAATTTGCATTCAAGTTTAAACACAACCTTCCTAAGTAAGACTGCGTTATAGTTCTTCAAGGGTGTGAAAAGATTCTGGTTTTTACAATTTTAACAGTATGGAAATGATTCCTGCCGTTATTCACTAATGTTTCTCAGCGTCGCACTCGACGACGAACGTTGGTTTCCATCATAGGAAATTGATACATAAGGATAAGGTTCAATTTCGCATTTTTGAAACCGACCTTCGACGACGAACGCGACGCTGAGCAACCTTAGTGAACACGGCTGTACCCCAAGTAGATTTTACCATGTTTTAAATCCGATTCGACTGCGATTTTTCGTCATTTTCTATGGCAACACTCGCGACGAGTTTGCAAGTTTTACGGGCACTTTTACGTTCCCATACAAAATGAAAAAAAAAAACAGTCGATAAAGTCGAGGGTCAAACAATATGTCAAATCATATTAAAACCTACACTTGTGGTGTAGGATCTTAGTATGACCTCTTTTGTGATGATATAGTCTTAATATATGTGCAGTAAGGATCATGTATTTTGGTTAGAACATACGATTTCAAGTTAGTTTCATTACAAAAAATAATTAAAATATAACCATTCTGTCTGAATAATTTTCATGAACGAATTTTATCAATGATAATATTAAACAAAGTACCTTAATTAAGATCGAAATAATTTAACCACCGAATTATTTTATGTCTATTAGATTTAATTAAATTATAGAAAATAGATCTTCAGAAAAAGTAATCCTTTTCAATCCAAGGAAAAAAAATATAATAATAATTTGACATTTTAGTTACATTGTGATAATATCATAATTGCTTCTCAATTTTACTAATACTATAGCATGGAAATACAGAAATTTAAAGCATTAATACTTTATTCACATAACAAATTTAAATAAATATATATTTTATTTCAAAACTACTTAATTTTGAGATTTAAATATATATTTATTCACAAAAAATATTTACAGGCAACACGTTAAGCGTTTTAGCATTTTAAACACTCGTAAATATTTGGACCAAATAAACCGTATTAATATTAATAGAATATCCACATTATGACAAAGAATTAGCAAAAACAATCGACTTACACATCCACAACATTGAAATATTCTTAAAAATATTTTCATACAAATAAAAGGCTTTTCTAGCTAGTTCAAATTATTTCTATTTTTTACTTATCATTAATTTTAATCGAAGTTATTATTTCTATAATAATGTGCGTAGGTTTAGCGACATCTACCGATTTTTCCAGTCTACGTGGCTTAAAGACATCATAAACTTCTAAATAAATTTTTCAAGTGTCATAACAGTAATAATTATATTTTCATAATTTATCATCTTTAAAATATTCTCAATACATGAACATAAACTCAAAGGTAAGCTTTTTTCACATTAGCAGTGATTAATCTAGCATTTATGCAATATTCACAAGCCTTTTTTATTATACATAAATATTTATAGTTAATAATTGTGTAAACAAAACTTTATGAAATTTAAATAAACATTTATATTGAATAAAAACAATCTCTTGACACAAAAAAGCTTGATACATATTTAATATTTGCTCAATAATTTTAATAAATAACATTTTTATTTAGACAATTAGAGCACACAAGGATTTTTGTTGTTTAATTTTATCCAGCCTTAGTTATTCTAAAACGTTCGAAATTAAAATTCTATTTAAATAAAAAATTCTATTAACTTATTCAACTTTGAATTCGGAATATTGATGCATTCTATTTCGGTTAGTTCTGTTGTTCTGGCGGTACGGATCGTATGGACAGCGACAATGAATTTTTAAATAGTTGAGGCTTGGGACGGAAGAATCGATACCTATATCGGTACGGCAGGGACTTTATATAGGTATTAAACGCAATGATTTCATTCAATTCATCACTCCAATTATTTGGCTTTACTTGATTTACATAATTAAAGCCTTCCACATAAGCTAAATATTTTTATTGTAAATAATTTGTAAATAAAAATCGAAATTATGCATAAATAAACACGTGGAATAATTATTAAAAAATTATGCAACAATGTTGTTTCTATGTTTTTACTTGACTACAGCTTAACAACTAAAATGATATAATGGATTGTACTTAAGAGTTCTTATAGCTATAAAAGAAATAAAATAGAATTCAATATTTTTTGTTAAAATAATAAGAAAACTTAATACTACGTTCCAAAATCAACGTTAGCTAAATTTACATTGGGTTTATATTTGAACAGCTTGCTTTATACGTAATGGGCTTTACATTATTTATTTAATATAATATAATGTATATATTTTATATATTATCAGCACGCGTGCAATTTGACACGATCAGCGTACGAGCATATTAAAATCTTATAGTTATATTATAGGAGATAAAATTCAATTTAATTGCTAATAATTTTCGTGACACCATTTTCCATTTAGATTTTGAGTTTTTAATTGAGCAATTAATATTTCTCAATAATGACTTTTTATCAACGTTATTAAAACATAAGTTTAATATTTTTTTATTTTTAAATCATATTTTTATTTCATATGAAAAGTGTTGTAACTTTTTTGTCTGGAATAAAAAATGCTGTCATGAAAGCGTGTTTTCAGTATCTTTTTTATTTCACAACACATTATAAAAATTCTTTCGCCCATTTACGGCCTTTCGGAGGCCTTTCAACCATCTACTCTATTATTTGCGGATTCAATCCTATTTCTCACTCTTTCACTCTCCAAGAGCAGAGCGAGAAAGTTAGCTGCGTATTATTATAGAAACACGTTTTAGTATTTTTTTCCAATTATTGTTTTTTTTTATTCACGTCATCTCGTGATGCACTTTGTAACCAATTCCACCTCTTCAGGAGTCCTGTCATCTGAAAAGAAAGGAGTACACATTTTATTATTTCCATGTTTGATATTTGAATTACAATAAAATTATAATAAACAATTTGTTTGAATGTGTCCAAAAATTTGACAAAAAGCTCAAATATCCGACATGTCGAGATAAACAATTTAAGAACTTATTAAATGAATACATTAAAAAAAAACAATTATTTAAATTAACAATTACTAAGCAGATTTTATATTGTTTTAGACAACCTATATGGGAAGGCATTTTTGACCTACAAATTGCAATGTTATATTTGTTTTACCGAATTTACAATGCAAAATGTGATTTATTTAATAATTAAGTATATTTTTCATAATCAAATAAATATTTTTGCAAATACATTAAGCTTGTTTGTATTCTTGGAGAGAGGCAGTGATCGCACAATAAATTGTTTTATAAGCGCTGAATTCAGGCAAGTACATGGTAATTGGTGATATTAATAAGCGGTGTGGTTTTAAATTTTTTTTGTTCAAAAAGCAAAGTTTTTTTTGCTCAAGCGGAAGTGAATTAAATTCTTGCCAAAAGCAAAATTTTCCTGACTGTATATTACTCAGAATGTGCATAGTAAATGGAAGTAATATTATAGTGGGTGAACGCGGCCGTAATTCAAGCTGAATGGTTGGGGACATACCTCAAAATGTTTTGAATGTTGTTATATTTTCACGTTAGGCGTTCACGAAGGATGACTTGGTCCTGCCGAGATAATGTTGAATAAAAACTCAAAGCAACATAAATCAAATTGAAGTGTATATATTTTTTTCTCAATGCACAGGAAACTATATACCAAACTTGTCAAAAAAGAATTTCTTAAATTTATGTCTGCCTGTTTGTTCTATCTCCAAACCGGTTGAACCTTATAGCTCATTGTATAAGAAGTAAAAAGGTTACAATTTTTTTTCCGTACTTTAACTATTACTTAATTTTCACCATGAAATGCAGGCTAATAAATTATTGACTACCTATTTCTAATTGCCGCAGAGTTACTTGTTAGACATATGCGTTGTTTTGTACGTAACCAACATTTAAATAAATATTAAAATAAATAAAGTTTAACTCTTTTGCATTGCTTAAACCATCGTCAAGATACAGTTTTAATTTATTTCCCACCCAAAGTAATGCTCAATTTAAATTAAATAAAGAACAAATGTAAGCTTACCCAGATAGCGAAGCAGAATTTGATATTGGTGGACTATTGGATTCAAATCCTTCTTTCGGCTTCTCGTTAGCCAGTTGCATCTTCAGCTGATGCCCAAAACAAGCCAAGTCCTCTCTAAACGTATCAGAACCAGGGGTCGTTGGTTTCTCATCGTCACCCGTCGCCATTGCTTCAGCATCATTCTTCAACGGAGCTTGTTCCGACTCCTCTTCAGTATTATAAATCTTAAAATACGCAAACGTCAAGTAAATAATCGAAATTATGAACGAAGGTATCGGGATCGCCATCGCATACACTAGGTTCAATGTATTTTGCCACATGTCCAAGTCAGTTATGACTAATCCAGGGTCAACACGGCTGTAATAGCACGTGTAATTGTTGCCTAGAGGCTTATATTTTCCGTAGAATATAGTACAGTTTAATATGGGCGGGTAGCCACATCCCTTGACGTTTGGGAAGAGTCGAGCCCCCGTGAAGTACCATTCGGAGTCGTTGCCTTGCAGCCCTGTTGGTAAAGCTTCGGGCAAATCTTCTTCAATAATTTCTGGATAAGATTTATCTGCAGCCGCTTCATAATTGTCGTATTCGTAATCCTTCCTCAAAGCCCTCTCCATTCTGATCAGGTTCTCAAATTCAGTAGCCGTGATGTTTGCGTAGCCAAGTTTGTAGTTCACTCGGATTTGGGTGCATTCGTAAAGATCCTTGGTACATCCTTCGCGGCACGACGCCCAACTGCAGTTGCTGACTCCAACCAAGTGCTTTACCTGAACGGTAACGCATAGCGCCCCAACCGGGTCAAATTGCATGAAGATGGTAGTGAAAGCTGGTTCTATTACGAAGGGGACCAAGAAAAGGAATGCGAAGAGACTGAATATTGCAATCAGAACGAAAGATGCTGTTGTGTAGAAGAGAAGTTTCTCGAGGAAAGTCGGGGGGATTTTTTCTTCGTCAGCCATGTTGGCAAGAGGGCGCTAGGAGCGATCATAGCGCTAGTCTCAGCCGGGGGTCATTGCATCCGAACTGTCATTTCAGTCTTCCAAATCTTCTAGAGCACTAAAATGTAACGTTGTAAATTTATTTGTCGCACTACTGCATTTACATTTTTATTTAGCTTTGGCTGTGTGGAAGAGCTTTTCATTAAGGTACAGCTTTTTATATTGCAATGTTTAGGTTAAGCTAAAAGAGAATAATACGGTATTTAGTAAACACAGTAAAAGGCGATGAAATACAAGCGAAACAAAATAATTTATAATTTTTTTTTAACAATATCTATTTTCTAATAGAAAGCTGAAGAGTTTGTTTGCTTATACGCGCTTATCTGAGGAACTACTGGTCCGATTTGAATAATTCTCAGCGTTAGGAAGGCTATAGGCTGTGTATTCGATGTTAAAATTGCGGTTTAAAGTTAGCTTTAGATATACTGGTAGTCACACTGGTATACACAAGCAAAATTAAACTGTACATAAGCAATAGGAGAACATTACAGAAAACGTTATTCAAATTGTTAGCGAGCGTACATAGCAAAATATTCGTCTTACAAACGCGACGGTAGACTACAAGACATCAGAATATCTGGCAGAGTTACAAATTCCTAAATACAAATATCGATTGGGGACCGGTTTAGAGATGAATATTTGCGGCTCTGTAGTGCAGACTGAATGCACTGGATACAATAATATCTTAGTAGGTTAGGTTTTCATTTATGTAAGACAATTAAGTAAAATAAAATGAAAATATCCCGTTAATAGAACCAAACCTTCACGTGAATTTGATTAATGGATCAGGTAATCAACCAAAATAATCAATAATGTAAGCTAACGACTTCACAAAAGATCTATATAGGTAAGCAATAAGGAAGTTTTGTTTATGAATGTAGATGGTTACAAGGGGTAAGGAAGACTTTAGAAACGATGGATGGATTGTGTGAAAGATGATATAGCTGGAATGGGAGTGAATACAGATATGACAGCAGATAGAAAATGGAAGAGAAGAACACATAAAGCTGACTACAAATAACTCGAGATAAGTGTAGCAGGATGATGAATCAATAAAACAAAGAGAGGAAACAAAAGAGGTAGGAATAACTGTTCCCAGAAAAATAGCTAGTATCCTTAAACTAACTAAAATTTACTTCCGCTTGGTGCTTCTACCGCGTGATATAGTATCTTTGGATACATACACAAAGGGGTTATCGCAATAGTCAAACTCCATACTGATTATAATTAGTGTCAATCATTATATCAGTTGGAATGGGAATACTAGGAACTAAATAAGTATACGATGGATTGTGGATGTCATGATTCTAAGAACGAGGGCAGACTGCGACAGATGAAATGGAACATGGGAACATGAATTGAACAAAACAATTGCAGTGGGAACAAACGGAACGTTCCTACTTCAGAAAGTCCAACACGATTGTCCTACCATCTACAGAAAAATTAACAATAGCAGTGTTTGACGTCTGCAAAATGTTTAAACAATCTTAGAGAGCACCATCTGGGTTATCTCCAAATTCAATAATAAACTCAATTTTTTTAAATGGTCTGACTGGTGGATAATTTATTGGAGATAAGCAACCAAAACCCAAGCCAAGTAGTTGGATGGGTGACTGCCCGAATTCCTACCTATGGCGTTGATCCCAGTTGCCAATTCAGAATCGTTGACAAGTCAGTCGGGGGCCTATGTCTGACGTTTGGTTTAAGCCAGATTACCGATTTTCCTCGTAAAAGACGTAACGTAGGTCAGATTGTAGTCGTTTCGTATAAAAATCAGGTGATCAGCCACATCGGGTGATGGATCAAGTGTTGACCTTAACAATGAATAGTATAAGGCTAGGGTAAGATGAGATGGTGTGACTAGTGGATATAATCTTTCAAGAATAAAGCATATTAACAAAATAGGACCTTAAGATACCTTGAATAAGGTATCAATTAAATACGATCGTATGAAAAGTAAGTGGCTATCAGCTTATAGACGCCCCCAATCACGGGCTACCAACCCTGTTAAGATTACCGCATCTTTATTACTCTGTGGAGCACAACACCGTGAACGTCACAGAATAATTGGGCTTCTAATATTATACGCAGGCATAACAATATTTATGGCAGGGTTTGATCGTAAAACTAGGTTGAAGGTGAAACCAACTTTTAATTACTCCCTAAGACTGTGGCTAATTGTAAAAGAAAATATATTACAACACACGAGCACAAATTACGTGAAGTAAAGAAGTATTTTTTATACTACAAAGATATAAAGATATTGATAAATAACAGACCGAATATTTTAAGCGACGACTTTAGCCATTGAATCCTTGCAGCAAGACACATAGTAGTTAAATTATTAATTTACTTATTATATTGTTGGCTCAAACATTGCACTTTATACAAAGTACGGCGGTATTGTTTCTTTAAAATGTTCTGCTGTAATATAAAGCATTACTCCTTTTATAAGTACAAGAACTGCTAAACTACCACAAGAATCCCTTGTGAAACGCTAATGCTTCGTTTGAGGCTTTGTGATCTGGATGTGGTTTTCAGGGGCCTTACCACTAGCTCTTATTGCCATCATAGTTCCACTGTGTGACAGTTACAGACTTATACACGTCATATACATATGTCTCATAATAAGAGTTAAACTATCATGGCAATAAGAGGTCATGGTAGGGCCCCAGGTCTTCTTAGCATTGAGGCGTATTCTATACATTTAGAATAATACGATTTAAAGATCATAACAGAAACACCATCTGTCACGTTGGACCTTAATTGTATATTTGGGGTAAAGTTGGTTTCGTGAAACCTCTGCCAACTCCTACACGAACCCTGGAAAGATGTTTTAACGAACGCAACTCTGGTCGTTACGCATTCATAATCCATAAATTCAGATACTGAATTCAGAATAGGGGTTCCGAGCAATTGAGTCCACCCACAGCCTTGCCATCAATCATGGGGGCCATAAACTATCGACCGGTAAGCACCTAATCACTAGATTGCTCACTTTATCAACAATAAACCTAATGAACCACGTATGCAAACTACTTCACTAAAATTAACAAACAAATGTTACTACCTAGGGCGTGTTATTCATCTATAGAAAACCTTAGGTCCATATTAAAACACTATTACATAACGTAGTCTCGATTCAAAAGAAAAAATCTGACGTCACACCATCAGAACACGACGAGTATTATATAAACACGCTGTATTTACGTTGAAGAACGATTATTAACATAAAATATCTAAAAATAACAAACATTTTTAGCGAACAAAAAGAAATTAAATAATAAAATATATATCTGAACGAAATTAAATATAAAATTTATTATTTTTTGTGAAAGATAAAAAATATATGGACAATAAAAATGCTTTTGCTTAGATTACCTACGCATTATGCCGCCCGTGATGCAGTTATGATATAAAAAGATTAAGAAATCATGAAATAATAACAAATAACTGTATTAAATAATTATGGTCTTCACACACTTAATATAACGCAAATAGAAATGTGTTATATTGTGTGGTGTGGACCCAAAAATAGATGCTATAATCTACCCGTACTTTACGAAAGCTCTTCACACAGCCTACCGACACTGAAGACACGTTCTGTTTTTGAAATCACACTTAATTTGAACACAAAACCATTATTATTGATTGGGGACGTATTTAGTCAATTAAATTATATATTGACGTCGATTTTTAATCAGACGTCAACGCGAACCCGCGACCCCGTCACTACTGGGCGCAGGTCGTGGCGTGACTGCCTTTCAGGGACTTCAGAAGACTGCAAATATATTTTTGAAATAAGAACACGTATTTACCATAGAAATACTTACCAAAGTCTTATTATATTATTATGATATTCAAATCAGAAATGATATTTGAATAACATTTTCAAAATGGAACACGGAATTCAAATAATGAATAGTTTTTTTTTTGTAAGTGGGATTTGGCGATTCATTTATTTAATTTTACCTTATTATGTTTAAATAAACATTGTTTTTAGAATGTATATTTTATAATAAATATTTTGGCGGCTCAGTATTGGTTCGTTTGTGTGCGCGCGTCGGTTTCCCCGGTCGATAGAGCTCGTATCATGTGCTCGCTAGTGTAGGCGACAGACAGTCTTTCTTGTTTTACAATTCTGCCCGCCTAATACACGATGTTATTGGGATTATATTCGTCTGCGCACAATGAACACTGGCCTGTATTTACTTTAGAGACCAGTGGCTTTTACGTGCATGCGAAAATGGACGTAATGACGTTTAATGGGTTGATGGTAATTTTGCTACGTGTCTTTTGACTCATTTGTGTGGGTGCACCTGAATGGCTGTTTTCAGTTTATGGGGTGATGGTAGGAAATGTGGAAATGTTTGGGGTAGGCTGTATCGTATTCATGAATTTTGTTTTAAATTTTAATGGATTCCGATTGAACAGAGGCGATTCCAAATCGATTAGGTACTGATAGAAGGAAAAGAACTATACTATATTCAATTCTTAATTATTTATTCTAGACGAAACAAAATATTAAATATATTTTTTTTATTCAAAATACTTGCCATTTTTGAAATTGAATTCAATTTTCCATTCTTCGAAAGACTTTTCAAATTTCAAAGTCAATTCCGCACATACTAGGTAGTATTTAAAATGTTAGAACATTTCTATAAACTATAAAGAACATTTTCAAGATTGTAAGCTAGAAACTTGAACATGTAATTTGGACAGAAATGGGTCAGCGCTTGTAATTAAAGGTATTCAGTAACCTTAGTACTCGTACAGCTCTTTACGGTTAGGAAGTCAAAGACTTGCTTAACTGTGCCATAAGAGACCTAGTTTGAGGCAAAGCGTAGAAAATAGTATATTATATCTGTACAGATAAATAAAATTGAAGTGTTTGTTTGTAATTCCAAAATTACAGTTTTTCACTAAATGCCTATGAAATTATACAAGCTCCAGACCCTAAAAAACCAATGTTTTAAACAAATTCTCTGTCTGTTTTGTCCGTCTGTCTGTCTGTTTGTTCCGGGTAATCTTTTAAACGGCTGGGTCGATTTTAGCGGGACTTTCACTGGCAGGTAGCTGATGTTTCAAGGAGTAACTTAGGCTACTTTTATTTATTAAAAATATTAGGGTTCCGCAACAATAAGGATGAAACTAAATCTACGCGGGAGAAGCCGCGGGGCACAGCTATTTTTATAATAATTTATCATTATTTTTAATCCGCGTCTAATTTACGAGTACGTGGAAAGAATAAAAATATATTATTGTCAACTTTTTATTCAGTTTTCTTATAAATTATTTTTATTACTATTGTGTTCTACTATTCTGCCCGCGACTTTATCTGCGTAGTATAATGTTGATAAAAAAAAGATAAAAATAGGGTACTTTACTACAATAATAAAAAATCAATCGTGCAATTCGATCTATTAGTTTTAGGTATAGAAAAATAAATTTATAGAATATCCTATGTTACAAAATTCCCACTACAGCTTTCCGTGGTTACCGAGCTAAGGAGACCATAAAAGTTATGTATGTGGATATCGCAAGCTATCTTTTATATGGAAATATATTATGAATCTCATGCACCCATATCTTACCCCAAATATTATTGACGATGGCAGCCATACTCTATGTAAGTGGGTGTACATTTTTAACGACAGCAATACCACCTTTGGCATGTGTATTGGGTGGTTAGCAGTGTTTTTTGACACCCGAAAGAGTGTGGAACACAAATTATTATTTTCAGTTAATGCTCTAGTGAACTTTAATGAACGAACAAACAGCAATGGTCTTGTAAGCACTTAGTCTTGTACATTTTATCAACTTAACTAAAACTCAAAAATATCTTTATTCGATCAGACTTTTTACAAAGTACTTTCAAATCATCAGATTGACATAATTATACGGGATTATACATGGTACTGCCAGGTTCGGAAGGTTGCTTTTACTGAGAAGAACCTGGTAAGAAACTCAGTAATTACTCTCTTCAAAAATGTTATACAATGTAAAGATACGAAATAAATCACTTAAGGAAAATCAAACAATGTTGTTAATGTGCATTTCTCAACAAAAGACACACAACTAGAACCAATACATGCTCTACAAAGCACGGAGTGATCTAGATTTGACATGGTCACCCGTCCAGCTGCTGATCATAGTCATGGAAGCTTAGTAATACAGACCGATGGACTGAAATCAAATGTGATGATATTCAATGGAATACAATTATATTTTTCCAAGTAATTCTAAATACACCCAGTAACAATATACGCCAATGCAGTGAAACGCAAGGTTCCGTGTCGCGGGAGGTTATTCAACCCTTTTAAAATATAACCTTAGTGCCTACAGGCAATTCTTCTTAGTGGTTGGTGAGTGAAATGTGGAATTAGGTTAGTTCTAGTTAGAACATTTGCGTGATTTGAAATGCTGCATTATACGTGTATTACTAAATTAGCATGTAGGTAAAGTAGATTTATGTATTCCGTTTTATATAATTTCAGTTATGTCTATGTAAATTTACAAGTGGTATATAACACTTTTTAATATAATAACATTTATAAAATGTATGTATTATTTATTTAGTTTAATTAAATAAATGTATACGTACGTATACATTTATGCGCACGTATACGTAACAAAAATTATAAACATTAATTTTGAATTTAGAAATGATTGATCATATAGTTTATTATATTTTGGAATGCGTCGTTGATGCAAATATATTTTTTCTTTCAGTTTGATAAGTAGTTCGATTTTATAACTACTCAGAGTTAAATTTCTAGAAATTATTCCGATTAGTTCGATAAGCGTTCTGACGTCTTGAGGTAAAGTAAATGATTTAAAATGACACATTATTTAGATTATCCCTTTATGATATTTTTTTACCCGACTACGGCGAATAACAAGAAGTTTAATGTGACATAGGAAAAAAGGCACATTGTGTAATAAAACTCATTATTGATTATTCGCATAACAATATTATTATTTATTATTCTAATAGAACTCGCTAGTGGAATTATACGATCTGTGCCAAGAAGTCTTTTGCGCACTGTAGTCCGAGCAGTGTGTCTCCTTTATTTTTATTATAACTGTGGCCGGCAGATAATAGAACAGTTTAAATATAAGTAGTTTTATTGTTTATAAATAATTTTAAATTATTGTCATTTTTCAGATAAAATTTTATATTAATTCCTTTACTCCTTTAATAACGTGATCCTGATTTATCTCCGGTCCCATCGGACTATGGGAGTAAGGGAATAAAGAGTGCACCTGTGTTTGCGCACACACTTGTGCACTATAATATCTCCTGCGCAGATGACTAATGCCCGTTGAGATTAGCCACCGCGATCAATATCGTTAATAAATCATTATTATTATGTGTTATCATTGAATAATAAAACAATTTAAAAAATAAGCTTTATTTGTCATTACACTTTGTGTTCCATTGCGCTTGATGCTCATTGCATTTGAATTTATTATAATAATTCTAACTCTACATTATTAACAAATAAAATTATTATTTACATGAAACATAGCGATAATATTTGATACAAATTCTTATAAACAGTTTTTAAAAGGCAATCGTTTTTTTTATATAAGTAATAATCGAACTTACAATTTTAATATACTTAAATAAATGAAATATTAGCGCAAAAGACGAAATGTTACATTAATTTAAAAGATTAATCATAATCACAAATATATGGCTAACGCATAAACAGCTTTAGGCTTACGCAATAAAGTTTAATTTAATTATTTGTCTTAACTTGATAGATAACGATAAGCCACAGGTGTATTAGTTACATAAAATTATGTCATAACCGCATAATGAATGATGCAATTTTCGTGAAATAACAATTTTCAATTTCATTATATTTTCCAATCAGAATATATTGGATCATTACATTATATTATATCAACTTAGGAATGAAAACAAATATATTCACGTTATGTGTGCAGGAACTCGGTCCCAATATATTATTTGAATAGTTTAAATGGACCAAACTGTAGTTCACTCATAAATAACAATTATTATTCATTATTTTATAAGGTACATGGATTTGAACATGATTTTAGTATATGATAATTCTATACCATAGTATTATAATCTAAATCTCTTAACATTTAGGAATATCCACGACAGTACGAATACTACAATTAATTGGACTAATTTAAAAAAGTAAAATTAACTTAATGTCGTAAATCAGTTTCTACAAAATTCTAATATAATATAATAAAATGCAAAACAATAAATATTAAAACTTGGTATAATAATGTAAATAAACACAATTTGATAAAATTATCTGATGGTATAATTAAATACATTATACAAGACTTATTCAATTAAAGTAAATAAAAAAAAAAACTTAGGTAGTATACGTTAATTCGTCGTGGGTATTTTTCATTATTATACTAAAGGCATAAATAATAATAGTCACGCGTTTCCGGAAGCAAAAACTTGGATTTATACATATATATATTTATAAATGGACTTAATTAACTATCCGGCGTAGCTCAGCATAAAGAGACGTTATAATTATTAGAATTCGTTTTAATACATTTTAAGCAAAGGCATTGGCCCGCCTTTAAATTGGAAAGATATAATACTGTACCTAAAAATGTTTCTCAGCACGTTTCGATTCCCGCATTTATTTTTATCGATCAGAGCTATGAAGGTTACATACTTTATTTATACTGTACTTATACTCGCATATACATACTTTAGAATAGACAAAACATTTTAATTTAATTATCTGTGAGGTGATACTCATTACAGATTCGTCTAAAAAATTCTAAAACCTAGGTTTATCCTAGATTGCCGATTTTCCTCGTAAAAGAGGTTACAAAGGTCAGATGACAGTCGCTTCGTATAAAAATTAGGTGATCAAACGCATCAGGTTGAATCAAGTGCCCTGTATGGGATAAGGCTGGGGAGATAATGATTTGTGAGGTATACAATGCAGGCTTCGCATCTTAGTTCATTCCCAGTGTAAAATATCTTAATATACGAACATAAGCTTACACCACTATGCGTCTACATATCCAGGTGCATTTTAGTACTTCAAGCGCAAGTACAGTATAAACTTCTTTGCTCTTATGTGAAATGGCATAATAATGTATGTTAAGCGTTAGCTGGAGCTTGAATAATTAGTATTCTTACCAATAACGCAACATTTGATAACGTTACTCTATCGTTATGGTTATAATGTCATACCATAAGGCCATAGTATGATATTGAATAAAAAATAGGATGATTGATCATACAACATTGATAGATTATGCTTATTTTGAACAATGAAGGCACAAGAAAGCTTTATACATAATTTATTCAATTATTCAAATTATTGGCATAATCATTTTGTTATTTTTATAATTTATAATAATTTATGACAATTTAAAAATGTTGTTTTACTTCATGTTGGGCTTTATACGTGTGACTCTATCCTGTTTGGTTAGTTAGATTAGATTGCATGTAAAGTAAGCTAGTTTCATTGTTCAATGTTTCAAGCAAATGTATAACATTAAAAAGTATATAATTAAGTTATATGTAATTATACTTCACCATTAACGGTATCATAACGTTATCGTATCAAGAAAGTATATTTTCGTTTAGTTCATTTCTGAGAGAATAGAGAAGTGAATAAATACATAATGAGTCATCGTATTTCATAGCTTTTTTGTTTTGGACACTTAATTATTAAGAATATATTCATAGTCAAAAGAGAAGACTAACAAAAAAAGGCTAGGAATTTAGTCTATTCCTAAATTAGGTACACTATCCTTATCTCTTGATGTCTCTTGTTTTACACCGTTTTCGTAATCTATACTCGCTAGCGTATATATTTATGTGACTATATTTCTATGAGATATTTTAGTTCTTCACGTTAACCCTTGACTGTAAATTTTCTCATACAAATAATCGGTGGAGACTTTACTATTTATAGATTAAGAAAACAGTGGCAAACGAATGATAGGGTTACAGGAGTCCCAATAAAACTTTAAGATTCAGCTTTCCGCGTTTCTCAATACTCCCATCAAAATTTGACTATTCGAAAATATACTTTCAAGATGTCGACATAAAGTCTAGAGTGGCGTATATCCTTCGTTGCGGGGGGCGGCACGGCGGCGGGCGGCAGTCGCTCGGCGTCAGAACACGTCATCACTTGGGTCATCATCCAACTCGCAGAGGAGCTTGCTGCTGTGGATGAAGAGATTAAGTGTTAGACTGGGTCTTAGAAAGGATCAATGTTAGATAATATTCGACCTTTGTACTATAAGAATAGGTCATATTCTTGCTTGCATTTTATAGAACTTGAGATGAGTAGTTAAATCGATGGATAAGTCATTATTACAAGTTAAAGGAATGATGCAATAAAATACTGTTGAACTCAATGATTTAATTTATGAGTCGTTGGTTCTATATATTATACAATGATCGATATAATTTAACTTAAAAAGAGATATGAAAGTTACGGTTTAGAAATACTACTACGAAGAAGAAGATTGTAAGAAAATACTAAATTACTGTAAAAGTATAAATTACCTTGTGCATAAGTTAAATGCTGTACACCAAGAAACATGTACCATATACATTCTAGAATAAGATATATCTACTCATCTACTTCTACTTAAAAAGACAGTGAACATTGTAGTTTAAAAGTACAATTGTTAAGTACTGAAGTGACTTCAAACAATCTAAATTTTGTTTCCACTCTGAGTGCTGTTCTAAAGATAGTAATCAAATAACTTCATCAAATACCTAACTACATACATCCATCAAAACTACGATGTTCCATCACCAAACTTGAAAGCGGACCTGAAAGTCCAGTATTAACACTATAGAAAAAACATTAGAGAACTACTTTTAACATATCTACTATACAAATCAAACGGATTGTAACTGAAGAAGAGATTGTCTAAATCACTGCATTATAGCAGAATATTCGTTTAGACAATCTCCCATTTTGTGTCATTCAACATTTTGAAACTCTTCAGTTCTTTAAACCAGATAAAATAATCTACTTACACTAAATAATTTGCAAAAATACTTACTCCTCTTTACTTGAATAGGATTCGGCGTGAACCCTTCTATTACAAGCTCTGTCACAGCATCGACAGTGCCAATAGGCGAGAACACTTAAGCTGAACACGAAGATTGCAGTCGGCAGCACCAGGGCCAAAATCAAACCCCTCACTGTTGTGTCCCATGAATACCTGGCCACAACCAAATCAGGCCTTTGCAAGCTGTAGTAGCAAGGAAATGTTTTTGGTGCTTTTGGTCCTGCATAATCGTTTGCAAATACTGAACAATTCACTCTTGGAGGATATCCACAACCTTCGGGATTTATCAAGAATTTTAAATCTGTTTCATCCCATTCTTTCGGAACAGGTCCACCATCCACAAAAGGTATCCTTGACAGATTTACTCTTATCTTATGGCATTTGGTGTGAGCTGTCGTGCAACCTTCTCTACATGACGCCCAAGTGCAGTTGGTCAGAGTTTCCGCATGAACATGATCAGATACGGCACAAATGCCAGCTTCAGGCACAAATTCTGCTAGAATCGTCTGAATCGCTGGCTCCACAACAAACGGTATAAGGAAGAGGAATGCAAACACTGCGAGTATAGCTGACGTGCCGAGGCAGAGCGACGTGTAGAATTTAAATCTTTCGAAGAAGTGTGTAAGTAGTTGCTCTCTCGTCGGTTCCAAGGGCTTGAATTCTGGACTTCCTGGTTCTGCAGATGCGCCCATGGGTAAGGTCGACCTCTCAGATGCAGCAGGTGAGAGGCTGGCACGTGATCTGCTCAAAGAAGACATTGGACCGACGGAGTTTCAACCAGTTGAAAGCATTGCAAGCATTTAATCGTCTCTTAGTGAACTAGCCGGACCCTCGCAGAGGAGGGGAACGCCTGAAACATACAAAAAACAATAATTAATATTAAATTCCTACAACTTAATCACAAAATTCGTTCAACGACAACACTAAGAAGTAATTTATTATTTTAAGACGTTTTCACGCTATCGTAAATGTTTGACGTAGTTTACATGTTCGTGTCGAAACCTCAAAATAAAATATTCATTAGGCTGGAACATGATACAGCAGCTATAGAAACATGTCAAGGTCGATATTATATTTCGTGTGTAACTTTCTTTGCCACTAGCGCTCAAATTAAGTAATTTGTAGAAGAACATTGGGTGTGATAGAGTTTAAATATCTCACGTGACTGATCTCAGAGAGGAGAAACAGGATCATTTGGATGCATTTGCATATCGGCTTGTCCTCCAGAGCATGCCTTAAATCTCATCTTGGCGTCATCACCTACTTCCACTGTCCTTTGACACAGCACAAGAGTTATACAAGACACCACAGCTAGAACTGTAGGAAGCACTAAAGCTACCAAAAACTGTCGATACGTAGCATCCAAATCAAACCGAGCCACAACTGTATCTGGGGTATTCTCAGTATAGAAACAAGGGAATCTGGCTTTAGCATTATGATCAGTTCCGTCACGACCATAATCTTTAAGAAATTCTTTGCACTCATCAGCTAGAGTATTCACACAGCCTTCCAAATTGATCATCAATCGACTGTCATTGGCTAAAGTCAGTTCGACTTCTGATGGAGCGATCAGACGGTTGGGGGCAGCTCGAGCAGTGTATAAATATTGCAAGTATGTGAAATTGGTTAAATCTGCTATTTCTGTGCGTGGTAGTAATGCGGCATTTATACAATCAACAGCGACAACACCTGTCGTGCCATTGTGAACCGCATGACAAGATAGCATAAGGACTTCTTCTCCAGAATCTGTCCACACTATATCCCCATTGTCTTCCTGAGCTAATTTAGCACATCTCGCTAAAAACACCCTGTCACCGCTTAGTACTATCACGTTTTTATTACGGGTTGGGATGTCAACGCATCGTCGATCGCAGTTGTAAGGCGTTCGTATCTTCCTACAGGTACCTCTGCTGCAAGAAAACAATCCATGTACGTCTATGCAAGTTATTTTACCACGTCTGCCAGAACATTTTAAGGGTGGATCGGTTTCCCTGAACGCACACTCAAAGGCATCAGTAATATTGATACATTTCCCTTCAGTACAATTAAAGGTTCCTGTCAGATTTTTGCACTCATCCCTAATGCAGTGGTACTTCTTGGCATTCTCTTGGTCAATACCAAAGCAGGTTTTATTAGCAGCACTACCGCAGTCTGAAAGCAGTAGGGATGAGCCATTCTTTCTAACGTTGACGTAGATTTGGATGCAGGCTCCGGAGGTTTTACTCAGACACCATTCGCCACAGGATCCCCAATCACAGTTGTCTTTGTTGACGGCTCGAGTTGTAGTACACATAATAGGGGTCGGGTCGATTCCTGAGGCAATAGCGCGGGTGTACGGCATGTATATCGCGACTGTGAGGTAAACTATCGCCACGGCACTGAGCACAGCTGTCATTTGACAAACACAGATGGTTCCACATATTTTCTGGTCCTGCGGTGGGATTACAAGGTCTTCAATGGGTGTGGGTTTCGGCATGTCGGAGACTTGCTGCCACCCGGGTCGCTCCGCCACTGACGTATGTATGGGGTGTGTGCGCATGCGTGGTGCCGCGATCGATTTGCGCTGCACTGCAGGCAGCCCCATGAGCTATTTTTTTTAATAAATTATAGATGTCAACGTCCGGTAGGCCAATGGGTGGCAATATTGTTGGCACGCAAATCAGATAGAATCGCATATTGTTATTATTTCACGAACCTTTCTACTTTGTGGCATAGTTTTGTATAAATGTTTTGATCTGATAAATTTATACGTTCATGTTATGTTATGTTATGTTATTATGCTACTTATATTTTATAAATAACATAACGAATGCGAAGTGACTCATCTTGAGGTCGATAATGTTATCTCAAACAATTTTCTAATTTTAATTGCAAGGAGTATAATGCTATAATATAAGGCATAATTGATTGA
This sequence comes from Watsonalla cultraria, assembly GCA_964035505.1. Lineage (NCBI taxonomy): Eukaryota > Metazoa > Arthropoda > Insecta > Lepidoptera > Drepanidae > Watsonalla > Watsonalla cultraria. The sequence goes on from OZ037730.1 coordinate 8,156,402, forward strand.
TCATTTTTTAAGTAAACAATTTTATCTGAATGATAAATAAGCACATCTTAATTAATGATGTCAGTGTAAATGTACAGTATGTGTATTACATACTGTACATTTACACTGACATCATTTGGTTTAAGAGTACCTACCATTAGATCAACAAAGACAAACAACTTCTGGAATGTATTTGAAATTGTAATAAATCTTATTATATTTATAGTATTTAAAATAGGTAATACAATAAACACAATATTCAGAATTACATTCTGTAATAAATGATAATGAACTTACCAAAACCAGAATAATAATATTTATTCCGTCTTCTATTGCCTTTCAAAATGTCTGTCATGTGTCACTTGTGTTATTCTCAAATTATCTATACGGGTTTATACGTGCGTATTATTCATTGGTATAATTGTTTATTCACTGAAATTATATGTTTTGTATTGTAAATTGTACAATTCTGTCCATGTGTATTCTATTTGGATATTGTGAACATAGGTGCGTGGTAGGCTGCGCAATGCGGGCTGTTTGGTATCACATTGAAGTTGGCCGCGATCACTTACTGTTGCTGCATTGATGATACTAAGGCACAGTTTTTGAAACTTTTTGCAATACTTGGTTATTTATTCTTTAAGGTACTGTCTGTCTAGAGCTTTTCTTTTACATTTCAGGTATGATACGTCAACTTATAAACAAAAATTAAAAATGACATTTTAACATTTGAAAGAGAATGTGATTTTTTAAATTGGTAGGTTATTTTGTAGTATAGTCATTGTCTATAAGACAAGTATATACTTTTTATAAATTGTATAAAACAAACTTTAGGACTAGATGACGCTATAAAAAGTGTTTCTTGAAACTTTTTTTAATACAATGGTAGGTACTTAATGAAATTCTCAACGTAAGAAAAATAAAGAAATCAGACATTCACTTACCAATATCCTTCCACTCCAATTCCATCGAAGAAAACAGTTTTAAAATCCAAAATTCCAATTCCATTATTTAAAAGCTCAGCAATTTTATATTATTCAATAATGAAAGTGCAAATTTGAATAATGATAAAATTGAATAACATAAAACTGTGTTCCAATTTTAAAATATTGTTTACTTTTTGGAGACACAAGTTTTCACTGCGACATTACAACCACGTTTCGCTAGGTGTTTACAATTTTATCTGTAAATAGCGCATGCGCTTTGAGATGCCAGAATTCCTTTTAGTGTTTTCTGGTTTTGCAACGTTTTCATCGACCTTATGAATTGTATGTTGCAGCTGCGAAATTATTTTGTTTATTTGAAATGCCAGGGCAAAGAAGATTGCACATGTTTTGCAGGACGTATAAACCGTGGCCCCACTGCTATTGACCCACAGTGGGTCCACGGATAATATTATTTACCCGTAGACCCACTTACGTTCCCATACAAATAGAGGATAATACGCAATCGATATAATCACTGTCAAAACCTGTACTTGGGGTATATATATCTATATAAGTAAATAAATAAATAAAAATTACTTCTCAGAAGGCTAGTTTCCGAACCAGTGGTAAATTCTTCGACGTTGATTGCCTTACCAGGGCTTAAACAGAATAAATCATTTTAATTTTTCTCACTATCGCTTCTCTAGAAAGCTGAAGTGTGACATCACTGCCCTTAAGATTTTAAAAATCTTATTGGTACCAATCCGTGACATTGGAATTTGCGTCAATTGCATTGCAGGCAAAGGGTATTTGGCTCTTAAATAATGTTACCATAATCATCTAATGTACTCCAATGACCTGTGCGTGTAGATTAATACCAGTAAATATCCATTTGAACCAGTGAAACTGGGACAAAACCATAATTCATTGTACTTGCTATAACGTAGGAGTTTTATCTCATAATATCATCATCTTCATGACCTTATTTGAACCTTAGTTTTTCTCCGTCTGGACATGTATTGATGGCATTATTCGTGTAGTGATTAGTTCAAAAATTCAAAATTCAAACGTTTTTTGATTAGACTTCTTAGAATTCTTACAAAGTACTTTCAAATCATGTTACCACCGGGGTCGGAAGATTGCTTCTGTACCTGACTGCTTCTTCTCCGGATCCACCGTACCATCACTACGTATAGTTTAGTCCCACCCTTCCGCAAGGGTATGGTGGGTCCGGAAGGACTGCTTCTCTAGGTATCTCGGATTGGATCCAATCTGTAGTGGTGGAGCACCCAAATTTTACAATAATCGACTGCTAGCACATTTGCAGTTCATTTTGTGTGCGCTGGGAACTATGGCCCACCTTAATGGCTGCCACTAATAATGCTGTTGAAATAGGCAAGTTCTGGCCTACAACAGTTTAATTACACGCTTGTTTGTCATCGACACGAAGAAGTCCCTTTGCTAGAGAAACTTGATAACCCGAGATAAACCTGTCAGAGCCCAGCCTTTGGACTGCATCGGCCATAGATAAAAAAAACGATCTTTGACTTCGGCATTCGTTACAAGTCAGTTGGAAGCTGGAAAATGTTTATCGATGTCATGTAATAATGGTTATGAATGTGGCAGATGATGGCGTACGTTTTGGATTGGGTGGGGAACGAGTCAAGCGCTGGTCGCGTAGAATTTATATAAAAAATACATTTGTTCTGCTCACATCTTTATCACGTCTTCCCGAAGGGAGAGATGTAGTTATCGAACACCAAACTTTTGCTAGTTATATTTTAGTTCCATTGCCACTAACCGGGCACTAATCCAACCTTCGGGCAGCTACTGGCAAATAAAATTACAGATGGAAAAATCCAATAACATTTTTCTTGACCCGGAGATCAAATCCAGGACCTCGTGTTTTAGGTGTGTACCTACTAGGTCAACGAGATGATATGGAAAAATAAGCAAATTTTTCATACAATCATATAAGATGTAAAACTCGAAAATGCTTTGACATTCGCCTGGGTTTTAATTTAATTTATTGCACATAATCTCCCTAGATCTCCTCAGATTGCCCATATATATGTATGTACTTTCACACATTAAGAGAGTACGTACACTGTCACCTCTAGAGGTAGTCCGGGCCCCAGAGAGCGAAAGGGTCAACGGACAATAATAAATCAATGATGACAATTGTTGTTCGCTACTTCACGTTGTTAGCATGATTGTTGACGTGCAATTTATCAGTTAGAGACCGGCCCGGGCCACACTGGCTCGCTTTGGAAATTATAGGTACCATGGAAATATCTATGCATATTTAAAAAAAAATTGAAAATTCCACATAAATAAAAAATAAAAAAGCCTTTTATTTCTTGTTAGTAAAATTGAATTTAACACATATTTTACCTTTCTAACTAAATTATGTAAGTATAATCATAATAAACTAACTGACTAAGTACTAATGCTATTATAATATAATATAAATGTTGTTATTATCTAAAATTCCACATATTCGGTCCTAAATTAAGAGAATGAAAGATTATATTTATTACACTCATAGACACAAATAAATACTAATTTAGGCGATGAGCCTGCAGTCTAGGCTAATATTATAAAGAGGGAAAGATTTGTATGTAAGTATGTTTGTAACGAATTGGCTCAAAAAGTATTATACCGATTTTAAAAATACTTACACCAATGCTTCATTATCACTGATTAATATAGGCTATATAATTATCTCCGTACTTCAATGGGAACAGAAACTATGCAGGTGAAACCGCATGACGTTCGCTAGTGTTTTATAACGAAGAAATATTATATGCATATCTTTGGCTCACATACAGCTTCAAAAAATCCGTCCCGTACCGTAATCATATTATGTTTATAATTAAATGATGCCTGGCTGAGTTTCTTGCCGGTTCTTCTCAGAAGGCTAGTTTCCGAACCGGTGGTAAATTCTCGACTTTCATAAGTGCCTTACCAGGGCCTAAACTGAATAAATATTTTTCATTTTCAAATAGCGGACGTCACGCGGTTTCATCCGCGTTGTTCCCGTTAACGTGGCATTACGGGGATAAAAGTAAGCCTATTTTACTGGCTGATGATGTAGCTCTCCATTCTGAAAGAATTTTCAAGATCGTAGTGTCGGAGCCAATTCAATACAAACAAACAAACAAATCTTTCCTCTGTATAAAATAAATATTATAGAATATAGATAAAATGTATTTGATATAATTTTAGATAGATCGACTGGAAACAAAATTCAGTGACCTCAATAAAAAAAAAAACAAATCGTTCTTTTTGAACAGGTTTTTATTTGTTATTGAATTTAATTAAATATCTTAATATATCACCTAGTGTGTCTAGTAAGTGGTCACAAACAGTTGACGTAGAGATGGGACGCCCGGATCTTTCCAGACCAACCCACGGTTTCGACAAACGCAGGGATGCTCAACATTTAAATAATTAATAAGATTATACGAGTACGCTTTTCCGGCCTTTAGTTTGGCCGTAGTAGCACTATCAACAACTATTACATATTATATATATATGCATGACACACATGTTTATGTTTTTAATTCTTAAAAATGGTTTTGACAAATCCGCAAGGACCTCTGCAAACCGTGCAGTTACTGTGCCAACTGAGCTACTCATGCGACGAATTTATTATTCCATCCCATGTTTTTTGCAAGTTTAGGGACCACCTTGCGCTATCTATTGTCGGTTGGCGTACCAAACTCAGTATTACAAATTACGAGTATACTTTGTAAAGTCACACTCATGATATACCAAGCGGCAACCGAGTAACAAGGCCTAAACTACGGACACTCACGCTATACCGAGCGGCAACCGAGTGAGGACCGAGTAACAAGGCCTAAACTACGGGCTCGGGCTCGGCTTGGGCCCGGCTAGGTCGTGGATCAACCTATAACCCAATGTATTTTTTCATACTCATGCTACACAAAGGAATTATCTTCTCTAACACTTGTATTCGTCTTCTATCAGCACTTTAAACACTGGACTCACATTGGAAAACATTCAGATTTATTAACAATCCCATACCCTAATTGCATAATGCTGTTCATGAAAACCTAGCAGAAAGCATTTCTGTGATGGTTAAAAAAAGATGGACATCCTTTTACCATTATAATTACCATGGGATCTTTTTTTTGTTTTGCTTAATTTTTTTTAAATAAGCTGGTAGTATCAATCTTACTCATGAATCTTGACACGGTTTTACTTAAGTACGTTATATAAATAGATAGTAGATGAAAATATACTTTTAATAAAAAAAATAAAAAAAAACCGGAGAGTTTGTTTCGCCGTTTCTTCTCCTGACAGACTTACTTTTGGAAACGGTAGTAAATTAACCTAAGTAAGCGTAAGAGAAATGACGTTCAATAAGTGTTCCAAGTGTCCCTTATGTTGAATAAAACTTTTTGATTTGAATACTCTTAAACATCGTAACTTGAGGGAGCTTGCTAGCACTTAATAAATTTCACTGTGAACTGTAATTTTAACTCCAAACGATTACTTTGTATAACTAGGAGTAACAACACACAAACTATTCCAGTGACGCAAACAGTTGGTGACCCCGGTGAATCCTGCGCCGATTACCGCTAATCGCGCGAGCAGGCTCATCTCATAGTGTATATAAGCTGCGCCTGAGATCAATCTTTACTTGGTCCTCGCTCGACTTTCAAAGTTACACTACCGTTTCATCATGAAGACATTGTTCGTTTTGGCTGTTTGTCTAGTTGCCGTTCAGGTAAGATGTTTTTTATTTCTTAAAAGACCGCGTCTTCGTTAGTTCACTACTAGAAAAGAGAAAAAAAGTTTTATTGAAGGTGATATTTTAGAGATTTTATTAATAACTAGCTGTGCCCCGCGGTTTCAACCGCGTAGATTTAGTTTCATCCTTATTGTCGCGGAACCCTAATATTTTTGATAAATAAAAGTACCCTAAGTTACTCCTTGTAACATCAGCTACCTAACAGTGAAAGTCCCGTTAAAATCCTTCCAGCCGTTTCGGAGATTACCCGGAACAAACAGACAGACAGACAGAGAAAAATTTTGAAAACTTGGTTTTTTAGTGTCTGTAGCGTGTATACATTCATATGCATTTATTGAAAAGCTGTTATTTTGCAATTACAAACAGACACTTCAATTTTATTTATTTGTATAGATGTATAGATTAAAAAAACAAAATTTTAAGAAAACTGCGTTGTACATTAATTGTTGAATCGCTTGAGATCCCTAACCATAAAGAAATACATTTCAGGTATTCTAAAATACCAAAAAAACGACAGCATGAAAAAAATGTTGTGATTCAAAACTTGTCTAAACCAAATCCTTTTTTATCCAGGCCCTGACTGACGAGCAGAAGGAAAAGCTAAAGAAACACAAGACAGAATGTCTGCATGAGACCAAGCCTGATGAAGCTTTGGTGAACAAACTGAAGAGCGGAGATTTCAAGGTAAATAAAAGCTTAATTTTGTTCACATTGTAGCAGGCTATAGTTTCTAATTAAATCACAATTTTAAATTCATAAGACATCTTTATAAATACAAGGGACAGTACTTTAAACTTATGACGAGTAGATGACATTTGTAGGTTTCCTCATAATGTTTTCCTTCACCCTAAAGCTTGTGGAGTGGAATCACTACACTTAATTTTTTAGAAGAACTCATTGGTGAAGACCGCTGTGATTCGAATTTCATCGTTTGCGTAGGAGGCAACTGTTCCAACCTCACGGCCACCGCGGCTATATTCCCCTACAAATTGTTTTCTCAACCATCACCTCTGTCTGTAATTTACTACTAGCTAAGTTTTCTGGCACACACCGAATTGCCTCAAAAATATATGCAAAACAAATAATGTAAATCTTTTTTGTTCAGACCGAAAATGAGCCGTTGATGAAGTATGCCCTGTGCATGATGATCAAATCTGATCTGATGACGAAGGATGGCAAGTTTAAGAAGGATGTTGCTCTAGCTAAAGTACCCAGCCCAGGTAAGACTGTCACTTTGTAAATCTTGCTACTAAATGGTAGTATCAACAAACATAGAGCATAAGCTTTCGTTACACTAGGTGAAGCTACAATAGAGAACGCTGTCAAAGCTCTGAGTGACAGAAATATATATCAATGTTTGTAATCGACAGCCTAAGTAAAGCAGCAGCCAATTCTGTTGCAGTCGTAACAATCGCAACTTTTTAGAGTTACAACGATTTTATAATATAGTGTATGTTACACGCTAATGATATAGCTATCTATAGCTGAAAGAATTTTCAAGATCGGTCAAGTAGTTTCGGAGCCTATTCAATACAAACAAACAAACAAAAAGCCAATTAAATATTTCCTCTTTACAATATTAGTGTAGATAAAAGACTCAAAGTAGAACAAGTACTGATTGTAACCCTTTAAAACTTTTTCTTTTGCCTTCACAGCTGAGAAACCAGCAGTTGAGAAGCTAATCGACGCCTGCCTCGCCAACAAGGGCAGCACTCCCCACCAGACCGCCTGGAACTACGTGAAGTGCTATCACGAGAAGGACCCGAAACACGCCATTTTCTTGTAAATTAGCATCGTCTTCAACATCACGATTTAAGGCTTTTACCGGACTACCTGTTATATATCATCGAAATTATTGTTATTGGAGCTTCCAATATCAGATGCGTACTTTAATGCATTTTCGTCATAACATTTTGTTTATATAGATGATATAGTATTGTTGTTTGTTTCACTACTGCAATAGCTTTACCAACTGCAGTGATGTTTATCAATGTGAATACATTAGGTTTAACATCTACCTTTTTATATTTTTATGTAATTCATTCACTTTTGCATTTAGAAATCGCCTGTCAGTTTTATTTAGTGTTAGAATGAACATCATTATCGTTGTCATCATCGTTACAGGGTTTGTTACACATTTAGCTTACAAATTTGAAACTGTTACTGCCTGATCGAATTTACAATTTGGATACCAATAAATATTTTGGAGGAAACATTTTATTTTTATTTAATTATTCACGTTTTATATGATACCAGTGTAAATACACAGAGAGAATAACATCTACACCTTAACAAAATGTACATAATAAAACACTTCCTAATCCACACCTAATCTGGATCTAGTTTCAACTAGATATTATAAACAGTTTCCTGAGCGGTAAATACCACTTTACTCACCTCACGCAGCCTTTGAAATTTTACCAACTACGTTAATCAAATCTCAAAATTCCACATTTACAGAATTCTTAATGCCTGCTGTAGTGTCATAATTAATAAGCTCAAGCTTTCCAAGAAGAGCCAAAAAGAGTGGGCAGAGGTTTTACGACACCCACTTTCCACCGAAAATTAGGTGCAAGAGCGAGTCCATCGCCGTATCAGACATTAATACTGTCTTGTTTTTGAATTTCTTTTACTTTGACAGAAGTATGCAGGTTTCCTCACAATGTTTACCTTCATCATAAAACTTGCAGTGAGACATCGTTGCACTTAGAAATACTACTAGGATATTATGATATGTAGAAATTACCTGACCTACCTCTCAGCCTCCGCGGGTTTTCACCAACATTATACTCCTCAACATTGCGTCTTGCACCCACTCCCACGCGCTTTTGATATATTGAACTTATCACAATTAAATACTTGAATGTTATTAGCTTTCAGTACAATATCAATCAGTCAATCATAAAAGGTCTTCACCATTATCTTGTGACACAGATGTATCATGATATAGTAAACAAATTCTTGACAATCAAGAACAATGGTGTGCATTGAAACCTCTTCAAAACAGAACTCACTTACATCACTTTTATTATGAACTAGCTGTGCCCCGCGGTTTCACCCGCGTAGATTTAGTTTCTTCCTTATTGTCGCGGAACCCTAATATTTTTGATAAATAAAAGTAGCCTAAGTTACTTCTTGAAACATCAGCTACCTACCAGTGAAAGTCCCGTTAAAATCTGTCCAGCCGTTTCAGAGATTACCCGGAACAAACAGACAGACAGACAGACAGACAGAGAAAAATTTTAAAACTTGGTTTTTTAGTGTCAGTAGCGTGTATACTTTCATATGCATTTAGTGAATAGCTGTTATTTTGGAATTACAAACAGACACTTCAATTTTATTTATCTGTATAGATTACATTCAATACAATAGGAATAAATTTCATGACCCATTCATGTCTTTGGAAATCGGAAAAGAATCTAATAAGTTTTTGTTACTTGCTGTTCGGTCTATATAAAAGCCTGCTATTGTCGAGTTATGACATAAGTAATTTAGATTCCGAAGGAACAGCCATGGACTGGATTAAAATTGTGGTTCTTTGCCTTTGCGTTCTAACAGTTGTATCAGGCCAGCAGGTAAAAAATTGTATAATATTTTAAGCTAGCCTTTTGCTCTCTTGTGTATCTTACTTTATTTACAAAGAGATAAGCTTTTGCAATCTTTCACTACCCTTTTTAACCCTCTTTGGAATATAATTTTGGTAAAATTTTCGTGGTGTATATCTGCACCTTACAAAGAACACACATTTTAATATCATGTCTCTAGGACCAGAGATTTAGGATATTTGTAGTTGATAAAAGTGAGGTCTACGAATTATGTGATTTTGAACCAAATTATGCACAGGCACTAACCAATTTAGCCAACATTTTAAAGAGCTGCACTTACATATATTCACCGATTGTTTTTTCTCAATCATTTGCCCCTAGAATGAAAATTCACTGTGTAGCAGATTTCGAATTGCGTGCTTATATTTTACTTTTAGACTAATGCTCCAAATACAACAGAAGAGACGTCCTTGTTGAAGAGGTACCAGCTCGAATGTATCGAGGAGACCAGGGTGGATGCTGATTTGGTGATGAGCCTCAAAGCTGGCAGTGGATGGCAGGTAATATTTATGATCAGCAGCTGTTGAGTCAACATCATCATCCTATATTTTCTTTATCTCATACATCGTTGGGGTCACTTAATTCAACCCGAAGTGGCTCATCACCTGATTTTTATACGACGCGACTGTCATCTGACCTTCGTAACTTCTATTACGTAGAAAATACAATTCCTTAGGCTTCTGACCGGCCGGTTACTCTTAAAAAAAGTCATTGGTCCAGATTGGGATTTTGAACTGACGTAGCAGTCTTAACTCTCACCAAGCTTTTTTTAATCCGTACTTTTCTAATATTTTTGTAATATTTTGTAATTTTTGTAATATCTTTTAGACAAAACTGAACCCACTGAAGCAATGGTCTCTTTGCGTCCTGAAGAAAATTGGTCTGATGTCCAATGAAGGCGTTTATAAACTGGACGTGGCCTGGTCGAAAGTCTCTCAGGATGCCGGTTCGTTTAATTTATTTAGTAAATGGGGAATAGGTATCAATGGTGCATCAATACCATTAGGGGGGTGCATCAAAACCTTTTAGCGACCAATGGGGGCTCAATACGAATGGGAGTATTGACCAATAGGGTTTAATGCCACTGGGAGCTCAATACCTATTAGGGGGTCAATCATTGTCAAGTCAAGTCACTGATAGCGTCTGTAGGGTTTACTCCTCTTAGTCCTGGATGGTGATATGTGAGAAGAAACTACAAGAGGTGGAGTCAAGAACGAAATGTCCTTCTGATGAAGCTGACCACAGTGGTACCTAACTTTATAGAATCTGAAATGAATACTGGTCGTCTCAACAGCCCAACTCTATTATAAATTTACTCTACCTATCTACATACATACCTACACCTGCACTGAATCGATTTATGTGTAATTTTCAGATCAAACGGAGGTGGAACGCCTGATTGACCTTTGCTTGACTCCCAAACACCTGCTTCCAGAAGAAATTGCGTGGCTTTATATAAAATGTCTTCACGTCAATGATCCCCAAAGGAAACTTGGTTTTCTGAGTGTGGTTTAATATTTTTAAGCAGCGACATCTAGCGACAGTTCGCAGAATTAAAATCGTAGTCAGTAAAAATTGCGAGAAGCATTATTTCACCACGATGTTGAATCGGAGTGATCGTAGTTCGAAACTTTATCGCAAGAGGGCGTTCATGATAATGTTAACAGCTTTTTAAATCGTTTGCCTGATTTCTAAGATATTATTTTGACGTTATTTATTGTAGTATTCAAAATTAATAGTTCATTTCAAATTGTATTATATTGCTTAGTCATTTGCAATTGCTAAAAGAGACCATTCTTTTACATATCTGTTGTAATAAAGGTGTTTTTTAACTGTATTGGGAATAAAACTCATTATTAAGGAGGTAATTATACTGTTTCTTATTTTTTGAGTAATCACAAAAGCAAATTCGATTCTTACAAAGAACAAAAATGAATAAGTTGTTCGTTGTTTGACGTTGAAAAAGGACGCACGCATTTTTTTATGCTTATGATATGAAGACAGCTGTTTTCTAATTAATTATCCATAGCGTCGTGAATATAATACATAACTAATTACTGCATTTCGATATGAAACCACCTGCATTTATACATTACAATAATACGACTTCATTACATTACAGCGACTTTTGTTTTACAAGGACGATTTTGGCGATACTAAATATTAAATTCTATCAATCATCAACTTACCATGAGCTCTTATTGCAATGTTAATTCAGTTGTGCGACAGTGACAGATGTATGCACGTCACATACATCTGTCTCATAAATGAGTGAAACTATCATGGCAATAAGAGCTTATGGTAAGGCCCCTGACTGACCCGTGTGGTTTGGGTTGCGGCTACGCAAGCCACGGAAGTTCCTATCTCACCGGTCTGTGCCAATCCGTTATTGTAAAACTATTTGAAACTTAAGTACTGTTATTTCACATCACGAACTCCCCCTTCGGGGACCCTTAAGGGACAGAGAGAGCATGTAATTTTTCTAAATTATTAGTTTTATACTACAATTGAAAACAGACGTAGTCGCCGACAAAATGCTATCTTTTAACATACATACTCACGCTTTTATTCCCCGAAGGTGTAGGCAACGGTGTTATAATAATAACATCCACTTTTCATCGATGATGATTAAGTGCCAACGTGACAGATGGTGAGTCTATCGCCGTCTCAGGCACTATACATACATCTTTGAATTACTTCTCAGACATATGCAGGTTTCCTCACGATGTTTTCCTTCACCGAAAAACACGTGGTGTGAAATCACTGCACATAAGTTTTGAAAAACTCATTGGTACAGGAGCTTACCATGAGCTCTTATTGCCATGATAGTTTCACTCATTTATGAGACAGATGTATGTGACGTGTATACATCTGTCACTTTCGCACAACTGAATTATCATTGCAATAAGAGCTCATGGTTGGGCCCCAGGCCCCGCTGGGATTCGAACTGGCGTCGCTTGCGTAGCAGGCGTTTGCTCAAAACTCCACGACCACCACCGCTCTACCTTTTAAATGTATGTAATTTTCCAATCATATGTCAGTCAGTATGTAATGTACCTACATAAATACATTTCATATTTTAATACATTAGATAGAGCTACATTTAACCAGGTCGCGACAATTACATGCAATCTAAACTACGATCTCTGTTGTATGAAGTATGTATGTGTATGTACGTACATGGGTGTTTGTATGAAAAGCGTCATGTATCAAATTATCGGTGTATGATGGATATGCTGTTATTTATTCACACCATGCTACGGTACAGGGTGGGGATATGGTATTCTTAAGAAATGACTAGATAAGTACTGTAATTTAACAACTGACCTTTATACACAGCACGGTACCATTAATAACAGAATGACAAGAATACGATATTTGGTATCAAGACATCCTGACGTAAATATTCTTAAGGTAGGAGATGTGTTTCAGACGGATGATGAGTCCATCGCCATCTCAGATACTAAAAAGTAATCTATACAGATAGATAAAAATCAATATTCAAAATAAAATAAAAAATCACAATAAAATCTTTTGTGCTATTTACTATGTTCCGGGTAATATCTCCACCGGCTGGACCGATTTTCACGGGTCTTTCACTGATAGATGATGTTACATGAAGTAACATAGACATTTTTATATTAGTTAGTAGTTAGTAGAAAATACGAAAATAACATAGTCAGGATTTTTTTTCTGTTCACGGTGCGTAAGTAAGTATGCTTTAAGCTTACAATATACATGGTATATCAAGTATTATAGACATCTTGTAACATGCCGGAATACCACTTTAACAGTAACATAAAGAGCATAATGACAGTTTATAATTCCGATATAGATCAATATAGCTGTCGGGCAGAGGACATTACTTCAGATAATAACAGTTTTATCATCAGAAAAACGTGTGGGTTATATATAAATAATACAATTAACTTTATCAATATAATTACTAGAATAAGGTCAAACTCGTCATTAATATATTAAAGATAATTACGACGCACTTACATACATACATCTATCTAAATATATATATATATATAACTCAAAGGTGACTGACTGACTGACATAGTGATCTATCAACGCACAGCCCAAACCACTGGACGGATCGGGCTGAAAATTAGCATACAGGTAGATGTTATGGCATCCGCTAATAAAGGATTTTGATTAATTCTATCCCCAAGAGATAAAATAGGGGATGAAATTATGTATGAAATTAAACGCGGGTGAAACCGTGGGGCACAGCTAGTACACATATATATGCTCACACCTGTATTCCCGGAAGGGGTAGGCAGAGGTGTTGTAATAACATCAGATTTTCACCGAAGATGATTAAATGCCAACGTGACAGATGGTGAGTCCATCATCGTCTCAGACATTATACCTAAATACATCTTTGGATAATTTCGCAGACAAATGCAGGCTTGCTCACGAGAGTGGCATCAGCTCACAAGTTTCTTGCCGGTTCTTCTCAGAAGGCTAGTTGCCGAACCGGTGGTAAATTCCTCGACATTCATAAGTTCCTTACCGGGGCCTAAACTGAATAAATCATTTTCATTTTCAGATGTTTTCCTTCACCGTAAAGCACATGGTGTGAAATCACTGTCTTTAGAAAATCTCCATAGGTACAGACTCCGTTGGGATTCAGAAAGCAAGAAAACGAAGAATGGATTGTGTGAAAGATGATATGGCTAAAATGGGATGAATACAGATATGACGGTTGATAGAGAGGAATGGAAGAGAAGAACACATTGCGCCGACCACAAATAACATACTGATTTGTGAGATCATTTCTTTGTTGGCTTCAACGTGAAATTCTCAGGATGCAAGGGTCTGATTATAAAAAAATCAGTAAGCTATTTTTTGAAGGGTTGTAAAAATTAATTTTCATTTTTAATTATGAGTTTTAGTGATGATTTATTGGCTTATTCCCATAGATTTTGAAAATAAACTTTCATACAGTAATTCAAACCTCCACGACAGCTAAAATTGGAATATGGAGTATTATTTTCTTTCCCATGACATCCGTATTTAAGTAGGTATTTAGATCAGATGACACCATAATAAAATCAGTGTATAGGATATTTGTTGAAATTTTTATTTCTTATTTTTTTGTAATATCCTAATAGCAAAAGTATTTAGCAGTTGCAAAATACATAAATAGGGCACTTTTGTCCGAAAATAGTCTTACAGACAACGTTTGTTCATCTGCCTACCTGACTTAACGTGTTCGGTGAAAAGATCATGCTTATTTGACCCTCATCAATTCCTACTGCCTACCTAAAATTATTAAGCAAAAAAATATCCGCTTTTTTTTTGTAAACCAAACGTTCTTCAACAAAGGCCTTCGATAACAAAACGCACCAATTTATTTCAAATCCAGAAGCGCCATCATCCACGCCCCTTCCAGCCCCACCATTGGCTACCGTCTACATTGTAACAAATGAACCATAAACCTATACCCATCCTTTTCTAACACACAGTAATCAAACACCCAACCTACACCATCTCCCTCACACGCCCATAGATTATTGCCAAACAAATTACAGATGGTTCACCGTTTTTCAACGTTACATTTTTGTGAGTAATTTTAGGACATTCTAATCTTTTGAAAATTCATAGAAAAACTATCCTTATCACTGTTAATTTAAGGTGGGAATTTCAGTGGCTTTTCATTGCTACATACGTCGTTCTGCAGTCTTCTAAGTAGTACAATAATTTTTAACACAGTTTTTTGCCAAATGCAATAATGGGTAGGACTTATAATGGCGGTATTTTTTTTTATTCTGAAAACATTTCCTCGTGTTAATAATTACTGCTTATCAGATTGTAGATAAAGTACCGTTTTACATACTTTATTATAGCGAGGCGTCCTTCCGTCGGCTTTATTAAAATTGCAATGCATAATCATTCAAATACATGACATATGCATTACTTAAGTATTACTTTACGATAAGTTATTGCGTCTGATTCTGCTAAGTACTGCTGTTTTTCCTTAACAACTGCCTTTATTTTTCCCATTTACAACAGTACATACATGCATACATACACTGACGCCAGCGGTAGGCAAAGGTGTTGTACTCGTAATAATAACACCTAATTTCACCGAAGATGATTTAGTGTTAACGTGACACTCGTGACAGTTGAGTCTATCACCGTCTCAGACACGATACATATGTCTTTGAATGACTCCTCAGATCATCTCCCTGGCCTTAATCCCATGTATTTTGGGGTCGGCACTTGATTCAACCCGATGTGACTGATTACCTGATTTTTATACGAAGCTACTGCCATCTGACCTTTGCAACCCCCTTTTCTCTCTTAGGCCTCTGACTGACCTGTAACGATTGTCAAAGATGTTAAATTGGCAACCGGGACCGACAACTTAACGTGCTCTCCGAGGCACGGAGGGAACTCGGGCGGTCACCCATGCAACTACTGGCTAGGCGTATGGTTGCTTAACTTCGCTGATCGAATGATATGCGCAATAGCAACTGTGCCACGAGCTCCTCCTTTCTTGAATGACTGAATGACTTCTCAGATATATGCAGGTTCCCTCGCGATGTTTTCCTTCGCCGCAATGCACGTGTTGCGAAATCAATGCACATAAGTTTTTAGAAAAACTAACACTCCCCGCTGGGATAGGATCTTGCGTCGCTTGCGTAGCAGACGACTGCACAAACTCCACGGCCACCACGGCTATATTTATCTTTCTCTGCTATCCACTGAATCCCGGAAGAAATAACGTGATGATATACGTATAATGCAGGGGCGTGCATTTGATTTTCAGAGGGGTAGGCATAAACAATAAGTAGGTAGGCAGGCCGGTTAAGTACATACCTATGTGACGCGGCGTAGGTACGTAGGTCTTGGTAAAGATACACATACGAACATAAACACACACACACACGTCACGAGTGTATTCAGTGATCACAAATTGTAACTTCTGCTTACCTGCTTATATGCAGTGCACGCCACTGGTATAATGTAGGTACTTATGTATGTCGCAGTCAAGAAACTCAGCCAGACATGTACATTTCATCAACACAACATTATATACTTACGCACGTAGTCATAACAACCTGTAATCTATACATCTATATCTATACTATACAGATATACAGTTTGTAATTGCAAAATAACAGCTTTTCACTAACTTTGTCTGTCTGTCTGTCTGTTTGTTCCGGGTAATCTCTGAAACGGCTGGACCGATTTGACGTGACTTTCACTGGCAGGTAGCTGATGTTTCAAGGAGTAACTTAGGTTACTTTAATTTATTAAAAAATATATTTTTCCGCGTCATTAAGGATGAAACTAAAACGCAACATGAAGCATGAAACTAAATCTACCCGGGTAAAACCGCGGGCTACAGCTAGTAATACATATAGGTACATAATTGTAGCAACCAGTAATAACTTATAATAAAGTTTGTAACTTAATATTACAACTCATATTAAAGATGATATATTTAAGTAAATGTCAGATCGAAATGCCACAAGTTCCTGAACCATTCAATCAATGTTATAAAGGTCACCGATCACTGAGCAACCCTCGTTTCTAACTAACATGTACAACTGTTGTACTGAACACCTTTATATTCTTCGAGACGTACCTACATCACTGAATTACTTTTCAGTTATATGTAGGTTTCCTCACGATGTTTTCCTTCACCGTAAAGCACGCGGTGTGAAATCACTGCACATAAGTTTTTAGAAAAACTCACTTGTACAGCTCCCGCCGGGATTCGAACTTGTGTCACTTGCGTAGCAGGCGTCTACTCAAACCCCGAGTCCACCACGGTTCTTTACTTTTAATTCTCTGATTATTAAGCAACTAGCTGTGCCCCGCGGTTTCACCCGCGTAGATTTAGTTTCATCCTTATTGTCGCGGAACCCTAATATTTTTAATAAATATATGTAGCCTAAGATACTCCTTGATACATCAGCTACCTGCCAGTGAAAGTCCCGTTAAAATCGGTGCAGCCGTTTCAGAGATTACCCGGAACAAACAGACAGACAGATAGAGAAAAAAAATATTACTCGGTTTTTTAGAGTCAATAGCGTGTATACTTTCAAATGCATTTAGTGAAAAGTTGTTATTTTGGACAGACACTTCAATTTTATTTATCTGTATAGATAGATGTATTTGAAAAGCGCATGACTGAAATAGTTGCAAATATTGAATAGTAGCAAATTACAAAATGGCATGTGCTATCAACATTAGTTAGTTACGTGTTACCCATTCCTTGAGCAGTTACCAGGTTGAATCACGTAGTTGTGTGCGTACTTATTAGTTTAGAAGGTTCCGTTCAATTAAGGACTGTTGAAAAATGATTTGATTAATTCAGGTTTGGTTATTTTAAGGCATATATACACATAGGTGGATTCAGCGGTTCGGAAATGGGAAGAAACGAAGCTAGACAAATAACATAATGTAAATTTCAAAAGCTTATTTAATAAAAAAAACAAGATTTGTTTTAGTCTGCTGCGAAGTTGATTAATTTCTTTCTATTATTTCTGTAATTATATAGAAGGGACACATGTAAAAAAAAACCGGGGAGTTTGTTTCGTCGTTTCTTCTCCTGACAGGCCTATATTTTGGAAACGGTAGTAAATTAACGTAAGTTAGCGTAAGAGAAATGACGTTCAATAAGTGTTCCAAGTGTCCCTTATGTTGAATAAAACTATTTGATTTGATTTGAATTTTGACATCATTCAAAAAGGTAGTAGTCTATACATACAGATAGATAAATTTAATTGAACTGTCTGTAATTTCAAATTAACAGTTCTTCGCGAAATATGAAAGCATAATAATAATACGGTACCTAATTTATAACTTTTTTTCTCTGTATTTCTGTCCGTCTATTTGTTTTGGCTAATCTCTGAAATTACTGGACTGATTTTAACTGAACTTTCACTGGCAGAAAGCTGAAGTTACAAGAAATAATTGTATTATATAGTTATATTAAAAAGAACATAAGACTGAAATAAAGTTGAACCGCGTAGACTTAATTTGAACCACAGCTCACACAATACAATTTGAAGGTTTCTCTTACATCCCCACGGACCTCTAAAACCAGTCTAACAGTACCGTTACAGATTTTCTCTTTATTTAAAAAAACTTGCATCACCGCACGCGCACCACCCAATACTAAGAAACGCAGATATAATCACTATGCACACATTTGCATACGCGATAATTATCAACAATTAACATTATCGTATCACTACCATCATTATTGGTCTGTAACATCGATCAGTTGATCGATTTATCGGCAGATCGGAAAGGTTAAAGACGATAGGTTGGGAGATAAAATATTTGTTGACACCTGCTTTTCCAATAAATTGAGGCAATTTATGTTTAAATTTTGGATTCCCGAGATTCCCGGTCTCGGGAATCGAAAATTTTCGAATTCACGATACAAAGCGATATTAAGTAGACCAACGGTGTCGACGAAAGTAGAATCCTGGCTGCGATCTTTAATCGGAACGAAGTTCCTTATCGCGCGTTGTGAAAGGGGGCTAGACGGAAAAAATTCTTACGAAAAGTTGTACCGACACTTTTTGCTGTGTCGTTACAACTTTTCGTAAGAATTTTTATAATATATTATATTATATAATATATAAATACTTCGTTCCATCCCTTGACACCTCTCAAGTTTTTTTGTTTTTGAGTTTTGGAACTGTGTCCATTGGCTTATATTCTTGAGATATATTGTGACCATTAGAAATTCTAAGCATATTTTTGGAAAGAATAATTGCTGGGTTTTTATCACCGGGTTTATCTCAGTAAAACCTCCCGAATCTGGTGAACATTCATAATCCTGTATAATGTATTTTGTTCTGTATCCTTCTGATGATATACAAGTACTTTCTAAGAAGTCTAATTAAATATATATATTTTTGATTTCACCCCACGTGCTTTACGGTGAAGGAAAACATCGTGAGGAAACCTGCATATGGTTGAGAAGTAATTCGAAGACGTATGTATAGTGTGAGACGGCGGTAGACTCACCATCTGTCAAGTTGCACGTAATCATCTTGTGTGAAAAGTGGGTGTTGTTATTACAACACCTCTGCCTACCCCTTCGGGGAATACAGGCGTGAGTGTAAGTATATTTATTAAGTATATTTTAGATTGATTGATTATAAAATGGAAATTTAACCCCCTTACTTACAGGGTCGACAACGTGCTTGATGCCCCTGGTTTTGCAAGCTACCGTAGGTTGCGGTAATCACTTACCATCAAGACGTAAGCTTGTTTGCCACCTTAGTGATATATATAAAAAACCAAAGATTAATAGACAGTTGTATATGACGTGTATAAGTCTGTCACTGTCAGTAAACAATCATGGCTATAAAATCTTATAGAAAGACCCATGGTCCGTAAAATCATCATAAACCTTTAGAATTAAAATTACACTTGCAGCAACGAGTAGGCTAATTATATGAAAAAGTCAACGTAATTAAACGCTTTTAATAACATTTCAATAGAAAACCTATCTAAGGTAATTAAACTTAGCCCATTACTTAGCTAGGGTGGGCATATACCTTAACGAGCTTGAAGTAACTTAGATGTTACTTGTATAATTACAAGAGATAAGTTATAATAATTGCAAGGTTCATTTGAAGTAGGAATTATTCACAAAGACGTATGTATAGTGCCTGAGACAGCGGTAGACTCGTCTGTCACATTGGCAATCATCTTCGGTGAAATGTGGG
This sequence comes from Watsonalla cultraria, assembly GCA_964035505.1. Classification (NCBI taxonomy): domain Eukaryota; kingdom Metazoa; phylum Arthropoda; class Insecta; order Lepidoptera; family Drepanidae; genus Watsonalla; species Watsonalla cultraria. The sequence goes on from OZ037730.1 coordinate 8,176,407, forward strand.
TGTTATTATTACAACACCTCTGCCTACCCCTTCGAAGAATACAGGAGTGAGCGTATGTATGTTAATTATTCACACAAGTTCAATTATGAGGATTTAAAAATATTAAAAATATCCGTCTGTTTGTTTGTTCGGACTAATCTCCGAAACGGCTCCGGTCAGCCATTTCATAGATAACCCGACACAAACCGACAGACAGACAGATTTTTTTAAATTGTTTTCTTGATAAATAGTTTTTATACTTTCAAATGCATTTAGTGAACAGCAATAATTTGGAATTACAAACAGACACTTCAATTGTATTAATCTTTATAGATATAGATTACCTGTAACACCAAATAAATTCTACGCGTATTTTGAGACTAGATTGAACTATGTGAGTACTAAAACCTTACGGAACCAAGAACCAATTGAACTGAACCCCAAAACGAGTCAGTCAATTACAAATAGCTTTGTACTCACCGCTCCTCACATCAAAGAAGCCGCAGTGAACGATTCGTCTCGCTCATTTAGATACATTAAACCACTATAAGAACGACCAACTTCAAATGACCTTTACGATTCCATATAAATGCTAAAGATTTCATACAAATGTCTTGAGGATTGGGTGTCTGGCTCACTGGTTATATAGGCCTCGGCTGCGTACGTCAAATAGTCAAAGTTTTACCGACAGTATTATCTAATTAATACGAATAAGTACATTTTAAATGTTGATTAAGGAATTTGCTGTAACTTTTACGATGCATTACGCATAGGTCGGAAATATTATAACTTTATAACATACTATGTGAAAATGAAAATGAACAATATTTATTCAGTTTAGGCCCTGGTAAGGCACTTATGAAAGTCGAGAATTTACCACCGGTTCGGAAACTAGCCTTCTGAGAAAAACCGTCTTATGTCTCGCGGTTTTATACGCGTGATGGCTCGTGAAGGCTCACGCCGTTATTCGTGGTAAAGGTGTTCTAATGTCAACACCCACTTTTCACCGAATATGATCAAGAACCAACGTGCTAGATGGTGAGTCTATAGCCTCAGGCACCATACACCTTTCTTACCTTCACCGTAAAGCATGTGGTGTCAAATCACTGCACATAAGTTTTTAGAAACACTCATTGGTACCGGCCTCGCTGGGATTTGAACTTGTGTCGCTTGCTCAAAGCCCACAGCCACCACCGGTCTATTAAGTGAATTTTTTTTGTGTTTTCGCAAAATGTTTCGTTAATGCTTCGCTCCTATTGGTCACAGCGTGATGTTATAAAGCCTATTTTTTCAATTCAAACCAGAATTATTCATAGTTCTTTTACCAAGTTCAACCAAACAAACTCTTCAGTTTTATAATATTATTAAAAAATAATTGTTAGTTTAATTAAGTTATTAAAAGACCAGTTAGATAATGATATTATTTAAATGTGGTAGTTTATGCGTAACTTTATTTTATTTACTTTACGTTTTCTGTCGAATATTTTATATTTATACTTATACGTAAATAGTTATTGTATTATTAAAAATATGTTAATAATATTCAAATTTAGAATAATATTATCGTAATTTAACATTTCAGAAGAGGTAGTGTTTATATGGTTTCAATTATAAATTTACTAGGATTTAATCAATTTTTTTATTTATCCCGCATTTGTTTCCAAATGACAGAAGCGACTTTGATAAAATCTGCAACAGAGGTAGCCTTAACTAGACTTTATGGTTATAATGAGCTAGGGAGCTGGATCTGAGTTGTATTATTTAGGGACGTGTTTAAGGCTAGTGGCTCGGAGTGACTGTTTGTCTCACTTACCTTCTTTATATATTAAGGCACAGATGATCATAGAAATATGAAAATTACTAGTTTCTTTGATGAGGTGTAAGTAGTAAGTACTAAGACAGGGGTATCCAAAATTGTACCCCAAGGGTTAAATGGGGTTGAAAGTTTCTGAAAAACTAGCACTAGCCAGTCTTTCAAAAAGGCATTTTCTACAGGAACTTACATAATTTAAAATTTTGTAATTCCAAAATAACAGCTTTTCACTAAATGCATATTGCACTAAATGCATATTTTCTATAAAAGTATTACTGGCACTGAAAAACCAAATTTTATTTTCTCTGTCTGTCTGTCTGTCTGTGTATTCCGGGTAATCTCTGAAACGGCTGGATTGATTTTATCGGGATTTGTAGATAGCTGACACTTCAAGGAGTAACTTAGGCTACTATTATTTATTGAAATTATTAGGGATCCGCGACATGAAGCATGAAACTAAATCTACGCGGGTGAAACCGCGGAGCACAGCTAGTATTAATTCATAAACGCACAGCCTACATCGAAGATCCTAGAAACATGAAAATGCTTTGTGGTTTCTATATTGAGGTGTAAGTACTAAGAAAGGTGTATCCAAAATTGTACCCCAAGGGTTAAATGGGGTTGAAATTTGCTGAAAAACTTGCACTAGCTAAGCTTTCAAAAATACACTTTTAACAAGAACTTACATAATGTATAATTTAGGGATAATAATGCATATTCACGATTAAACACCATTAAATATAATGTTAAATAAAACCAGCTGCCGAATAAAATTGGTCACACAAAAAATACTCATAATAAATGATCAAAACGTTCGTAATTACGTGACCAAATATCTTATTACATGTGGTTATGAAAAAACACTCGATATCTCGACAATCAAACACTCGCCTTCAAGCTGACAATGTATAAATATCGATAAAATTATTCGATTCTTTTTGCAATTAAAGAGCGGCGTTACTCTTTTGTCGATAAACTTCCTTAAATACCACTTTTGTTTTGTAATTCCTACAATTTGAATATCGAGTTTCAAGATTTACGATTGTAAAGTTAATGTTAAATGTCAAGACTTATATAACTAGCTGTGCCCCGCGGTTTCACTCGCGTCGACTTTGCTGGCCTTCCGAACTCTAAGGTTTTTTTTGATAAATGTAGCCTAAGTTAGTCTTTGTAACATCACTATCAGACGGTGAAAGTCCCGATAAAATCTGTAAAACCATTTCGGAGATTACCCGGAACAAGCAGACAGACATACGGAAAGATAGAAATAGAAAAAAAAAAAAAAAAAAAATTTCTGTCAGTATCGTATATACTTTCATATGCATTAACTGAAAAGCTGTTTTGGAATTACAAACAGACACTTCAATTTTGTTTATCTGATTGTATAGATGTACTTGTTGATATCTCAAATACTTATAATATGTATAATTTAACGTAGAATACTTTTAGGAACAGCCGTGGTAGTAAATTACCTCTCTTGTTGTTTTTCCTACTGCATATTATTTTGAAAATGGGAACGAAAATGATTTATTCAGTTTAAGTCCTGGGGCCCAACCATGAGCTCTTATTGCAATGATAATTCAGTTGTGCGACAGTGACAGATGTATACACGTCACATACATCTGTCTCATAAATGAGTGAAACTATCATGGCATCAATACAATATTAATAATATTAGGTATTGGTACAAAAGTAATAATTTTATATGAATTTTATTGTAACTAATAATTATTTACTATGACGTAATGAAATGTAGGTACATCATGCCCGTTGAGTGTCTTGTCGGGTCATTTTAATTCATTGGTCAATTTTCAACATTCATAAGTGCCAGGGCTAAAATATATCATAGTTCGTAATTCCAAAATAATGTTCATTAATTAAACATTTATAGTAAGAGTGACATGTCAGGACATAATAAGAAATGAATGGTATATTTCGCGTTGCAAGTACTGACAGACATTGAAGTTGACGCTAAGCTAAAGCTTTTAATTGAACCACAAAGGTGTAATGTTCAGGTGTACAACAATGCGCTTGCGCTTACAAAGATGAGTGGAGTTCTGGAAGAGTCGGTTTATTTTAAATAATTCAATTATTTGCTAATATCAGATAAATTTAATTTAAGTGTCTGTTTGTAATTCCAAAATTGCGGCTTTTCACTAAATGTATATGAAAGTATACACGCTACTAAGACTAAAAAAACATTTTTTAATTTTTTTCTCAGTCTGTCTGTTTGTTCCGAGTAATCACTGAAACAGCTGGACCGATTTTAACGGGACTTTCACTGGCAGTTAGCTGATTTTTCAAGGAGTAACTTAGGCTACTTTTATTTATTAAACATATTAGGGTTCCGCGACAATAAGGGTGAAACTAAATCGCGGGGCATATAAAAACTGGCAGATATTTTAATACTTGATATACGAGATAATTTTGCTTGTTTGACACTTGCGTCAGGACAAAAAAAAATTCTGGCTTAAAAATCCGTCCTTAATTAAGGAAATATAAGTCGCAAATAAAGAAGTCACATCCAGTGTTTCATATTTAGGCTCAATTCGCGTGCGCATTGCGATTGCTTCATTCGTTGAATCGTGCGTCACCGATTAAGATTGGAATCATCACTGTGGCCGTTATTAAACGTACACCTATAGATATTATATTCTTTTAATTTGGACGGGTTATACTGTAAGAAGACAAGCAATTCTTTGCAAAAAACAATTGAGCGCAGAATTTTACGAAAGTTTTTTTTTCTGATTTATTATTTAAACGATAAAAATTACAAGAATAGTATTGTGAGAATTATTGCTGAGTCGGGTACTGGGGCCCAACCATGAGCTCTTATTGCAATGTTAATTCAGTTGTGCGACAGTGACAGATGTATGCACGTCACATACATCTGTCTCATAAATGAGTGAAACTATCATGGCAATAAGAGCTCATGGTAGGGCCCTGCATAGAAATAGTAAATTTACCAACAGTGACCATATTTTTTTAGACTTTAAAACTTCAGTAAATAATTATGTCTAGAACCCGACTCAGCAATAATTTTCACGATTGTTTTTTTTTACCCTCTTAATAATAAACTATTAAGAAACAAGCCAATACATAACATTATCGACATTTAATATCAATAAAAAATAAAATAAAATAACCTATGGAAAAAAAATACATTTGGAACTCGATATATTACTTATATGAGTTCAAATCCTAGCGAAAGCAATAAAACGTATGCCTTTTCCTACAATAATATTTAATAGAATACACCTGTTCCGGAAATCCTAGGAAGGCGAATACGTGTAATGAAAAAAGGTTAAATTTACATTGAAAAAATTCACTTATCATGTTTCTTATTTATTGAGACCATGTTATTTAAAAGGTACACAGTTTTAGATAATTGTCAAAGGTCACTGAATAAATTAAATAAATTTTATTTTATGAAAAAAATTTGAAATTTTTTTTATGAAACAAAGCTAACGAACATTAATATAAGAAGTAAAGTTGATTAATTTAAAATTATAATAACTTTAAACTTACTGTGCGAAGTGTTCACGAAAGCTGCTTTGGCGGAAATCGGTCCGGTTTTGCCGACAGTCCTTACATAGGTAGTGACTGCAAAAAAATGCATATACATTAATTTAAAACATGAATGTTTTATTATTTATTGACTATGATAACGTTTTTGAATGTAGACAGAACTTCATATGGTGCCTTTATTTCACATAACCCTTTTTAAAAAACGCCTAATTTAGTCTTTGTAATTGTCAGCTATCTGCGACTGAAAGTCCCGTTAAATTTCGCAGTAATTTCTGAGATTAGCGGAAAAAACAGACGGACAGAGATGTTTTTTAAGATTATTTTTATTTTTATTTACTTACATGTCATAGAAATTTAGTGAAAACCTGCAAATTCAGAATCACAAACACACTTTAATTTTAAATCATCATCTCCCTGGCCTTATCCCATGTATTTGGGGTCAGCACTTGATTCAACCCGATGTGACTGATCACCAGATTTTTATACGAAGCGACTGCCATCTAACCTTCGTAACCCCTTTTTTCGAGGAAAATCGACAACCTGGGTTAAACCAGTTGTCAGACTTTATTAGGCCTCCAACTGACCTGTAACGATTGCCAAAGATGTAAAAAGATCTTTAATTTTAAATAATTATACCTCTCTATATTGATGGATTTCATACCAATGTTAAATAAAATAATTAAATTGTATGTGCCTTACTTTTTGTCTGTCTCTACACGGCTATTAAGTTGGGTATTATTTCGCAAGTTTGCGATGTTTAAGTAGTAATTCAGCTTTGGGACGTGCCATCAGTCACTAAGATAAGCACTAATAACTTCTACCGTTCAGCTGGTCAGCTGTTCACTGGCTCGACGTGTGAAGGTGCTTATTTTTTACTTAACTTATACCTTTTTAACTTAGGTATAAACTTCATTAACTTTATCAATTGTTTTATTTCTGCACATTGATTTAAAAATAAAATTTTCTCGTGTCTCTCTACTAACGCGGTTTACGGTGAAGGAAAACATGGATGGAAATGAATGTATGTATGTAGCTGGAGCCGTGGTGGCCGTGAGATCTGAGCAGAGGGCATAGTGAGGGCTATAGAAATCTGCGTTCACTTTGACGCGGTGACTTGTGACGGCGGAAGTGAAAATCTCGCACTAGGCACTAGGCCCCTGCTACGCAAGCGCCGCAAGTTAGGATCCGAGCGGAGCCTGTACCAATGAGTTTTTCTAAAAAAATTAGGTGCAGTGATTTTACACCACGTGCTTAACGGTGAAGGAAAACATAGTAAGGAAACCTGCGTATGTCTGAGAAGTAAATCAAAGACGTATGTATAGTGCCTGAGGCGGCGATAGACTCACCGTCCGTCACGTTGGCACTTACTCATCTTGGGTGAAATGTGGGCGTGAGCATATGTATGTAAAACCAGCTTATGTCTGCGAAGAGATTCAACTGAAGATCATCTTCGGTAAAATGTGGGTGTTGTAACACAACTTGGTTTTCGGTGACATTTCCAGAAAAACGTGAGAGTCCATTCGATTTGATTTGAAATCTATACATCTATACAGATAAATAAAATTAAAGTGTCTGTTTGTAATTCCAAAATTACAGTTTTTCACTAAATGCATATACTGACATGAAGACACCAAGTTTAAAAAAAAATCTCTGTCTGTCTGTCTGTCTGTTTGTTCCAAGTAATCTCTGAAACGGCTGAACGGATTTTAACGGGACTTTCACTGGCAGGTAGCTGATTTATCAAGGAGTAACTGAGGCTACTTTTATTTATTAAAAATATTAGGGTTATGCGACAATAAGGATGAAACTAAATCTACGCGGAAAAACCGCATAGCTAGTTTAATAATATATTGAAAAACTAGCTGTGCCCCGCGGTTTCACCCGCTTAGATTTTATTTTATGGTTTATAACCATAAAATTTAGTTTAAAAAAAATCTAAGTACCCTAAGTTACTCCTTGTAACATTAGCTATCCGTCAGTGAAAGTCCCGTTAATATCCGTCCAGCCGTTTTGGAGATTATCCGTAACAAACAGACTGACAGACAGAGAAAAATTTTAAATATTGGTTTTTCTATGTCAGTATCGTGTATACTTTCATATGCATTCAGTGAAAAGCTGTTATTTTGCAGTTTCAAACAGACACTTCAATTTTATTTATCTGTATAGATGTATAGATATAGATTAAAAAAATTACTTTTAAAAAACCATAGCAGCAAAAAGTGTATCAGTAAAGAGAATTAGCTTCAAAAAGAACGAACTCAAGCAAACCAACAGGGAAATATGTGACATAATTGCATACATTACCAGCAACTTGTACTACACATAAGCTAGTTTGACGTGCAATTTGCTTAATTATAGTTTGAACTCATAAAGTACTGTGAAAGGTAATTACGTACCGATATAATAACATGTTGGATGCTTACTTGAACTATTTAGCGTTTTGAAATATTCTAATCCTCGTTCTTAACATCTAAATCCAGACGTATTATCTCTGCTCTCCCATACATTGTTAAGATCGGAGTGCCTAGTCCGAGTTTTCTTAAAATCGCCGTCACAAGTCACCGCGTCGACGTAAACGAAGATTTGTATGGGCTCACAATAGTGTCATCTTTAGGCCGACAGAGGCGCTGTTCCAATCCCATACAAATCTGCGTTAACTTTGACATGGTGACTTGTGACGGCGGCAGTGAAAAACTCGCACTAGGCACTCTGCACTTGTTTCACGATGTGGCTCATACATACATATGCTCACGCCTGTATTCCCCGAAGGGGTAGGCAGAGGTGTTGTAATTTTCAACACCCACTTTTCACCGAATATGATTAATTGACAACGTGACAGAGGGTGAGTACATCGCCGTCTCAGGCACTATACATACGTCTTTGAATCATTTCTCAGACATATGCAGGTTTCCTCACGATGTTTACCTTCACCCTAAAGCACGTGGTGTGAAATCACTGAACATAAGTTTTTTTTAGAAAAACTCATATGTATAGGCCTCGCTAGGATTCGAACTTTCGTCGCTTACGTAGCAGGCGGCTGCTCTAACCCCGAGGCCACAACGGCTCTTCATGTGGCTCATAATTTTTACACAAAGCGACTGTTTGACTTTTGTAGCCCCTTTAACGAAGAATAGTAGATAATCTGGGCTAAACCAGTTTAGAGAGTTTTTTAAAGCTTCTAACTGATCAGTCAGTAGACAAGGTTACATCATCCTCACGCTTCGCTTATAGACACAATACAAAATTTATGGGAATGACATATGTCACGTGACAGCTTTATGTAATTTCCATACATTTTTATAGTTTTACTATCGCAAGCGCAAGATAATGTTACTTAAATGTTCAAACGGCAACCGGGATGACAGCTTAATACTTGTGGAAGGTCCAGGGGCGGACGGTCACCTATCCAACTCCTAATATGGTTTGAGATTCCTTAACTTCGCTGATCGAATGTTAATATGCAAAATAGCAACTGTGCAATAATTCTTCACCGTGCAAAATTTGCTATTTTAAGTTTTTTAACCTTCAAAATTCTATCTTAAAATTTAAGTACGTACGTCAAGTAAAAAATGTTGTAACGTTTATACCTACCCCGTCGGGACCCTTTCTGTGAAGACGTGAGCTTACGATACTAATGCCTGAATTTCTGAACGATTGCTTCCAAATTATTCTATCAAGACCTAAAATTGTTGTCTGACTGACTTACGCACACATATCGATTGAAAATTCAAATGATTAGCCATAATTTGCAGATGCTTAGATACAAGTTATGAATAGATATTCTCAGAGATACAACTTTTTCTTCTATTTTCAAATGAAACATGACGAGTGGAACTGTCATATGCGATGACATACCATATTAGTCTAGGAGCAGGTGGGAACTATTTTAATGTCTTAACTATTTGCAATTATTAACATAAGTACGTAGGTACTCGGTTGTATTTGTAGCGTATCTGCAGATTAGGATCATGAGTAGTTTTATAGTAATCTTGTTGCTATTTGGACTGTAATCTATACATCTATACAGATAAATAAAATTGAAGTGTCTGTTTGTAATTCCAAAATAACAGCTTTTCACTAAATGTATATGTAAGTATACACGCTACTGACAAAAAAAACCAAATTTGAATTTTTTCTCTATCCGTCTGTCTGTTTGTTTCGGGTTATCTTTGAAACGGCTGGATCGATTTTAACGGGACTTTCACTGGAAGGTAGCTGATGTTTCAAGGATTAACTTAGGCTACTTTTATTTATTAAAAAATTGGGTTCCACGACAATAAGGATGAAACAAAATCTACGCGGGTGAAATCGCGGGGCACGGGGGATTATAATAGAAGACAAAGTCGGCGGTAAAAACAGGTATATAATAATTTACAAAACAAACAGGTTTACAAATTACAAAACGTAAAGTGCAGCTCACATGACATCGCAAATATTCCTTTAATTTTAATCGTTATTCTTTGCAAATTAAATGTGTATGTACATTGCGTATTAGCCGAGCATTTGGTAGGCATTTTAAGGCTTTGAAGCACGCTATTTATGTCAGACATTTTTCTATAATCCTACAATATTATAAGCTAGCTGTGCCCAGCATAGTCTTAATTGCACGGGTGGCTTTCTTTCATGGAAATCTAATTTAATGAAAAGTAACCCTAGTTATTCTTGTAACATCAGCTACCTGTCAGTGAACGTCCCGTTAAAATCGGTCCAGTCGGTTCAGATATTACCCGGAACAACGAGACAGAAAAATGATAAAAATTGTTTTGTTATGTATGTACCTTTATATACCTACTGTTAACCAATTGCGGGCGGATGTTTAAAGTGTTTTAGAAATCATTTGGGTTCCTCGGTCCGCCCAGTAAATTGAGTCTACGCGGGAAACGTCGCGGGGCACAGCTAGTTACATACATATAAAAACAAAAGCACACCATACACGTTGCGTTTGATACCTATACTTCCAGTTTGCAGGAACATTAACGCGCGCGCATGCGTGCATATCACCAACATCAGCCATTGTCATACGCCGCCATTTTTATTTCCTATTTACATTTACGCAAATCAATAAATAAAGCAACTGTGAAAGGACAAAGGCTGTAAAAATATATGCATTCATATAAACGTATTTATAAATAGGTTATTTACCCATGTTTAATACGTACGCATTTGTGGAGTTCTGCGATGATCGCGCTGTTTTTTTTATTTTTAAGGGGATAATTAATTACAATAGGCTACGTACTGATTTCTTTTATTACTTCGTTCCTTTTCAGAAGGGTGTTTGGTAGTAAACTGGTGTTATAACACCCACTTTTCATCAAAGATGATTGGGTATCAAATGAGTACATTTCACCTCAATCACAAAGAAAGGATCCTTCATACATTTACATATAGTGCGTACTGCTATAATAGTTTTGTATTTTCATAGTAAACTAGCTGTGCCTCACGGTTTCACCCGCGTAGATTTAGTTCCATGCTGTTTTTTTTAAATAAAATTTGCTTAAACACTCCTTGAAACTTCAGCTATCTGCCAGTGAAAGTCCTGTTAAAATCCATCCAGCCGTTTACGCGTGATGCCGTGACCAAGGGAAATGGGGATTAATTTTTATATATAAAGATATGTACATACAAACATATGCTCACGCCTGTATTCCCCGAAGGAGTAGGCAGAGGTGTTGTCATAAGAATACCAACTTTTCATTAAAGATAATTGCTAACGTGACAGATTGTGAGTCTATCGCCGTCGCAGGTATTATACTTACATTATGTCTTTGAATTACTTCTCAGACATATGCAGGTTATCTCCGGATGTTTTCCTTCAACGAAAAGCACGTGGTGTTAAATCACAGCACATGAGTTTTTAGAAAAACTCATAGGTACAGGCCCCGCTGGGATTCGAACTTGCGTCGCTTGCGTAGCAGGCGACTGCTCAAACCCCAAGGCCACGGCTGTTATAATATGTGTATACATTGAATGCCAAATAACTCTCATTACGTCTACTTATCGCCTTAATTTAAATTAATACTGGCCATTTACCCAGAAAAGGAAGAAAAAACTATTGTTTTTTTCAATTTAACGCAAAAATTTAAATACTTTAATGTCACCACGAAACAATGTAGAAAAAATGTCCGGAACGAACAACTTAAAATTCCGAATGCGTCGTCGGAGCAGTTATTTCTGCGCGCGCGCATCTGCGCGTGAGACGATCACTTGTCACTTTGACACTTCAATACAAACTGCCTGTGAGCATTTTCGTTGAATTATTGAGTTTTGTTATTTTTTAAAGTGTTTTTATTTAAAGGTCTGCTTCCACTAGCCTAGATTTGCGATGCTTACTTATAAAAAATGTACATACTGGTTTCTATTCTTTCTCTGGGTCTGGGTGACAGGTTGTCCACTTCCCTCTATAATGGTTGAGGAGGTTAATGATTGGCATCCGCGTCATACTTGTGAACAGGGCTGCTTAACTTTGCTGATCGAATGATACGTGTCAGTACGTTGCACCGTTTTGGTCCTACACCTGATCTCTCCGGTCGTGTCGGATTGCCCCCATCGGCCTATGAGAGTGCACCTGTTTGCGCATACTCTTATGCACTATAACATCTCCTGCGTAGATGGCTGATCCTCGTTGAGAGTAGAAATTTGGTAGGAGATAATTATTATGAGCAACAACAACTGTGCCATTTTCTGGAATAGATTACGTTTCATCTTATTTCTTTAAGTTAGTTTTAAGTCACCATGCATGCTTTGAATATAGCATAATATATTATATCTGTAAGTATTACTCAGTATTATTTATAAGTCAAGGTATCAAAATGATATTTGTAAGGACGACAGCCGTATCGTTTAACTCATGGATAGCAAAAACTTCGTTACGTTACGTATACTGTAATTTAGGATATGTTTTTGTGTACGATAGTTATTAAGTAAAATAAAAAAGTGATCACAAAACACTACTGCGGATCACGAAGTCCTGGGTTCGATTCCTAGGTGTAACATTGTGTGATTGGGTTCCAACTGCAATATCACAGCCCGGAGCCGGGATTAGTGCCCGGTTAATGGAAATAGGCTCTCCGATAAACTTAAACTCAAAAATATATACGGTCGAATTGAGAAACCTCCTCTTTTTTTTGAAATAGGTTAAAAACTTTTAACAAAATGCATTCAAATCCATTAGATGGGACATATCCGGCGAAATGTGGGTGTACTATAAGTTCACCTCTGTCTACCGTTTCGGGAAATACGCCTGTATTAGTTAGCAATACATCATCCTCCTGCCCTTATCCCATGTTATTTATGGTCGGCGCAATCTGTTCTTCTCTTCCATTTCGCTCTATCAGCCGTCATATCTGTATTCACTCCCATTCTAGTCATATCATCTTTCACACAATCCATCCATCGTTTCTTAGGTCTTCCTTTCCCCTTGTAACCATCCACATTCGTCGATCGAGCTGCAGATTATCCGCATTCTTACATTGTCTGTGGAAAACTGTGGTATATGGCCATAGATTACGCAAATTGTTTGCAGTCTATATCTTTGTGCGGTAACAACTGAGTGCCTAGTGCGAGTTTTACACTGCCGCCGTCACAAGTCACCGCGTCGACGTAAACGCAGATTTGTATAGGATCGGAACAGCGCCTCTGTCGGCCTAAACATGACACTATTGTGAGCCCATACAAATCTGCGTTTACGTCGACGCGATGACTTTTGACGGCGATTTTAAGAAAACTCGCACTCGGGTGAGGCCCACGGATATACAATTAATAAGGAACAGAGAGAGAGCAACAATTGTCTGCTCAACAGTTAATGTATGTCTGTGACGTCACAATGTAATTAAATTACCCTCATATTTAGTACCTTATAATATAATTATAACTAGCTGTGCCCCGCGGTTTCACCCGCGTAGATTTAGTTTCACCCTTATTGCCGCGGATCCCTAATATTTTTAATAAATAACGTAGCCTATGTTACTCCTTGAAACATCAGCTACCCACCAGTGAAAGTCCCGTTAAAATCGGTCCAGCCGTTTCAGAGATTACCCGGAACAAACAGACAGACAGACAGAGAAAAATTGTAAAACTTGGTTTTTTAGTGTCAGTAGCGTGTATACTTACATATGCATTTTGTGAAAAACTGTTATTTTGTAATTACAAACAGACACTTCAATTTTATTTATCTGTATAGATGTATAGATTAATGCTGCGTCGCATTTTTCTTTGTATGAAAAATAAATTTTCTTTCTTTCTTTCTTTCTTATAAAATGTTACGCAGATGATACGAAATACTTGTTCAAGTAGCAATAAAGAAATGTAACTGTTGTAACTGATATTTTAACTCCTACCACCCGTCGGCTTACTGTTACCATACTTATATAGAGATGTCAAAGTAGAATGTGACATTTACAACTTATACAAAGGCCATGGGGTAATAAATCTATGGTTTTTCGTTTTTATAATTATCGCTTCATAGCAACATTGTTGCCAAGAATGCTGAATTACGTGTTACATAGTAACTTACTTACTTACAACTTTTGTACGAACGAAGGGAGTAAACTTTTTACGTTTACGTGCAACGAAATTTTATTCCACTTTTACTCATACAAAAATGAGGGCAAGATCTGCCGGCTTGTTCAGGGAGTATTTGAGGAGTCAGGTACGTAGAGCATAAGGGCAAGGGCGGCACAAGAGATCCCAAGGGTCGACGTGCTTCCGGGCAACCGGACCCAATAATGCCACAACAAGATAAGATAAGATAATAGTGGCCGTGGAGTTAGAGCAGTAGCCTGCTACGCAAGCGACGCAAGGTCGAATCCTAGCGGCCTGCAATGAGATTTTCTAAAAAACGTAAGTGTAGCACTTTGCTTGGCGACGGAAAACAACGTGCGGAAATCTGCATATGTCTGACAAGTAATTCAGAGAAGCCTGAGACGGCGATGTACTCACCCTCTGTCGCGTCGGCACTTAATCATATTCGGTGAAATGTGGGTGTCGTTGTTACAACACCTCTGCCTACCCCTTCGGGGACACTTCTAGGATGGCGTGAGCATATTCTACTTATAATAAACTAGCGACCAAAATTTTTCATTATTTTTAGACACTGATACACTAACGAGGAAATTCGGTACCTAACCAATTTGTCAGACTCCTTTTAGGCCGCCAACTGACCTGTAACGATTCCCAAAGATATTCAATTGGTGCACGGAGGGAGCTCGGCCGATCACCCATCCAAATACTGGCAAGGGTTAGGGTTGCTACTCTTCGCTGATCGAGTGATATGCGCAATAGCAACTGTGCCTCAGGCTAATAAGGTATTTAAAAGCGGAATTTTTAAATAATTGTAGTAAATTAATTAAATAATATTGATCATGTTTAAGTGCGTCGCCGTAGCAGGTGGGAACACAGGACGAATATCAATATTTTTAACAGGTAACATACATGGTCATACATGTTTTATGAGCTTAGCAGTTGTTATTGAAAATTAATCTTTGATGAACTACCCACAATTTTTTATTCACGCTTATTTTGAAATTTACGGTCCTTTTTATTATAAATAGCATAATTCAAAAGTTGACTGATTAACCCTGCAATTTCGTAATAAAATGAGTTATGACTGATACTATTATACCGTGGAGTTCAAAATAAGTATAGTCGGCTGTATAAGGTTTAGGGCTTTCGGATCGAATATAATTTGAACAAAATATTTTTAAAAGAGTATTTTCTGAATTTCTTGCTTGGTTCTTCTCAGTAAAAGCAACCTTCCGAACCCAGCAGCATATGGGATTAAAAGTAAAAAGTCAAAAGTCATAAATATCTTTATTCGATTAGACTTTTACAAAGCACTTTCAAATCGTCAGAATGACATTAATTTACAGGATTATACATACTACCGCCAGGTTCGGAAGGTTGGTTTTACTGAGAAGAACCTGGCAAGAAATTCAGTAATTTCTGTTTCAAAAATATTATACAATTTAAAAAAAAACAAAGTAAACCACTTGAGAAATGTAAGCCCATGGACACAGTTCCAATGCACAAATGTCGATAAAAATTAACATAAAGAAAAGTCTAGTAGTTCTACTTATATCTAAAAGCGTTGCTTGAAAGAATTATGTTTGTAAGATATATGTTTATAGTATAATAATACCTGGGTTGACACACTGTATAGGATTTTTAATCACATATATACCAAGTGATAATTTCGGCTTAATTCGGCCGTTTTGGGTATGACCGGGAACAAACACTTAAATAAAACAATCGAATTAAGAACGACCGTATAATATAAACTTTGATAGCAAAAATCTGTTATATTTACAGTACAGACAGACACTTAAATTTTACGATTCGTATAAATGACAAAAAACTATAAATATTAATGTAAGCTGACTAATTACGTATATGCAGTTATGCGTTCAATAACATGGCGTTTACTTTCATGAAAGTCGGTTTACGAAGATGAGTAATGTGGTTGGGTTAGAAAAGTGCCGTTGAAATGTAGTAATCATGTATTTAGCTAAAATGGCTAGAATACCATGTGAGAACAAGTCAGTTCAAGCAAACGGAAAATCTTCCAAGTGTTATGTCAACAAAAAATCATCTTACTGCAATTCCTGTGAATTTGGCTCTTGAATTAAGAATTAACAAAAAGTATTTTCGACACATTCAATAAAAGTTCCAATATAACTAATACGTATATATTTTTATAGCTAAAAACATTCTAATATTATAAATGCGAAAGTAACTCTGTCTGTTACGCTTTCCCGCTTAAAACCTCTCAACCGATTTTGATGAAATTTGGCACAGACAATCTCTAGACCCTGAGAAAGGACATACGCTACCTTTTTTTTATTAAACATATTAGGTTTCCGCGACCATAAGGATGAAACTAAATCTACGCGGGTGATACCGCGGGGCACAACTAATACGTATATATTTTTATAACTAAGAACATTCTCAATTCTTTAGTTTAGGTTCTGCTCCGTTATTCTGTAAGGTTTCTCTTTCTTTTTTTTCTCTCTCTTCTTCTTTCTTCATTCTCTTCGTCGAGTGTCGATCAAAGATTCGAAATTGAGCTTTATCATCTATGTATTATGTATCATTTTTTTATGATTGAAACCGACGTTAGACGATTTTGATGTTGAAAAACCTTACAGAATAATGTAAAAGGTAATTATGAAATCAAAAAATGACGACACGTTCGGATACTAGCCTTCTGAGTAGAAGTTAGGTTTAAATACTCCCATTGTAGTATTCATAAGAAAAACAACCCATCTTGAAACATTACAAAAAATCCGTAATACACAAACAGACTACAGCATAGCAAATGCATGAAGGAACACGCTCAATGTATTCCTAGCTACCGACCATAATGAATTAATGACATTTACATGAACTACCAGGTGATTTACAATCGAATGCAACATTTAAGAATACATGAGTTATCTATACTCTATACTAATAGAGAAAGCTAAAGTCTGTTTGTTGTTAGAATTGATGAAAAAATATTTCGGTGTTAGAGATATAAGGTATATAGTACTAGCGGACGCCATGAGGTTTCACCCGCGTAGTTCCCGTTCCCGTGGGAGAACAGGGATAAAATATATCTTATATTAAGCAGTAATAATGTAGTATTCAAATGGTGAAAGAATTTTTAAAATCGGTTCACTACTTTTTGGGCCAAGTGGTTACAAACATACATCACGTTAAGCCGAATCGTCGATAAAAGTTAATCCAAAATAACTATTCCACGCAGACGAGGTCGCGGGCAGAAGCTTGTAGCCTATAAAACATGTTGCATGACATATTTGTACCGTTTTGAATAACTTGAGATATTATAATTTGACATACACTTGACTATGTGATGGATTGACCGAGTTCTTCCATTACGATATTTTTTTATATGGTTATTAGGAATTTTTATACAACTTGTTGAACAATGGGAAGCAGGTTTTTTGTCCGCCTGATGGTAAGCGGCTACCCATATGTATACACTAGCTGTGCCTCGCGGGTATACCCGCTAGGATTGACGGTAAAAACTATGTTACTTACAGATATTACATACATATGGTCAAGTCTGAATTCCCCGAAGAGGTAGGCAGAGGTGTTGTAATAACAACACACACTTTTTACCGAAGATGATGAAGTGCCAACGTGACAGATAGTGAGTCCATCGCCGTCCCAGGCACTATATATAAGTCTTTTGAATGAATTCTCAGACGTATGCAGGTTTCACCACTGCACATAAGTTTTTAGAAAAACTCATTGGTGCAGGCCCCGCTGGGATACGAACTTGCGTGACTTCATAGCAGGCGACTACTCGAAACCCAAAGCCACAACTCTGTAAGTATCAACACATTTTGAGGCACGGTTAAGTGACGACGTTTGAATGTATCAAAACCTATACTCGGGGAAGTGTTGTCTGAACGAGAGGCACCGACTGAACCATTGCGTGACGATACACGGTCTCCTTCAATTTACTTATTTAGACTGATTAGTTTCACGGAACCAAATCCGGCCGGTGGCTGAGGGATAAGGCTACGGAGACATGGAGTCGATATCGATATGATCGATGTCTGCGCTGAACGCTCTTCAGAGTGACTAGTGCGGGTTTTCTTAAAATCGCCGTCACAAGTCATCGCGTCGATGTAAACGCAGATGTGTGATGAGCTCACAATAGTGTCATCTTTAGGCCGATAGAGGCACCCTTAGAGGGCCTAGTGCGAGTTTTTCACTGCCGACGTCACAAGTCACCGCGTCGACGTAAACGCAGATTTGTATGGGCTCACAATAGTGTCATCTTTAGGCCAACAGAGGCGCCCTTAGAGGGCCTAGTGCAAGTTTTTCACTGCCGCCGTCACAAGTCACCGCGTCGACGTAAACGCAGATTTGTATGGGCTCACAATAATGTCATCTTTAGGCCGACAGAGGCGCTGTTCCGATCCTATACAAATCTGCGTTTACGTCGACGCGGTGACTTGTGACAGCCATTTTAAGAAAACTCGCACTAGGCACTTTGGACTCAGTCTTGCCTGCGGTGGTGAATGGAAGGTGATGAATTAATGTTTAATTTATTCTGATAAACTTATTTTAGTTAAGCCGTGAATGGCAGTAAGACCAATGATTTTTTCTAAAAACTTATGTACAGTGATTTCACACCACGTACTTTAAAGTGAAGGAAAACATCGCGAAGAAACCTGCATATGTCTGAGAAGTAATTCAAAGACGTATATATGGTGCCTGTGACGGCGATGCACTTACGATGTCACGTTGGCACTTAACCATCTTGTGTGAAAAGTGGGTGTTGTTATTACAATACCTCTGCCTACCCCTTCGGGGAATACGAGTATGTGTGTGTATAGATTCAATTTATCTGTATGTATGTATGTATGGGCGATAGATAGATATAAACTTTTGAAACTATGTAACTTAATACCTATAGCATTCTTTGAAATTCTTTAGTATAGGTACAATGAAGGTACGCAAATGTCACTATTTAATTAAAGCATTTAAATGAAGCATTTTATGACTTTGGGACCACCTAGAGGCTAATTACACTGCAGTAATTAAAAACTAATATTATGGCCACGACTTGATAACGTACGCACCTGGTATTATTATCGCGTATTTCAATGATAGTAAGAACGGCGGTTAGGGTTTTAATTTAAATTAAAAAAATACATAAGTAAGTATACATCTTCTGTACAGATAAATAAAATGTAAATGTATGTTTGTAATTTCAATATAACAGCTTTTCACTGGATGCACATGAAAGAAAATGCGGTACTCTTCTTTCTCTGACTGTCCATCTGTCTGCCTGTCTGTTTGTTAAGGCTAATTTCAGCGGCCGGCGAAACGACTGGACCGATTTTGACGGTACTTTCACTGGCAGATACCTAGCTAATGTTACAAAGAGTAAATTAAGCCACTTTTATTAAAAAAAATATTAGGGCTCCATGGAATGAAGCATGAAACTCAAGCAACGCGTGTGAAACCGCGGGGCACAGCCAGTACTTTTATAAATATAATGAACCGTAATCGCATTGAAGTCTCCACACCTCTCCCGAACAATCCCAACTCCACACAATATTTTGGTCTCATTACAGTGTCAATATAAGATTAGGGATTATACCAATTTCCGACAAAAGAACAAAGACTTTTTTACACGACCTCCTAGCAATGAGCTGTCGAACAAAAAAAGCCGACAATCGGAATTTGAAAATTCGAAAATACCCCAAAATAATTATATGCAGACCAGTTTGATTGACAGTTCATTCGATCGAAATTTGAAAAAAATTCGGACAAAATCGAATAGTATCGAATTAACGGCGATTATCGAGTAAATTTCATGTGGCATATGTTCAAATTAGCCTCCGAGGCTGAGTACGGAATCGAATTATGTTTTCGAAGAATGCTGGCTGACCTGGCAATGTTTTGTCTAAATTGTTACAAAATTATCTTATTATAATTTAATGCTTAGCTGCAATTTAAATTGTTCTTTACAAAGTTTGAAATAATAATGTTCGGCTAGTGTAACTGTAAACTGTTCGGTAATTGGCGGTTAATTTTATATGTTGAGTGTATCTTGAGTGGAGCCTGTAGCCAGGGGCCCAACCATGAGCTCTTATTGCAATGTTAATTCAGTTGTGCGACAGTGACAGATGTATGCACGTCACATACATCTGTCTCATAAATGAGTGAAACTATCATGGCAATAAGAGCTCATGGTAAGGCCCCAGGTCACTGACTATGCCTATCTATACATATATACATATAAATAAAATTGAAGTGTCCAAATAAGCAAGGTTTCATGCATATAAATGTATTTACAATACCCACTTACTTACCTAGATTAAAAAAAACATTTTTTTGTGTCTCTTTCTGTGTCTGTTTGTTACGACTGATCTCTGAAATTTCTGGGCGAATTTAGCCGATGTTACAAGTAGCAAAATGTTACATAGGTAACTTTTATATTGACAACATATAGGCTCCGCCAAATGAAAATTATTTCTTTCTTTCTACTATACATACCCGTATAATGTTAGTACGCAAAGCATATTCCCCTCTGAAACAAAGTGGTATTGATTTTCTAAGCATCACTTCCTAAACCATTTTTAAGCAGCGTTGGACACTACGTTGTTATTAAAGCTTTCGAGGTTTATAGTTCCCGGATCCCCCGAGAGATGGCGTTAGTTACATAGAAAGGGGATATGAAAGCTCATTCACGTTATGATAACCGTATTGATATCATAGTGACTTAGTAGTTGACGGTGTTTTCATATTCATTATATCGAAGACATACATACATACGCTCACGCCAGTATTCCTGAAGGGGTAGGCAGGGGTTGTAATAACAACATCCACTATTCACCGAACATGATTAAATGCTCACGTGACATATTGTCGTGGAGTTTGAGCATTCGCCTGCTACGCAAGCGACACAAGTTCGAATCTCAACTAGGCCTGTGCCAATGAGTTTTTCTACAATCTTATGTGGGTGCAGTGATTTCGTACCACGATCTTTACGGTGAAGGAAAACATCTTGAGGAAACCTGCATATGTCTGAGAAGTAATTCAATGACGTATATAAAGTGCCTGAGACGGCGATAGACTCACCATCTGTCAAGTCGTCACTTATTCATCTTTGAAAAGTGGGTGTTGTTATTACAAAGCCTCTGCCTACCCCTTCGGGGAATACAGGCGTGAGCGTATGTATGTGTATGAATCTGTTAATATGTGATATGACATTAGTTAAAAAAATATGATGGTGATTACATTCATTCAAATAATAAAAACATATTACGCATTTTTAGTGCCTCACTTGTCCCTATAAAAATATAAGTACCTTATGTCATGAACTTCTAGCGAGAATCTAAATGTATGTAGGTTTGTTTAATTTAAATATTGTTTATAACTAAGTACCGTAGCTGTGTGGTTGAAGCTATTGCTTGCTATGCAAAGGAAATAAGTCAAATTGCGTTTGAAAAAATTTTAGCAATGCGTAGTCTTGCTTTAGTTGGAAAATTACGGTCCATCTGAAGATATGTGATTACCTCAGCTGTACGCTTACAATCAGGCAAACTGCACGCCTGAGTGCCTAGTGCGAAAAATCACCGTCACAAGTCATCGCGTTGACGTGATTTGTATGGACTCACAATAGTAATCTTTAGGTCAACAGATGCGCTGTTCCGATCCAATACAAATCTGCGTTTACGTCGACGCGGTGACTTGTGACGGCGGCAGTGAAAAACTCGCACTAGGTCCTCTGTATGCTACCTTTATCGTATCTATATCTATACAGATAAATATAATTGAAGTGTTTGTTTGTAATACCAAAATAACGTCTTTTCATTACATGCATTTGAAAGTAATTATATACGGCACATTCAAATATAAATACATTTTTCAATATTTTCTCTGAAATACTGGACCGATTTTGAAGGGACTTTCACTGGCAGATCGCTGATGTAACAAAGTATAACTTACTTTCATTTAAAAAAGGGTTAAGGTCAAGGTTCCGCGAAATAAAACATTCATAACTTTATGTCTAGGTCTAGTTGAGGCGTCATCAAGATCAACCAAACGGTTTATGACATAAACTCAAACTCAAAAATATCTTTGTTCGATTAGACTTTTTACAAAACACTTTCAAATTGTCTGAATGACATAATTATTCAGGATTATACATGCTACCACCTGGTTCGGAAGGTTGCTTTTACTGAGAAGAACCTGGCAAGAAACTCAGTAATTACTCTTTTCAAAAATATTATACAACTTTTTAAATTCAAAATAAATCATTTAAGAAATGTAAGCCCATAAACACAGTTGCAATGCACATATGTGGATAAAAATTAAGGTAAAGAAAAGTAGTTCTACTTATATCAAATAATCGCGTCTCTCATAGCACACACCAGCCCAACAATCAGGATAGGAATTCATTAAATGCGTGAGTTTTGGCTATTCGGCTGTGATTTACAGACAGACGGTCGAGGGAGCGGGCTGTAACTGCCTAAATCATAACATTTATATACATTTCACAGGAGTAGCTTGTTTACTCCGTGTTTGGATCGTAAACTATATGAATATGTGTCACGGGGCAGGAATCCAGGACAGTGGCTTCTGAACTTCTGGAAAACAAGAGTTATTTAGATTATCTATATATATATACAAATAGAGCCGTGGTGGTCTCGGGGTTAGAGCAGTCGCCTGCTACGCAAGCGACGCAAGTTCGAATCCCAGCGGGGCTTGTACCTATGAGTTTTTCTAAAAACCTTATGTACAGTGATTTTACACCACGTTCTTTACGGTGAAGCAAATCATCGTGAGGAAACCTGCATATGTCTGAGAAATAATTTAAAGACGTATGTATAGTGCCTGAGACGGCGATGGACTCACCTTCTGTCACGTTGGTACTTAATCATATTCGGTGAAATGTGGCTGTTGAAAATTACAACACCGTGTGGACCGCGGAACCCAAATGTTGTATTTTTTTTTTTCAAATTAAAGTAGCCTATTTTACTTCTTGTTATTTCAGGTATCTGACAGTAAAAGTCCCGTTAAAATCGGTCTAGCTGTTCCGGAGGTTACCCGGAACAAACAGACAGACAGAGTACATTTTTAAATATTGGTGTTTTGCACCTTATATAGGTATCTTCATATTATTATGCATAAAGTGAGAAGCTTTTAATTGGGAATTAAAAACAGACACTTCAATTTTATTTATATACTACCTGTGCCCCGCGACTTCACCCGCGTAGATTTAGTTTCATCCTTATTGTCGCGGAACCCTAATATGTTTTATAAATAAAAGTAGCCTAAGTTACTCCTTCAAACATCAGCTACCTGCCAGTGCGTCCCGTTAAAATCGGTCCAGTCGTTTCAGACATTACTCGAAACAAACAGACAGACAGAGGCAAAAATTATAACTTGGTTTTTTTAGCTGTTTTATAACTGTTATTTTGGAATTACAAACAGACACTTCAATTTTATTTCTCTGTACCTATATGTATGTATCTATACAGATAGGAATATATGTTTCCTACATGTATAGAGAGAATAATTTAAAGATAACATGATCTTCTTATGACATATTTGGATTATAATGATAATAATAAATATTATAAAATGAACTATTTACAAAAACTATAAAATTAAAACGATATGTTAAGTGCAGTCACCCTAAAAATATAAAGATATTATTTAGACTTCTTTTAACGAGGGGTAAACTCAACCGTCTCTCGGTACAGTCAAGGGGAAAATGCGAAAACTCGCCCTACGCGGCGGCCATGATGTTACGTCACTGTTTCCCCAAGGGACGTATTTAGGGTACATTACTAAGTCGAAAGGTTGGACTATACATTTGAAAATAGAAGAATCGCTAGCAATTATTAGGTAGCTACAAAAATCTTAACTGATAGAAAATAATATTCGTGTTTTAAAAGCTGTGTTATTTAAAAAAAAAACATTGTGAGTTTTTTTCGAATCACTTGAAACAACAAAAAATATAAATAATAAGATTATGAATATAAGAATAACATAAAATTGCACAAACACACCCTATAACTGTCTGCCAGTCCACATTAATATTTCAAATTTCTATGAAATATCATTACCTAAAAAACGCCAAGTACCCCAACAAACGTCGGCATCGCAACTGACATTTCTTACAAACAAAAGCGATACAGTTTAAAGAAAAAAGTGCGCAAAAGAGAGCACTTGCAATTGTTAACAAAAATAAAAATCTACGTCACTCAATACGTCCCAGGCTACGCTTTGATGATGCCGGGGGCGACTGATTGGTTGTTACAAAGTGGGGGGCGTGGTTACATTAAGACCCACCCACCTCTGTTAGGGGTCTGGTTGTTCAAGCAGCCAAACCACATCAGGCGCTTGCCGATAGCGCCGTGTGTGACCACAACACACCTAACCTCAAACCAACACGTGATCTTTATCAATAAACCGGTTCACTGACAACCCGTCCGAGTGACAATGAGTGAAAATTTGATGTGATATCCAAGAAAATTGACCCCTGTGTATTTGGCAGTGCTGTAGTTTGTAACGATGAAGGTGCAGATAGGATTTATGAAATAAACAGTGTTTGTGTGAGTGAGTTGGACTTGAGTGAAATCGATCGGCTGGAAACAGTGACCTCTGTTGAGTATACAAACGAAATTTTCACGAAACGAGGTCAAGTTACATACACCATTAACTAAACATGACTCAAAGCAGTGAAGTGTTAAACTGAAGATGATATTTAGCTAACCAAATAACATTTATTTTGATTCTGGTGTCAACCAAAAATCTTCCAATAAGGATTCTAGAATCCAATTATAAATAAAATAAATCGGGCTCAAACAATTCTTCCAAAATTAATTTAAAAGTCTTTCGAAATTCAAAACCATTCATTCAGTCTCAATAACTTGTAGGTTTAAGAGTTCTAGTGATTTAAATTGAAAACCAGTGCAATATTTAGACAAAATAGAACTGTAATTCTCTGCAGATAAGGGTGTATTTAAACGTGAAGATTTTCATGATACAGAATAAGCGATTAATAATAGCTTTGTTATTTTAGTGAATGATAAAACAAAGAAACTCAGATACATAATTGCCGACCTTAAGGATCGGATGGATGCAATTAGCTTCGATTTAATGCAAGGAAGATCGCCAAAAATTAGGTCATTGTCGGATTGAGTTTCCAATAATCATAACATTTTTAGTATAACAAGGCCTTATTGATAAAAACACGAAATACATCCAAATAATAATTTAAACATTTTTTAAATAAATTACAAACTCTTTAAAAATAGAACAACAATTTTAGACAAGATTTTTTTAAATTAATTGAATAAAGAACATAGAAACAATCCATCAATCAAAAAGCTTCAAAATATCCTTGATGGTCTAATTTCATCAACAATCAATAAGCGGTCAAATCAATCAAGAATTAAGTATCAAGTGCAATGAAGATTTAAGCCATTGAATGTTTGAATGATCAAGTGGTGAGGGTAGAAGCGGTGGTGCCAGAAGCCGTCAAAATAGCCGCAGATTCGAAGTTGCAGCTGTGCGGTGGCTGGAGTGGCCAGCCTGCCTACGCCATCGAGGGATGCGTGGACAGCGGGTTGCTTCGGCCGCCGCCGCAGCCGCATTCCAGCCAACTTGGAACTGTATATGCCACCAAGAGGAGAAGGAGGAATGGGAAGAGGTACCCTTTTTATATTACTTAGCTCACAGAACACCTTATTACAAATGCTCCGGTTAAAATTTATATTTAGAAAAATGAAAAAATTATAAATATGAAAAAAAAAATATTACTTAGTAAATCATAGAACTTTACCACAATAAATGCTCCGGTTAAAATTGACATTTGGAATAAATTTAAAAATAGAATAATGAAAAAGAATTTTGAATTAAAGCACGTGTGTTATGCATAAAATTGAATATTAAGAAAAAAAATTATTTAATCAAATTTTTTTACAAAACTCTGAGAAAATATATACATACTTATATTTTTATAATGACACATTTTTAGACCCGTTTTTTTTACTAAAATGACTAAAAATCTGAACATTTATTGTTTTCTAACACGGCCATTATTATTTACATTCCAGAGTATTTTTATCTAGACTTTTATTTACTAAATAGGCTGTAGGAAATCACAGAATACAGTATATAGAATAGTAAGTGCTCCAGCTAAAATTAATATTTATAATATTTTGTTCATTGACCAAAATTTGTTTACACCCATATTTTTTTATTAAAACATATGTTAGTCCAGTGTGTTTTTTGTCTTAGAGGCAACACAATCTTTTTTATTTAGATCCACAATGTTTTAAATATACTTTGATTAACTAGGTTGCAAGAATTCACAAAACACAGTATACTTATATCACAGTAAATTATGTGACTAGGATTCACATTTAGAACAATTTGTTCATTGACGTCAAAACATTTAAGAACCCTAATTATTTACTTAAACATAAGTTACTCCTTGATTTTATTTGTCTTAGGCACACCAAAGCCTTTATTATAAAAAATATATTAATACTAGCTGTGCCCTGCAGAAAGAAGGAGTTTTTGAAGAAAGAGTATTAGAAATAATTTTTGTAATCGGACTAGTAGTTCCTGAGATTAGAGCGTTCAAACAAACAAACAAACTCTGCAGCTTTATAATATTAGTATAGATTTATAATATCAAATACACTTATTGTGAAAATAACTTAAAAAGTATTACCTACTTGAAACCTTGGTTTATGTAAAAATATTGTGCTATCCTAGAACTAGGTACCCTAATTAAAAAAAATATTCTTCGTCGTGTTCTTTCTAAGTAGCAAGTCCTAGAAATATAAAGTCATAATTCAATAGAAAAATGCGTAAGCTAAAATGTAAGGATACACGCTTGCACGCGGTTGTGGACAAATCCGTACCTTGGGCCCAACCATGAGCTCTTATTGCAATGTTAATTCGTTTGTGCGACAGTGACAGATGTATACACGTCACATACATCTGTCTCATAAATGAGTGAAACTATCATGGCAATAAGAGCTCATGGTAAGGCCCCTTATGTCTTAAAGTTTAGTTTTTTCTGCGGACTAAATAATATTAAATAAATAAGCGCAATAAAACGGGATCAGATGTTGAAGTATCGAGGTAAGTTCCTTCTGATTTATGGAAGAGATTACTGCTCTACTTAGAGAAAGTTGATTAATTATCATTCCATTATCCACATTAATTTCGCATATAGAGAGCAACTTTGTCAGAAAATCATTCTTCATAATGCTTTTAGAATTACATAAATAAATGTAGAATAGTCACATCTAATACCTATTATTATGGAACAAAATCAGAATTTGTTAATCTAGATAGGAAAGACGTTATCGATTCAAATATCGAATTGCAGAGTCGTCATCCAACAAATCCATATCGATATCGGTACAAGCGTTCCGAGTGCGTTCAAAAATTAGTCCCGGCCTATTAAGTTGATTCGATTATTAATTTATGAGGTGAATAATAGCCGTTGTAGCCGAATCGATTGTGCAGTGAATTTGTGACCGTGGCGATAATTGATAAATCGAATAACGGATTTTATTCGAGAAAATTGTGAATGTACGTTTTCTGTATGCTAGTTTTGGTTAAAAATACTTGGTTCTTGATTTGAAATTTCTATAGTGACAAGTTAAATCAAGTTTTACTCCTGCTCCGTAATATATTAAAAAGTACAAATCAATTGCCATTTATATACAAAATTATTATGACTGTTTGGACGCATCGTCTTTCTGAACTACTTTACAGGGGCCTTACCACAAGCTCTTATTGCCATCATAGTTCCACTGTGTGACAGTGACAGACTTATACACGTCATATACATGTGTCTCATAATAAGAGTTAAACTATCATGGGATTAAGAGGTAGGTAGGGCCCCAGATCTTGATACTTCTTTCACTATTATGAACCCTTGTTCTAACTAAAAATCCATATTATATGTATAGAAAATAGAGAAATATTAATGTTTTGTAAAAACTTAGTTTTGGCTTAAAAAAGGGGGGTCGCTAGTAATATGAAAATTTTTCAGGAGGTTCGATAAGTAAGTAGTTCGATCTTCTAACTTCTTGGATTTTTTCATTTCTTGAAGGTCTTTCCTACCCCTGAGTACATTCTCCGTGGTATCGATTCAAGCGTTATCTGAGCCGTAGCGAAATTATACACTAGAATTTAAGCTGACCTTAAATTAACATTTATGCGATTCGTCATAGAATTATTGGTTTCTGATACTTAATATGAGAGTAATTTCCTGAATATAATGAAACTTTTGCCACCGAAATAAATTATTTTCCTTCGAGCGTTTTTGTTACATACTTTCTAACAATATTGCTAAGTATAAGAACTATTTGGAAGTTCTTATTTCATATGTTTTCTTGAATCGTGACGCACACACATTTAATAACACCCTCAGGCAAGAACAATATATCATACAGTTATATCTGTCAATTAAAAGTACATTAGTTCGGCCAGTTTTCGGATTTTGTTCTACGAACACCTAGTAGTATAGAAACGTGGTACAGGCACAGTAAAATGAATTTGAGCTTGCTTAGCAGTATGGGAACTAGGCCGAATTTGTGAAATTAGAACGTTTGGTCTATTGGAGCAGGAGGGTTGTCATCCCTACTAATATTATAAATGCGAAAGTAACTCTGTCTGTCTGTTACGCTTTCCCACTTAAAAATCTCTACCGATTTTGATGAAATTTGGCACAGACAATCTTCGGACCCTGAGAAAGGACATAGGGTACCTTTTATTAAAAATATTAGGGTTCCGCGATAATAAGGATCAAACTAAATCTAGGCGTGTGAAACCGCGGGGCACAGCTAGTTCTAAATATTTTTAAAAGTTACTCCTTACCTTCAAATTTAGTTTAGCCTAGACAAACTTACATTCTCTAATGTTGGAGCAAGTGGCTCAACCATTATTTATCATTTAAAAAAATGTGTGGAAATGACATAAATCAGTCACGTGACATATGTCATTCCCGTACATTTTGTATCGAATCAACTAGCGAAGCGTGAGGATAATGTTACTTTGTCTACGGGCTCTGAGACGCGTATTACCTCGTAGATGTGCGAGTAGATTCCGTCGGATTGTAGTAAGCTTATATTTACAACTAGCTGTGCCCTGCTCCCGCGGAACACTAATGTTTTTTTAAAATAAAGGTAACCTAAGTTACTCCTTGTAATATTAGCTACCAGTCAGTAAAAGTCCCGTTAAAATTGGTCCAGTCGTTTCGGAGATTATCCGGAACAGACAGACAGACGGACAGGCAGAGAGAGAAAAATTTTGAAAATTGTTTTTTTTATGTCAGTATCGTATATATTTTCATATGCATTAAATGAAAAGCTGTTATTTTGGAATTACAAACAGACACTTCAATTTTATTTATCTGTATAGATGTGAAATAGGTGGCATGTACAAATGAGTTTTCTAAAATCCCTCACGGTCGATGGGGCAATCGTTTTTAGTTAAAACATTGGGTCTAAATTCAGTACTGCTTTGTAAAGTTATTTTTATACTGTGGTATAGTTCCTGGCATTAAAAAAACAGTTTTTTTTTAAACTTTTCGTGCTAGAACAGCTTGTTCTAAATTTTGAATTAGTTCTACTAACTGACGAAGTAAAATTTCAAAGTGACGCAATAATGTTGCAATCTATTGAATTTCAAATCAGCTGTCAGTTATGACACGTCGGTAATGTAACATCAAACACGAGTGCCCTACACGCGATAATTACAGTAACTATGAATCCACCCAAACTATCAACTAGTGAGTGTAAAAGACCATGAAACGATAATGAGGATGTCAATGGTGGAAGACGTGTGTAATTTAAGTTTTATGTCTTTACAACCGCTTGAATCAGTACCTCAAGGCTTTAACATGATTCAATGACGAATTTCGTTACGTTTTAACGTAAGTGGAAGTCTGAAAACACCAGTGACCGGGTTGCAGAAAAAGTGCATTTAGATTTGCATATAAAAATTGAAAAAAAAAACCGGGGGTCCTTTAGAACTGAAACTAATTTTTTTGTCATTATACCCAAGCGTGTGTATCTATGGATAGATCTTCAAAAAATGATATTGAGGTTTTTAATATCATTTATTTTCTAAACTGAATAGTTTGCGCGAGAGACACATACAAAGTGATAAGATATATCCCCCTGTAACTTCTAAAATAAGAGAATGATAAAACTACAAAAATTATATGATGTATTTTACCATGCAAACTTTCACCGAAAATTGGTTTGATCGAGATCTAGTTATTAGTTTTTTTTAATACGGCAATAATAGTAAACCACAATTTCCCTTTAAAACATCGTTCAAAGTTGCAACGACTTTTATTATTATGTTACTTGCTGTTACGGAACCCTGCTTGGGCGAATCCGACTCGCATTTGGCTGCTTTTTTTTAGCTGAATCTAAAACCAATTTCTGCATTCGTCACACGTTAAAACCGACGAATAGCGGTCAAAAATTTAGAATTTCAATTAATTTATACGTAAGTGCAAAAAGTATTCAGCACTGCACTAAATTGATTTCTAATACGTATTTGATTGTTTTTGTTGCGAATATAAAAAGCTATTGTTGGTGTTCAAAATGTAAGATATTATTTTCGCACTGATCCAAAAAACTCATTGATGCAGGCTGCAATTACGAATCTGAGCGGCCTGCACCAATTTTTTACGTCAGTGATTTCACCCCACATTCTTTTAGGTGCAGGAAAACATCGTGAGGTAACCTGCATATGTTTGGGAAATTCAAAGACTTATGTATAATGTTTGAGACGGCAATAGACCATCTGTCACGGTGGCACTTAATCAAGTTCGGTGAAAAGTGGGTGTTGTTATTACAACACCTCTGCCTAACCCTTCGGGGAATACAGGCGTGAGCATAAGTACTTAGTAAATTGTAATTAATTTTAAATAACGCTAATTACTTAGCTTTTTTCATGAAACTCTAGTCTCTACAACAAGAGTCTATATTCTACTGCTTTTTATTCTGTCAACCTTGTTGTCAATTAAAAAAAAGGTTAATCAGTCCATTTATTCAATAATTACAGCCAACTAATAGTTATTTTTCAATAACCACAACCAACATGTTCAATAAACGATATTTAATCGAGTTCGCATAAAAACATCGAGAAATCGGACCAAAATTACAAAGTAAACTCGCCTGCGGGTTTGATCGGCGATGTATCGATAATCAGACGTTGTGGTCATTTAAAATGCAATACTTCATTCGCTTACTTAGTTTATCTTTTCTAGAAGTAAATATGAAAAAATGGATACGATGTAATCGGTTGTCAATTTTGAAGTGAAAAATTATGCAGATTGATAGGTGTTATAAGACCTTTAGTATTTTTTGAATGGTGATTTGATAGCTCAGTAATAATTTACCTATATGTGAATAATAATTTTACATGATACTAGATACTGAAAACAAAATAAAAATTCATAATGATACTATTGTACACGATTATAAATGTTACAGCCATCATCGTAATTTTTTTTTTGAAATAACAAACTATCCTTTAAAAAAAATACAATTTTGATTATTAAATATCGCACAATCGACGTGTCGGGCTATCAATTGAGATCTTTATGGGTAGGCAGCGCGCGCGTGACGCCCCTGGTAATGCAAACGACCATAGGCTGCGGTGACCACTTGTCATCAGGCCCTCTGAGTGCCTAGTGCGAGTTTTTCACTGCCGCCGTCACAAGGCACCGCCTCGACGTAAACGCAGTTTTGTATAGGATCGGAACAGCACCTCTGTCGGCCTAAAGATCACACTATTGTGAGCCCATACAAATCTGCGTTTACGTCGACGCAATGACTTGTGACGGCTAATTTAATAAAACTCGCACTAGGCCCCATGCCCATAGGCCTAGTACTACCTTAATACCATCCTAACTAACTAAAAAATGATATTTTGACCAACCCACACATTTGTTGCCTGCACAAATTTATAAATTTGTGCAGGCTATGTCGGTTACTATAGTTATCTTCCGTGTAAAAAGTACTTTTAAAAGTTAGCAGCAGTTATAAAACGCTGATACTATCTGTCATCAATTCCAAATAACCCTTTGAATCGTAAACACTGCACAAAAATAATAACAATAACTTCAAAGCTAACCGACGAGGTCAAACTGTATAAAGGTAGAAATATGTTAAATTTTTCACATTCTGCGCGTTGTTTGTGCGCAGTGTCACAAAATAAAAACGCACAGAAGGGCAGCTCCCAATAGTCGAAAATAGGCACATTCTTACGATCTTTTCTTGCTTTAAACCGACTACTGTTTGATTCGACATCTTTATTGGCGCGTGTCATTCTCCTGGTGCCCATCTAGTTATTAGAATACCTGATACATAGGTACTCTAGGTATCGCAAAACATATCATTAGGTGATGAGCATTTGTGTTTGCTTGTGTTCAATATTAGTTACCTATAGTAGAATTATATAGTATTAGTATTTCATGTACATTATAAATTCTTGCCTGATATTGTAAACTCTGATTAGTTTGGGCATATTGGTAACATTATAAATTTAAACGAATTCATTTGGCATGCAATCCACGACCAATGTAGAGCCGTTCTTATGTCAACTTTATACTTTATCGCGGAATCGACACACCTGCCTGCGCAGATGGTGGAACCTTAAAGCATGCAAAATTAGTCCCTACAAGATTTCCTGGCTTTGTGGCTGTAATTAAAAATAATTAACGATTAGTTTACTGTGGCTTCGTCGATGTGGAAAGGTCGAGGTAATGGGTTGGATCCCGGGTAGTAAATACATACATCACCAGGCTGAGCTCACAAAAGGCAGTGATAAAAGTGCGGTATTATATCTTTAAACATTACTGACCTATCCTTTATCAATAATCTCTTCATTTACAAATAGATATAAAGTGCACATACATAAAAAAATATGCTCACGCCATCCCAGAAGGGTCCCCGAAGGGGTAAGCAGAGGTTTTGTAACAACAACACAAACATTTCACCGATTATGATTAAGTGCCAACGCGACAGAGGGTGAGTCCATCGCCGTCTCAGGCACTATACGTCTTTGAATTACTTCTCAGACATAATATGCTGGTTTCCTCACGATTTTTCCTACACCGCAAAGGTGAAAAGACTGCACTTAAGTTACTAAAAATTAAACTTAGCTGGATTGATGTATCGTACCCGAAATTTCATGAAATTGTTAGAGGCGTTTCCGAGATTCAGACTATATAAGTATATATACAGGACTTGCTTGTATAAAGGTATTCTATGCATAGATAGATAGATAAAATATTTTTTTCTCTAACACATCTATACAGATAAATAAAATTGAAGTGTCTGTTTGTAATTCCAAAATTACAGCTTTTCACTAAATGCATATGAAAGTATACACGCTGTTGACACTAAAAAACCAAGTTTTAAAATTTTTCTCTGTCTGTCTGTTTGTTCCGGGTAATCTCCGAAACGGCTGGACAGATTTTAACGGGACTTTCACTGGTAGGTAGATGATGTTTCAAGGAGTAACTTAGGCTACTTTATTTATTTATTAAAAATATTAGGGTTCCGCGACGTGAAGCATTAAACGAAATTTACGCGGATGAAACCGCGGGGCACAGCTAGTGCTAAATAATTCTTCATGGTCAATGTACCTGGTCAATAGCTAATTTCCACGTACAAGCTAATTTATTTTTTCCACTATACAATGTTTAACCCTTTTAATACCAACCTTAACAATAAGAGACGTTAATAATAGTCCTATCACTCACCGATTAGCAACCGCAATTACTAACCCCCTTAACATATTTAAGGGAAAGCGCGCTTTAAAGATTTTTTAATAGTCCGTAACGAAGTTGGTTTAATTTCAAGCAGATGCGTTTTGGTGGTGTGTTTGAACGCGTCAGTTACTTGATTGCTACAAGGGTTTGTTTTCATGGTTGTGTGTTTAGTTTCAATGATGAAAAATAATTATATATATCTATACATCTATACAGATAAATAAAATTGATGTGTCTGTTTGTAATTCCAAAATAACAGCTTTTCACTAAATGCATATGAAAGTATACGAGCTACTGACACAAAAATCCAAGTTTTAAATGACTGTCTGTCTGTTTGCTTCGGGTAATCTCTGAAACGGCTGGACCGATTTTAACGGGACTTTCCTAGTGCGAGTTATCTTAAAATCGCCGTCACAAGTCATCGCGTCGACGTAAACGCAGATTTGTATGGACTCACAATAGTGTCATCTTTAGGCCGACAGAGGCGCCGATCCTATACAAGTCTGCGTTTACGTCGACGGGGTGACTTGTGACGGCGACAGTGAAAAACTCGCACTAGGCACTCAGAGTGCCTGAGCCTCTCCATTTGCCACCTTCACACACAAACAACGTATGATACATAATTATTTTCTTCCGCCCTAACCCTATCTAAACCGAGCACACCTTTTTGCGCTGTGCACCGGCGCGTGCGCAAACGTGACCGCCACATTGAATGTCCTAATTAGATCAAAGGTGAGACCGACAACTGCCGCGATATTCACTAAGGTTTCTCAGCGTCGTACTCGACGACGAGTGTCGGTTTTAACCATTGGAATTTTATACATAATATATAGACTAGCTGTGGTTTCACCCTCGTAGATTTAATTTAATGGTGGCCCGAGGAACTCTAATTATGATTTTTAATTAAAAGTAGCCTAAGTTACTCCTTGTAATATTAGCTATCTGACAGTAAAAAATCGGTCGAGCCGTTTCGGAGGTTAGCCGGAACAAACAGACAGAGAGACAAAGAAAATAAAAAAAAATGGTTTTTTAATATCTTTATCGCATGATATGCGATACGTAAGTATATTATACTAAATGCATACGTAAGTATAATATACTCACATATCCATTAGAAAACCTAGTATTACTAGGATAATTAGGTTAGAAAACCTGTTATTTTTAAATTTAAACAAGAACAAACAGACACTTCAATTATATTTATCTGGATAGTTTATCGGTATAGACAAGGTTCAATTTAGTATCTGTAAAACCGACACTCGTCGTCGAGTTCGACGCTGAGAAACCTTAAGGAATATCGCGGTTGGAGTCGTTAAAAAACCCAACTACCTTCTTATTATATCACTCTACAAAGTTGCAATGAAAAATGTTGTTTTGCCAAATACAGATCGTTAAATTAATATTGTTGATATATGAATGGAGTGAAATAAGTGACACCGTGGTATGATACCTAGTTAATGGTTGAAATGGTTAAATGATTCAATGCTATAAATGGTAAAGTACTAGTTAATGATGAAGGTGTACAATTTAAGTGGATGCTTACTTCAGTCTGCGAATTCAACTGTGCCGATGTATTTTTTGTATAGTGCAGTCTTATTGCTTTTAATTTTCAACTTGTGGTAAAATAAAAAAATGTTAGTACGTCAGTCTTGGTACCAATGTCTCTAAATAATATTACTTACAAAAAATTGTCAACATGTTGCATAGCTGCTAAAAAACGTACGTATCTTAATCATACATATTACATACACCAATTGTTATTCCCCGAAGGGGTGGGCAGCGATGTGCTTATAATGAATCCACATTTCGCCAGTTATGTTTAAGTACCATTGTAAAATAACCATGGACCGAGCAGTACTCCAGATTTCGGACTGCTACTGAGAAATTATAGAAGAAAAACCCAATAACACTTTGTCCGACCCGGGTATCAAACTAAGTGTTCAGTAGTAGCGTTTGCGACCATTTTACACGAGGCAGTCTGAAATAAATAGCAAGAAAGAATACAATTACCTTTGGCAGTCTTAATCATCTCTATTCTTTATTACTTTTCATTTATTCTTTCATCACTTGGTGTACAAAAAGATGGGTCAGGACACACTGGGCCCCCAATATCCGTACCTTAGAATAAAAGTTGGAGATTCGTTCCCTTTATTCGGCCTTTGGTCCACCGGGAGGAGAACAGTCCATTTTTAATGAAAATGAAAATGATTTATTCAGTTTAGGCCCTGGTAAGGCACTTATGAACGTACCCATTCGTCTCCTGGTATAAATGTCACGTTATCATACGGATATAATCTCCCTGGCCTTATCCCATACATTGTTGGGTTCGGTACTTTTTTTTTTTTTTTTTTTTTATTGACGAGGGGGAAACCTTCAAAAGGTCCCCGACCGCCCTGGGAGAGGCAGATCGGGGTATGTGGGATTTTTACCTCACTAAAACCCCCCCGGTGGCCATCCTCAGTGCTCAGGGGGGACTCCGGGTACTCTGATAGATCGCACCGGTGTCCCCCCACACTTTGCCGGGGCACATCCCCGGGGCAGCTGTGTCGCCGCCCCTGGAGACCTCGCTGTGCAAGGCAGCGCGAGCCACGTCGCGCTGCCACCTTCCCGGGCCCGCGGCTCAGTGGTCAAAGCTCCCACCCCGACCACCGCCAGCAGGCCCTCCGGCCCCCTTTTAGTCGCCTCTTACGACAGGCAGGGGATACCATAGCCAAATTCTTAGACCCTGGCTATTGGGTGGACGGTCCGGGGCGTGCGTTGCCTCCGCCCCGCCGTCGCCGTCGTCTCCGAGAGGGATCGGCTCTCTCCCGATCCCGCTCGGAGGCCTCCTTCTGGGACATTACTGTCTCGCAGAAGGAGACTACGGCCCTCCATGCCTCTCTGTCTGCCAGCATAGCCGTCACTACGCGTGGCAGAGAGAGGTCCTGCCCGATCCTGGTGACCAGGATTCGCCGTTCCGAGCTCCACGCTGGGCACTGCTCCAGCGTGTGCTGTGCGGAATCCCGGTCACTGCCGCAATGGTGGCATTGCGTCGTCGGTTCGCGACCGATCCGATTCAGGTACTCACCGAAACACCCGTGTCCGGTGAGTACCTGCGTCAGCCGGAAGGTGACGTGGTCCTTCCTCTTTAGCCAGGGCCCGAGGCTCGGCAAAATTGCACCGACAGCGCGTTGGCGGGCGTTCTGCGGCTCGCAGAGCCGCTCCCGCCACGTTACGAGCGCGTGTCGGTGCTCCTGCCTTCTCACTTCAGCCGCATTTGGAGGCGCAGTTCCGTCCGCCCGGCGGAGACGGTCGTAAATACGAGCATCCATCTCCGCCAGGATGTCCAGGGGCGGAAACCGCGCCAGGACAGTGGCCGCCTCAAAAGACAGGGTCCGGTACCCTCGTGCGACCCGGATGGCCATAGGACGCTGCATACTATTGTACATAGTTCTGCAGCGCCTAACACCCAATCTGGAAGACCAGACGGGTGCTCCGTAGAGAGCCACGGATCGCACGACCCCCGCATAGAGGCGGCGGACTCCTTCACTCGGCCCCCCGAGATTGGGCAGCAGTCTGTGCAATGCACCCGCTACCCTCTTGATCCGGGGGACCATGCGGCTGAAGTGCTCCTCAAAGCCCCAGCGACCGTCCAGGGTGAGACCAAGGTACTTCAGGTACCGTCCCACCCGGACATCCACGTCACCTACGCGAACCGACGAGCTGGGTGGTTCCCTTCCCCTCGGGATCTTGTGGAACCACAGCGCCTCGGTCTTTTCCGGCGCTACCCGAAGGCCCAGCTCGTGGATTTTCTCCACGACGCATGCCACGCCAAGCTCGGCGAGCCGGTTGGTCTCCTCGAAAGTGGCCCCGACGGCTAGCACCAGCGTGTCGTCCGCATAGCAGACGATGCTAACGCCGTCGGGGCGGTCGACCCGCAGGACCGCATCGTACGCGAGGTTCCACAGGAGTGGCCCTAGGACCGATCCCTGTGGGACCCCGCAGTACACCTCCCTCCGGTGAACTCGTCCATCTCCGCCCACATATTGCACGCACCTGTCGCGCAAGTAGGCACAGACCACGCGCTGCAGGTAGGGGGGCACGCGGTGGTACACCAGGGCCCCCCTTATTGCGTCCCAGGGCAGGCTATTGAAGGCGTTGACTATGTCAAGGCTGACAGCCAACGCCACTCCGCCCCGGGATACAGCCTGCGTCGACAGTGTTCGGACGCGTATGATCGCGTCCACTGTCGACCGCGCGCGTCGGAAGCCAAACTGGTCTTCCGACAGGTCCG
Organism: Watsonalla cultraria; assembly: GCA_964035505.1. Taxonomy (NCBI): domain Eukaryota; kingdom Metazoa; phylum Arthropoda; class Insecta; order Lepidoptera; family Drepanidae; genus Watsonalla; species Watsonalla cultraria. The sequence continues at coordinate 8,214,297 of OZ037730.1, forward strand.
GCCCGACGCTCGTCAGGTGCGTACTGAGGCGGTCCGCCAACACTCTTTCGAGCAGCTTACCCGCCTCATCTAGTAGGCAGAGAGGACGATACGCGGAGGAAGAATCTGCGGGTCTTCCATCCTTATGGAGGAGAACCAACCCAGCCACTTTCCAGCCTGAGGGGAACACGCCGCAGCGTAGGCAGTCGTTAAACAGCCGCCGCAGCCTATTCCCCAGCCCGTTGGGTAGAGCCAACACCCAGGCCCGACCAGGAATTCCGTCGGGGCCTGGCGCCGTGTTTCGGGCTCCGAGGCGCCTTACGGCTCGGTCCAGCTCATCGGTCGTCACCCCCATCTCTTCGGTCCAGATGATCGGTTCCGAAGGAGGGGGGGCGGGACTGCTCTGGACCCTGGGGAAGAGGGTGTCGACGACCCTCTCCACGAATGCCGGGTCCAGAGTTTCCGTCAACGGAGGGACCCACGGGCGCAATTTGCCCAGTACCATCCTGTACGGGCGGCCCCATGGATCCCTCTCCAGTCCCCCGATGAGCTCATCCCACGACCGAGCCTTGGCGCTGGCAATGGCTGCCTGCAGCGCCTTCGTGGCGCCTCGATAGGCCACGTAGGCTCCACCCAACTCTTCGGCTGTGGCTCGCCTTCTTCTCCGGGCACGCGTGTACTGGCGTCGGGCGCGGAGGCATATCTCGCGCAGCTCCGCGATGCTTTCCGACCACCAGTACACGGCCCGGGGCTTGGCAGATCTGGTCCGGGGCATCGACGCGTCACATATGGACGTCATCGTGTCCCGGAACCAGGCGGCTTCCCTTTCAGGATCGGGCAGGATCCCATCTTCTTGGCCCTCAGGCCAGGCCGCGACGATGGCTGCGGCGCAGAGACGATCTCTGTCCAACCGCTTGAGAGACCATCGTCGCGGCGGGCTGCTACTGCGGCGGCTGTCGGGGCGGGGAAGGCGGATGGCCACATCCATCGCTATGTAGCGATGGTCGGATAATGTGACCATCTCCTCTGCCACTCTCCACCCCGTCACCATGCGCGCTGCCTGGGGAGTCGCCCACGAAAGATCCACGATCGACTCCCCCTGCCAGCGCACGCAGGTGCTGACGGACCCCCGGTTCAGCAACCGGAGGTCCAGCGCCGCCGCCCATTCCAGCACTGTCTCCCCCTTTTGGTCATCCCGGGCGCTCCCCCACTCACGAGAGTGAGCGTTGAAGTCGCCCAGGACGAGCACGGGACGAGGCAGACTTCTGCGAATGCAGTTGGCCACCCCGTCCAGGTACGCCTCGTAGACGGCGAGGGTACAGTTGGGGGAGACGTAGCAGCCCACAACGACTATTCGGCCCCAGTTCACGGCGACGTATCCCAGCCCCCTCTCAATGAGGGAGCAGGGAGGGTCGCCGCTACCGCCACCCCAATATATGGCGACGGAGTCCATGTCGTCACCAAACCAGCGAGGATGGTTTGGGACGACGCGATATGGCTCCGCCACCACCGCCAGTGCAACCGACCACTGCGCGACGGACTGCTGGAACAAGTCCTGCGCCGCGCGACAGTGGTTGAGGTTGCACTGTAAGGCTCGTAGGGGCCTTAAGTCCGTGTTGGGGCCCTGGTTGTCGCCTCAGTCGGGGTCAGCCCCGACTGAGCCGGACCCGTGCCGCTCGGCTTCGTGGGACCCGGCTTACGGCCCCTTTTGCCACGAGGAGCGGAGCATTTCTTGCCCCCCATCCTGTGGCCAGAGGGCCGGCCCAGGTCCGCGCAGAGCAGGCACTTCAGCGGGCGAGTGCACTGACTCGCCCGGTGGTCCGCCTCGCCACATGCGTAGCACATGGAGCTCCGGTCCGTCTTGCTCGGACATGTGCTACGCACGTGACCGATTTCGAGGCACCGGAAGCACTGCAGGGGCCTTGCCTCCAGTGCCTCGACCCTCACGGATACCCACCCCACCTGGATGCGCCCAACTGCAAACAGTTTGCGCACCGCGGTGAGTGGGCATCGGACCCACGCTGTCCCCAAGGCCAAGCACGAGGGGCGCTTAATCTCTCCCACCTTTACATCGGCCACCGCGCAGCCTCCAGCCTCCGCGATTGCAGCCGCTACGTCCTCGGGGGTGATGGCCTCATTAAGGTCCAGCACCCTCATGTCCCCCATCTTGACAGGGCGTACAATGCGCACGCCCAAGTCTTTGAGGGACTCGCGCATGCGACTCGCGAGCGCGTCGGCCTTGGAGGCAGAGTCCGGTTCCGGGACCTCTAGGATCAGCCCGCCGGTTATGGCTTTCCGATTCCGAAGGCTCGGAATGCCAAGGTCGGCGAGCTTTATCCTTTCCCTCGCAGCCGCCATCACCGCAGCGTACGTGACCTCCGATCCCTCCGGGATCGTCACAGTGATCGCTGCGACAGTTGGCGGCCGCGCCGGTGCCCTCTCCGATTTGCGCGGCGGCGGGGGCCTTGATGCAGGCGCAGGCCGCTGGGACACCGCGGGAGGAGACCGTTGAGGCCCCGTGCTCGGCCCAGCCCTAGGTTGGGCCTTTCGACCCACCACGGTGGACCAGGCCACCTGAGGGGGCAGAACCTGCACCGTTCTCGGAGCTGGAGCAGCTGGGAGGGGAGCGGCGGCCGGCAGCGCTGTGGCAGTGGCTGGTATCCGCTTCTTATTCCTCCTGCCGCCCCTTCCCTTCTTCTTGCGCCCCTGGATCACAGGCGCGGTTGCCTGAGAGGCTGGGGCTTCCAGCCTAATAGATGGCCCGGGAGGTGTCAGGGGTGCTCTCTTGGCATCCGCGGCAAGTGGAGGCCGCATGTTCTTCTCAGGGAGCAGCCTCTCCTCCATGGCCTCGAACCGCGCGCTGATCATGGTCCCCACCTGGACCATGATTGCGCGCGTTAGGTCCTCCATACCCGGGGACAGTGTCGAAGCGGCATCACTGGCCTCTGCCCTGCCTGTCCCGCGGAGGACAGAGAGCTCCTCCGTGAGCTGCTCCATCCTTGTAGAGAGGGCCGCTATCTGCGAGCGCAATTCCGCGTTCTCGCGCTCCAACCTTTCGGTGTTTGCGCTCGCAGATGTCCGCGCCGCCATCGCCAGTGACGCTGCCTCAGTCCTTCGTGCACACATACGGAGTTGGTGCACGAAACTGCCCTTCAGGTGTTTAGACCTGTCGGCAACCCGCTCAACCACCATCTGCTGCTCCTTAATGAAGGTGCCCAACTCGTTGGTGGGCATCTCCTCCATCTTCTTTTGGAGCTCCTCAGCCGAGGGCAGCTTCTTTTTGGCCCTGGTGTTTGTCAGGGCCGAGTCGGGACCGAACAGGTCGTCTAAATCGTCCTTTAGGAAGGCCGCTCGGCAAGTGCCAGAGGGACCCGCCCTGGACGCCACATCAGCATCCCCTGAGGTCAGCGACACGAGCGACATGTCCGACATCGCGTCGCTGTCCTCTTCCCGCTCGCTCCCTGCGCAAGGCGTGGGAGGCCGGATGAAGCGGCCTGATCTATCGCGCGATAAACGCGCTGCGGCGCTTGAGCGCGTGCGGCCACGCGTCGCCGTGCCAACCTTGGCAGCCGTCTGCTCGCCGCAGGAGGAGCCGGAATTCGTCCTACTCCTCTTCTGCGACCTTGGACGCGCTACCACAGCGGCAGCTAGACTGCTGCAGCTTTCCAGCACAACTACAGGGGTCAGCGACTGCTTTCCCCCCGTAGTCTCCTTCTCTTCTTGGGATTTTACTCCCTCACCTTCACCCTTTTTTTGTTTTTCTCCCTCCGTCATTTCTTTTGTGTTTAATTTCTCCATATCTGATCCCACGAGTATGGGTCGATATAGAGACCATTGCCGGGTGACGCCCATTCCGACAATGGGGGACTTACATACTGAGAGGTGGCCCAGAGTCTCTCAGGTTTTCACGACTTCGCTGTCGGATTTTTATAGAGGTTTTCTCCTCGCAGGCCGGCCAATTAAGGCAAGCCCTCCCCGGTCACCAACTCCCCGACCTATCCAGCCTCGCTAACTGGAATTGTTGAAGGAAGAGTCGGTGATTACGGCATTCACGGGGTGACGAGCGAGATAGCGTCAACCCCGGGCACCCCTTTCGGAGTGCCTCCCCTCCCCCTGACGTTTGACTGGGTACAACCCCCCAGTCCTAGACAGAAGGTCTAGTTCCCATAGGCACGCCGAACCTTGGGAATGGGTGACGCAGGCTCGCATCCATTGTCATCTCTGCTGAACAGAGACGTACAAGGAGCGAATTCCACCTCCGCCACCTGCGTCGAGTGCCAGGTGTTAGTCATCGACGACAGTGACCCCAGGGATCGCCATCGAGGAGCTAAGTCACGCGATGAAGGCCCCCGAAGAGACTGTCGTCGACGTCCAGGGTGCACCGTCCCGAAGCCATTGTCGTTCCCTCGGACGTATCCTTAGGACAAACAATGGATCGGGCACACGAGGAGGTCTCCTGGCCTTGCACCCCTGGGTTCGGTACTTGATTCAACCCGATGTGGCTGATCACCTGATTTTTATACGAAGCGACTGCCATCTGACCTTCGCAGCCCCATTTAGGAGGAATATCTGTGATCTGGGTTAACCAGTTGTCAGATTATTTTTAGGCCTCTGACTGACCTGTAACATGTGCCAAAGAAGTTATCATACGGATATATAGTCGACAATCATTGAAGCTACCTCTTTAAACTTCTGCCGCCCTAGTACTTTAGATAGATCAGGGGACGAGTGGGTCTGGACCCAAAAATATATACACTAGTACCTAGATATAATGATAAAACAGTTCCATGACAGGAAAATAGAAGCGGGTGTAAATATAATTATGAATTGTGATAGCAAATTACACAATGCGCTGAAAAGCTAAACGAGTATAATAATTATCAATTAATAGCGTAACTTGGTACCGTTAAGTTCCCATGTCAAGATTATCAAGACATCGCTATCTTCCTGAGTGGTGTAAAAAGAGTGCGGTTAATCTCATTACGACCAAATATATATATATATAAGGAAATAATTATTATATTATTAAAAATTATGAAGATGTTTGTCACTTTTGTACATGCGTATCTTCATACAAATTCTTCGGTTGCAAGTGTAAATAATCATCTTTCGACAAGTTCGAACCAACACAACATATTTTCAATTGCTGCCAGTATCTTCGGAACCTTGTCTACATCATTTGGTATTGTTTTAACTTTTTTTATTATTATTTTTTACATATGCATGGTGGTACAATCTTCACTATTGTGAATAATTTTTGATATTTTTTTTGTAATTATCATTATTTACTGTGTAATGAAATGTACATGATGTCAGCTGAGTTTCTTACCGGTTCTTCTCAGAAGGCTAGTTTCTGAACCGTTGGTAAATTCGTGGACATTCACAAGTGCCTTACCAGGGCCTAAACTGAATAAATCATTTTCATTTACACCTACAGGGACTTCTTTTAATATTATATTTTAGTTATTAGATCATATTTGTAGGTTTTTAGTTAAGGTATCATCTTTATGCAATACTTGGAATAATTAAATATTAAATTTATTTCTTTCAATTCCTAGCACCACATCCAGGAATCGAACCTTTGTAATATAATGCGCATACATTCTATTGAGTAAACAAACGCATGTTTCACCTGAACACGATTAGGATAATCGTGTAATTTATACTTACATATAACAAACATGTCGTCTGTCCGTCACGACACAACTTTAAACTAATTTCAATTCTGTCACGCGTGTTTCAACACCTTGTAGTAGGATGATTGGTAGGCAGTTGGTAGGCAAACTGCCAATTATCAGACAATAACTGTCAATCGAATGACAAAGCATATAGGACACGGTCAGACCGGAACGGAAAATACTTATCTATTCACACGTGCTGTTGGATAAAAAGCCTTATTTGGGAAATAAGAAAAATCTAATAACATATGCTCACGCCTGTATTCCCCGAAGGGGTAAGCAGAGGTGTTGTAATTTTCAACACCCACATTTCACCGAATATGATTAAGTGCCAACGTGACAGAGGGTGAGTCCATCGCCGTCTCAGCTACTATACATACTCGTATGTCCTTGAATACCTCACGATGTTTTCCTGCATCGTAAAACACGTGGTGTGAAATCACTGCACAACCATTTAAAAAAAACTTGAGATTCGAACTTACGTCGCTTGCGTAACAGGCGACGGCTCAAACCCCACGGCCACCGTGGCTCAGCTAGTCTATACAGATAAATAAAATTGAAGTTTCTGTTTGTAATTCCAAAATTTCCAAAACAGCTTTTCACTAAATGCATATGAAAGTATACACGATACTGGCACTAAAAAACCAAGTTTTAAAATTTTTCTCTGTCTGTTTGTTCCGGGTAATCTCTGAAACGTCTGGACGGATTTTAACGGGACTTTCACTGGTAGGTAGCTGATGTTTCAAGGAGTAACTTAGGCTACTTTTATTTATCAAAAATATTAGGGTTCCGCGATAATAAGGATGAAACTAAATCTACGCGGGTGAAACCGCGGGGCTCAGCTAGTATTACAATAATTATAAAAAGCAATACTTAGGTCCAGATCTTGTAAAGGGCAACGTACACCACCCGCCGTGTATCGTCTAACAGTTGTATTAATGATTGTATAAATGAATTTATTTTCTGCAATTTTCACCGTAACTATGGACTGGCCCCGTCACGGTCCGTACGCTAGTTAGGGCACACGTACACTGGATGGTCAATGATAACTATATATATATACAATACAATAATTTCAAAATCGAAAATATCTTTGTTTGATACAGATTACATAAATACAATTTTAGGAGATGAATAATAACGTGGTGTCAGAATATTTAAACCAGTTAAATACGAGTACTATAATAAAGATAGATAAAGTTTTTTTTATATTTATCTTAATACTAAAAAGAGCTTTGAAAAATACTTTAATTTATAAAGATCTTTATCTGTAGCTAAACGTTTAGATCAAATTTTAATTCTGAGTATTTTATTATAATAATGTAATAAACTTATTATTATTTATTTATGACATAATGTTTTTCTGAAGTTTGCAATCGGACCAAGAATGAATTGTTTGAATATTATGTTTTTAAACGAAATTCAAGATTTTTTTTTTTTCAAATATTTATTTACTTATAAATTTGAACTTATAAAATTGAGTTATACAAAGATAAAGTAACACGCACAATAAACACTCTATTAAGAGACATAATTACCATTCAACTTTTACGATTTTCTAAGTAATGCACGGTATAATAATGTTATCATGAATATACATATACCATGTATCCATTTACGGAAACAAACAAGTTACGCATCACGATTTGTGTGATTGTGTGTCAATAGTGTTTTATTGTTTATTTTTTTGCTTCTTTACATGTTTATTAAACTGCAATAATAATTACTCAAGTAGTTTTCGAAACTATAGTGAAGATAATTAGGGATTTTACAAGAGCACAAACTTTTTTTTGTATTTTTTATGATGGTTTTTGTTGATACTTTTTGTTACGAGTATAATATTGTTTTAGTTACTTTTACCTCATATAATCTTAGTCAGACAAATCTGACTCAACACAAAAACATGGTTCTAAATACCTCAAAATATATCATATTGACAAATTATTGTCCACAATTAAAATTACTTGTTGTTACACCTTGAATTTTTAAGACGTTAAAATATCTTATTCATTTATCACATTTTATTTAAAAAAAAATCTAAATACTTTGCTTAACGAAAAAGTCATCATTCTGGGAAATAAAATATTTTTGTTTTTGTTCTGGAAGGTTTATAATAATTTGTTACCTATGTTTCTTTTTACCACAATTTGTAAGTTGTCTACAAATAAATTATGTTTTCTCACTGAGCGACGAACTTTATCTCCGGAAATCTGCAGTTCCAATAGCGTTGAAGTACATAGGTGTTTTTGTGTTGATCCCCTGTTATGTGTGTGTAAAATCTAAATACCGATTCTTATGGTCGAATTGCAGTACTTATTTGACCAACGACGCGTTCGTCTCCAGCAATGTGGATTGATATTCTCTACTGATTGATTTGCGAATAAATTGAGTGAGTTTTTTGCGACTTTTTCCTCTGTTGCATAGTCCAATCGTATTTATGAAATGTATGAGATGCCTGAAGCTGAATTTCTCGCAGTTTCTTCGTAGAAGGCTAGTTATATAGACGGTACTAATATACCCAATACTGTGGGTTAAGTGTTAGCAGTTCGTGTATACAAAAATTAAAAAGTTTTCTTATTGTTGTTAAAGCTTCGAAACACTAGGCTTCTCATATGATATTTAAATACATTACAATTTTTATGATGTCTAAGAAAACTTACAAAAAGCACCATCACTTTTTAGATTAAAAAAAAATATTTCACAGATAATACAAATGCATACAAAAATTTAGTCTGAAATTTCAAAAATCAAACAGCTTTTATAAAATATATAGTTTTTAAAAAAAAAAAAATGTTGACTTGTATGTTTGTTCCAACAAATTTTCGAAACGTCTGAAACATTTTTTCATCTGCTATTTCAATAATGAATAAGTAATTTATCTTCATTTAAGGAAAAGAAATCAAATTTAAAAAGCAATTACCAAAATTAAGTAAAAGTTTATTGGGTGCACATAAATCTGTTTTGTAAATAGCTTGTTACAACTGTAACATTTTTTACACGATGATTGATTATTTATTTTTTAACACGGGCAACATAACTGCACATTTAATTTGTATGCATTATAGATAATGTACATTATTTAGATATAATATTACTTTTATCAATTTCTTTCTTGGACTTTCTACTTGAGATCTAAGTCGCTTATTACCAGATGATTCAAGTAAAGTTTGATTTTATTCTCTATATTATATGGTTCATTTTCCAATAGCAATTACTCTGAAGACAAAGCAATTCAGCCACACAATTGTCTAGCACACATTAATCATACGAATCCGAATTGTTTCAGAGCACACATCGACATATTGAATTAGGAACGTATCCCGAATGAATAGAGTTTAAATTCGCATGCAGCAGTTAAGGGGAAGTGTTCAACGCGAGAGAATGACATTTAAATACTTAAGTGGAAGTGAAAGGCTGAGAATAGTATATTTTTGATTAAAATTGGAAAATAATTGCGTCTCCCACGAAGTTGTGACCGTCCACGTAATAGCGAAGATTTTTTACTACTTAGTTTAGTCGACTCGGTTGCTACCAAACTGGTTATTTCCGGTTATTAACCGCCGGTTATTTCGTATGTCCTGGTTTTGTTTGAGATTAGATCTTCGAAAGGTTAAAGGTAGCTACTTGTTTTGTTTAAATTCAAAGGAGGTACTTACTTGCGTTTTGTCGTGGGAATACTTGAGTGCATACATAGATACATAGCCAGAGCTCCTAAAAACTCTCCTCTTATTACAAAACATTAACTAATAATCAGGGTTGTTGTTCATCGGATAAAACATACATATTTAATTTCGTCTATGATCGTAACTCATTTTCACAAAATTTTAATTTGAGCCCCTATCATTCTGAGGGTGTGACATGACGATTAATAATTAATTTAAAATCTCTTTATTATTTGCTAATTATTATATTTAGAACGGGTAAGTTGTCTATAATTTCATTTAGAACACAAATAAGCGCTGTCATATGTTCCACGTATCATTCAGTAATCATCGAATCTGTATAAGCCGTTAATACTAAATGTAACGACGGCACACGTCTACCGATGCCTTATTCCAAAATTGATCGCGTAAAAGCCTGTATATCATCGTTGCGCGTTCAAAAGTAGCTATGTGTTTTTTACACACTTCACAGGGGACGCAAAAAACTGATTTAGCTCATAAAATTACCCGAGTGTTTAAAAAGAACATTCTTATTGATACATATAACAAATTTACATGGGTTTAGATTACTGATGGATAGGCAACATTATTAATAATGCCAAAGTTAAACATTTCTGGAAATTTTGACACATAGTGTTGACGAAATACACATACCGACTTTTGCACGCGCAATGACGATATACTGTGCCTGTAGACCACACAAAAGGCATTCTTTGAAATAAAAAATCAAAAAATCAGTTGACATGTTTCGATCCCCAAGCAAAACCATTCATTCATATAAATTTATCAGAACCCATTTCATTAGATCAATTAGTACTGTACAAGCTATAAAAATAGCAGAAACCTATAACAGTAGATCTAAAATGGCTGTGCGCATGACCATATAAATCAGACCCCTCTATATCTTAGTGTCTGGTAAAATTATTAGAGATTTCCTTTTAGCACGGGATCGCATGGTTCAAGTTACGTCGGTCAGTTACGCTTTGATACTTAATGGGGCTTGACGTAATACCGTATGTGGTGGAACAAAGCAATTATTGGAGATACCTAGGTGTTGTTCCAGCTATTGCTCTTACAACATGGTCTCTATAAAATCAATCAATTGAAGGAAAATAGTGACTGTTCTTCTAAACCTTACAATTATTGTATGCTCACGCCCAGAAGGATCTCAGAGTGCCTAGTGCGAGTTTTTCACTGCCACCGTCACAAGTCACCGCGTCAAAGTTAACGCAGATTTGTATAGGATCAAAACAGCGCCTCTGTCGGCCTAAAGATGACACTATTGTGAGCCCATACAAATCTGCGTTTACGTCGACGCGATGACTTGTGACGGCGATTTTAAGAAACTCGCACTAGGCCCTCTGATGAGGTAGGCAGAGTTGTAACAGCACCCACTTTTCATAGAAGATGGTTAAGTGCCAACGTGATAGAGGGTGAGTCTATCGCCGTCTCAGGCACGACACATACGTCATTGAATTACTCGTCAGACACATGCAGTTTTTCTAAATTTAACAAAGTTAAATAAATTTAATGGCAATGCGCCAGTTTTAAGTTAAAATAGTTGTACCCCGTGGTTTCACCCACTTAGACAGACAGACAGAGAAAAAATCTTGAAATTAGTTTATTATACGAGTTCCGTATATACTTCCGTATGCATTTAGTGAAAAGCTGTTTATTTGGAATTACAAACAGACACCGCATTTTTATTTATCGGTATGTATGTATAGATAATTCAATACTAGTCTCTACAAATATAAAATTAAAAATTATTAATGTTGCTCTATTCTTAGTATATACCTAACATAAGTATAAATAATTATACCTGTTAACTCTCCAACAGTTGTATAATAAAGTTATCCAGGTACACCTAGGTGGTTCAACTGTAAATTTGACATTTAAAACAGTTGCGCTCACAACATCTGCCCTTAATCAGTTGCCGTTTCTGTTTTCGCTTTAAAGACTAGTGTGTGGTCTTAGTAAAGTATTATTTACATAGTAATTTTGCCCTGAGAATGTTAGTATACAGTAAACAGATATACTTATTAGTTTTCTATGCACATATTTAAAAAAGCCGTGGTGGCCGTGGCGTTTGTGTCGTTACGCTAGCGCCGCGAGTCTGTATCCCAGCGGTCAGTACCAATGAGTTTTCTAAAAACTTATGTGCAGCGATTTCATACCACGTGCTTTACGTGAAGGAAAACATCGTGAGGAAACCTGCATATGTCTGAGAAGTAATTCAAAAACGTATGTATAGCGTCTGCGAAGGCGATGGACTTACCCTCTGTCACGTGTGTACTTAAACATCTTCAGTGAAAAGTGGGTGTTGTTATTAAAACACCTCTGCTTACCCCTTCGGGGAGTATACGCCTGTATAGGCGTGATCATGTGTATGTATGTATGCACATATTAACCTAGCTTAGCCTGAAACGTTTAACATTTAACTATATCTAAAAAAAATCTAAATATTGACTGACTGAAATCAATACACAGCCTAAATCGCTGGTCTTATAGATATGAAATTTGTAGGGTGTATTCTTGGTGAAGGTACTAAGAAAAGTATCAGGTGTCCTCCCTGAGCATTGAGAATGGCCACCGGGGAGGTTTTTAGCGCGGTAAAAATCGCACATACCCCAAAATAAAAAATAAAAAATTTAAGATCATGTTTAACTTTATAGTCAAAACAGGTTAGCTACAAATATTTTTGAGTCAAAACATTGAAAGTGAATTTGTAGTTTTTCCTCTGCTGATGAAAACACACGAGCGCAGACAGGTTTATTTTATTAATTAAAATCATAACTTTCCCTTTTGCTTCGTCGTAGTCGGGTAAAATGGGATGGTACCTTTTTTAATCACATTAATCTGTATTTTTAGACAGAAATATTATGCAATTATATATTTGAATACAGTTAAAAAAATACTACATATTATTATGTTCCAAGACGAATAAAGTGAATAATTTTTAAACAATGAGTTCCATTTAAAATTAAGTGCAAATAATTCCTAATTTTTCTCCTTTTTGAGAAAATAATCGCGATATATAATACTTACACCCTTTGAACATAGTCTATCAGTAAACCGAGCCATATGTATACCCACAAACATAACTTTTTTCATAAATTGACTCTTATTATGCCGCATCAAACAAATGTTTTGGAATTTGTTCCACGAAAACTGGACGGTGTACGGTCGGCATCGAAATTATACAAAAGTGCTAGTATAATTTTCAACCAATTATTTGTAATTATTAACCGAAAAATACCTTCAATTTTTTTGTATTCTTATGAAACCATTATTATGTTATTTCGAAATGAGATTAGCTATTGTTATTATTTAGTTAATTATTATTGTAGATATGTTTTAGGTCGTCGTGATTATCGGTTTACAAAATTGTAGGCTTTCAGCTTCATTTTACCGCTAAATAGTAATTAACGAATTAAAATCTAGACATAAAATTACTTTGAAACAATTTGCTGTTTGACGGGATATGACGGGAACTCAAATTAGCTTATTAGTACTTATTAGCTTCTGGGCCTTCATTTATATAATTTTACCTTCATTTATAAAATTTAAGTTATAAACAATATTTTTATATTAAATAATAATATTTATTGTAATAATTCAATAGTATCCTGTAGTTAGTAAGAAATTATAACGTATATTACATAATAATGACACACAAATACATGCAGCAGAGTTTCTCCACTCGCCACATAGATGACGCTACTCGCTAACAATTGCAAAGTTTGAGTAGATGAGCATCTAAATCACTAAATGTTCCCCAGGTATGACCACCACCTGGAAGATCTTCCTTTGCGGGGAATGATCACTCGCTCTCTTCACATACATATACAAGAATTGCTATATATATGGATACATAGATAAGCACACGCTTGTATTTCCCCAAGCGGTATGCAGAAGTGTTGTAATAACGACACCCACTTTTCACCGAAGATGATTAAGTGCCAATGTGACAGATAGGGAGTCTATCACCGTCTCAGGCACTATACGTACGTCTTTTGAATTACTTCTCAGATATATGCAAATTTCCTCACAATATATACCTTCACCGTAAAACACGTGGTGAGAAATAAATGTACATAACTTTTTAGAAAACTCATTGGTACAGGCCCCGCTGGGATTCTGCAAACTCCAAGGCCATCACGGCTTTATAGCTTAGCCATATAAATATATTTTACTATCTATACATTTATACAGATAAATAAAATTGAAGTGTCTGTTTGTAATTCCAAAATTACAGCTTTTCACTAAATGCATATGAAAGTATACACGCTACTGACACAAAATCCTATTTTTTTATTTTTTCCCTGTCTGTCTGTCTGTTCATTCCGGGTAATCTCCGAAACGGCTGGACAGATTTTAACGGGACTTTCATAGGCAGGTAGCTAATGTGACAAGGAGTAACATAGGCTATTTTTATTTAAAAAGAATCATATGGGTTCACCGGGACCATGACATGAACTCTACGCGGGTGAAACCACAGGGCATAGCTTTTAATACGTATTTAATATATCTGCTGACCGTACTCTAGTATGAACTCCACAACACCCGCACCGCGGGCACTGTTTAAATGACTTATCATTATGTAATTACTATCATTGTGTACTCACACACACAACTAACGCACACATACAAGCAACTGTCAGTCATCATGAAACTTGGGGTTTATGAGTTAAACTTTATTAGTAACTTTCTATTTCATTTCATAATTCTGGAGTAAAAATTGATTCTTTATTCATGTTTTTATAAAATGAAAGCAATTTTCAGTTCAACAAATAAATTGCTCTGAGACAGAGCCAAAAGTGATGTCATATTATATTCATTACAATAGTAATTCACCTTATTCAATACAATAGCATACAAATGAAGAGATAACTAGAAAAACTCTACCTGATTTTCGTGAAATAGTTTTTTTCATTCCATCCATATATTCAAGACTAGCTGAGCGTCGAGATTTCACCTGCGTAGCCTTTATTTCGGGAAACGGTTTTTTTAAACAAAAGCCTAAGTAATTTATTGTAGCATTAGCTATCTGCCAAAGCAGTCCCACTAATCGGTTCAGCCGATTCAGAGATAAGACGGAATAAACATGTCTGCTTATTCCGGCGGACTGACAGACGGACAAAAAATTTTTAATAAAAGTACAGTATATACTTTCAAGTGCATTTAGAGAAAATCTTCTCATTTTGTATGGCAATTAGACACTTCAATTTTATTAATCTGTATAGATTTTTCCGTGGAACAAACCAATCAAACCAAACGTTTATTCTATGAAACAATATTTGCTTCATAGAACTACCGGCTAGACACTCTAATAACATTTTAACACAGACATTATAATCTAAAATGCCTTCATAAACCATGTTGCGTCGTAAACAATAGTGCTATTTAGTAGTTAGACTATTAATATATCAGATTTGTGGTGGTATTGAGTGCGTGGGAGCATTAATAATGTGGATTAAGCCTAGCTTTGATAGGTAACGCTAGGCCTAATAGAGATATTTGAGAATAGAAGCGAACCTGTTTATTATCTAACTAAATATATATAACTCAAAGGTGACGACTGACTGACTGACATAGTGATCTATCAACGCAAAGCCCAAACCACTGGACGGCTGAAATTTGGCATGCAAGTAGATGTTATGACGTAGGCATCCGGTAAGAAAGGATTTTGATTAATTCTACCCCAAAGGGGATACAATAGGGGATGAAAGTTTGTATGAGACTAAATTTAAAACCGCGGGGCACAGCTAGTTGTTACATAGAGTATATACAATAGAGCGAATGGGTTGTGTTTATGTTTATCTGTGAACATTGGAACTCAGTGGATCATGTCAATTTATCGATATAAAGTAGTGGTGTCTGTGGAAACACTCTACATTTTAAGAAACATTATCTACCTTAAATATAATTATTATGTGGGGTTTTCGAACGTCTCAAGGGACTCAGATATAATATGCAAGTTTCTTAACGATTTTTTCATTCGAAAAAAACATGTAACGATTTTAAACTGCATGTAGATTTTGGAAATAACTCTTACTATTCAATAGATGCAAATGCTGAAATTCAACCTTCGTGATAATTCTCTAACATCAATACCGTGAATAATGTTCTTAATAAAATAATTGGCAGCTAAGGACATGCTATCTTGATGTTAACTGCCTACTTAATGTACAGACAGACCGCTGGATTCCACGAAACTGATTCAATGATACATTATGAACATTTTTAGCTTATTAAAGGGCATTGAACCTTTGGGTAGGCAATATTATTAATTAAGGTAGGGATTTCAAGGAACTATCTCGTTGGTCTAGTGATACTTCGAACTGGACTCTAGGGTCGATTCTTTTGTTTATTTTTTTTATTTATTCACAGCTATTAAAAAAGAGTTTTTGCACAGAGTGCACGCCACTCTTATTGGTAACACAAAAAACAATATAACAACTAGTTTCGTTGTTATTTTGTCGTCAGATAAATGTTTATTCGATGTTTCTATCTGGATTAGTGCCCGGTTAGTGGCAAGGCTTGCCCCCTAAAACATGGGACAAAATGTAGGTGTACTAAAAGTACACCTCTGTCTAACCTTCAGGGAATACAGCCGTGTGTTTAGATTCAGAAGTAAAGGTCTTGGTTTTGAAACCAAAGTTGAGATTTTTAAATGAAAAATATAATAATTGCTTGGGAACTTAAAATAGCATGAAAAATCTGATAGATATCGTTTGCAGTAAAATAAAAATAAAATATAATGTACTACATCCCAGAACGGTCCGCGAAGGGGTAGACAGAGTTGTTATACAGTCCACTTTTCACACAAGATAAGTGCCAAAGTAACAGAGGGTGAGTCCATCGCTGTCTCAGGCACTATACATACGTCTTTGTATTTATTCTCAGAATTAATAAATATTTGTCACAAACAGTCGAGATGTTTTCCTTTTCTGTCATCATCATGAATAGAAGAGTAATAGTAGAAGAGGACCCTTGTCGGTGTAACCGATGCAACTCTTTCCATTGACCTCCTACTACTCTTTGACCTCCCTATACGTCATGACTGACAGCTTTTCTTTAACATGTCCCATGTACGTTCCTACGCTCCTAAATATTGTTTCCTTATACTATGTTGCCTTCGTCTTCCCCTGTGGAGACCCTTTCACATAGACTTAAATCTATACAGATAAATAAAGTTGAAGTGTCTGTTTGTAATTCCAAAATAACAGCTTTTCACAAAATGCATGTGAAAGTATACGCCACCGACACTGAAAAACCAAATTTTAAATTTTTTCTCTGTCTGTCTGTCTGTCCGTCTGTCTGTCTGTCTGTCTGTCTGTTTGTTCCGGGTAACCTCTGAATCGACTGGACCGATTTTACAGGTCATTCACTGGCAGGTAGCTGATGTTTCAAGGAGTAACTTAGACTACATTTTATTTTAAAAAATATAATGGTTCCGCGGGACATCCATGAAATTCACTCTACGCAGGTGAAACCGCGGGGCACACCTAGTACATAATATAGGGCTTGTAAAGACCTCGCTTAAAAGGCTAGCTTGTAACCATTATTAAAATTCTTCCTTACTTCATTATCAAATAAAACGACTTAAAAACCCCTTAAAGTATTGAAGTTCGATTTTGAATGTATAAGTAAATATTCACAACGGTGCACCGGGCAATGGTGTGATAAAAGTACCGAACACATTACTCCCCATTTCGCAACAGCCGGCTAATTTAATTGGTTAAGTATTGTACTGTGCTATCTCGGAGCTCCCTTATCTGCGCTTGCTGGGACTAACAGTGGAGTAGATGCGGCTCATATATACACATAAATAACATTGAAGTATCTGTTTGTATTTTCAAATTAACAGATTTTCTCTAAATGCATGTGACACTCATCACATCATCATCCTCCTACCCTTAAGCCATATTATTTAGGGTCGGCGCAATTCTCTTCAATTTCTCTCTATCAGCCGTCATATCTGTATTCAATTATTAACAATTATCTCTTTCTGCCTGTCTGTTAGTTCGGGGTAATCTCTGTAACAGTTGGACAGATTTAAACGGGAATTTTACTGGCAGATGAAGCAGATGTTAGAAAGAGTAACTTAGGCTATCTTATTAGGGTTCCGTAAAAATCCACATATGCAATTAACTCTTCGCGGGTGAAGCTGCAGGGCACAGCTAGTCTACCATATTAATTTTAATGCAATTTGATCTGCTAAATATTGTAGCGCTGTGAAGTAGTAATAGTTAGAGTCACACTTAGTATTTTTGTCACGGCAAGATAAAATGTGTATTGTTGTATACATACCGTCACATTTTATGAGCGCTGACCTTGAATGCTCAGTACTGTACAATGCTGTAACATGTCTGCCTACCCCTTAGGAGATTTACATGCATACATACGCTCACCATGCCCCAAAGGGGTAGGCATAAGCGTGTTCTTATAGTATTTTGCCAGTTTTAAGGGGCTCGTAGCGCAGCTATAGCCTAGTTGGATGGGTGACCGCCCGAGATCACTGCGTGCCTCAGAGAACACGTTAAGCCGTCGGTCCCGGTTGCCAATTTAACATCTTTGGCAATCGTTACAGGTCAGACGGAACCTAAGAAAGTCTGATAACTGGTTTGACGGAGATCACCGATGTTCCTCGTAATAGGGGTTGCGAAGGTCAGATGACTGTCGCTTTGTGTGGAGTCAGGTGATCAGCTGCATAGGGTTGAGTCAAGTGCTAATGCCAACAATATATGAGAGATATAACGATGAGTATTTTACCAGTCATGTTTAAATCCCGTGTAATTAGGCAGCGAGTCTGCTTCAATTAACCAGGCACTAATCCAGACTCCTGCTACTAAGAAGTAAAGGATAGAAAAACCCAATAGTACTTTGCCCGACCCGCTGCTCGAACCCAGGACTTCTTGTACCGCAGTGGCGTTTGCGACGATTAGACCAACGATGCAGTCACTAGTCCCTTTTTGAAAAGCCAAGCGTAGAGATATGAAGATAGAACTACAAACAATAAAATTCATTTGACTCAAGAAATAGCCTAGAGCTTAAATACCAGGGCTAAGAATACTCGACTGAGGTCATTAAAATGCTAACTAAAAATAGGCATACTAGGAATCGATACCCATGGCTTTAAGGTTCAAAGTAGAATAGCAAAGTATCTGCTCCGATACTAAACAATATCGCGAAATCCGTTCATCACTGAACAAGGTTTAATGCGATTTGACGTACAGATGTTAAATGTTTAATGGAATGGAAAACTCCTCGGTTTTTGTAACTCTAAACCACCAACGAAGCCTCTTCAATTGAAAACCAGCCTTATTTATAGGACAATACAGATTAACTTCCAATTTATGTGGTCGAAATCAGTGCACACAAAATTGAACTTTATGCTTTGCAAGCTAAAATTAAACTCGGGTTAGTTTAAGTTAATATCCGATCAGTGTAAATAAGCTACTGTTTAGTGTCAGTTTACGTGTACAGTCCAAAATGTTGAGAATCTCAGTAAATTGAGCATTTGATACTAGCGATAGAAAACGTGACATCTCAAAAGTCAACAAAATAACAACCAAAAAAACAAAAAAAAATATCTAATAAACATAACAGTTTTTATGTAATAAGAACTACAAATCAATTTCATTTTAAATAAAAAAAAATTGCAGAGCCTCAACTCGAAGATTTTCCTAAGATTTACTTAAGCCAATAAATTAATGAACTAAATGATTTATTTAGGGTTTCATATACAAAAAAGCGTATAATTCAATAGGGCAATAAAGTCTAACCACAGACAATATATTGAATATTGGCCCCCACTGCGCTTGCGCATACCCGATACGGATAATTGAGACATATATCAGTGCAAGCGGTTTGTTTTACCACAGCGGCGTCGCAGGGTAAAAGTTTACAAGTCAAGAATTTTAAATATTCTTGGTTCGAAAAATCAAAAAATATTGTTTGGCGAGATAAGTTACTTAATATGGTCTGGCTATAAATATGTACCGAATAGTTAAATTTTTTTAACCTCTTTGCTTATGTTGAAAATCTTGCCATTATTTCACGAGCCGATAAGGCTTAGAATATTTTTCGGTCGTTTCTTAAAAGAAAACGTTGTTTTTTGAACATGTTTTAATGTTTACAGTAGCTTTTGGTAGATAATAAAGACATCACATCAGAATTAAGATGAAGTAGGAACTACAAAGGGAAGAAAATAGATTGGAAAATAAATGAGCTAGTAATTACTTCATTTATTATATTCCCTGTGGCGTAAAGTAAGTGGTAAAAGCTAGGTCTATTTAATACGGATGTTTTAATTATAAGGTGCAGCTAATTCTATATCGGAAGTCCAACTATATCATCTACAGTAAGATTATAAAGAGAAAAGATTTGATTGTTTTTTTGTTTGTTTGTTTGCATTGTATAGGCTCCGAAGCTACTTGACAGATCTTGAAAATTCTTTCAGCATGGATAGCTTACATCATCAGCGAGTAACATAGGCTATATTTTATCCCCGTACTCTCACGGGAACGGGAGTTACACGGGTGAAACCGCGTGATGCGATAAAGATTTTCGACAAACACATGTAAAGTAGAATACAATTATATGACTACAAATTTTTTATTTTTCATATACATAAGTGCATTTTGTTTTGTTCTTGTTGCTTTAAATTATATTTTAACGCACGCTGTGGTCTCCTGTAATTGAAGGGACACGCTTACTTAGAACCTTAAGAAATGTGTCTGTATATTTAAGCGTATCCTTTGTTGGAGATCCATAAATAAATAAATAAATAAATATACATAAAGATATTCGGGAAGTATATTTCCCAGGCTTTGATTCCCTTGCAAACAAGCGGACAAACAGACAACAATCTCATCCTATAAAGGTTCCAAGAACCTTAAAAGAATGACAAACGAGTTTTAACGCTTTTTTCTAAACTTTTTTTATCAAAAACAGGTTAGAAAGCATACAAAATCGTTAATTCTAGGTAGCTATTACACTTGATCCGATCAAAAATGTTCGAAGACTCGAAAAATTCAAATTATTGTTTGCAACCAACAATGAGGTATGCAAATTTCACCAGGTCTCAACTAAAGGGTAGCATTAATAGCTATATCTGGTGAGTTTAGCTTATTATAGAGCTTAGGGATCTTGAGGTTGATGTCTGGATGATTAGCGTCGAAACTAATTTCGTAAAAGGTCATGGTAAAGTGAAATGTAGTAAAACCAATCATTTTATTCCATCTCCGAATCGCCTGTGTTGTCATCTACATATATACATATGCTCACGTCTGTATTCCCCGAAGGGGTAGGCAGTGGTGTTGTAATTTTCAACACCCACATTTCACCGAATATGATTAAGTGCCAACGTGACAGTGGGCGAGTCCATCGCCGTCTCAGGCACTATATCTTTGAATTATTTCTCAGACATATGCAGGTTTCCTCACGATGCTTTCCTTCACCGTAAAGCACGTGGTGTGAAATCACTGTTCATAAGATTTTTAGAAAAACTCATAGGTGCCCCGCTGGGATTCTAACCCGCGTCGCTTGCGTAGCAGGCGACTGCTCTAACCCCGAGGCCACCACGGCTCTTGTCTTGTCATCTTTACTAATATTATAAGTCTGAAGAGTTTGTTTGTTTGGTTCAACGCGCTAATCTCAGGAATGGTTTGATGGATTGTTTACTCATCAAAGGCATCAGACAACACGCTACGACTAGTAAAAGCAAAGTTCCAATGGTCAAATATTGCAAAAAAAACGGGAAAAATTATCACTACGCGTTAGCCTCAGCTAATTCATCCAAAAATGTCTTCTCGGGGTGTTACAGCACCCACTTATCACCGAAGATGATTAATTGCTTATGTGACAGATTGTGAGTCCATCGTTGTCTCAGTTACTATGCATACTATTCATACATATTATTAGAGTTTCTTTTCAGCTTTAGGCGTCATACCGCACGATGGTTTTTTCAACTTAAACTCATGGTATTAAGTTAATAACTTTGGGAGCTACTGCTTATCATCAGAGAGTGAACGCTTGTTTATCACAATTCTAATAAATAAAAATATTATGTCGATTGGAATTTACATCTTCTTATTCCATCTGTTATCAATTTGGTGGTGGTTTTTGCAATCAACTGCAATGCAATGACATCCGAACTGAAATTTCGATCCTTACTTATTGGTTGATCTTATTATGTCATTTCCATGCCTATGTCACCATACCTTCGATGAGTGTGTAACTCTGCATAATCATTCTCACTCGTGGCGAGGCGTCATGACGAAGTACTCTATTAAGTACGGTTTCCTTCATCCTTATCTTGTCTAACGGCCACAATAACTGTTCCACAGCCACATAGCCTACTTATTACACACCTAGCGTGCAATCTCCAAGCCCACTGAAGCTCCATGCGTTGGTCGCGTGCTTTCCTTGCGTGCGCTGACGTAACACCACGTGACGCGAACACGCAATGCTGACGTGTTGGTGATAACATGTCAATGGATAGCGTGATGACTGCAGATTTTTAATCATGGCAAAATGGGATGTTTGCGTGACAGAGAGTGAAAATGATAGGGATGCTCTGTTGGGTAAGGTTATGTGTTCGATTGTACTGTACTGTGCGTGAATGTACTGGTTACACAGACAGGCTGTGTGTGCATATGTGTTTACGGCAAAACAGCCATGCTGGCCGTTAGGTTACCAGTCACCAGGTAGCCAGTTAGTAAGTCGCCTGCTATGCAAACGACGTTCGAATCCCAGCGACCTGTATAAATGACTTTTTCTAAAAACGTATGTACAGTAATTTCACACCACGTGCTTTACAGTGAAGACATCGTGAGAAAACATGCATGTGTCTGAAGTAATTCAAAGATTGTATAGTGCCAGAGACGGCGTTGGACTCCCCATCTGTGACGTTGGTACTGAGTCATCTTCGGTGAAAGGTGGGTGTTGTTTACAACACTCTGCTTAGCCCTTTGGAGACCTTTCTGCAATGGCGTGAGCATATTTATAAGATTATAAATAATACATTTATGCTATAATTTATTTTCTGTCTTTCCTCGTTATCTATACATACAGATATACAGATAAATAAAATTGAAGTGTCTGTTTGTAATTCCAAAATAACAGCTTTTCACTAAATGCATATGAAAGTATACACGCTTCTGACACTAAAAAACCAAGTTTTAAAATTTTTCTCTGTCTGTCTGTCTGTCTGCCTTTCTGTTTGTTCCGGATAATCTCTGAAACGGCTGGACGGATTTTAACGGGACTTTCACTGGTAGGTAACTGATGTTTCAAGAGGTAAATTAGGCTACTTTTATTTATTGAAAATATTAGGGTTCCGCGACAATAAGGAAGAAACTAAATCTACGCGGGTCAAACCGCGGGGCACAGCTAGTAGTAAAATAAATACCGAAGAAAGTGTCTTTAAATAAAATTTAAAAAGTTCAGTTTGCAATTAATGTACACGTGAAAGACGTAAAGATAAATTAAACGCATCCTTAATTGGCATCATAAGTGCATTCTCACACAATATATATGAATAAATGAAAAAAAAAATGTCTAGATTTCCTTTTAAGGGCTGTATTAAAAACATTTCTTTAAAGTTTGATAAAATACTCCAATTTATTTTATCACCAGTAATAAGGTAACATAATCGCTCAGAAAATATGTTCAGTCAGAGAAAAAGACAATTAAAACACAAAAACAATTAACAACAAAGCCACATCATAAATATAAAAACCCACATAAAACCAACTAAATAGTTTCTGTTCTAAAACAGTATACCATGTGGCCATATTCAAATATAACAGAAGAACGGCTTTCGAAATATGAGGCCTACTCTTTTTCAAAAACATGTTTGATATTTCGGTCAAAAGTTCGTAAAGTTTCTACCACGGTTCTTATTTGTTCTAAAATTATGTCCGAACATTCTTTGACGTTCATAATATTCTAATACGTGTCTCTAATTCTAATTCTAGTAAGTGTCGACACTTTGATTTTGATAAAATTAAACACTGCTGAAACATTACTTCATTATCGTTCGATGGGGAAGTTTTTAGGAAGAGAGTAGATTCTTGGTTCTAAGTTTACTCGCAAGATGGTTAAACGCTAGAGTACTTTTTCGTGAATTTGTAAATACTTTCCTTTTCATACATCCCTATCCAGTAGTTCAAACAGTGATTAAAATGTGTGTTATAATAATTGTTATGCAGAGGAGTCAGAAGATGAGTCGGAGTAGGAGGAGAAGGGATAAAGATTTTCAAGTGTTTTTTTTTGAGCAAACTCTGTTCAGCCTCGAAAAGACAGAAAACAGAAATGCAATGAATATCCACAGAGTTTATCGAAGAAAGATTACAAATCGGTTGTGTTTTCTAAAATCTTTAAGGCATAGTCATTCAACATACTGACACGACACTTTTCCTTACATATATACATTTGTTCACACCCGTCATTTAGCAGCTGTCATATGAGAGCCGACCTTCGGTATGTTTTTATTCAGTACCATGTTACTGAGGTAAACACCCTCGGGATCGAACCCCAACCAGCTGGCGTGCCACCGCACCGTATCGTGATAACGGCACATTTACCTAACATGAAACTTTAATACGATGTAGTAGTAAAATCAATGGTCTTAGAATTTGACCTTAAAACTTGCTCATGCTACGAAGACAGATTTTTATTTTTAAGACATCATACAGATTTTCAAACACAGTCACGTATTATTTTGGTCTCTCTTAATCGTTCTAGGAGAGAAATCTCTATTACTTATTCAGACAAACGGTAAAATCTAAGCAGATTTTATGCTATAAGGATGGTAATCGGAATCTTAAGCTGTCACTTGAATTATTATTTTTTATTTATTTTTTCTCATAATTCATTTTATATACATTTTTTTTCTGTTGTTACCATTATTTCATGTTAAAACTATTGTTTTATAATTTCTTTCTAACTACTGTGAAAATCACATTGTGAAGACATACTATACTTGGTATTCAATCAGATTGGAGAAGTCATTGTCTCCTGAAATACAGTTTATACTAGTTCGGGAATCAATGGATTCATTAAAATAATGTAACACCATATTATGTCAAATAAAGATTTATTATCATTATTATTACTTAAGATAACCATCTCCGTGACCTTATCCCATACATTGTTGAGGTCTGTATAGGCATTAATTTGTCTGGTCTTGTATAGGGTGAGCAGCTGTACCCACTATTTTCGCTGAGCGATCATAAGTCGGCACGTATAACCGCTTCGATTTGATGTAGCTGATCCTGATTCTTACACAAATTAACCACCATCTGACTTTGGCATCCATTTTTCAGAGAAAATCTGTTAAACCAGTTGTCAGGCTTTCTTTCCAAACCTATTACCATTAACCGGACACTAATCGAGACTGTGGGCTGCTATTGGAAAATTACAGATGGGAAAACATAATTACACTTCTTGGGGACAGAACCCAGAACCTCATACGTCAATCAAAAAATTCATCAGCTTTTTGTGTGGTCATTTTTTTAAAATTATTTTTAATTTATATTTATATATAATTATTAATAATTTTAATTATTCGTTTTCAGTTACATACCTACGATTAATCCCAGATGACGTAGTATGCGAAACAAAAGAAAGCATCAGTAAAGATTTCAAGCGTTGAATCACGACTATTTTCCTAGTTACTTATTTGCTTAATTCAATTTGTTTTATTAGTATTCGCACAAGTCTGCCGACAATCTAATTAAACAACAAACACTTTCACATAATAATTATTAGCATTATATCTCGACATCAACCCTCTGTTACTAGGTGCAATAAACCCGCCGGGAATCGAATCGGTAACCCTCTTGGAGGTAGCGTGGCGTGACCGTTCGTGCTTTTACACCATTTTGTATTTACCTCGTGCTCATGGATGAAGTTCAGTATTAAGAAACATGTTTTAGAGGCGTCTGTGTATATTCTGCACTTTCGATTGTATTAGACGCTTCTGCGCATATTCTGCACTTTCGGTTATTTAAGAGGCCTCTGTGTATATTTTGCACTATCGATTGTATTAGAGTCCTCTGTGAATATCTTGCACTATCGATTGTATTTGAGGCCTCAGTGAACATCTTGCACTATAGATTCTATAAGAGGCCGCTGTGAGTATCTTGCACTATCAATTGTATTAGAGACTTCTGTGCATATTCTGCACTTTCGATTGTATTACAGGCCTCTGGTATTGCAAGCGAACATAGGCTACGGTAACTCATCAGGTTGGCATGCTTGTTTATCGTAGTTTAAAAAAAAATAAAGATGGCTTAAGTTTACATTGACATAAGAACATTTGAACAAATCCACCTTCAAAGACACGCTCTTTTTAAAAAGAATTACATTCAAAAGTCTTAGAACACCAAAGTGAATTTACAACGATCTGAAACTTGTAAATTACAACTCTCGATACCGTAATCAGTGGAATCACTATGAATGGGCAATGGACATCGCGTGACTGCCAGCACTGTCTATCACACGACTAGGGGATTAAAGGGCAGGAGGGTTGATGATGGAAATTTTAAAAGTGCATAAGGGTGGTTGTTATGGACGGTACAAAATAAAAAGTTACGGAATACCAGCCCTCAAGCGTTGGGGAAACAGTCGTGTTATTGTTTACGGATTTTCAGAGACGCAAGATACGAAATTGAACTTTAACGCCTATGCATTGTGTCTTAGTTTGAAACCGACGCTCGCCATCGAGTTTGACCCTGAGAAACCTTACTGAGTGCCTAGTGCGAGTTTTATTAAAATCGCCGTCACAAGTCAACGCGTTGACGTAAACGCAGATTTGTATGGGCGCACAATAGTGTAATCTTTAGGCCGACAGAGGCGCTGCTTCAATCCCATACAAATCTGCGTTAACTTTGACGCGGTGTCTTGTGACAGCGGAAGTGAAAAACTCGCACAAGGCACTCAGAATAACGCAGCGGTCACGCACTTTGACGAGAGAAGAGAGGTTATACATACTACGTTATGTCTTCCGTTTGATATTTGAAGCTGCTTTTTAGTACCTTTGTGTAGTGTTATGTTTGTCTGTTGAATAAGGTAGTCAGTGCTTCATAGAGGAGAGGAGTAGGAGTAGAGTCGCTTTGCTACCAATAGTTGTCATTTATGTTGGCACAAGGATTCAATTTTTTATAAGGTAGGCAACGCGGATTTTTATTTTATTTATGTTGAATTAAAGTTACATTTGGAATGATTTCCACTTGATCCGGGATTCTCGTAAACGTCGACGAGATTCATGGAATTTCGAATCTCAACACAGTTGGGAAACCGACCTTCTGACATCTTTTTAATTTGTTGGAACGGTTTGTTAAACGTGGGTGTCTAGAAAGGGGTTTTTTGAACACTTTGGAAAAATTCGAATGTTTTCACGTAAGCTTCAGCTCGGTTACATTTGGCAGGTTTTTTTTTAAAATACGGAGGTGTACATTTTATTTATAAATCTTTATACGTCCCGCCTTCAATTCACCTGAACACCAATCTACCTCAGTGCCTAGTGCGAGATTTCTTAAAATCGCCGTCACAAGTCACCGCGTCGACGTAAACGCAGATTTGTATGGATTCACAATAGTGTCATCTTTAGGCTCACGGTTACTTGTGACGACGGCAGTGAAAACCTCGCACTAGGCCCTCTGATTGCCCCGTTGGCCTAGTGGTCGCTAATGCTACTGCGGAACACGTGGCCCTGGGTTCTATCCCCGGCTCTAGTAAAGAGTAATTGGGTTAACGGCAATACGCTCGCCTTCTATTTACATGTGACTTAAACATAACTCCTGAAATTATGGGTGTACTACAGGCGTGAGCATGTACATAAAATCTATATATATAAAATGAATCCCTAGTTCCCTTGGACACGCCATCACGCGTGAATGGCTGGACCGATTTTACCGGGACTTTCGCAGACAGATAGCTGATGTTTCAAGGAGTGACTTAGGCTTTATTTTATTTAGAAAATATATTAGGGTGTAAATAAAACATGAAACTAAATCTACGTGGGTGAAACCGCGGGGAACAGCTAGTTACTCATAAAAGTACTTAATGTAACAATTGCTAAATGACAAATGGAAAATCCACATTTCCCGAATTGGTGTGGCCATTTGTCCAATAATACAATTTGTCTGCACGTGGTATCCAATTACCTAATATCAGAGCGTTCACCCCAAGCTAGCTACCCTTAAGAAAGGGGGCGGGGCTGCTTGCATCCCTCTCTAACTCAGAGGGAAACAGAATCTGTCCTTGTCTCGGCTGTATTGCAGATTCGATTTTCTGTGACTAATGTTTCAGGCAGGGATATCTTGGAATGGCTCGTACTTAGTTATTTATATTTTAATGTATATATTTACTGTCAATACTAATATTATAAAGCTGAAGAGTTTGTTTGAACGTGCTAATCTCTAGAACTACTTCGACTGAATTTGAATTGAAAAAATATTTTTATGAATCTGTGTGTATGGCGCCACGCGAATAAAATACATGCGCAGTTATCACCACTATAAACGTATACTTGGGGGACACGGGACAGGGGTCTAACCCTGAGTTTCTGTTGAGTACCTAGTGCGAGTTTCCGTAAAATCGCCGTCACAAGTGATCGCTTCGACGTAAACGCAGATTTGTATGGGCTCACAATAGTATCATCTTAAATCTGCGTTTACGTCGACGCGGTGACTTGTGACGGCGGCAGTGAAAAACTCGCACTAGGCCCTCTGCTGTGTGGCAGTGATAGATGTATACACGTCATATACATCTGTCTCATAATATGAGTAAAAATTTCATAGATGGCATGGTAGGGCCCGTGAAGAAGTACCAGGCAGTTGAGAGATTCCCAAATGCAAATAAAAATTTAACACACGTCATAATTATTCAATATGGCTTCAAATATCATGACAATACACAATTAACAAACTGAACAGTAAGCTAACAATTATAATAGAATCGTTACATTTCTTCTGTAGGAATGCATGCCACTTTCTAACCAGTGTACTGTTAAAATAATTACATGGGTATAATATGCTGATGTGGTTCCGTATTCAATATTAGATTAACCATCTCAGAATGTATGTAATTCCATTGTAACGAATTATTTAATGTCCTGAATATTTTAAATTTGAATATCGAAAATTTTTAATTTAACTAAGGGGGGAATGCTGCCAGTATCTTCAGAACCTTGCCTTTTAATAATATATTTTGTAATTAGATTATATTTTTTAAGATTATGTTTTTAAATTTCGAAGTGAATGTTACGAGTACTTATGTCGAACAGATATTTATAATAGACTGGAAAATACTCCAACGAAGTGATTCATATTTTTCACACTATTTCACGTCAAATAAGTAGAGCAATTGAATAATGTACATTTTCGCAGTATAAATAATTTATGAGTTTATCGATAAATTAGTCGATTATGAAACAAGTGTAAATCCCGACACCTACTAGTTCAAAAACATGACCACATTTCAATCGATTTGATTTTATTCGAATATGAAATGTTATAATCGATTTCTATTCCATCCTAGCCTTTATTTAATTGACGTGTTAATTGAATTAGTTCATTTATATTCATGTTTATCTAGTTCTAGGAGAATATATCACATAAATGCCAGATTATTTCGTGTGTTGTATAATGTTTATTGCGTAACAATTTTCTGAATTTTAAATTAATTATCAGCAAATAATAAGAACTACTAGACTAGTACCAACGAATAAGAATGTTTCAGCAATTGAATTTATAAGGAACGTCCAACTTTGGAAGCTAAAATAACAAATTACCGCCATTATAGTGCTATCACACAGCTGTCAAGTTATAAAAACTTTAATTCACAAGGAACCCTAATCTGAATGATTAGGTAGCTTGACTCCCACACTGTTTATGTTGACGGCGTAGTTTTTCGCATTAATTAGTTTATTAATTATGCAAATTTGTTTGCGAATTCACGATGCTTTATAGCGATTAATAGGATCGAGATTCTACTGGCGATAAAGAGTGGTCTCAAATCATGAGCGGTTAGCGACGCCTTTTTTCTTTCTGTATCTTTTGTTTTTATCAAATCTGCAATCTTAAACAATTTTATTTACCTCTTAAAATCGACAGATATAATCTATACACACATAATTAACAATTAAAAAATGCTTACGCTCGTCATGAAGTGAAACATATGGGGTATAATATTAGCATACAGTTTGTTCCTGAGTAACAGCTGTTGAATTAAATTCGTATAAAGAATATATTTTGGTGATTATTTTTTGAAAATACGAAGAAAAATTTCTAACGAGGCAACTGGACCTTACAATAAATATCTGGTCCGTGGGCGATTTTGTACATTAAAATGTATTTTATTGATTCTCGCTACCGCTCATGCCCAGCCCCACCCTACAAATGAGTGTTTGCCTGGAATAAAGCAAGTTATTACTTTATTGTTAGGGTACTGGTACAATGTGTGCGTTTACTGACTCGTCGACTATTGGCAAGCGCCGTACTTGGTTCTGCTCCGATGGGGAAAGTAGATGAATTTTAATCACTGGTTTATATTTGTCATAAAGAAGTAAGCTTGGTTATAAAATTGTTAGTTTTTATTTTTATTGTGTAGGAAATTACAGGTATTTTTGTTCTTGGATGTTCATTCATATTTAACACCTTCTCAGGTCATACAAGATGGTGAAATCATCGCAGTCTCAGGGAACAAAAAAGTGTTTTATTTTTCCAAAATACGTCATTGTAACCCTCCATGTATTTTAGAATCGATAACTAACGTAAATGTCGTTTCTAATAATTAAAATTAAAAAGAAGCAATTTTAAGGATGTTTTGACGTCAATACATAAAAATTAAGAAATTCCTTATTGTAATTAAATCGATAACTTCAATGGGGTCTAGAACTTACGCTTACAGATTCCCTATTGCGTTAGAATTTTATATAAAAAAGTTTTCAAAGTAATTAAGAGATAATCGCTAGTGTCATTGTCTCCATCGAAGCCTAATTAAAAACAATGTGCCGTTTCTAGGTCGTGCAAGTTTTTCTATCAAACAAAGTTATTATTCAGCAGCGCATCACCAACAAGCAACTGTGTCAGCAATTAAAATGATTAGGTATTCGGGTGTGGTGCCAGTGATAGAGGGCAGCAGAGCGATTTCAAATATATTTTGTCGTCTTAAAAATTCGATGTTTTCGCTGCACCTTTTTCTTGGGCGTTTTTATTATTTTAAGCGCCTATTATATTACGAATTGCTCACCGAAATATAAATACAAAAATAATTACTAAATTGTTCAGTAAGGTGATTACAAGGATGCATTTTATTGTACAATATATCTATTATTGTACCCACATTTTTTTTACTTTAAAGCTATAATTTTTTTTTAAACTGTCAGGTTTCTTAAAAAAATAAAATAACTCAAAAAAAATGTCCGCTAGCACCCAGTCCACACCCGCGAGACGGAT
Source organism: Watsonalla cultraria (assembly GCA_964035505.1). Classification (NCBI taxonomy): domain Eukaryota; kingdom Metazoa; phylum Arthropoda; class Insecta; order Lepidoptera; family Drepanidae; genus Watsonalla; species Watsonalla cultraria. The sequence continues at coordinate 8,245,092 of OZ037730.1, forward strand.
GATTATGAATTATGTAAATTTATAAATGTTAAACAATCCTAGAGATTGTTCAGGCGGTGATAAAAAGTACTCCATGCTTCGACTGGCACTCATTAAAATAATTGCTTTTTGCTGTTCTCTCCAGTCTGTTTGTATATCTGTGTTTGTGCAATGAACTTTTTCATGCATTTGTACTAACTCTTTGGAGATATTGTGTAAATTGTAACATATTTCAAACAGTTGCATGTAAATTAGGATGAATTATAGGTTGTTTTGCGTCGCCAGCGGATTAGAAAATTAAGGCATGTGGAACATTCGATTTACAGTTGATGTATCGACTAGTATGTGACTAAAAATACATAACCTAACTCATAATTTAATTCTTACAAGTAAGAAAAAAAAAGAAAATATTTGTTTACAGAATTATATTGACATACGTGCCTAAATAAGATCTTACGAATTACCTAAATCTATATCTATACAGATAAATAAAATTGAAGTGTCTGTTTTGGAATTACAATTCCAAAATTACAGCTTTTCACTAAATGCGTATGAATGTATACACGCTACTGACAATAAAAACCAAGTTTAAAATGTTTTCTCTGTCTGTCTGTTTGTTCTGGGTAATCTCCGAAACGGCTGGACCGATTTTAACGGGACTTTCACTGTCAGGTAGCCCATATGACAAGGAGTAACTTAGGCTACTTTTATTTTTTTTAAACTTTACGGTTCCGCGGGACAATACCATTAACTCTACGCGGGTGAAAACGCTGGGCACAGCTAGTGCACAAATATATGCAATAAATTAAATTAAATAATCTGTGTTTTTCTATAAAAATATTATTTAAAAAATAAACTTAAAAATTTAGACTTTTTACATAATTTTAAACAATCCTCCCCACATTGGTTGCAATAAAATAAAAATAAATAAATAAACGTATAATGAAAGTAAATCCTGAGCGTAGAGCTGCACACGTTAATTCAATCAGTTGCTAATCGAATAAGCCGCGTTTAACTCCGGGGGAATGGGTTAGGTGCTGCGTGCACAGGGAGACAAAACCGCTGAGTCTTTTACAAAAATATTTTTATCAAAAATTTATAAAAAGCGAGCAAGACTTCTTTCCAAAGCAAGTTTTATTATCTATACAGATACAGATAAATAAAATTGAAGTGTCTGTTTGTAATTCCAAAATAACAGCTTTTCACTAAATGCATATGAAAGTATACACGATACTGACACTAAAAAACCAAGTTCTAAAAATTTTCTCTGTCCGTCTGTCTGTCTGTCTGTCTGACTGTCTGTCTGTTTGTTCCGGGTAATCTCTGAAACGGCTGGCCGGATTTTATCGGGACTTTCGCTGATAGGTAGCTGATGTTTCAAGGAGTAACATAGGCTACTTTTATTTATTAAAAATATTAGGGTTCCGCTACAATAAGGAAGAAACTAAATCTACGCGAATGATATCGCGGGGCAGTTAAAAATTTTAAAATTTGTTTTTATTTGTCAGTACCGTGTATACTTTAATATGCCTTTAGTGAAAAACTGTTATTCTGGAGTTACAAACAGACACTTCAATTTTATTTATCTGTATAGACTGACTATCGAATTTCATTTCATTCGAGTATTTTCAAGAATAGAAAATATTTTTGATCCATTGAAAAATTGTATTATATTTTTTGCATCTGGAAATGACAAACATGAAAAAATATCATAAACATTAAAATGGTTAAAATGTTCCAAGCGTTTTTAAAGACAAGTGTCCTATATTCCTATTATAAAGGGCAATGCAGTGAGTCGCCGACAAATCCAATAGGCTTTCATCTAAATACACCCTTTATTGGTTTACTGGGGATTAGCTAGCTTTCAGCTTACTTAGCGGTTTGTGGTCGGCGAGGCTTATGTGGTATTGTATTTACAGTTATAGGATTTCAAGGGAATGTGGGTACATTTTTTTATTCGAAAGCTTTTGAATTCAAAAATAATTTTACCATTATTAATGTTTAATGAATTAAAAAATTAAATAAATATTGTCCAAATTTTACCAAAAAGTTTTCATTACATTTTTTCTGTCAGTAATTGATTTTATTTTACTTTCTTTCTGTATTTCTATTTATAAATGTCATGATCAAACCATCACAAATGTAAACCTTACACTTACCTCCATAAAAAGCTTCTGTCAACACGTGTACACGCTACACACGTAGTAAATGTACAGTCACGAACGCAAGTTCAACTAACCTTCACCATTTCCCGTGACCACTCTAACAAAACTTGTATGGACACATGTACCATGACACAATGTGTGAAAAGTGACGCCTGTAACAAATTGTAATCCTACGGATTAACATTGTATATCGTGTTAAAGACCACACCTACAATGTGATGTACTTCGCGGTTGGTCAGCGTATAACTAGATTGGTTGCTAGGCAACGGGTGCCTCCCCGAAAGCTGAGTTTGCGCTGTAACCGGCGTTTATTGAGTTTAGAATGTAGTTAAGTATAAGAGGAATAAGTATGCATTACTTGTATCTACCCAATATCTATCTACATATATCTATATAGATAGATATTGGGTAGATACAAGGGTACATATATCTACCCAATGAGGAGCAAATTTATTAATCCAGTGCATGTTAAGAAATTTTGTCGAAAGTCAAAGTTCTTATAAAAAGTAGTTTAGTTTTTATAATCATTATTATATCGATGTTATATTCTTCAGAAGAAGAAAGTGTTATCCAACGGACAAAAATCGACATCGTTATATTCAATTTGCAAATAAAAAATGGTACAAAACTGACATGTCACAAAATGGAACACAAAATATGATGCGAAGCGATTTGTGCACTTGACCGTACCATATTCTCGGAATGCTAACATTTTTGTTGTTAAGGACCATATAGGTTAGTCCCGTCACAAGTGTTACCAAGGTAGCGCATGTTTATGTTTAAATATTAAAAAATAAAGTGGCCATTCTGTACAATATTAATACCTTATTCTAAACAATCTAAATATATACAACTCAAAGGTGACTGACTGACTGATTGACTGACATAGTGATCTATCAACGCACAGCCCAAACCACTGGACGGATCGGGCTGAAATTTGGCATGCAGGTAGATGTTCCGCTAAGAAAGGATTTTGTTTAATTCTACCCCCAAGGGGATAAAATAGGGGATGATAGTTTGTATGAAACTTTGTCAATTTTAAACTGATCGGGCTGAGACTTTGCATACATAAAGCTACTATTTCTTAGGCATCCCCTGATAAAGGATTTGAGATGCAGGCTACATAAGATTAGTACCTTTTCAGTTCAAAATATACGAATTTCTGTATGCTAGCCATCCGATTTTAACGGGACTTTCACTGGTAGGTAGCTGATGTTTCGAGGAGTAACTTAGGCTACTTTTATTCATTAAAAATATTAGGGTTCCGCGACAATAAGGATGAAACTAAATCTACGTGGGTGAAACCGTGGGGCACAGCTAGTATTTATATAAGAGTGGCTAGTATCTATACAGTGCCCAGTGGTCATGTATATAAATTAAATATGGCCTGCAAATTACCAACATTGTGATCAGTAGTAAACCATAACCACTTACGGCTAGCAAAACAAATAAAATTTGATAGTGACCCAAAAGCTCTTATTGTTGCAATAGTTAAATTTTGTGACAGTGGCAGATTTATAAACATCATATACACCTGTCTTATATGATAGGCCCCTGAAGAAAGGAACAGGGGCCCAACCACGAGCTGTTATTGCAATGATAATTCAGTTGTGCGACAGTGACAGATGTATGCACGTCACATACATGTGTCTCATAAATGAGTGAAACTATCATGGCAATAAGAGCTCATGGTAAGGCCCCAGGACGGTGCCAATACTTTATTTGTGCAGGACTTAAAATGCAAGTCGTCCTATTTTGTGACCGAGTGTTTTCCACATAAACATTGCATAAATAAACGGCTATATTTTACGTTATTAATTCAATTCGGCGGGTAATTAAAATAAATCACACGAAATTAACGACACAGGCCCTAGAAAAAATAAAAGTGTACTGATTAACATTCGATCGGAATCTGACGGTATTTTAAATCATTGTTTATTTTTGAATTGATAAACAAGTGAGAATCGGACTTTAAGAATTATACCAACTTTATGGTTGTAATTGTTCAAGGGGCCTACCATTATCGGCTTAAGCAGAGCGTATTAAGAACTTCTGTGCGAGGTCCCAGGTCCCAGGTTCGGTTGCCGGGTTGGGTCAAAAAAAAGTATTGGGTGTTTCTGTCAAGAAATTCATAATTAAATGCCCGGAGTTTTGGAGTTTGCGGTGTGTCCACCCCCGTGCCTCGGAAAGCACGTTTAGCCGTTGGTCCTACGACGGATCTCTCTCCGGTCGTGTCGGATTGCCTCTCATCGGACTATGAGAGTGAGGCAATAAAGAGTGCACCTGTATAAATAATATTTAATATCGATTACGGATATTTTTCAGACTACTTTTATATCTATCATCTACTGAGAAGTTGATCATAAAAAATCTACATGTAACTTTAATAAAATGTTATATGCGAAAAAATACACATTTATTTGCACATTATCCATCTCAGGACCAGGAACCCAAGACAAAACGCATCACCGCCGTTCCACCGGGACAACAGGATACACCTTGCAAAATCATTATTTATTTCTCTTTTTATTTATTTATTTCACGGATATCTAATTAAAAACCGGTAACAAACCCATTTTGAACCGAATTCTCCGTACGTGTTATGTGCAATCTCCTCAATCCATCTGGTGTCGGGTTGCGGACTACTGTATCGTCCAGGGCTAAACAATAAATAAATACATACAGCATACCAGCTCTAATATTCACATGAGGGACTCCTTTTATATATTACTTTAAAAGTTACAACAAGTGAAAAACAATTCTATGAATGCCCATTGCGTTCAGGCAAAAACTATTCTCTATAGAAAAGTAACAGACAGACAATAATTTCACCTACAAAATGGTGCCTGTTAGATTGTACTATAATTGCTATTTAATTAAGCCTGAAATCATTTAGCCAATATAATGAAACTGAATTGAAAAAAGTGAGTTCACGCTTCCTATCTTCAGGACAGTAACAACCTGACTTACTTCAAGAACACAACACTTTTAGGTAGTCACTTAGTCACATATTATGGTACACTAAACTTAACGAAAAAATCAATCCTCAGAGCTATAAAGTTCTTAATACACCCTTAAAACGAACGTAGTACTCAGGAAGCTATGCAGTTAGAGAAAGATTTCGCGCAACGTCTCTTAGCAGGAATTAAACCGACGTGATCCGAGAGCCTCGTAAACACACGTCCTTGTGTGAGAGCGATTCTAGACAAATTTAAGAAGCAGTCTTTCTGTTAACTCACTAAATGAGGCTAAAAGCAGGTCCGCAAAGGCTTTTTTTGCGATTGTATCACAAATCGACCGTAACCCACTCTTGTTTTTGTTCGGCCAACTCTGAGGTATTAATTTATTTACTTTGAAAAGGTTTTGTGTATTGAACAGTAATTATAATGATGAATATCAAGATGTTTTAAAGGTAGCCCCTTTTATTTAATTATTTAACTTGTACCTTGTCCCGCGACACGTTGAGAATTTCGGGATCATCAAGTCGATCTTCAAACCGTTGTTGGAAACTATTTTGTTATATTTATGATTTATGTTTTTTTATTTTTAGTATTTTTTATCTTTCACTTGTTAGTCAGTAAGTTGTCAAATAAATACGGTAATGTCAGCTGCTATATTCACTTTCTCTCTCTATCTCTAAATTCTAATATTTGCTATCGTTTACAACCGTAATTAAACTTCTGTCACGAGTTTTGCACCGTTTTCGTAATCTATATACACTATGAGAAATTGTGAGTTCTGCGTATATTTTCATATCAATTTAGTGAAAAGCTATTAATTTGAAATTACAAACAGACACTTCAATTTTATTTACCTAGATGGAATCGCTAAGCCAACATATTTAAAGACAACAGGGTTCCACTAAAGCTTGTGGTGTTAAGATTAGTCTCTAGTAAGGCAACTTCGAACCATACCGAAAGATCTCGTTTCCCACATACTACATACTATACCGTTTAGCGTTTATATCTATGCAGAGCAGACAGTACAGACCAATTCACGCTAAGCTCACAGTTTCCATTTCATCCACAACCATCAATCTTATACTATTCTTGATTGTTCGATCTATTTGACCAAGGATTTTGGAATATCTTCCTCAGCTTCTATCAGTTAAATCGTCCAAATTAATTCCTATACAAAAACCATTAGTGGAACCAAAATCGCACGGCGATTAACGTTAACCCTCCCTATGCAGGCGGTACTTAGAGGGTATTAGTTCCGCGCGTGTGGTCACAAAGACCTATTGTCCGGATCACAATAGCCCTGTGGGGCACCTTACCTGTTAGTGTTACTGATAGTGAGCATTTGAAGATCAATTTTGCACGACCTTTTAGTGTTATGTTAGGGGTAATTTTTGTTTGAAGAGTGTTTCTAATCATGTTGGTTTTAAAAAAAATACAATTTAAACTTTTTGTTTTGTCACGTAACAAATTTTTTTTAGAGTGTATAGTTACATCCTAGCTGTGCTCCGTTGTTTCACCTATGCAGACTTAATTTCAGAGGTGGTTTTTATTCCTTGTGACATCTGGCAGTGAATAGGTCCAGTCGTTTCAGAGATTACGCGGAACAAACAGATAAACAGAAAGATCTATTATATAAAGGTTATATTTTCATATTTTTCTTTTAGTATATTTGTGTCTTGAATTACCGATAGACATATCAATTTTATTTATAAAAAAGTATATTTAAGTTTTGAAATAAAATCATTTTTATTTTGAGACTTATGCTCCAATTTGAATATATTTTTTAACTGGCACCATTACAATTCCTATTTGACATTTAAATCCCTCCCTAGATGGCGGTTGTGTTTGAAACACGCCTTCATTACTTAGGCCTGGAGGCCTATTAAAACAGTATTAGCTGGGCTCCGGGCTTATGAGCCTTAATTGTGAGACATCAAACTTGTTCAAATCACACCGGGGTCCATCTACATACGTATTTTTAGCTTTTAAACACAACCTTTGAGACATACTAGCTATCCTCATTGGAGTTTCAATATATATTTTTTAATGTTAATATTTTTTGAATTGAAAGCGGCTTGTATTGTAATAATTACGGTTAGGGGATGATTATGAAAGTGAGCAATTAATTTACGGAGATGTAGGTATGTATGTCCAAACACATTCAATTATAATACTAGCTGTGCCCCGCGGCTTCACGCGCGTAGATTTAGTATCATGCTTCATGGCGCGGAACCTTAATATTTTTAATAAATAAAAGTAGCCTAAGTTACTCCTTGAAACATCAGTGAAAGTCCCGTTAAAATCAGCCGTTTCAGAGATTACCCGGAACAAACAGACAGACAGTAAGACAGAGTAAAATTTTAAAACTTGGTTTTATAGTGTCAGTAGCGTGTATACTTTCATATGCATTTAGTGAAAAGCTGTTATTTTGGAATTACAAACAGACACTTCAATTTTATTTATCTGTATAGATGTATAGATATAGATGTATAGATGTATAGATTATTTCCTATTTCAGAAGACACCAGTTTGTAAGTAAAATAAAAATTGTGTTTGGTTAAAATAAATTGCAATTTCCAACACAAGAAATACCGACAAAGTAAAATACAAAAAATGTTAGCAGCAATCCCAAGCAATTATTTCATTACAATAATTATAATAGAATCACCGAAAATAATCGCGATTGACACACCCAACCCTACAATGCAATTTCTTTGACACAACCCTCGTATCAATGTCTGGGTACAAAGAGACCCCGATTCGTGTTTTGACAGGAGTTAATATAAGGGGAATTGACTGTACCTGCCACGTCTATGGGTATAATGGACCGAGAAAGGTTTGGCGTGTGCCGCATTGTACTTTTATAGGTACGGTATTGTTGGTTCACTTGTCCCCAAATTACATTTTGGTTTGCTATTTACATCTATACATTTTCTACACGAATAAATAAAATTGAAGTGTCTGTTTGTAATTCCAAAATAACAGCTTTGCACTACATCCATGAATGTATACACGGTAGGTACTGTCATAGTAAAACCATTTTTTTAAGTTTTTCTCTGTCTTTCTGTATGTCCGTTTGTCTGTCTGTCTAAAACGGCTAAAAGAAACGGACAGACATAATGACACAAAAAAACTTAAAAAAAATAATTCTATGTCATTACGTGTGTAGTGAAAAGCTGTTATTTTGGAATTACATACAGTCACTTCAATTTTATTTATCTGTATATACGTACGTATAGATGTTAATATGCGTAATAGAGATGTAACCACGTAATGGAAATATGCGTTTACATGTAGTTAGATGAGATTGTACGTCAGCTGGCCTATGGGACCGACTGTTGAACAAATTGCGACGATTTATTGCAATCATCATTGCACTGTTATGTCAAACATACGTCATTGCAACCTGATTTATTCGTGATACTTGTATAAAATAGAGGTAGGTGACTTTTTCTGGCCACGCTGGGATTCGGACTTCCGTCGCTTGGGTCGCTCCAACCCCACGGCCACCACGACTCTTATGGCCAATCTCTGAAAAGACTGGACCGATTTTAACAGGACTTTCATTGGCAAATAGCTGATATTACATGGAGTAACTGAGGATTATAAAAAAATTGGTTCCGTGAAATGAAACCATCATCACATGAAAGTCTACGCCAGAAAAACCGCAGGGCGCAGCTAGTATTGTAGTATTACAGTAAGAGTTTTGAAAAAAATCGCCTACAATGTATTCTAACATATTTATTTGACGTTTCTTATTTTTGCGATGGAATTATTAGAGTCTGCTTTTCGCATTTTCTGTGCACCGGTTTCCCTTGACAGCCAAAAACAAAATCCAACAAGCATGAATAAATCTCTTAATAAAAGTAAATATATTTCATTAATGAGGCATTCCGTTGGTTCCCACATCTCCGCAGCCTTGGCCATACCTACCTACGTACGTCTATTACGAGAAAAATCGTCGGAAAACAGTAATTGGCTTGAAGGCTGAACGCAATCAAGCAAGGCGTATGATATTGGCACACTTAATTCACTTGGCACACATGCCCATCCGACTATAACTTAACATACAATAATGACACATATTTGACAACCAAGAAATTTGAAAATTAATCCTATCATCAGAACCATAAAGTGCAGTTTTGAATTACCTGTGCAGAGCATTTACGACTTTCTCTTAATTTATTGAGACAATATCAAATGGTAAAGATCTGAATTATGATTTTAATGGTTAGGTGAGATTTTCTTTCTCCAAGGTCCGTTGGTTTTGTGGTTGGCTTAATTGATAAGGGATGTGATTACTGATTCAGTTATGTAACATAGCAGGTATGTTAGTTGCCTCGTTGGTCTAGTGATCGCAATCACTACTATAGAACACGAGATCCTGGGTTCTATCCCAGAATAAAGGCTTATTGAGTTTTCCCAACTGTTATTTCAGAGTAGCAGCCCGAAACCTGGATTAGTAGCCGGTTAATGGCAACAGGCTCGCCCCCTATTACATAGGACTTAAACACAACTCGAACAAGCATCAGCGTTGGAAGAACCACATCTCAGAAACCAAAAGCGCTTGTCCTCTGTCTGTCTATTGCGAGTACTAAAACACTTTGCCACACTGCAAGAAGGAAAGCAAAATAATCTTGAAAGGCTTATTGTTAGTGGAAGAACAGAGGGCAAACGATTAAGGAGTCATCCAAAAAGATGGTCGGACCGCCGTCACAAGTCACCGTGTCAAAGTTAACGCAGATTTATATGGGATCGGAACAGCACCTCTATCGGCCTAAAGATGACACTATTGTGAGCCCATACAAATCTGCGTTTACGACACGATGACTTGTGACGGCGATTTTAAGAAAACTCGCACTAGGCACTCAGGTGACCGAACATTTGGAAATAACGGTGAACGTCGCATTCCACCATGCCGAAGATAGAGAGCGGTGGAGAACATCAATTGAGACAGTACTTGCAGGACGTCACGATCCTCATCAATGATGGGCCAACAGAGAACAAGAAACATAACTGTCAAAATGTAGGTACCACAAATACCCCTACCTACCCTGTTCTTCTGTTAGGTGGAAGTACAGTACCCAGTCCCATCAGACTTCTGAAAGAGTTTTCTTCATACACTTCTATTCTTCTTCTTCAAGCGTCTCTCCAATTAATGAAGGTTGGCAACCAGTTCTGAAAATTTTCTGCTATCTCTTGCGAAGTGGAACAACTCCGCAGCGCTCTTGATGCCGGTCCATTCGCGAATGTTCGTCAACCAGGACTTCTTTCTGCACCCAACTCCTCGTCTACCGGCTATTGCCCATCATACTGAGCTGGAGCAGGTCGTATATCTCGTGACGAAAGATGCGTCCGAGATAAGCAATCTTTCTCTGCTTGATGATCTGTACCCCTATCACGAGTTTGCAACTGTTTTCGTAATCGATACTCCCTAGCGTCTCCGACGAATATTTGTATGAGAACATTGTACAGCGCCTCCTAGCGGTGACGTGAAGAACTAAAATATGTCATACAAATATTGTCGAAGACGCTAGCGAGTGTAGATTAGGAAAACGGTGGCAAACTCGTGATAGGAGTACTGCATAAATTTTCTATTCTACGACCATAATTTTAAGGTTAGTTTTTCCCATCCTTGATACCCCTTTTAACATCGATATACGATGACTGCAGTCGAAGGTTTGATGCGCTACTGTGTGGGAAAATATAGTTTTTTTGCATAATCTATCGATTGTTTAGAAATGTGTTAAGTAAGTAGTAAATAACGGGTCACTGCGAAGCGCAACATTTTTTGTCATAATTTATAGTTGTTAATTGGCGTTACAATGCTTTGTTCCGAAGTTGCCTACTCCTTTAATTGGACGATTGTGTTTGAAACCTGTCATTGTATTATTAGTAAGTTTATTGATAAGGTAATGTAGCTTATATTATTGACTCGCTGTGCCCCGCGGTTTCACCCGCGTAGAGTTAATTTCATAGGTGTCCCGCGGAACTTTTTTTTCAATAAAATTTGCCTATATATATATTAGTTACTCTTTGTAAAACCTGCCCGTGAATGGCCCGTTAAAATTGGTCTTGCCGTTTCGGAGATTAGGCAGACAAAAAGAGATAAAAAATTGCTTTTTCCATGTACCGTGTATGTACTTCTATATGCTTTTAGTGAAAAGCTGTTATTTTGGAATTACAAACAGAATCTTCAATTATTATTTTTTTTTAATTTCTCTAATAGATAGTAGGTATCTTAGATTCCCTTATGACTCAGTGTGTCACATAGTTAATTTAATTTTACAGTGTGTAGAATATTTCGGTTTTGTTTATAATACCTAAAAGCCTACCTAATTTTTTCTTTATATTTTCTGACACCTATTATGACTTGGCCTATCACCCAGTTTAGTTTTGTCGTCGTTCATGTGATACCTTGTATACTTTAATCGGCAGAAGTCTTCTAACTACGCTCAATTCCTTTATTATTAAAGTAGTCCACATTCCCATCCAGGCGTCTCAAAAACGAATAATAAGGAGAGACGAACACACACACGTTACGTCACAAGTTGTATAATTTACAAATGTATAATTATAAACGTATTAGAGGGTCGATGTACGGGTTAAGGCCGCACTAATGTTTTGTTTTTAGAGTCTTTGTTCTCCGTAAATTGTATTTAGTTTGGGAATCAAGAATTCTGTGGTCCTAGTATAGGGTTTGAAACGTTCGAGCGTCGTCGCTTGACCTTGCGTTTTGCGCTTTGTATGGAGCCGTAAAACTTCCAACCCTCGCCGTTTGAAGCGCTTTTTAACGTACCCTTTATGAAGAAACTAGCTGTGCCCCGCGGTTCCACCCACGTAGATTTAGTTTCATCCTTATTGTCGCGGAACCCTAATATTTTTAATAAAAGGTAGCCTATGTCCTTTCTCAGGGTCTAAAGATTGTCTGTGCCAAATATCATCAAAATTGGTTGAGAGGTTTAAGCGGGAAAACGTAACAGACAGACAGAGTTACTTTCGTATTTATAATATTAGTAGGGATTAGTAGGGATTACGCAGGCGATATCGTCAACGTAAGAACATGTTAAAACTTGGGGTATTGGATTTAAATATATTTTGTGAGCACTATCATACTTACATTGGAATAGATATAGTCTATATTTCTTTCTTTCGCTTACGAATATGTTACGAGATGAAAATAAATTTTCCTTTTTGAGTAACTTTGAAGTGGAATTTCTATAAAACTAAACTAAGTAAACTTAGTTTAAAAAACGCTAAGCAAAAGTGGATTCTATGTTGTTGAATTTCTTAACGGGTTCTTCTCAGTAAAGGCAACCATATGAACGGCGGTAATATTTACAATCCACAACTTTTTTTAAATCGTCGTAGAAAAGTACTTTCAAATAATCAAAAATAAATGTTTTGGACCATTTAAAAGTACTTTGTCGAAACAAATAAAAAGTGTTATGATTTTTTTTTATATTTATCGCAAAACTACGACAAGATTTGCCTCCGTACTCGGATGGGCAGGTAAACCACAATACATAGATATACTTTAGTATGCTTATGATATAAAGTACCGACTGTAATTTAACATCTATACAGATAAATAAAATTTAAGTGTCTGTTTGTAATTCCAAAATAACAGCTTTTCACTAAATGTGTATGAAATTATACATGATACTGACAATAAAAAACCAAGTTTCAAAATTTTTCTCTGTCTGTCTGTCTGTCCGTCTGCCTGTCTGTCTGTCTGTCTGTTTGTTCCGTGTAATCTCTGAAACGGCTGGACGAATTTTAACGGGACTTTCACTGGTAGGTACTTTTATAAATATTATATAAAAAATATTAGGGTTCCGTGACAATAAGGATGAAACTAAATCTACCGCGGAACGGAGCCGAAACCGAGGGGCACAGCTAGTAATAAATATATCCAGTGCTGGAATCTAAAATGTCAACGTACAAAAGTGTTGTGTCATGAAATAATTTGCTCGACCGAAGAACCGAACATAACACCTTGCCTCTACCGAACCACTTCACAAGTGTCGACGATATTAATAGAAGGGCATTACCTATCAGTTTAACCTTAGAACAGTCAAAACGGAACCTTGTACACGTCACACGAGCGTGCCGTGACAGTGAGCTCGCATGTAACACGGAACGGAGCCCATTCAGCACTTCTGTGGTCATTGGCTTCTATACACGAATGTTTTGGATTGTCTTAGACACTTAGAAATATGTTACTCATCATCTCCCTGTCCCTGGCCTTATCCCATACATTATTGATCGGTACTTGATTGAACCCGATCACTCTGTGGGCTGTGCGTTGATAGATCACTTTGTCAGTCTTGCGTCACCTTTGAGTTATATACTATATGTAAATGAAGGTAACTTCATTAAATACTCTTTTTGCAACTCAGAGCAACACAAGTTTGTTGGTTATCATATATTATATATATTTAGACTAGCTGTGCCCCGCGGTTTCACCCGTGTAGATTTAGTTTCATCCATATTGCCGCGGAAGCCTAACACTTTTAATAATTAAAAGTAGCCTAAGTTACTCCTTGGTACATCAGCTACCTGCTAGTGAAAGTCCCGTTAAAATCGGTCCAGCCGTTTCAGAGATTACCCGGAACAAACAGACAGACAGAGATTTTTTTAAAACTTGGTTTTTTAGTGTCAGTAGCGTGTATACTTTCATATGCAATTAGTGAAAAGCTGTTATTTTGGAATTACAAACAGACACTTCAATTTTATTTATCTGTATAGATGTATAGATTAGTATAGATAATGTTGAACTAAAAAATCTACAAATTGCATGATTTCTCTTTCCAAAGTTTCCAAGCAATATTAAAGCAGTCTATTAAATATTCGTTAGAGGGGAAACGGCTCTTTAAATATGAGAAATTGTTGTTACACCCAGCTATTTGTCTGCAATTTGGAGATGGACAATGAACGTTACTCCTCTTAAAGGTCAGTGACAATTACTTGATTTTCACTTATTAAGAAGACTTAAAGAGTATGATGTCCCAAGAGAGAATTTCTTTAGGTATGGCGGAAAAATCCCTACTAATTATTATAAATGCGAAAGTAACTCTGTCTGTCTGTCTGTTACGCTTTTCCGCTTAAACCTCTCAACCGATTTTGATGAAATTTGGCACAGACAATCTTTAGACCCTAGGAAAGAACATAGGCTACCTTTTATTTATTTAAAATATTAGGCTTCCGTGACCATAAGGATGAAACTAAATCAACGCGGGTGAAACCGCGGGGCACAGCTAGTATTATATATACAAAAAGGCTGTAAATACGAATGATATGCGCACGCCTGTATTCCCCGAAGAGCTACCCCTTTGGGGATTAGCACAGGTATTTTATTATAACATACTTTCACCGAAGATGATTAAGTACCAACGTGACAGATGGTGAGTCTAACGCCGTCTCAGGCACTATACTTACATACGTAGAATTACTTCTCAGACATGTGCAAGTTTCCTCACGGTGTTTTCTTTCACCGTAAAGCACGTGGTGTGAAATTACTGCACGTGTTGTGAAAATACATAAAGTAATATACTACCTTCCATCCGCAATTTGTCTGTGCAGAAGTCAACGTAAAATAAGACATTGATATTTCTTACTCCTGCTTTTATTTATTTTTTTAATCGATGAAGTTATGAAAATTAAAACGAAAAGTATTTATTTAAGCCCTGGCAAGGTCCAGTCACTTATGAATGTCGAAAATTTACCACCGGTTCGTAAACTAGGTTTCTGAGAAGAACCGGCAAGAAACTCAGTTAAAGATTGAATTTCAGGACCAACATGAGGGCAGCTAAACGTATATGCTTTCACTTATATTAAAATTAAGTACAGCAGAACAGAGGTTAAAGAGAATTTTTTTTTTATTGAACAATTAATAAAAATCCTAAAAATCCGAATCACTTACCGTCAACGTGTTAAATCGATTAGTCAGAGCTCAATCGATCGATTCGCAACATAATCGTTAATGACACCAACACTCGATACGTTAATTTTACCGATTCGTTGCCAGTTTTCAATTATTACATTCGTTACGTTAATTCTATCGACGCCTAGTGAAAACGGTTATATCTAAAAGTATGAAGCAAAATAAAAAATAAACATCGTTTTATTTTTCATTAAAAATCTCGAATTGATATGACTGGGATAGTTCTCAAATAAGTCTGTATAATAGGTGTTACAACACCCACTCTACACCCAAAACCATTCGGTGGTAATGTGACAAAATATAGTCTGTAGGTGTGTCCAAGGAAGAACTACTATAGGTATCATCATCTCCCTGGCCTTAATCCCATGTATTTGGGGTCGGCACTTGATTCAACCCAATGTGGCTGATCACCTGATTTTTATACGAAGCGACTGCCATCTGACCTTCGCAACCCCTTTTTCGAGTAAAATCGGCAATCTGGGTTAAACCAGTTGTCAGACTCTCTTAGGCCTCTGACTGACCTGTAACGATTGCCAAAGATGTTAAATTGGCAACCGGGACCGACGGCTTAACGTGCTCTCCGAGGCACGGAGGGAACTCGGGCGGTCACCCATCCAACTACTGGCTAGGCTTATAGTTGCTTAACGATGGTATCTGCCTACCCCCATGGGATAAAGCCGGGAGCTTAATATGTATGTAAAATGAAGTGTTTGTGTTATACATACTTTTGTTACATAATTTTGTTTATTCAAAACATGTAATCCTAAGTAACTTAAGTTAACTTACAACTTTATTGTATAGATAACTTACAAATATTTCTAATAATACAACCTATCGTAATCGGCAATCGATTATAACTTAATCGAGTTACAATTTACAGAAATAATCGGTCATTGATTTATTCGGTACTGAATTGTTGGATAAACAACTCTTTATAGGTACTTTTAAGGTATATTTTCGAGTGTAAGTGCATGGTGTATGAATACAAATTATATGGAGGTTATATCAAAGGCTCGCGCATGCGCCGCGAGACGCAGGGCTTTGAATAAATCAACAAAAACTACAGGCGGCGATGAGTAATATCCGATCGTATGTAGTTCGGCTGGATAGGGAAACCTATCGAGTTGTGTTGTCACTATACAACTTCACGACCAAGTAATCGAGCGAAAGTTAGTGAAAATGGAACGCTATTAATGGGTATTTAAAATTTTAACGATTGATAAATATGATAAAAAAAAACTCCTGAAATTTATACTAAATGGAAGTAATATTTTAATTTTTTCATAGTCATGTTCATACAAAACATTAATTATAGAAGCTTAAACATATACATTCGTAACATAACTCAAAAGCTTGAAATCATGCTCAAAAATCTAAAATTATTTTTTGTTATATCTTTACGCCTAAGCCAATAGACTGGACTTATTTCAATGATTTAGGTATCAGAATTCTAGTTTTTTTTATTAGCTACTTGCTCAAATTTTACAGTAAAATTTATATGGTTTATCACAATGCCAGGCCAGCAGAGGTGCCAATAAGGTGAACATTTGGAATTTTTAAGTAATAAAATAAATTAAAGGTAATATATCTAGAATATTATGAATACTTATTCGTCAACATCCGAACAAATAAATGCACATAAATCAACAAATATTTTAATTGGATACACAAAGTGATCAATAAAAATAATTTTCTTTATTTTCGCGACTCCACACACTCTATGTCCCGCAACTAATTTAAACTAACCTAATGTAAGAGATGTAAGAGATGCCTATTAAATCACAAAAACAAATAACAGTGTGTACACAACAAAATATAATTTAGCGTTACTTAAACAACACGTAATTAAGATGGATTATAGTATTAACCAACTGGTAACTTTCAAGTGCATTCTGATCTGAACTAATCAATCATCCATTCTGTATAAGAAAGTGTTATCTAATCTTTTTTGGAGTGACGTAATGCTGTTAGTAATTCTTATGTCAACCTTATGCCAAAAGCTAGCTATTCCCCGACACTTTGTTAATAGATTCCTTAACGTTTTAGGGTTAAAGCTATCACTATTGCACAGTTCAGTGATTCAGCTGTGAAAATATACACATCTACACATTATTAACGAGAGAGAAAAATAAATTACAATTGGTTTTTGTTTGAGTACCATTTATACTTTCATATGAAAAAGACAGACAGACCGACAGGTCCGTCTGGCCGTCTGTTTGTTCCGGCTAATCTCTGAGTCTCAGAAAATCTGCGTCTTTTATATAAAAACTAGCTGTGCCCTGCGGTTACACCCGCATTGATTTTTATTTCATCGTTGCCCGCGGATCCCAAATGTTTAAAAAAATCTAAGTAGCCTAAGTTACTCCTTGTAACATTAACTTTTTGTCAGTGAAAGTATCGTCAAAATCCGTCCAGCCGTTTCGGAGATTACCCGGAACAAACATACAGACAGACAGAGAAAGAAATTTAAAAATTTGTTTTTTTACGTAAGTATCGTATATATACTTTCATATGCACTTAATGGAAAGCTGTTATTTTGGAGTTACAAACAGACAATTCAATTTTATGTATGTATGTATAGATAGTTATCCGCGAAATAAAGTCACCCACGAAATTCAGTCCGGTGAAATCGCTGGGCATTTCTATTTGTTAATTTGGAATTACAAACAGACATTCCAATTTCATTTGTATATATATATATGACTAGATGAAATAAACTTATATATAGACATGTGTAAACCATAGACGATTTACAAAGAGGTACGGATTGGTTCAACAATCCACCCACCAACTAACTTTGCAAGTAATTTAACTTTCAAATAACCCCCCACATTCCCAACGGCAGGCAATTTTCTTATTTTTATTCAGCGACATTTCAAAAAAAGTCTAAGCACAATTTTCAGCCGAAAAAACTAAGCATATGCAACAAGCCTACCCCTTATCCGGCCGCATAAGTTATGTTAACAAGTTTGCGTGACTTACCACTCGTTAGTCCGGTTAAGTGGTCGAATGCTACTGCCTCTGTAGTATAAGTCGCATTTAATGTACTCTTAGAAATATGATTTTAAATAGCTGTAAGTAAATCGCCACCGCTAATGTATTTTGATTGACAGCAGGTTCGATATCTCTGCTATATAATACTTACAATTTTATTATTAAGTTTGAACAGTCGTCTACTACGCAAGTTTGAATCCCAGCGGGGCCTGTATCGATGAGTTTTTCAAAAAATTTATGTATAGTGATTTCACAGTGAAACCCGCATATGTCTGAGAAGTAATTCAAAGATATTTGTATAGTGGCTGAGACTGCGATAGACTCACATTTTGTCAGTTTGGCACTTAATCATAGTATTAACATACATAGAACGTAACGAAAAGCAGAAAAGCTGTACTACCGCAATCGTTTAGCCAGTATACTGTGCCCATAGACAGAGAAAATACTTTTTTTTTTATTTGTATTGATCGTGTTAAAAATTGTATACTTTTTCCCAGCATCAAACCCCCTACAAAAGACGGGGTGACGAAGAGTAACCCGAGCAAGCGGCACCGCGAGCGCCTGAACGCCGAGCTGGACACCCTGGCATCCTTACTACCCTTCGAGCAGAACATCCTCAGCAAACTAGACCGCCTCTCTATTCTCCGCCTGTCCGTCAGCTACTTAAGAACTAAGAGCTATTTCCAAGGTAAGTAAAATCAAATCAAATCAATTTATTACTATCACTAGCGGACGTCACGCGGTTTCACCAGCGTAGTTCCCGTTCCCGTGGAAGTACGGGGATAAAATTTAGCCTATATTCATCAACGATAGTGTAGCGTTCAAATGGTGAGAGAATTTTTAAAATCGGTCCAGTAATTTTTGAGCCTTTTCGTTACAAACATACTTAAATACAATCAAAACCTTAAAGACTGACATACATACAAAATTTAACAATAACAATATAATATAATGGGGAATTAAAGAGAAAATTATTTGAGCATTCTTGCTACGCTCCCGAGAGACACCGATTTGGACCAAGGAATAGTACTAAAAACTATTACAAGATTCTACCTGTAATTAGTTTCAAGTACTGTTCCTTGTATTTAACAGAGGAGGAGTTCGTGGCACAGTTGTTATTGCGCATATAATTCGATCAGCAAAAATAAGCAACCATACGCCTAGCCAGTAGTTGGATGGGTGACCGTCCCAGTTCCCTCCGTGCCTAGGAAAGCACGTTAAGCCGTCGGTCCCGGTTGCCAATTTATCATCTTTAGCAATCGTTACAGGTTAGTCAGAGGCCTAAGAAAGTCTAACAACTGGTTTAACCCAGAATGCCGATTTTCCGTGAAAAAGGGGTTACGCAGGTCAGATGGCAGTCGCTTCGTATAAAAATCAGGTGATCAGCCACATCGGGTTGAATCAAGTGCCGACCCCAAATACATGGGACAAGGCCAGGGAGATGACTGTTCCTTGTATACAATAAATGTACTTAATTGTAGTAAGATCATTTCTTGTACACTCCAAACACAATTTCAACTGCAACTTACCGATATCTATTATGCTACTTACTACTTAAAACACGACCTTTAAATCGATCTTAGAATCGATCTGCATACCGATGTATCGATTTCTTATAAATGTGTTTCTCGACACTAATTTAACGCTGTCAGCCAATTTTATTGCTGACTCCGACGTGTTATAATAAATGTACTCGATGCACAGCCCACTCGATACTTTGAAATCGATACTTTTACTCTAGTTTGATTTAAATCGATGTGCGTTAAGGTATTAAATGAGTACCATCTCAAGTATCAAGAATTTGCGATGTGATATTTGCTATATTAATAAGTCTAAGAATTACAAAGCAAGCTAGCTGTTAGAAACCAATGGAATATCTACTCTACCCTATTAGCTACAAGGTATTGTTTGATTTAATGCTCATCTGAGGTTTCTAGCTCGATTCACGTGATGAAAACCGTAATGTTATCGTAGCGACTTAGTCGTTCATTTAGGCCCACATCTGGATAGAATTTCGATTGAATAACTTTAATTTGTCTTCCTTGAAAGTGTACTTATGATACACCCATTTCTCAAGCTATCTTTAAAGTTTAGTATAATAGGGGACGAGAATATTGCCACTAACCGGGCACTAATCTGAACTCTGGGCCTCTACTGGGAAATTACAGGTGAGAGAACTCGATACCTCATAACCCGAGTCGTGGATCAATCTCAAAACCTCGTGTTACATA
Source organism: Watsonalla cultraria (assembly GCA_964035505.1). Lineage (NCBI taxonomy): Eukaryota > Metazoa > Arthropoda > Insecta > Lepidoptera > Drepanidae > Watsonalla > Watsonalla cultraria. The sequence goes on from OZ037730.1 coordinate 8,265,367, forward strand.
GTAGCTTTTGAGACTATAAGACCAACAAACCTTTTCAAAATTAGTCATTTGTTAATTTGTTATCATTCTTCTGCCCTTATCCCATGTTAGTTGTGGTCGGCGCAAAGTTTTCTTCTCTTCCATTTCTCTCCATCAGCCGTCATATCTGTATTCACTCCCATTCTAGCCATATCATCTTTCACACAATCCATCTATCGTTTCTTAGGTCTTACTCACACCTTATATGACTCCTCATTACATATCTATATCATGACAAATTATCCTTCAACTTCTGAGTCACTGGTGTTTGTACGCTATCTTCCTATTAAATATGACTACACGATAAACTAACTCACAATAACAAAAGGTACAGTTAAAATTATAATTAGTAAAAAATGGAATCAATACACAAACTCTCGTATTAATTGAACGAGTAAATCTCGACAAAATGTTCGCATGTGACCCTACCAACATGTGCATATATCACTTAGTGAGTTATTAATGCAGCCTATAATCTTATTCAGTACGAGTAACGTATATAAAAAACAGTAGGGGGCTATTCCCGAATGGTTTATTGTACGCAGGGAGCTGCGCCGACGACGCGCGACCTGCTCGCGCTTGTACACTTGGAAACAACTTCATTTAAATTATATTAATAAAAAATATAGGCTAGTGTCATTGTCACCTTATTTACTTGCAGCTGATCTAGGCTTTGATGATTAGGATAAGATATGCATAAAAAATTTACTCCTTTATGTGTTTTTGTCGTGTGTGCGAGGAAATGAATGGTTTTTATATCTTCCCTTTTTTTGACATAGGAAAATTTCGATTATCGATGTTAAGTGACGATCATCACCGACCCATTCCAGGTGGATGGGTAACCGCCTAAGTTCCTACTGGTCTTTGGTCTTCCTTTTGGTCCCGGTTGTCAAATACTATTAATTAAATTTCATTAACTATTTTGGTAAACATAATGACGCGACAGCTATTTAACGAAGGCTGCAATTTCTAAATATTGTTATGCATAAAAATCATGTATTGTTTCCAATTGAATTGATAGGAAAAGTACTAGCACAAGATTTAAACTCTGCCAATTGAGCTTGCAGTAGTTCCGTCGAAAAATCTCTATACGCGACTGTACGATCAAAATATCGATAATTCTAATTAAATCGATTGTTGAAGCATCGATTACACGAGATCCCCGATTCATAACGATTTCGGCGGCGCACCGCGGGACGCCTTATCTGTACTAGCTGGACATTCGGTTAAAAATTAAAACGACTGTTCACAAGAGCTTAGTACCGGTAGCCAGTGAGTTATTATACAGTTCTTAGAAAGAACACCGTTCGCGAAATGATATATGTAGTGAAAATGATCGTAATTCATGTAACATTATATTCTCGAATGACTTTTATAATTGCGTCGGATTATCCTCAAGACGCGTATGAAATACTTTTGCGTTTATCGAGTGCGTAAAAGTGTGACAAATTAAGAAATTTATTTTAAATGTGAAAGTGCTTCAGTCGTATGACTTTTCAACGCGGTTATACCCTGAATTTTTTATATACTAAATACTCTCCGTGGCGAATATAGTCTCAGGGATGTAAATACCTTAACGGGAATGATTTTGACAATACTATCACTGGTCAAGTCTGAAGGACTGGCCCGTTGTTCTAGTGGTCGCATACGCAACACCGAGGATATGGGTTCGATCCCCGTGTCGGTGCAAAGTGCAAATGGATATTGGGTTTTTCTGGATTAGTGCTTGGTTAGTGGTAATAGGCTTGTCTCATTGTTAGTTGGGACTTAACATTTTTGGCGAAATGTCAGTTTACTATAAGTACACCTATGCCTACTCCTTCAGAAAATACAAGAACCTATAAACTAAGTATAAGTTTGTATGTACGAAGAAGTCTATAGAGTGCTATCAAAATCTTTCACCAATATATAGAATGATTTTTCAGCGTAGATATAAGCTAAGTATTACCTACGCAGATGGGATCAAGTTAAGATGGTATATAAAAGTTTAGTTATGTTTCCATACCCTGCACTAAGATGAACCCGGGTACGTCCTTAAACTACGACCAGCCACCGATGGGACGGGCAGCAGCGTCCTTTATAACTTTCGGTGAACTCTCTGCGATCCCCAAGCCGCCTGCCAAGCGTGGGGATAAATAAATAACAAATATATAATAGGAAAAATACATAACATAATTTCAATTTTTCTCGATCAAAACATTGCGGAGCGGTGCCTGCCTCCGCCGCGTACGGAAGAGAACTATCGATCCTATGCTAATTTACTACCTCTACGTAGTTTTATTGATGGAAAATCGTCCTACAACGCCGTAATCTGATGGGGAATGGAGCATTATGTAAAGGAACGGTTGGAAAATCACTTCTACACCCCTGGAAATAGGATAGAAATTCGTAGCGCAAATTTTACAGGAACAAGTTCAGGAGTTATAAGTATAGATGATATAAATCCTTGTTATTTATCAGAATACTGACTTTATTGATGGTTTTGGGGCATTTTCGGCTTAAAGTTATGACAAAATTATATGAGCATTTTTAGTATCGAATGATATCCTTACTAATATTATAAATGCGAAAGTAACTCTGTCTGTCTGTTACGCTTTCCCGCTTAAACCTCTCAACCGATTTTGATGAAATTTGGTACAGACAATCTTTAGACCCTGAGAAAGGACATAGGATACCTTTTATTTATTAAAAATATTAGGTTTCCGCGACCATAAGGAAGAAACTAAATCTACGCGGGTGAAACCGCGGGGCACAGCTAGTAAGTAATAATTCCCCATCTGGGGATAAAATATCGTCAGCATTGCTTATACGAAGTGTAAGAAGAGAGAGCCGTGGTGGCCGTGGGGTATGAGCATTCGCCTGTTACGCAAGCGACGTCAGTTCGAGTCCCAGCTGAGCCCTTACCAATGAGCTTTTCATTTAAAAAAAATGTCCTGTAATTTCACACCACGTGCTTTATGATGAAGGAAAACATCGTGAGGAAACCTGCATACGTCTGCAAAAGTAATTCAAAGCTGCATGTACAGTGCCTGAGACGGCGATAGACTCACCATCTGTCAAGTTGTCACTAAATCATCCTCTGTGAAAAGTGGGTGTTGTTATTACAACACCTCTGCCTACCCCTTGTATAAAGCCTACTGAAATACTTATATGAAAAACATGAAAATCCAATTTAGCGTGAGTCACCTAACCAGTGACTTGAACTTAATTAATCCGATAAGCTTAGGTCATAACTTAGTGTTTTGTATAACTTAGCACGTTTAATAGCGTCGTGTAATTAAATTAGTTATCGCTTATATAGTACAGGGTTTTAAGGTCGACCCAATCTGCCTAGATTTAGTGATAAGATACGGTAATCGCTTACTTTCAGTGGATGGACATCTGATTATTTATTAATAGAATAATTTAATATGAATTTTATTGTAATTAATATTTATTTACTATGTATATGAATATATGTATATGTACATGATGCCAGCTGAGCTTCTTGCCTGTACCTCTAACCGACTTTTTTCAAAATTCCAAAACAAATCTTCATTATTATGACACTTAAAGAAATGCCGTCGAATAGAGTAGCCTCCTCCTTTTTTGAAGCCGGTTAAGAAAGGAGTATATTTAAAAACTTTAAGATTGACAACCTGCAAGCTCAATGGAGCAAACTTTCTTATTACAAATCTAACTGTGCCCCGCGTAAATTTTGTTTCATACAAACTTTCATCCCCTATTTCCCCTTGAGGGTAGAATTAATCACAATCCTTTCTTAGCGGATGCCTACGTCATAACATCTACCTGCATGCCAAATTTCAGCCCGATCCGTCCAGTGGTTTGGGCTGTGCGTTGATAGATCACTATGTCAGTCAGTCATCTTTGAGTTAGGTTTGAGGTTTGAGGTTTGAGTTTTAGTTATATATATTTAGATAGAAATAGGCCTAGATTCCTCACTATTAAGCTTATATTTTTCGTCCGTCGCTGTTCCGGGCATCAAACTCGGAACGGAGCGGAGAGTACCTGGAACGAACAGACAGACTAATTTTGAAAATTGCTTTTTATTATATTAGTGGCGTATATATACTTTCATATGCAAGGAGTGAAAAACTGTTCATTTAGAATTACAGACACTTCAATTTTATTTATCTGTATAGATGGTTACCCCTCTGATGGGTGTGATATCACTGCACTAAAGTTTTTAGGAAAAGGTATTTTATGTACTAAATTTGTTCAGAAAATTGTTTGTGAAAAAGTAAACAAAATACAAACTTCATACATAATTAATCCAAGCCATAATAAATTCACACAAAATCAAAGAGCCGATCAAAAATGAAAATCAGAGCCTTAACGCCGAGTTCACTGAGCGCTTGATGGATTGCCGTCCTTATCTGAGATTATTGTTTTTCATAAAAACACTCTATGCCAAGGGAAAAAAGTCTAATTTGTCACAAATTACTTGACTTATCGCGCCAGTAAATTGATTTCGAAAATGAAAAAATAATGATCACGATACAAAATTAATTGTTCAGCTTTCTGTGGTGCATGCTTTGGTATATAAAGCTGATTAGGGGAATATATTAAAACTCGTTTAATCCTAAAAGTCCCATAAAGGAGTTATAACGTTATGTTTTGGGTGCATTATGGATAAGGCTGTTGGCTCTCAGGCTTAACTTCCCATAAGTCTTTTATAGAATTTGTAACTTGCTAGGAATAATACTTTTAAGATGCTGTCAAAAACTGACAAGAGCTTTTGAATTTGGAATTGTTATATTAACTACTAGCTGTGTCCTGTGATTTCACCCGCGTAAACTTAATTTCTTAGGTTACTCGCGGTACCCTTATGTTGTTTCTAAAAGCCTAGCCTTAGTTACTTCTTGCAAGAAGTAACTAAGGCTAGGCTTAGCTATCTGCCAGTAAAAGTCCCGTTAAAATCAATCCAGCCGTTTCGAAGATTAGCCGGAAGAAACAGACAGACAGACAGTACCGCGTATACTTTAACATGAGTATATATACATTTAGTGAAAAGCTGTAATTTTGGAATTACTAACAGACACTTCAATTTTATTTATCTGTATGGATATACTCGAACTTCAGCCTTTGAATAAGTATATCGTTTAAAAACCTCTAAGTACTAATAATGTATAACAAGATGCCCGATTAGGGGCTGTACCCCACCTTACAGATCACTCCCATATAAATATATTTAGTCGCATTTGGAGATCATTTCAAAAGAATTGAATTCGAGAGTAAATTTTCAATCATACAAGAATTGGTTCGTATTTATCGTATCAAAATTAAATACAAATAGCCAAGTATTGGTACTTATTTATCGCATCAAAATAATTTTTTTGGTGAATATTCCCAAATGTCCTGCGGATATTGCATTTTCCACACATTTCCTCACTTAATCCAACAGTAAGTATATTATAATTTGAAGTACACGTTTACCCGTAAGTACCATAACCTACTTCGCTCCGCCGCCCTCAGTACATAACAAGGGCGGCGCCCGCCCTTCGCACTTGTTAAATATAAATAATCCCTTTGTTACTGCAGAGTAAAGCTTGCAAGGGCTTTGAAATACGAGCTTAACAAACTTTGGTATTATTTTTAAAACATCGTAAAAGCCTTCTGTTAATATGAAAGAACAGTATGCCTTATGGAAGTTAAATATTCCACATTATCCAAATTCTTCTTAACTAGCTGAGCGGTTTTACTCGCGTATGAATTAACTACCACGAAAACGTCTTCTAAAGTCAAAGTCAAAGTCAAAAATATCTTTATTCGATTAGACTTTATACAAAGCACTTTCAAATCGTCAGAATGACACAATTTACAGGATTATACATGCTACCGCCAGGTTCGGAGGGTTGCTTTTACTGAGAAGAACCTGGCAAGAAACTCAGTAATTACTCTTTTCAAAAATATTATAGTACTTAAAAAAAACAAAATAAATCACTTGAGAAATGTAAGCCCATGGACACAGTTTAATTTTTTAGGTTAATTATATCTCACTCACAAATAGCGTAGCTTTCCATTGGTAAAATTACTTTTAAAATCGGTTCAGTACATGCACAGACATACAATTTAACAGTTTATAATATTAGTCATAGATCAATAAATGATATACTTTTAGGCACTGAAGGCTTGGAATCTTATCTTGACAGGAATGTTACAAATATTTCTACTAGACAACAAATATGAAAATGAAAATGATTTATTCAGTTTAGGCCCTGGTAAGGCACTTATGAACGTCGAGGAATCTTCCACCGGTTCGGAAACTAGCCTTCTGAGAAGAACCGGCAAGAAACTCAGCTGGCATCATGTACATTTCATTACACAGTAAAATAATAATAATTACAAAAAAAACATCATAAATTATTCACAATAGTGAAAATTGTATCAGCATGCATGTGTAAAAAATAATAATTAAAAACGTAAAAACAATACCAAATGATTTACATATCATGTTTGCATACCATGTCATTGCCAGGAGCTACTTGTGCAGAGTTTTAATTCCATATTTATAAATATAATTATACTTGTAAGTTCTCTACAACTTAATGCAGTTAAAATAGATGCATACATATGCTCAAGCCTGTATTCCCCGAAGGGGTAGGCAGAAGTGTAATTGACATACACCCACAATTCGCCAGATATGTTTAAGTCGCATATAATAGAGGGCGAGCCTATTGCGACTAACCGAGCACTAATCCAAACTCCGGGCTGCTACTATACTATTACAGGTGGAAAAATCCAATATCACTTTGCTCGACCGCGGAATGGAACCCAGGACCTCATCTTCAACAGTAGTGCTTGCGAACTCGAAACCAGCGAGGCAGTCAAAGGCAAAATAGGTGTTAAAGATAAACGCATCTCGTATTGCAAAAGTTCTTGATGCTAACCAGAAGAAAGAACGCTTGTTCGTCAACGTCGTAGTAAAAAAGATATAAAAAAACGTAACTACGACCCCAGCCCATCAAAATATAAATACGTCGTAAATCACTAAGCTCCCTATATGCATATTTAATACACAATAAAAAAATAAAATAAAAATCTCAGTCATAAAATTGCATACCATAAAAAATCCCTTTTGAACTGAACCAATAGAGTCGCATAAAAGCGACCCCTCTTTCTTATGTAGCTACGAAATTACCGGGGGTAGTTTGTAAAATTCGCCGGCTCGGGGGAGGGGGTGAAACAACCCCTAATGGCGGGATTGCGTGACAGAATTTCGGCAGTGACCCGACTTGGCCTATGAAAGTGAAAATATTGGTATAGAGTTGTTTTTACCCCTCAATATTCTTACATAGGTCGTAATTTTCCCGTTACTATTTAAACTCTCGGATGTTTTAGGACATTTAGGGATATAGATTTATATCTCTGCATTTTGAATATTGTATATTAACAGTGGAGTACGAACTGACACAATTATCTGGTATGCAAAATATAAACTGCAAGAATTAACGAAAATATTTGTATATGTACTTTTTACGTATAGAATAATTAATACCTACTAAAAATAAACGCAGAAATACAGTAATCAGGAATATATTTGGAAATCACAAATGTATATGAGACTGAGGTACTCATCTATACTTATATTATAAAGAGCTTTCCACTTTATGTTTGTATGTATGTTTGTAACGAATTGCCTCAAAGAGTACTGGACCGATTTTGAAAATTCTTCACCATACGAATGTTACATTATCACTAATAAATATAGCCTATATTTTATCTCCGTACTCCCACGGGAACGGAAACTACGCGGGTGCAAACGCGTGACTTGACGCCTCCGCTAGTGTAGTAATAAAGTAAACGTACTTTACTGCGGTATTAACAACTCGATAACAATCCACGAAGTAGCAACGTTCCTCGGGAAATTTTATTATAACCAAATTGTGAGTAATATTTTGGTAAATATTTTGGTATGGGTCTTGTTTGTGCACTGAACACAAACAGACAAACTGAACCGCACTATATTGAATTATATATTAAGTGGCAGGCAAAAACCTTTCACAGGCATAAGGAATTTTGCCTAATTTACCTAATGTTTTAGAGGGATTTATAAACTTTATCAGTGTTTTAAATAAAGCAAGTTTAGACTCATTTTATTGGCTACTATAATTTCAATGGGCATTTTTTATTTTTTTAAACTTAAAGCCGAGGTATCCAAGTGGTTTTCTAACAATTTTTGGTGAAGAAAAATATAGTGAGGAAGAACATTCTTCACTATACTTGTGTGTCTGACATGAAACTCAAAGCCGTTTGTATAGTGCCATAAACGGCGATGAACTCACGATCTGTCACGTTGGCACGTCATCTTCGGTGAAAACTGGGTTTGTAACACCTCTGCCTACGCTTTTATAGACCCGTCTGAAAAGGGGAAAACATTTTTTTTTTATTTATAATCATATATCCTCACTCCTATATTCTCCGAAGGGGTAGACAGAGGTGTTCTTATATTAAAAACACCCACGTTTGCCTGTTATGTTTACGTCCCATGTGATATGAACCAGACTTATCCAGACTCCGCTGCTACTGAGAAATTACAGATAGAAAAACCCAATAACACTTTGCTCGACCCGGGAATTGAATTCAGGATCTCGTTCCACAGTAGCGCTTGCGACCACTAGACCAACGAGACAGTCTGAAATAATTATGCAAAAAAATGTACAATTACCTTTATCATAGCACTCCCAAGAGGCAATGTTGTAGATAGTGCGTTTTTTATGACATATTAAAGTAATTTATGACAGCACATTAATGAGTTTATGTTAATTAGGAGAGTGACACCCTGTTCTGTAATATGTTATATGTCTGGAATATGTTATACAGGCAGTTTTAAATGTGGGTCATAATTTTTAATTAAAATGATAAAGACTAATGCTTCGATATTATGGTCGTTACTTTACCTATCAGTTTGACAGCTACTTCAAGAATAAAAAACATAATAATGTAAATCTAAATATATATAACTCAAAGGTGACTGACTGACTGACTGACTGACATAGTGATCTATCAACGCACAGCTTAAACCACTGGACGGATCGGACTGAAATTTGGCATGCAGGTAGATGTTATGACATACGCTAAGAAAGGATTTTGATTTATTCTACCCCCAAGGGGATAAAATAGGGGATGCAAGTTTGTATGAATCTAAATTTACGCTGGTGAAACCGCGGAGCACAGCTATATTTATATATATGCTCACGGCATCCCAGAAGGGTTCTCGAAGGGGTAAGCATAGGTGACGAATTCCGATTTGTCACAGTATAAATTAGTTTACTACAAGCAGTACGGAATCTAACGAACAAATCGTTTGAAATTAGAAAGAAAGAAAGAAAAGATAGAAAATTAATGTATTCGTAACATCATACACAAAATAGCGAAAAGGATTAAAGTAACAGTGTTTTATAGTTGTTACGAATTGGTCCCAACTCAGCATGATCTGGCTGCCACGACAATGACAACCATCACTGATCTTTCGCATTACACACTCACACTCACACAGACGCCGTCATCTACGAGATTATAAGCGGCATCGTCGTAATGTCAGTAAGGGTTGTCACGTCATGGCCGATTGCGTATACGTCATTTACGTATTCAAATTGACATTTCCTTTTTGGACAGTAAAATTTTTTTTAATAACTTTGACAACCCTCACACTTGATGGAGCAAACGTTCTTATTTCAAAAAATTGGTCTAGATTCCCCACTGCTTAGTAAGGTTATATTTATATTGTGGTTATGCTTATTGCCATACTCCATTCTAAATAGTTATTCTTTGTTTCAATATCAAGTGAGCTGTCAAAACTAATCCGATTTTCCCGCAATTTTGTATGCAGGGGGTTTCGGGGGCGATAAATCGATCTCGCTAGGTTTCATTTTTAGAAAAGGCAAAACATCGAGTACACCTCGGTTATCTCGGTACTTATAATTTCAGTATAGATATATATTATGCTAACGTAACAAGTAAAGCACCTGGTGAGAAATCACTGCACATAAGTTTTTAGAAAAACTCCTTGCTCAACACCAACGGGATTCGAACTTGCGTCGCTTGCGTAGACCACAGCTCTTACGGTTTTTGTTAAGTATGTAGAGTTGACCTTATTTAACCCCGCGGTAATTATCAAGTGGCGTTTAGCGCCGCCGCCATATTAATCACATATCGGCGCCGCTACACCCTGTAATTTATTGTAATATTATGCGCTGTCCTTATAATAAACTTTCTGCTGGTTAACCTACGGGTTCGTATCTCTAACCTTTTTGAACGGACTTTTTTAAGGAACTCTAATGTTCTTTGTTGGTTTTTAACGTGTTATTTAAGTAGTGATTCGCTAGCGATGCGAGTTCAAATCTCAATACGATGCTGTAGTACCAAAATAATATTGAGAACTAGCTGTGCCACGCGGTTTCACCCGCGTAGATTTAGTTTCATACTTCATGTCGCGGAACCCTAATATTTTTAATAAATAACCGGAACAAGCAGACAGATAGACAGACAGAAAAAAAATTTAAATCTTGGTTTTTCAGTGTCAATAGCGTGTATACTTTCATATGCATTTAGTGAAAAGCTATAATTTTGGAATTACAAACAGACACTCCAATTTTATTTATCTCTATAGAGTATAGATGTATAGATGTAGAGCACGTTAGTCGTCGGTCCTAGGTAACAGGTCAGTTGGAGGCCTAAGAGAGTCTGACAACTTGTTTAATCCAGATTACCGATTTTCCTCGTAAAAAGTACTTTCGAAGTCACTTCGAATAAAAATCAGTCACATCGGGTTGCATCAAGTATCAAGTCCAACAATGTAAGGGATAAGGTAGGGGAGACAATGTTCACCCAATAGCCAGGGTCTAAGAATTTGGCTATGGTATCCCCTGCCTGTCGTAAGAGGCGACTAAAAGGGGGCCGCAGGGCCTGCTGGCGGTGGTCGGGGTGGGAGCTTTGACCACCGAGCCGCGGGCCCGGGGAGGTGGCAGCGCGATGTGGCTCGCGCTGCCTTGCACAGCGAGGTCTCCAGGGGCGGTGACTGCTGCCCCGGGGATGTGCCCCGGCAAAGTGTGGGGGGACACCGGTGCGATCTATCAGAGTACCCGGAGTCCCCCCTGAGCACTGAGAATGGCCACCGGGGGGGTTTTAGTGGGGTAAAAATCCCACATACCCCGATCCGCCTCTCCCAGGGCGGTCGGGGACCTTTTGAAGGTTTCCCCTTCGTCAATATAAAAAAAAAAAAAAAAAAGGGGAGACAATGTTATGATGAGTCTGACTCATATCACGAGACTTGATAACGTTCTACATTTGTCAATATAGAACAGTTATCATTGCAATAATAGCTCACGGTTGGGCCCCTGAAAATTACAGTTAGAGCAACATACGGACAGTTTTGCGTTTCTTGACGTGCTTGTTGGAAACTATTTTGATACATTTATTATTTACTAGCTGTGCCCCGCGGTTTCACCCGCGTAGATTTAGTTTCATCCTTATTGTGCGGAAGCCTAATATTTTTAAGAAATAAAAGTAGCCTAAGTTATTCCTTGAAACATCAGCTAACTGCCAGTGAAAGTCCCGCTTAAATCCGTCCAGCTGTTTCAGAGATTACCCTGAACAAACAGACAGACAGACAGACAGAGAAAAATTTTAAAACTTGGTTTTTTAGTGTCAGTATCGTGTATACTTTCATATGCATTTAGTGAAAAGCTGTTATTTTCGAGTTACAAACAGACACTTCAATTTTATTTATCTGTATAGATGAATAGATTTTTTATCTTTCAGTTGTTTAGAAGTGAAGTTGTCAAATAAATACGTTGTTCTAATCTTGTTTAAATTCGCTATCGTTTACATTGCTTGACCTACATTGTTGGCAAATCTGGTGAAAAACGGAAACTCATTCCATCAATTACGACGGGAGAGAGTCGATCATATCTCACACTGCAATAAACGGTGGCGTGACCGACACACTGTCTCACATAGATGCAACACGCTGAGATAACAAAGTTTTCACTTATCAACAACGGGGAAAATGCTTTTGTTTTAATTGTCAAATAGATATGTTTATTACTTTGATTAATAATTTTTAAAGAAACCGTGGTTTGAACAATCGCCTGCTATCCCACGTGCTACTCAATAATATTTTGCCCGACCCGGGGCAAATTGTCTTTGGGTTTATCTATCAGTAATTTCCTAGTTGTAGCACCGAATTTAGTTTAGTATCGAGTTTATGGCAAAGGCTCGCCAACTATGGGAGTATTATAAGGACACCTCTTCCTACGGCATATATTTTTAACTAGCTGTGCCCCGCGGTTTCACCCGCGTAGATTAGTTTCATCCTTATTGTCGCGGAACCCTAATATTTTTGATAAATAAAAGTAGCCTAAGTTACTCCATGAAACATCAGCTACCTACCAGTGAAAGTCCCGTTAAAATCCGTCCAGCCGTTTCAGAGATTACCCGGAACAAACAGACAGACAGACAGACAGAGAAAAATTTTAAAACTTGGTTTTTTAGTCTCTGTAGCGTGTATACTTTTATATTTATATGCATTTAGTGAAAAACTGTTATTTTGGAATTACAAACAGACACTTCAATTTTATTTATCTGTATAGATGTTCGAAGCGAGAAATATTGTACCTAAGCAATTCCACTACTGTGAAAGTGATTCCACACGATGAAATTTTTACTGTAATATTTTTCTCTTAAATAGTTCTTAAGCGTTCGTATTTTTAGTATAATACTAGCTGTGCCCCGCAGTTTCACCCACGTATACTTAATTTCATGGGTGGTCAGCGGAACCCTAATGTTTAATTATAAATCAAAGTTGTTAAGTTACTCCTTGTATCATCAAATATCTGGCAGTGAAAGTCCCGTTAAAATCAGTCCAGCCTTTTCAAAGATCACCCGGAACAAACATACAGACAGACAAACAGAGAAAAACTTTACAAATTGTATTTTTATGTCAGTATTGTATATACTTTCAAGTGCATTTAGTGAAAAGCTGTTATTTTGGAATTACAAAGAGACACTTCAATTTTATTTATCTGTATAGAGTATAGATTATGAAATATATAAATATAATATTTAATGATTCATAGTTCCAACCTGAATCAAACAACAGCCATATTAATAGCATAAGTACCCATCTGTTTTCTCTGACATAGCTTGCATGCTTTCTTCATAATTACCGTTTACTTCTGCTATACTGTATGTGACTGGCTAACGAGAAAAAAGCGAAAGCGACACGATAAAAAATAGTAAATTTAATGATCTAATTAGAATGCTATGTGATATTTCTGGTCAATCGAGCGTGGTTATTGGTTATAAAGGTGGCAAGCGTATAGGGACTAGACGTTGGTTATTTCTTACACTGTCATTCCATTACGACCAGACCGGCAAGATGGTATAAATACGTAGTCCGTTAATTTGACGATTGTGTACTGCGCTGTGATTTCAATAGTTTGTAGAATTTTGATCCGGTAACGATTCATATAACTTTTGCAACCTAAAGTTTTGAATGAAATAGTGTGGCAGCGTTTCTTCACTCGCTACATAGAAGGCACAAAAGTCGATAAAAAAAATTAAAACTAAAAGTACGAATAGCGTTGCTTGATATGACCAGCCCCCACAAGGAGAACCTGTTCATAAGTATGACGAAAAAGTCTACTAATGTTTTGGTATAGCTGCGAAGACCGTCTCGCCGATTCTTTAGCCTGCTAGCGATTACGATTAGTGTAACCCAATCGAAACCTCAAGTAGGCCTAGAGTAACATTCTCACTCGCGCTAATAGAAACGATAAAAATGTATGGAAATTATATAAATTAGTCACGTGACATACGTCATTCCCGTACATTTTGTATTGTTTCTACTAGCGAAGCGTGAGGATAATATTACTTTGTCTACAGACCGAGGTACGTTATTTTCAAAACATGATCGTGATAAGTCCCGAGGAACTTTAAATATGAATTTAAATCGCGAAAGCTTAAGAAATAGTTTATTGCTAATTAATTGCTTTTATAAATATAGGTTAGTTACAGTAATAGAGAGAAAGCAATGCAGTATCCACGACCGTGTACTTAATTAAAGCACACCTAAATAACTCCATTCTACACACCACTGATAACTGAAACACACAAACAAACCGACACCGTGCTATAAATACAAGTCGGGCACAGCAGTCGATCACAATCGCCGCATCCAAATGAGCTCACCGAATTTATGACTTCGGCGTCGGTGAGTAAGACATTGGGCCATAGAGCTTAGTATTAATGGAGTTACCATATAATATGGCTTGTGCACATCATAATATGAAATTAAATTAATTCGTAAATACAAACATAAAAAATATTTATAATACAAAAAATGTACACCGTTTACAGTCTAGTCCCAAACTAAGCAGAGCTTTTACTATGGATACCAGACAGCGGATATATACACCTATATATAGTAGATGAATAAAATTGAAGTGTTTGGTCGTAAATCTAAATTAACAACTTTTCACTAAATACCTTGTAAAAGCAGCAATCTGATAGTGGAAGTCCTGTTAAAATTGTTACAGAGCTGGAGCTGACAGGCAAACAGAGAAATATTAACTACAAACAGACACTTCCACTTCTAATGTATACGTATAGATGGACGATAGATGCACAAACCTGTATTCTCTGAAGGGGTAGGCAGAGGTGTAGTATACCCACATTTCGCCAGTTATGCTTTAGTCCCATGTAATAGGAGGCGAGCCTATTGCCACTAACCGAGCTGCTACTGGGACATTACTAAATTATTTATTTATATATATGAATATAATTTAAAAAAAACCTCAAACAGTTCTAAGAGATTCCTAAGCCAGTAAACACTTGCATTAGGTTCGAATCCCATATTTAACAGGTAGCCGTACATTGTCGCCGATAAGGAATTATACACGCGCCGCGGCTCTCACGAATAATGTCATCTTTACACATTTTTAAATAGCTTCTCATTCTTAACATTAGTTGGGGAATCGTGACTATCATGATGGAATTGTATGGCACTGAAGCAAGTTAAACACGTACTTATAATAAATAATGATCTCCTACCGAATTTCGGTTACGCCGACTAATCTCAACGGAGATTAACCATCTGCGCAGGAGATATTATAGTGCACAAGTGTATGCGCAAACAGAGGTGCACTCTTTATTGCCGCACTCTCATAGTCCGATGGAATAGCAATCCGACACGACTGGAGAGAGATCACGCGTAGGACGTAGCTATCCATTGCTGAAATAATTTTCAAGATCGGTCAAGTAGTTTCGGAGCCTATTCAATGCAAACATCATCTCCCTGGCCTTAATCCCATGTATTTGGGGTCGGCACTTGATTCAACCCGATGTGGCTGATCACCTGATTTTTATACGAAGCGACTGCCATCTGACCTTCGCAACCCCTTTTTCGAGGAAAATCGGCAACCTGATTGCCAAAGATGTTAAATTGGCAACCGGGACCGACAGCTTAACGTGCTCTCCGAGGCACGGAGGGAATTCGGGCGGTCACCCATCCAACTAGGCTAGGCGTATGGTTGCTTAACTTCGCTGATAGAATGATATGCGCAATAGCAACTGTGCCACGAGCTCCTCAATTTTCAATTCCTATTCAATGCAAACAAACAAACAAAAGAACAATCAAATCTTTCCTCTTTATAATATTAGTGCAGATGTAGATGGAAGCTCAAAACACGTCTAATGTAATTGAGAACAACATACATGATAGTAGGGTACAATTTAATACTAAGGTAGGGTGTAGATAATACTTAAGTATATTATCTCGTCCAACACCAAGATGCTTATTAGAAACACTTTTGCTTCAATGAATCGTAACGCTTACGACCTAATACTTACATAGATTGCAAGACGTTGAGAAAATCTACTAATTATGAGGTTTAATTGTGTTTCATTGTTACTAATCATTCGACGAAGGATTTTTTATGAAACGGTCGTTACTAAAAACAATCGAAAGATTAAAGCAACAATGCTTTGTTTGCACTGAATGATAACTCCAGAGGGCCTAGTGCGAGTTTCCTTAAAATCGCCGTCACAAGTCATCGCGTCGTAAAGCAGATTTGTATGGGCTCACAATAGTGTCATCTTTAGGCGGATAGAGGCGCTGTTCCGATCCTATACAAATCTGCGTTTACCTCGACGCGGTGACTTGTGACGGCGGCAGTGAAAAACTCGCACTAGGCCTTCTGAATACTAGCTCACTAACGACACAGTTTCAATATAATCTTTACAAGCAGTTAGGAGTCTAGGAACAAATAGTTCGAGACACACTCACACAGACGCGCGCATTTACGAGAAAATAAACGGATTAGGCGTAATGACAGTAAGAGGTATCACGTCGTGGCCGATCGCGTATACGTCATTCAAGTGTTAGACTGACGTTAGAATTTCAAAATGATAAATGTACATGATCTAGTAAATAAATAGTTAATTTTAAATTCTTTATATTTGGAGCAAATGTTAATTATTTCTAAAAAATAACTAGTGTCCTTACTGCTCATAATATATACTGTGATATCGTCAAGTTTAAAAACTAACTAGCTGTCTCTTGAGTATAATATGTATTTCGACATTTGGACATTGTAGAAGATACACAATCATATACGTAACAAGATGTTAAGTACTTATTGACACTAAGATCTTCGTTTTCATAAACGCATTTATATGCCGTCAGATACCTATTATTCAGAACAAGATATAAACGTATAAGTAACTATCTATGCCCCGCGGTTTCACCCGCGTAGATTTTAATTTCGTGGTTGCCCGCGGATCCTTAATGTTTTTAAAAATCTAAGTAGCCTATGTTACTCCTTGTAACATTAGCTATCCGTCTGGGAAAGTCCAGTTAAAATCCATCCAGCCGTTTCGGAGATTACCCGTAACAAACAGACAGACAGACAGACCGACAGACAAAGAAAAATTTAAAAAATTGGTTTTTCTATTTCTGTACCGTGTATACTTTTATATGTATTTAGTGAAAAACTGTTATATTGGAGTTACAAACAGACACTTCTATAGTTAATCCACAAAACACGTTAATTTATAAACACTGTAATCTCAGACATAAATCATTTTAGCATTCCACAATAAACACCTTAACACTTTCACGGCGAAAACAAAAACAATGTGCAGAAATAAACAAAAACAAAAAACAAAAGCGGCTCACGACCCGCACCCGCGATATTGGTGACAAAATGTTTTTACGCCTGACTTCTTACAGTTGTTCAAACCGTTGTTGTTTTGTTTTTGGAAGTTTGTTTTGTTTTTGGAGTTTTAATTAACTTTTAATTTTATCTCACGGCTCCTTGTTGTTTAATTGAGTGAATATTTTTAAGAAAACGTCCCCGAAGAGTTATGGGTGCGCGCACTGTTTTAATTGTTAAGGTCAAGTGAGGTTAAGAAATATAGAATGTGACTTATCTTACGGGAGTTGGTCACATTCCTACTTAATGTGACGCAAACTCACGGAATGATTAGATTTTTCTTTGGGTTTTTTTTTGTTTATTAATGAGACCAACACTGAATCCATAACTTATATTATGGTTAAAAAAAATATTTACGGCTCAAATTTTCTCTCAGCTGTAACCTTCGAAATTTTCTAATTTCATATAAAAGTTTGCGAACGGTAGTCAGTGCTTCGGCGATCATAAGTACCAGAGTCTAAACTGTACCCCTATTACGAGCTAGCGTCACCTGCAATATTTGTATGAGATATTTTAGTACTTCACGTCACCGCTTGGAGGCGCTCTACAATTTCTCATACATATATTCGGCTAACGAGTATAGATTAGGGAAACGGTGGCTATCTCGTGATACAGGTGCCGAATATATAATTTTCATTTTTGATTTCTTCTTGTTCGGCATCATAGCGATTATCAAATTGAATGTGCAAACAAAAATAGACCTTGTAACCCTATTGTATGAGGTGCAAATTATTTCCGATATTTTGATGGTTAAAGACATGGCCAAATATAGCCAGTACATAAATGGTGCCTTAGGTTCCAATTATTAATAAAACAATAAATTTAAATTAACAGCAATTACAGGTTTAAATTACGAATACCATATAAACTGCAGTATAGTGATGCGCATTACGCAAAAAGTGCGTCAATTATCGATAATCGTGACGAGTATCAATTACAATTCAGCATTTGAATTTTTATCGACAATAAAAAAATTCTAAGTAGAAAATTGCCAACAATTTTCATTTCAAGCTAATTAAAATAGGCAGCGATACGAATGCTGAAACTAATGAGTGTCTAATAGGTAATAGTTAAATACGCAGAAGTGAAAATATTGCTATTGTTTTCATCGTTATTTTGTTGATTTAATTCAGAAACATTTGATTTGCAAATCTATACATCTATACAGATAAATAAAATTGAAGTGTCTGTTTATAATTCCAAAATAACAGCTTTTCACTAAATGCATATGAAAGTATACACGCTACTAACACTAAATAACCAAGTTTTAAAATTTTTCTCTGTCTGTCTGTCTGTTTGTTTGTTCAGGGTAATCTCTGAAACGGCTGGACGGATTTTAACGGGACTTTCACTGGTAGGTAGCTGATGTTTCAGGGAGTAACTTAGGCTACTTTTATTTATTAAAAATATTAGGGCTCCGCGACAATAAGGAAGAAACTAAATCTACGCGGGTGATACCGCGGGGCACAGCTAGTATATATATAAAATAATGTATACTTTCATTACTCATAGACATCATCTTACAAAACTATATTTAGGAATAAAACTCTGTATGAAAAAAAAAAAAATATTTCTAGGCATGATAATGACAAAAAAATTTTTTTTAGACAACATATTATAGCCTAGCACCTCATCAAATTACGTATTGTCTACGAAAGTATTTATACTTAAAATATGCTCATTAAAAATGCAAAAGCAATCTAAACTCTATGTAAGGACCGACAGATGGTATTGTCAAGCACAATTACGCATTTATTTACACCGAGCACAATCAACATGATATAAATAATATCATGAAATAAAAATAACACACAAAATTCCTGTCGTACTCGTGTCAAGTATCGATAATCGATATTGTATGCAAATTGTACGAGTCAACTCTTTGAAAAACTCGCAATAGCGACCTTAAGGACCTGTACAATTGGCAATAAAAGCGATTATTCGATATTTATCACTGTTTCAAATCTAAGGAATCGATATAAAAAGCGAATATTAATTTGAATGTACACTGGATGTAGTAAAGGAGCCTTCGGGGGCACGTATGTTCATACAAATGAAATTAACTGTTGGAGCAAAATAATTATTAAAATTAATAGGATGGTATATGATGTATGATAGTATAGGTTGGATAGGATTAATAGGCTACCTTAAATATTTTCAATATGAATATATTGAAAATATTGAATTATTTAATATTTAAGACATAATATGATCTTGATTCTATGTAATAATGAGCTGTAATAATATATAATATATTGACAATAATTTTACCCAGATTTAGCGATATATATGGGGCTACAATGTACATACATGACTTTATGTATTACTTAGGTACCTAAATACGGTTTGAAGAAATCACAAAATCATGTGTTGGTATTTTTGTTCTGCGATTTTATTCTATAACTAGGTAGAACGAGTCATATTTAGCTGAAATACTGTACTTTGCTTATAAATAAATTGCACAGCTTTAAAAACATCTTTATAAAAAATCACTTATCGCACTGTAATTTAATTCCTTTCAAAGTATCGATAGAAATAATTACGAATAATTACTTAAATTTATCATCACTATGTGGGTGGTTACGTAAGGTGCAACACTAATCCATATTCAGTACACTTAGCAACATTTTAATTTTATCATAATTAAAAACCTTCTAAATTCAATTTTATCAGCAAATTATTTATCATCAGTGAAAGAGCGATTAAGCTGCCATCTGCCTATAAAGAAGTACCTATCATTAAAAAAATATTCGCGCAGTGTTGACACTGCGAATAATTATTTTAAAGGTATGACGAGAATAATAACGAAGTCATCAGCAATTAGGATTTCACACAGCCGGCCTTTTAATTTACAGCGACATCGATAGTCCAGAGCGAGATAATAATGAGTGTTACAATAGGAGTCGCGACACACATGGTTATCGATATACACTATCGCTATTTACTAGTGTCGTGCCAAGAATATACTTTTTAAACTTGTAATGTATACAATTTAATGACATGTGAATAAGTGGTTAATAAAATCATGTTCGAATTTTTTTTTTTCGTTTGTCTTGAAAACATACATAGTCCTGAAGACTACGACTAAATAATTTCAAAGCTGTGGATGGCACTTGCGATTCCAGGAGTACCATCCAGAGTTGGCTACTGTGATTTTTTAGATACATTTCTAAACAAAAATTATAAAGAAGGTATTTTGTTATGTAATATGTAGCTCTCATCGGATATGGAAAAATTTGCCACTAATTTTAAAAATTACAAGGCGCGCAACAGCTTAATACCATAAGCCAAATCATGGACGATAACTAGCTTGGATTGAATCAAAGACAATCCTAACTAGGAATTGTAGGCTTATAATAAACGCTGTTCTTTTCAGCAGTAATAGAGTTATTACGAACAATATCCCACCATTCAATCAAAAATAACAACTCACTGACTACTATAACCTACAAGGCAAACATAAACAAACGTACAATCACGCGCACCAGGATTTAAACAAGCAAGCGAGTGCAATTTACTACTTGTTCGCGAGCAATCAATGAGCGAGATATTTTGACGTTTCATTAAACGTTCGACATCTTCATACCTCGCTCCAAGTTATTTATGCGCGCGACTGTACCTTCGGGCTCTGAGATGGTTTATTTGCCTAGTACGTAATTTTATTTATAAACTAGCTGTGCCCCGCGGTTTCACCCGCGTAGATTTAGTTTCAGCTTCATGTCGCGGAACCATAATATCAAAAAAAAATTAAGTAGCCTAAGTTACTCCTTGAATCATCGGCTACCTGCCAGTGAAAGTCCCGCTAAAATCGGTCCAGCCGTTTCAGAGATTACCCGGAACAAACAGACAGACAGACAGACAGACAGAGAAAAAAAATTGAAAATTTGTGTTTTAATATCTGAACCGTGAAAACTTTCATATGCATTTTGTGAAAAACTGGTATTTTGGAATTACAAACAGACACTTAAATTTTATTTATCTGTATAGATATGCAATTTATTTTCGTTAATAATGTAATTTCAATGTAGAAATTGTATTTTTACGAACTTTACTTAATGTGGTATGATTGTGCCTGTAGTATACACGCACAGTATATAATATATGCACAGTCAAATAATCTTATGGTAACACAATGGCTCTTACAGATGCCTTTAAAACCCATAAGAATATAAAATAAAATCACAAGAACATAAATACAACATTATATTTTTTTATAAAGAAATTCACATTTAGTTTGTAATTACTTTACTCACATATTTCTAACCGTAATAATATTCGCATTAAAAAGTACAATTTTACAGCTGCATTCACATGCATAATTATCGATTACAATCGTTCAAATCGCCTCCGTTTATAATTGATCGAACGCACGAGCCGATTTCGAAGAAAAAAATCGCCATATCAGAGAGCAATCGAATAATAATCGGATAGCGTATCAGAACGTTCGATTTAATAGCCGAAAGTTGCCGTAATCGCAACCGTGGCGCATTAAAAAATCGATTTAATTTACGTCGATTGACTTTTACGACTCTTTGAAAATGTAGAGAAACTCAACTAAAGCATACTAAATTGTTTTAGTGCAAAAAATATAGTTCGAAAATGAACTGTAAATCAGAGTGAAACTTTTATTTTATGTTGATCACTTTTTAACCGACTTCAAAAAAAGAAGAGTTTCTATGCTGGTGCGTTAGTATTTTTAATTAATTGTAGAATAATTAAATGCTCACATCCATTACTCTACTGAAATTGTATTATGAACGAAGATTAGATTTGCTCACAACTAGATTTGATTACAACAATATGTCATTTGCATTAGTTACTTTACACACGGTACTGGAAAACGTAAGCCCCCTTATTGCGAATATTATATTTTATAATAAAGGGAAAGGGCAGTTATTTCAAATACTAATAAGTTGCTTTATTGCAATATTATATTTTTAACTACTTTACAGTAAGAATAATTAAAATGAAAACTAAAAAAATTCAAAGGACTTTCGTACATAAGATTACAACAATAAGTAACTTTTTGAAATTTTTCATAAATATTCATAATCATTATACAACCTGCAAAAATTATGTACACAATTTTTTTAACATTTTATGAACACAAGAATGACTTTTCTGACAGTGTTTTTGTGTTACTGAAACTTACATTGTTGCACCAAATAAAAAGCGCTAATAATCGTGATCGCATCATCTTAACACTTGCAGACACGTTTGCTACTTCAGTATACTTATAATTACTGTCATAAATCATCGAATAATACGTTCCTTTTCCATCCAAGTCATGCAACATCCAATTTTAACACTACTCAATTAAGTTTGCATGACAAACACACACGTGTATAATCAAACTCCGCGATAATAATTATAAAACACTAACAATAAATCGTAAGTGTGTTAATAAAACAATAATGGGCCTCAGTGACTCCCATTAAAAATAAATAGTTGACAAAGAGCGTTAAAAAGGTCGATATCTGTTGAAAATGGTGTGGAGGTAGGCACAGGAGTACATCAGATAGGAATACTTTTAATTGAGCAACACCCTGGTTCTGATTTATGTGACGGCCACGCCAAAAGTTATTCCCATTTCGCGGCTGATTCTAGAGACACACTGCCTGAATGGATGATCAACGTTATTGTAGACAAAAATATAATAATTTATGACGGTGTTAAAATGAACATTGGATTTGTATTTTTAAAATTGTATTATCAAATATTCTTGCCAGGTTCTGCTCAGATAATTCTGACGATTTGGAAGTACTTTGTTAGAAGTCGAGTTTGAGTTCGGGTTGAGTATACTCAATTCAAACTCAATCACATAAGAAATGCAAGCCCATGGACACAATGCACAAAATGTCGATAAAAGCTAAAATTACGTAAAAGTCTAGTAGTTCCACTTATATCTAAATGAGTAACAGTTACTTTAGACTTTTCAACAATAGTGATTCCGCGGTTCAGCCGAGCAAAAGTAGGCAATTGATAGGCAGACAACTTATTCTTACACACAAGATCAGATCGTCAGTTAGATCGCACAATGATTGCGTCTTCTTAAATCTGTGAATATATTAGTAGCTATGCCCTGGGGTTTCACCTGCTTAGATTCAATTTCATTAGTGTCTTCTGTCTCATTTATTCACTTACTCGAGAGATATGCAGTGGACACATTACAAACATACATTATATCCTCACCACCCAATCTGATGAGGGTAGGCAAATGGGGTAGGTAATTCATAATTTCTTTATTAATATTAGAAATAATCTATGACATGAGCAGTAAATTGAGGAGTTTCACACTTACCTAAGATAATGTTACAGATATATTCAGTCTATTCGCGATTCTTCGAGCTAAAATGCTCGCCCGAATTTCTGTTCACAATCCTTACAATCCGTGTGTCCCGCCTAAGATCTCAGCCCGATACAGAGGTAGCCAGCCTCTTTTACAGTTTGTTTTATGTTTCATTTTAATGTCGAAATAAAACATTGTAACCATCTTGATTGAATTTTCATCACCTTTACTTTTAGGCACCTTAAGGGCGTGATTGCAATACATCGGCTGCAACTTCAAATGACGTGTATTGATTTCTATTCATTATTTAATATTATCTAAATTAATAAAGAGGAAAGATTTGTATGTAAGTATGTTTGTAACGAATGGGCTCAAAAACTGTACTGGACTAATTTAAAAAAATCTTTCACCATTTGAATGTTACATTATCACTGATTAATATAGGCTATATTTTATCTCCATACTCCCACGGGAACGTCTGTTATATTAGTTTTTCATCTGGTTTACGTCGCGAGGAATAGTGCAATCTTCTGAAAATTTGTGAAGCGTAAATGCAACCCCTAATCCGAAACGTAGGCTCCATCTAGTTTCGTTGTTGGTAAAAATGTCAGCTTCACAGAAGTAGGTAATTTTAAATATTAAAAGGTTCATGTTAGAAAATCAAGTTACTCTTTACAATTGTACGAATTAATGTTTTAAGAGTGTTGGCATGCATCCAAAACATTTATTTATAATATAAACACTTGTGTTTTATAGTCGTGCACACAAAACACCTTGAACTTGTGATAATTTCGGTCTTCTTTTTACTTTGTTTGAGACGTGACTTGTCTTAGACTTCTGTCGGGTAGGCTGGGTTTATATGGCGGTGGTATACGGGATTTATTTGAATTAGCATTATAATAGTTTATATGGACTCGAAAATTATATTTAATGAGCAACTTAGAATCATCATCCTCGTGCTCTCATCCCATGTAATATGTGTTTGGCGCAATGTGTTTTTCTGTTCAATTTCTCTCTATCAGCCGTCATTACGGTTTTCACTCCCATTCTAGCTGTATCAAATCAATGAGAAATCTATCCATCTATACATCTATTAATCTATACATCTATATACATACATCTATACAGATAAATAAAATTGGAGTGTCTGTTTGTAACTGCAAAATAACAGTTTTTCACTCAATGCATATGGAAGTATACACGGTACTGACACAGAAAAAACAATTTTTTAATTTTTTCTCTGTCTGTCTGTCTGTCTGTCTGTCTGTTTGTTCCGGGTAATCTCCGAAACGGCTGGACGGATTTTGACGAGACTTTCACTGACGGATAGCTAATGTTACAAGGAGTAACTTAGGCTACATAGATTTTTAAAAAACATTAGGGATCCGCAAACATGAAATTAAAATCTACGCGGGTGAAACCGCGTGGCACAGCTAGTTTAGAATAACTTTGCTGTTATATATTTTTTTTTAATATTTCAAATGTACATTATTATAGATGTCGTCACGATCTAAAAGGTTTTGATCTATAAGCCTTGAATGCGTAGTCATTTTATGACTGTCTGTTTGTATGATGCGACGGGAATTAAATACATGGGTAGTTATACCCACAATTTTCGCTGAAGAAATGTTTAACTGAAAAATATGTCTTAAATATTATGTAATCAACTATACTCCCCGCAGAACCAATGACGCTGCCAAAAAAGATTTCTGCTTTTATTCTATAATCGTCACTTCTCTGGCTATTTTTTTTTTTTATATTATAAGGTTTTTCGCCTCCATGTAACCCAGTGGCGAGTCTCAGTGGTGTGAAATCAACATAGTGATAAGCTAACGACCGTTCCTTTACGCGGATTCCTCCCGTTGGGCCGGTATCAATTAAATGCACCGACACAATCTCAACACTAAATTGAACCGAGCGAAATCTTACCTTTTTTAAGGGATTTAATTAAGAATTAGGTTTGGATTGTTCACTTTTATAATGGAAATTACAAAAGTAATAACATAACGAAAGAAAGAAAGAAATATTTTATTTACCTAACAGACGCAAAACGATTTAAAATTAATCTATACAGATAAATAAAATTGAAGTGTCTGTTTGTAATTCCAAAATAACAGCTTTTCACTAAATGCATATGAAAGTATACACGCTACTGACACTAAAAAACAAAGTTTTAAAATTTTTCTCTGTCTGTCTGTCTGTTTGTTCCGGGTAATCTCTGAAACGGCTGGACGGATTTTAACGGGACTTTCACTGGCAGGTAGCTGATGTTTCAAGGAGTAACTTAGGCTACTTTTATTTATTAAAAATATTAGGGTTCCGCGACATGAAGCATGAAACTAAATCTACGCGGGTGAAACCGTGGGGCACAGGTAGTAATAATATAAAAGAAATACAACAATATTTTAAATTCTAATTAAAAATAAATTTTTTTTGGTCAACGCTTTTTTCTGTCAACGGTATGTTAAATTGTCGAAAAATGAAAAGATTTTTTTTTTATACTTTTTTCACTTCCACCAAATATTTTTTCTGTCTCCAACATTGAAAGTAACGCTATTAATAATACCATAGTAAATAAAATTGTGTGCGCCCTCTACGTCCACTCTCTTTGACGTTTACATATCGTCTGAACGATCACGATTAGCCAATGACGTTCCATTATACGCAACTGACGTGTCAGTTGGCACGCCACCGATATCCGTGTGGAACGGAACGTTATTCATTAGTATTGTTTTAATTGATGACTTTTTAACCGCTGTTTCTCTGTTGAAGCTAATAATCAAATTTTCATAGGTTTTTTTGACCAAAACGCAAATGTGTCTTACTTTTGTACAGAGACGCTAAGCAATTTTATTATAATTCACTTTTTAATACATAATTTTGTTATTAGAAATATGTAAGTGTCTTATTTAAGGAATTACAACTTCTAAATCCGAATAATTTTCCAAATACTTTTTTATTCTCTCGAGGCCAATTTAAACATCGAACGCAATGAGGAGAATTTATATTATTCGAAACATTTACAAAATTGTAATTTTAAAATTAGAATAAAGGGTGCTATAACTCTTTAGGGTTCCCACAGGGCGCGATGACAGCGAATGATTTAAAACCTCCTTGCTTCTCAATTAGTATCTACTGAGAAAATAGAGGCGTCTCCCTCTTACTCCTATAGATCCCTATTGCTGTTTCGCTCTTTGTTAAGTATTGAGACATCCGTTACTGTGTGATTTAGTTCTCAGTTGGAAATTTTATCGATTTGTTTACTTTAAGAATTAGTGGTAAATAAGTCAAGTGACCGATTTATGCTGGTATGTTAATCGCTACGGATATAACACGAATATTTTATAATAAATATTTGATGTTTGTTAATGCTCTGTCGGCGTGCTTTCTGAAGATATCGGAAGCTTTATGTTCGTACATTTAACATACTCTATAAAACTTATGGTCTTATTAAAGACTGGCTGAGTCCCGCGGTTTCATCCGCAAGGAGGGCGATGGCTGGCATTCTCGTCATACTTGTGAACAGGTGCTGCTTGTGGGGGCTGGTCATCTCAAGCTACGCATTTAGATATAAGTACAACTACTAGACTTTTCTTTATGTAAATTTTTATCGACATTTGTGCATTGGAACTGTGTCCATGGGCTTACATTTCTCAAGTGATTTACTTTGTTTTTAAAAATTGTATAATATTTTTAAAAGAGTAATTACTGAGTTTCTTGCCAGGTTCTTCTCAGTAAAAGCAACCTTCCGAACCTGGCAGTAGCATGTATAATCAATAATAAATAAAGTACTTTGTAGAAAGTCTAATCGAATAAAGATATTTTTGACTTTAACTTAGACTTTGAAGTAATTTAAATTCCATTAAGATGTCTTTTTTGTTTTTTTAGTCAATATTTAGCCTATTCGGTTCAGTAGATCTAGAGACCTCATAATCTCATTAACTCAAAAACGTGTTTGTCGGTGTGGCTGCTCTCTATATTTTAATAATCTACGTAGTAATCTTCATACCAAAAACGTACATAGAGTAACTGAAACGACTATGAAAGTCATCATCTGTAACCGAAAGTGACAGATGATGAGTAATAATTGTCATGAAAAGTGGATATTATAAAACTAGGCCTATCCTTTCTTGCGCGAGATCTTAAGTCCAATAGGTGGTCCAACCAAGAATTTTTTCAGAAAAACCACACTAACCAAAAAAAAGCTATCTTCTTCTTATCGGGTCGATGACAGACAGTTTAAATTGTTATAGCCCAGAACTTGGCTACTGCATCAGCATTATTGGTGGCAGCCATTAGATCTTCCCACGTGCTGGTGGGGCACGCAAGGCACGATATAAGATGGGCCATAGTTTGAGGCGCAGCGCACACACATCCTATGTTGGCGTCACCAGTGAAACCTCACCTGAGGGCCTAGTGCGAGTTTTCTTAAAATCGCCGTCACAAGTCACCGCGTCGACGAAAACGCAGAATTGTACGAGCTCACAATAGTGTCATCTTTAGGCCGACAGAGGCGCTGTTCCGATCCCATATAAATCTGCGTTAACTTTGACGCGGTGACTTGTGACGGCAGCAGTGAAAAACTCGCACTTGGCACTCTGATCATGTTGTCCTTATTGAACAAAGCAATAAAAATCGACCACACAATATTTGTTCTGGCGAAAATCTGAATGGAGGATAAACTCCACGACACTTTAGCAAGACACTTTACTAACTGTAGTCCAGTAAACGTCTGTATTCCCCTTAGAGGTTGTCAGAGTAAGTTCGCACAATACACCTATATTTTGCCAGTAAGTCCCATGTAATAGAGGGCGAGCTAACCACTAATCCAGACTCCGGACTGATACTGGGAAATTAGGTATAGAAAACCTAATAACTCCTTGCCTTTGGAGAACCCAGGACTGATTCCAGCGCTTTGCTTCATTGCCGCACCAACGATGCAGACGCAACTCAATTAAAAATATCTATTTGATTAGACTTTAAACAAAGTACTTCCAAATCGTCAGAACGACACGGTTACACGAGTTTCTTGTCGGTTCTTCTTAGAAGGCTAGATTCCGAACCGGTGGTAAATTCTCGAAGTACATAAGTGCCTTACCAGGGCTTAAACTGAATAAATATTTATGATTTTCATTACACAGGATTAAACATGCTACCAAGTTCGGAAGGTTGCTTTTACTGAGAAGAATAAGGTAGAAGTAATCACCTTGATCATAAGCCACCCTCAAAGTAAAACAAAAGCCGTTATCCCCCGCTCCAGTGACCACATGACCTTAGGGTCAGTGTACCATACGTGTGCCATACTTGTACCATATTGGGTGACGGTTGCTTCACAGCTGTCATGTACGTTTTAATTGCAAATGAGGTGTGGGGCCAGTTATAGTGCCTTATGGTTTTATAATCTTCTAATGGATTTTTTAGAAGCGGGTTTATCTCTATAATTCTTATAAGAGCGTTATAAGGTTTAACTGGTGAAAGGGATAATTTTTCCAAGTATCTTCGCAATCTAATTCGGCATTACTTGAATACTAGCTGTGCCCTGCGGATTCAGCCGCGTAGACTTAATCTCATGGGTGCCCAGCGCAACATGCAATTTTTTTCATCTATAAAATGTGTGTTATTGTCATGGAAATATTATCAACCAAATGTGTTAATTTCATGAAAATAGTAAATTTGAATGAAAACGTGGTCTAACAAAGAATAACTGACTGACTGACCATTGAAAATTGACACGACGGTTCCTTTTAAACTGTAGACGTACGGAAGGATTTTTGGAATTTAACCCTAATATTGATGAAAGCAGGAATAACAAAGTGAACGTTTACATCCATATGCTCCCGCCTCAATCCCATGGGGGTAGGCAGAGACTACCGTTCGCCACATGCTACGATCCTTACATACTTCTTTCGCTTCATCCACATTCATGCATCTCTTCACATAAAGTTCGTTATTTTACATTGTATTCAGGTTAAGTTGTATTGTGGATACTGGCAGTGTGACCGTGCTGTGACGTCACGACTTGGTCCTAACGGAAGATCAGTGATGGTTGTCATTGTCGTGGCAGCCAGATTATGCTGAGTTGGGACCAATTCGTAACAACTATAAAACACTGTTACTATAATCCTTTTCGCTATTTTGTGTATGTTGTTACGAATAAATTAATTTTCTTTCTTTCTTCTTCTTTCTAAAGTACATCAATACATTTGTTGTGTGCTGGCAAAGTCGCGAGCGGAAGTAGGTCACCAATTAAATAAACCTGCGGAATAAAAACGTTAATGTAAGTGAAACCAACCAACAAGCATGTAGTAAGTAATCTCGACAGAAGATAGCATAATTACATCTTTCTCCTTACAATTTGTCGTGCCAGCGATGCGCGTATCAAGAGCCAATGATGCGTAGTTATAAGAAAAATTATAGAGACAGTAATTAGTTTGGCTATTAATTGCTAATTATACTAACTACATGGAAATACGCACGTTTGTTGCACACATACATACATTTACGTGGTTTATTACCTGGGGCCCTACCATGACCTCTTATTGCCATGATAGTTTAATTCTTATTATGAGACAGATGTATATGACGTGTATAAGTCAGTCACTGTCACACATTGGAACTATGATGGCAATAAGAGCTTATGATCAGGCCCCTGGTCTAACACATTTATAATTTTGACTGACTTATATATCAACGCACACAGCGTAGACCGCTCCTAGAGGCTTGTATGCATGTTTATAATGAATTAACTCAAAAAGTGCAAGACTGATTTAAAAACTCTTTCACCATTTGAATACTACATTATTACTGATTAATATAGGCTATATTTTATCTCCGTAGTCTCACGGTAACGGGAACTACGCGGGTGAAACCGCGTGACGTCCGCTAGTTGGGGAATATAGACGTGATTATGTTCTAAATGGGAGAAGGAGGAATGGGTAAAGAGCCGTGGTGGCCTCGGGGTTAGAGCTATCGCCTGCTACGCAAGCGACGCAAGTTCGAATCCCAACGGCCTGTACCTATGAGTTTTTCTAAAAACTTATGTACAGTGATTTCACACCACGTGCTTTACGGTGAAGGAAAACATCGTGAGGAAACCTGCATATGTCTGAGAAATAATTCAAAGTATAGTGCCTGAGACGATGATGGACTCACCCTCTGTCACGTTGGGACTTAATCATATTCGGTGAAATGTGGGTGTTGAAAATTACAACACCTCTGCCTACCCCTTCGTGGAATACAGGCGTGAGCATATGTTATGTGAAGGAAGCCGCGGGCAGAAATTAGTAGCATATGTACTTAGAAAATATATAGACAGATTTCAAGGTATTTCGCAAAACAAGAAAACAATACGTGAATATCCGTTCAACATCAATTTATAACAAAAAATAAAAATAACAGCGGTATGAGAGGGCGTAATGACGATTATAAAGGGTGATAAAACAGCCCAGTTCTCGATTAGTGACGTGCCGATTTATCGATAAAACTATTCGATTGACTTATCTTGATCGGGCGAGGTAATAAATCGGTTGGGAAACTGTCGTGCAGAAATGAAAAACAAAGTTACGATTTTTAATCTTTAATTCGTATTTAAGTAGATCGTTGTATTGAGAAAAATAAGGTTCATTTTAGTTTTTTTTTAACACTTCGATTTGGTGATAATAAAATTTCTGCCCAATATTTTAGAATACAGAAAAACATAATAAACGACAGTAGTCTTTTCCAAAAGAGAGATACGAGATCAATGTCATATTTTTTTATATTCCTGTGCCTTTTCTAATTCTTAATACAAAATTGAAAGATCACTTATGTGGGGAGAGCGAGTGATCATGCTCATCCCCAGCAAAGGGAAGATCTTCCAGCCAAGCGGGTGTCATGCCTGGGGAACCGCGGCTCCAACTGTTCTAGTTGGAAACTTGTATATATATACTGCAATGCGCTTGAAAACTCTTCTGGCGCGATTTAGGTTCTCGTGTATTAGTATCCAAACTTCGCATTTGTTAGCGAGTAGCGCCATCTATGAGCGAGTGGAGAAACGCTGCTACACTTACTTTATTTTTTATGCATTTTTATGCTCATTAGCGAGTACATACGCTTATATATTTTTTTTACGTTTTATTCCGAGAGACAGGAATTTCGAAATATTTGCTTAAAAATTTTTTTGATAAGAACGATAAACCCATCGACATATCAGTCTATCGATACACTTACATCACTATAGCGACCACATGGCGTCTCTCACGTAACGGGTAATTGGCCAGCTCGAAATGACCACAAAAAATACCTTATTGTTTGTGTGACACTTCAACGAAAATTGTAATAGGAATGCATACTCAATGATAAACAATTTAGCAAATTTGTGTGTTTTATTTTTATTGGAATAAAAATAAAATAAAAATGCATTGGCTTGAAAACTTGCTTTGCCTTAAAAAGATTTACCTTTAGGTGTATTCTTAGTTACAAAATAAATAGATTGTGCAAGCATGTCATTATGCGTTATTTGATATTGATATTCAGTCAATACATAACAAGGTATCCACCATATTGGTACGCAGATGGTAGTCAGTTTAGATTTACTACCAAAAATTAAAAAAAAAGTAAACCGCTTTAAAAAAAAATATTCGTAATAAATTACTTACTATTGAAGTTGGTGTGTCTTCTCGGGATTATTTTAATATTAAATTTAATCAACAGCTGCAAAATATTTATCAATTTAGAAGAGCTTTTTATCGTCGATTTTATAGAAATTTCTTTTAATCATCCCTACATTATAACAGACACAGTAAGATTGTAACTAGCTTCACTTGAGTTGCAGGTGATTACTGAAACCACACGACCACTGTGGTAATTGAGTGCATTGAGAGAATGCCTTTAATTATTTCTTGTAAATAATAGTCCACGATATCGTTATCTTCAAATTTACACTTCCTTTAAACAACGTATCACACCTTACAGTTGATTACAATACTATTTATAAAAATATACATGCACCACTCTATAGTTCTGTTGTGTACGCCTTCCCTGGGTCCCTGAAGGGACAGTACAATTAATAATCTTTATAAGGAACCTATTTTTGAACTTTTTTAATCTATACGGATAAATAAAATTGAAGTGTCTGTTTGTAATTCCAAATAACAGTTTTTTACTAAATGCATATATACGGTACTGTTAATAAAAATCAAATTGATTTTTTTTTCCTGTCTGTCTGTCTGTTGGTTACGGAGAAATTCGATTGCGTATATTTTGGCTCAAAATGGGTTGATCCCCTATCTTTGAGATTCAACCACATCCTGCTAAGAAAAATCAACACATTTAAAGCCACGCAAAAACGCAAGGTCAAGCGACGACGTTTTGTCATAGCCTGAGTGCACTGCATTAGAACTTCCATCGCTTACGTAGCACTCTGCTATTTAAACAGCTCGACCATCGGGATTAATTATCTCAATAATTAAAACAGCAATATCGCAGGTATTCATTCATGGAGTTAACAGTATCGAAAACTAATAAATACAATGATATAAAAACCACCTGCTTGCATGAACCCTCCTGTATCTACATACGATGTGTTAATACTTTTGTATACAGTACTCCTATCACGAGTTTGCCACCGTTCTCGTAATCTACACTCGCTAGCGTCTCCGTCTAGTATTTATATGATGATAAACTAGCTGTGCCCCGCGGTTTCACCCGCGTAGATTTAGTTTCTTCCTTATTGTCGCGGAAACCTAATATTTTTGATAAATAAAAGTAGCCTAAGTTACTCTTTGAAACGTCAGATACCCACCAGTGAAAGTCCCGTTAAAATCCGTCCAGCCGTTTCAGAGATTACCCGGAACAAACGGACAGACAGACAGAGAAAAATTTTAAAACTTCGTTTTTTAGTGTCAGTATCGTGTATACTTTCATATGCATTTAGTGAAAAGCTGTTATTTTGGAATTACAAACAGACACTTCAATTTTATTTATCTGTATAGATAGATTGGTACAAAACAGGGGCATCAAATTGAATGCAAGTAGGTACATTATCCAAAAAAATCAAGTAGCTAAATAACAGAGTAATAAGAGGCGTGGCTAAATTGCTAAGGGACAAATCACACCTCCCTTAATACATGTATAGGGGTTAGGGATGCTGTCAGGGGTGTGAATAGATTTAGCGATTATACATGACAAATGACGCCACCCTTCATTATAATGGAACTAAGTACTGATATAATATTTCTACATCTTATTGCTAAGAAAAAAGGACCGATTTCCATTGCATTAAGAAATATTTACACTAGATTTCTATGTATACATCTATACAGATAAATAAAATTGAAGTTTTTGTTTGTAATTCCAAAATAACAGCTTTTCACTAAATGCATATGAAAGTATACACGCTACTGACACAAAAAAAACCAGTTTAAATTTTTTTCTCTGTCTGTCTGTCTGTCTATTTGTTCGGGGTAATCTCTGGAACGGCTGGACCGATTTTAACGGGACTTTCACTGGCTGCAGGTTTCCTCACGATGTTTTCCTTCACCGTAAAGCACGAAGTGTGAAATCACTGTACATAAGTTTTTAGAAAAACTCATAGGTATCGGCCCCGTTGGGATTCGAACTTGCATCGCTTGCGTAGCAGGCGACTGCTCTAACTCCGAGCCCACCACGCCAGTTTCTCTTATCATCTTATGTAATAATAAATATATTGGTTCCAGTTGTGATGCACAAGGACAAGGAGGACATCCACGGGCACCGACGGGAGCACTCCCCCTACGACCACGCGATGCCTGACGGCGAAATGTTTCTACAGGTAAATACATTCATTTTACTATGGAACTACAGTGTCACTGGCTGTACTGAGGAAATGACACGAACGGGAACTACTGAAGGGACTCAGATACACTGAAAAGAGAGCAATTATTAGGTAAATTTAAAGACGTATGCATAGTGCCTGAGACGGCGATATACTCATAATCTGTTGTATGTTGGTGTTAAAAGTAGGTGATGTTATTTTAACCCGCGATTGGTCTTAGCGTTATATATAGCCTATAGCCTCGATAAATGAGCTATCTAACTCTGAAATATTTTTTTAGCTCGGACCTTTAGTTCCTAAGATTCAAGCAAGCAAACAAACAAACTCTTTCTTTACAAATTGGATAAGATAGCTTTATCTCTATTTTACGCCCTCATCATCGTAAATTTAAGAGTTATAGCTCTTGTCGGTGTAACCAAAGAAACTTCTTCCATTTGTCTCCATCCAGTGCCATCTCCTTGACCCCCCTATTCGTCATGACATACACATTTACCTCGTCTCATGTATGTTAACCTGGGTCTTCCTCTTCCTCTCTTCCTCTACTTATTCAATAAACTCAAACTCAAAAATATCTTTATTTGATTAGTCTTTTAACAAAGTACTTTCAAATCGTCAGAATGAAATGATTGACAGATGAGATACAAAGGATTATACATGCTATCGCCAGGTTTGGAAGGTTGCTTTTATTGAGAGAACCTGACAAGAAACTCAGTAATTACTTTTTAAAAATTGTTTTAATAAAAATATTTTCATATTCCTTTGGTTATCTTTCTGTGATGACGTAAGCGATATAAATTTTCAAAGAATAACATAAAAATTACATTATTTGTGTTGATTCTATCTGCAGTTTTGTCTTGCAAAACAAAACTCGTTTACCTAACTTTACCAATCTGAAGGCAAGCAAGGTCTGTTGAAACAAAATTGCTTTTATCATGAAGTTTTATGCCAGGAACAATAATTATTTGACAATGAAACTTTTATATTTGTTCTATTTAATCTTGTTATTATTTAAGGCATATTCAAATCAAGTACTGGGGTTACCATCATCGGTTTATGCAGAGCGTATTAAGAACTTATTTGACGTTTCGTTTTTGTACCGTAAAATTGAATGTCAAAGCTAAGAAGTTCTTAATACGCGCTCTTTAGCGATCTTATTTACAGAGTTCGTGGGTTTGAGTACGAGTATAGCCACGTGTTCGTATATTTCCTTACGATTTTAGGAAATTTAAGACGTCATTTCAAATTTTTTGAAGTTTAGGATAGGTAACTTTATTTTTACAGAAACCTCTTTAAATACATATTCATTAAAATTATAATTAGAGAAAAATAAGTTTTTCAAAAATACACAGTACTTACATAATTAAACACGTCTTACAAAATATAATATATTTAACTTCATTAACCAAGATATCAGAGACGACATTAACAAAAGAATCGATCCGCAATCGATAATATATAGTATCGATTAAACTACTCCATACTGTTATCGCGATAAGTATGAAATATTGTATAAATTATGAATAGTAGGCTAATAAATCAATAGTTGGTATCCAGGCTATAAATTAATGCTACCTTCCGACTCTACTTATTTCACGTTTTCGACTCGATTATTGTGCACGTTTCCACTGATTTAGTACGTCACGAGTTTTTATGATATACTAGCTGTGCCCCGCGGTTTCACCCACGTAGATTTTAATTTCATGGTTGCCC
Source organism: Watsonalla cultraria (assembly GCA_964035505.1). NCBI lineage: Eukaryota > Metazoa > Arthropoda > Insecta > Lepidoptera > Drepanidae > Watsonalla > Watsonalla cultraria. The sequence goes on from OZ037730.1 coordinate 8,301,392, forward strand.
GCGGATCCCTAATGTTTTTTTAAAATCTAAGTAGCCTAAATTACTCCTTGTAACATTAGCTATCCGTCAGGGAAAGTCCCGTCAAAATCCGTCCAGCCGTTTCAGAGATCACCCGGAACAAACAGACAGACAGACAGACAGACAGAGAAAAATTTTAAAACTTGGTTTTTCTTTGTCGTACCGTGTATACTTTCATATGCATTTAGTGAAAAACTGTTATTTTGCAGTTACAAACAGACACTCCAATTTTATTTATCTGTATAGATAACTGCACCCTTATTATGAGTTTTGCACCGATTTCGTTATCATAAACTCGCTTGTTTTACCCACAATATTCGTATGAGATGTTTTAGGTATTTACGTCACCGCTAGGAGGCGTTGTACAATTTCTCATATAAATATGCGGTGGAGTTGCTAGCATCTATAGAATAGAGAAACGGTGGTAAACGTGATAGGGGTACAATACTCTGTGTGAGTCTTCTCCTGACAGGCTTACTTTTGGAAACGGTAGTAAAATTAACTTAAGTTACCGTAAGTGTCTCTTATGTTGAATAAAACTTTTTGTTTTGATTTGATTTGATTCTGATTACTGCCAGCACACGTCACATTGACGAACGTATGGGATCAAAGTAGCCCCAGCATCAGACACTGATAAGACTGGATTTACTTCTTCAAATCTTCATTCATCTCATTCTAAATTCATATCGCTAAATGAGACAGATCTACTACTAAATCACGGCTTTTATTAGGACAGGTTTAGTAAGGGAAGATGACGTTACGTTTCACCGAATGATGATGGAAACCCACCCTTATTTCGTCGCTAGGGTGGTCATAACTCATCGAAACTTACCCCGAAGTATATACTGCCCACAGAATTGCTGAAGGAACATGATGAGTTCAATCGTGAATTCATGAATATAAGAATCATAAAGTATTGTTTTACATAGGGTATTAAGTTATATTTGAGCAATATATTTCTGTGATCATGCATTCGACTGATATGTTATAATAAAATAATATTATACAAGCAATTTAAGAAAAATCTTGATACAGGTACTGATATTCCATTGAAAAAGGAAATGTTATATTTTTAGGACATATTAACATGACAGTTGAAATTAAATCCCACACGACCAGATATACATAACTTCCGTCCGCGAATCGACCCGAATGGCTTGATAGTTTATTTTATATTTTTTAGTATTGAAAACTTACCTGTCAGGAGAAGAAACGGCGAAACAAACGCCCCGTTTACACGTGTTCCCTTTTTAATAAATGGGGTGGTTTTAGTACAATCACATGGAAGAGCGAGCAACTCATAGCCATGCTTAGCATCACGGCTCTTTTTATCTCTCTTGATAACAATGTTATCATAAGTAAAAAGCATTCTAAACTATCGTCTACTAGCGGACGTCACGCGGTTTCTCTCGCGTAGTTCCCGTTCCCGTGAGAGTACGGTTATAAAATATAGCTTATGTTACTCGCTGATGATGTAGCTATCCATTGCAGAAAGAATTTTCAAGATCGTTATGATAGTTTCAGAGCCTATTCAATACAAACAAACAATCAAACTTTATAATATTATTGTAGATAAAATAACGTATAACAATGCAAACGAGCGCATGGCATTCGCGGATCCGCTCGTAATTCCTGACTGTCGGAACAATTTCGAAACTATGCGACAGGTTGACGGACGAAAATTGTCGTTGTTATTTCATATTTCAGTAGTTCCCCTGAAAGTTTCTTCAGGGAAGAATTGAACCTGTTTTGCTGGCAAGACTTTAGTAAGATATGGGGCATCACTGATTTTATATGAATACTAGCTGACCCGGTAAACTATGTACCGCCTGACAGTAAATTCTTAATTTTTTTTTATTTTATATTACGGCTCGATTGTATATTTTAAATTTTTCCCTCCGCAAGAACCATCCTCGTACTTCAAGTAATATAAAAAAAAAGAATTAGCAAAATCGGTTCAGCTGCTCACGCGATTTCAGCAATTCATTTTTGTATAATAGATTTTCAAAAATGGATTTCATGGAAGTTGGTCTTTGGTACTCAGTTTACAAACTGTTGCCTGATAAAAATCTGAATGCCAAGAAATATTACGCGAGACCTTAATAAGCAATTGCATTGTTTCTGTAGAGCTTGGGTTCGAAACCATTCCTGAAATGTATACATTTTTTCCTATGTTAAGATTGCACAAAGCAAAGGCCTTGTGGTATTCCCATATATTAATATGACCGATAGTCTTTTGATTTATAATGTGAACCGTTCTACTTCCAGGCCCTCAACGGCTTCCTGATGATCCTCACCTGCGAAGGAGAAGTGTTCTTCGCGACGCACAGCATCGAGAGCTACTTAGGCTTCCATCAGGTATGAACTTTTTATCTCTACAGATAAATAAAATTAAAGTGTCTGTTTGTAATTCCAAAATAACAGCTTTTCACTAAATGCATATTAAAGTATACACGATACTGACACTAAAAAGCCAAGCTTTAAAAATTTTCTGTCTGTCTGTCTGTTTGTTCCGGGTAATCTCTGAAACGGCTGGATGGATTTTAATGGGACTTTCACTGGCAGGTAGATTTCGGTTTAAAGAGTAACTTAGGCTACTTTTATTTATCAAAAATATTAGGGTTCCGCGACAATAAGGAAGAAACTAAATGTACGCGGGTGAAACCGCGGGACACAGCTAGTCTATACTAATATTATAAAGAGGAAAGATTTGTAAGTTTGTAAGGATGTTTGTAACGAATTGGCCCAAAAAATACAATACCAATTTAAAAAAAACTTTCACCATTTGAATGTTTTTATCCGAGTGTCTGTCTCTTTGTGCCTGATATCTGTGAAACGGATGGACCGCTGTTAACGTGACTTTACCTAACAGATAGCTGATATTACAAGGAGTAACTAAGGTTACATTTATTTTTAAAAACATTGACGTTCTGCGAAATAAAACTTTCGTTATACACAGCTAATAAATATATAAAATAAATAAATGATTTACAGTATCCAAATGACCTTTTACAAACCTTAATAATGACATTATCACACAGTTATAAAGAACTAAAAAGTCTACGACCTCGGTTCAACCAACTTTTACAACTACAAGAAAATAAAGTGTAGGTACGTATTAAAACATTAACAATAAAAAATAGCGCTAATAAACGACCAATCCCAATAATTAATGGCACACTTACCCTAAATGGGTCCAATTTGAGCCTTTATAAGGTACCACAGTAACTTTATTAATCACTCTACTGGTATGAGATAAGAAAAATATGAAATTTAATTACCAACCCAGTATGCAGGGGCATATAAAAAATAATTATGAATATGTCGCGATAAGTTTCAGTTTTATTAAGTTTAAGCCACCCTTAAATTCGCTTATCGGAGTCATTCGCCGAATGTACAGCCCTTGGCTAACATAACTTGACAGCTTGATACCGTAGGGCTCGGGTAATTAAAAAATGTTAATGGTTGCAACAAAGTATGTATTGCATTTGAATTTTATAACAAAATTACCGGCTACATAAAATGTACGGCGATGAACTAAAACGTGGGTAACTTAGTGTCATAGACTGCAAACTGGACACACAATCATACATATGCATATACTCATGCCTGTATGCCCCTAAGGGGTAGGCAGAGGTGTAATAACAACACCCACTTTTCATCGAAGATGATTAAGTGCTAACGTGACAGATGGTGAGTCTATTGCCGCCTCAGGCACTATGCATGCGTCTTTGAATTACTACTCAGACATACATATTATGTAAGTTTCCTCACAATGTTTTCCTTCACCGTAAAGCACGTGGTGTGAAATCACTGTACATAAGTTTTTAGAAAAACTCATTGGGCCCCGTTGGGACTCAAATCGCTTGCGTAGCAGGCGACTGCTCTAGTGAATACAATTTAAGTCAGCCATTGCCTATCTCCATCTATCATATTTATTTACCGAAGAATATCTAATAGCTTTAAACGATCAATTCTGAATCTCAATAACAACGATTTTCATGAAATTTAGTACGCAAAGGTATAATTTTTAGAAAACGTACATTTAATCATGTGAAGAAATGATCACAAAGAACTTTTAATTGCAGAAAACAATAATCTTTGACTGATTTTTATTGTACTCAGTATGTTTGAAACTATTTTATATTTAAATAATTTTTAGTTTATGTTTCTTAATTGGTAAGTCTTTATACATTGCACTAGTCAAAAAGTTGTCAAATATATTCCCCATTGGTGAGGATTTTCAATGGGGATTATTGGAATAACCCATATTAATGTCAGCTGTCTTTTTTCTTTGCTCTCGCACTAATTTACTTCAGATATTAGCTATTGTCTACACAGTATGTAACTTATATGTCGATGGGAGCTTAATTTTTGGGCTGCTGCTGGTAAATTACAGTTGAGAAACGCAATAACTTAAACGCAATATATAATTGAACCTAGTTTAGCTACCACTAGACTAACAAATACTTACTTGTGAATTGTGAATAATTTATGATGTTTTTTTTTTGTAATTATTATTATTTTACTGTGTAATGAAATGTACATGATGCCAGCTGAGTTTCTTGCCGGTTCTTCTCAGAAGGCTAGTTTCCGAACCGGTGGTAGATTCCTCGACGTTCATAAGTGCCTTACCAGGTCCTAAACTGAATAAATCATTTTCATTTTCATTTTCACTTAACTTTTAAAATTATCTACACTTCTTAATACTACGCTATGATTCAATTCCAAGAATCACGTATGATTCTATACATTTCAACACTAATGTAAAATCAAACTCAAAAATATCTTTATTTAAACTTTTTCAAATACCTTCAAATCATCAGAATTACATAATTATACAGGACTAGCAAACCCGGCAAACTCCGTTTCGCCATTTTCACAATTTCACAGTGAACACAATACCGGTTCATCACATGAAATTAACTGAGCAGAGAACAATGAGTAGCTGTCAAACAATGTATCACGCACCGGCGCCATCTATTTAAAATGTTAGTTTGTCCTGAATTTTTCCTGAATTTTCTTTGCTATAAACCTCACGGAGCCCGAGACCTTTCCAACGAATGCAAAACCGTGGAAATCGGTTCGTGCGTTCTAGAGTTATAGCGTCAGGAAGGAAAACCCGACTTATTTTTATATAGTAGACTAGCTGTGCCCCGCGGTTTCACCCGCGTAGATTTAGTTTCATCCTTATTGTCGCGGAACCCTAATATTTTTGATAAATAAAAGTAGCCTTAGTTACTCCTTGAAACATCAGCTACCTGCCAGTGAAAGCCCCGTTAAAATCCGTCCAGCCGTTTCAGAGGTTACCAGGAACAAACAGACAGACAGACAGACAGAGAAAAAAAATTAAAACTTGGTTTTTTTGTGTCAGTAGCGTATATACTTTAATATGCATTTAGTGAAAAGCTGGTATTTTGGAATAACAAACAGACACTTCAATTTTATTTATCTGTATAGATTATACATGTTACCACCAGGTTCGGAAGGTTGATTTTACTGAGATAAACTTGGCAAGAAACTCAATAATTACTCTTTGTAAAATAAAAAATAAATCACATTAGAAATGTAAGCCAATCGAATAACGAACCCAAAAACACGTCACAAAAGCATATATTAAAACATGCTCGTTAATAAATGCCCTTCGTATTACAGCTAATAAAGTTCACAATGATATATTGCCATCAGAAAGGTAAAAACCCCAATTTTTGGCTCAAATCCCGACCCTTCGCTATAAAACTTTCGTTCAAAGCATATAAATTTTATTTCTGCCTATTCCTACCCCCCCTGTGTTTTGTTTATGCTCTAAGCAACCGGGTAATTCGGTTACCTAAGCAACATTAATGAGCAAAGATTATGATAACAGAATGGCAACTCATGGTTTTAATGTGCGATGATTTGAATAAATTCTTTTGCATGTCGATTAATTAAGTACCTACTTTGAATTATTTCTTTATTTAGTAAGTGCTTATAACTATTCTTTGACTGCCTCGTTATTTTTGATGAATGGTAATGGGTTATAAGATTAATATTTACTTTGGTTTTAGTATTTATGAACTTAAATACTACTAACTATATAAACGCGAAAGTTTGTTTGTATGGATGTATGTTTGTTACTCTTTCACGCCAAAACTACATAATGGATTTTAATGAAACTTTAAAATAATATTGCTTATATATATATGAAAATCCAGCGTAGACGGAGTTGCGAACACCAGCCAGTTTGAAATATTAGTGCCACGCAAGCGAAGCTGTGGGCCGGAGCTAGTTAATAATAAAGCTGACAAACAGAACACAAATTATTAATAGTATGAAAATTATTCAAGAATCACTGAATATAATCACGACGTGTAGGTACGTGTATCACCTTCTGCACTTACTTAATCTATACCACGTCAAACGTTGCTCGGCTAGGGTGGGTTGCGATTAAAACAAATCGATTTGGAAATCATTAAATCGGTACGGGTGCTCGGTACTTCCTGACAGTGCCAACCGCTGGGCACGTGTCGTAAATGCACACAATTTTCATCGATACTTTAATCGAGAAAGTACATTCGATTTTATTTTCATTACACGTATAAATAAATGATTGCATTCGAAAATAAAGTTTAGTGAATCGTGAACGTCAGACTTTTCTTTTGTAACTTCAGCAAAATGTATACATCTATACAGATAAATAAAGTGTCTGTTTGTAATTCCAAATTGACGGCTTTTCACTAAATGCAAATGAAAGTAGGTAAATATGGCACTAAATTGAAAAGCCATTTTTTTTTCTCTGTCCGTCTGTCCGTATGACTGTCAGTCTGTATGTCAGTGTGTTCTGGCTAATATCTGAAACGGCTGAACAGATTTGTCTCATTGAAATCGGTTCAGCCGTTCCGGAGATTAGCCCGAACAGACAGACAGACAGCGAAAAGATTGGTTTATTTTTTACATGTGAGTACCGTACATACTTTCATATGCTTTTAGTGAAAAGCTGTTAATTTACAAGGACACTTCAATTTTATTTATCTGTTTAGATGATCAACATTAGAACCCAAATGTTACAAATGAATATAGCAAGCACCCTCGCCGCTCGTCCTAAGTTAAAGCGCACACCAGGTGGTCGTATATCGATCCCACACGAGCCCTGCTAATAATTGTGTTCCACTACGTTATTGTTTAAGCCAGGTGGGTTATATTATGAGTAATCTCAGGGACTAGTGCGAGTTTTCGTTTTTCTATCAGTATCAGCCACAAAACAATCTATACATCTATACAGATAAATAAAATTGAAGTATCTGTTTGTAATTCCAAAATAACAGTATTTCACTAAATGCATATGAAAGTGTACACGGTACTGACATAGAAAAATCAATTAAAATTTTTTCTCTGTCTGTCTGTCTGTTTGTTCCGGGTAATCTCTGAAACGGCTGGATGGATTTTAACGGGACTTTCACTGATAGGTAGCTGATATATCAAGGAGTAACGTAGGCTACTGTTATTTATTAAAAATATTAGTGTTCCGCGACAATAAGGAAGAAACTAAATCTACGCGGGTGAAACCGCGGGGCACAGCTAGTAAGTAAAAAAACCACGGGAGTATATAGTGCCAGTTTTTTTAAAAGCGCCATTAATAGCACCGGGTTGACTTAAACGCAGATTTGTATGGGATCGAAACATCGTCATCTGTCGGCCCAGAGATGGCAATATTTTGATCTCATAGAAATCTGCGTTTACGTCAACGCGGTGACTAGTGACGGCGCTGTTAAGAAAACTAGGCACACTGGTGGTTTATTAACTAATTGTTTTGTTGCCGATACTGATAGTTAGAAGAACGAAACAGCTTGTTTCATTTCATTTGTCTCTTGCTAGAGTGGCTTCATTTCGCCGTACCCAAACTCAAACTCAAACTCAACTAAAGCTCCTTTAAACGTCAGCTTTCTGCCAAGGAAAGTTCCGTTAAAATCGGTCCTGTAGTTACAGAGATTAGTCGGAACAAACAGACTGACACTGACAGACGGACAGAATGACAGAGTTTTTTTTTATGTATTCATTTTTTATTCATTCAGAGAAGGCAGTTGCAAAAGACAGCAAAATAAATAGAGTTATTCCTTCTTAGAATCAACTATTTCATGTCATGCATATTAAAAGTTACCAATGTAAAGTACTGTACCTTCCTTGATTGAAATCATTTTGTATCATCTACAATATAATAGAGTAAATTGAACGTGTCAGTCAGTAATCATCAAAACCAGTGAACATTTTCCTTATTGCGTAAACTTTTTATAGCAAACATAAAAGAACACAACTGGCTCATAATTAATCATCAATAAAAGCGAAAGATATGGAACCAAAACAAAGGCATATCAACAAAACATTTCGCTCGTGCCATGGCAACCCCGAAATATAGAGAACCGAACCAATTACCCACCTAATCATCTTTTGACGTTAAATGCCAGCGCAATATGTTACAACTCACAGACAACCATCCCTTTTAGGGTACGTTTTTATTTACGCATGAATCATTTACATGTCAGCATTGAAAAGAAGGGGTCCCAGAAATATGCCCTGTGCCACCCCATTGATTATCAATTAGTTTTGTACTCGCATCATATGTTGTTGGTGCATTAACCACGCTGTTTACACGATCTTTTGTTGGATGACGTGTTACAAATTTCATATTTACACGTGCAAACGATTTTAGATCCTATTATGAGACGTTAAAGCACTCAATAGCTTTAGTCAAGTCAGAAATTAACACGTCTTTGGTTTTGATGATTTTAATAATTGAGCTTAAATCAATTTCAGGGTTATCTGGAGTTTATTGATTTACGGTTGGACTGTGACTTGCTCTTTTACTCCACTCTTTATTGGGGTCATATTATCTTGTTAGTGTGTTGATTAAATAATTGTTTGAGCTAATCGATCAATCTTTAGGTAGAGTTCGGATTGGTTTTAGCTTATACAAAATTGCGATCTTTACTAAATCGATAAATAAAAAAACATTGAAAGTATTATTGTTTTAAATGGTATAAGTCTCCTTTAGATAGAACATCTGTGAGGTAAATAAGTATTAGGTGTCATATCCGTCTGCTACTGCTAAAACATTTGGAATTGAGATCATTAATGACGAAATCGTATTAGTGTTATATTATTCAAATTATAAATGACACACCTAATAATAATAATGTCTTGTTTTCCAGTCAGACATAGTCCACCAATCAGTCTACGAGCTCGTTCACTCCGAAGATCGAGAGGAACTGCAGAGGCAGCTACTCTGGAACTCCTTCCTCCCTCCAGAGGCCAGTAGCCTCACCCTCCAAGACGTCCTCAGGCCTGAGAGGACTCATATGTTGGAGAGAAGCTTCACTGTTAGATTTAGATGTTTGTTGGATAATACCTCTGGGTTTTTGGTGAGTAAAATTTCTGGATAATTTTAATTTAAAAAAAAAAAATATTTCTTGCTACCTGCTATTGAGATCAAACAGCTTATGATAGATTATTGCCACGGATAATCCCGTCGAAATTGGTTCAGATTTCTCATAGATACTTTTAATAAGTTTACATTGAGACCCACTGTGAGATACATCGACAAAAAAAAAACAGTTTCACCTGTTCACAACAAACCTTAAGACCATGCCAAAAAGCACCAGTATTTTTGAAATTAAATCTCTCAGTGAAGATAAACAATAACGTTTAACACATGAAATACCGTTACACACCGCACAGTAGAGTATAAAATATATTTTTACAGACGAAAATTACATAATAGTATTCAATCATAAATTATTTACAGCTGTCAATATTTCAATTCTTATAATTCCAGAGGCTAGACATCCGAGGTCGGATAAAAGTGCTGCATGGTCAGAACAAGAAGACAGAGGAGCCGCCTTTAGCACTATTCGCCATCTGCGCACCTTTTGGACCACCAAGCCTGCTGGAGATACCTCAAAAAGAAGTCATGTTCAAGAGTAAACACAAACTCGATCTCTCTCTAGTCTCTATGGATCAACGGTGAGTGAGTCACTTTTAACAACACCTTGTTTCTTAAAATTTCGCTAACTTTTTTAGGATTTTGATTATTTGGAATCATTTGCCGATTTGGAATGTTGTCATTGAATAATGCAACTTAAATAGACCTTGCTGTATTATAATTAATGACTTTCTTGTCCACCAAGATACAGTATTTTTTATTTTTTCGCTACCTTTCGTATTTAGAACATGCAGATTTAAATCTTGTCACTAACTAATATTATGCCAGTCAAATTGATCTTTGCTGTCTTACGATTAACGACTTTCTCGATATACTCGTACCTTACAGTATTTAAGACTAGGATTCAGTTTGAGTTTGAGTTTACAGCACTCACAGTATGATCAAAGTCCAACTTTAGTAATTTTATCCAAAACATTATTATTGCGACGGAGATCGATTGTATCTTTTATCTTTTTTATTATATTTACTTAAAACTAAACACTATTTTATTTCCTATCTTATGCAGTTACATTGTAAATTAATAAGTATAATATAAATAAAATCAATTGTTAAAAAACATCTGGCACTGTGCGTAATACGAAACATAATAGAAGATACAGATGATAATATTATATTTGTTGCTGACCACATGCAATCTATTAATAATAATACAACAATTGATAAAAACATGCCGAAAAATAAACCGGACAAAAACAAAATGAGTATTCAAAACATTTTTAAGTCCATATGAAATTGATAATCGACAACATAAAACGCGGCGGAACTAACTAAGTAATAAGATTCCACGCTTGGCCGGTACAAAAAATATTTTTATAGTTTCTACGAGTCCATTGAGTGGAACCGAGTGTATGTTGAATATTGATAGTTTTCCTTATAAACTTCGATATAATATCAAAGCAAATGATAAATCTACAAATGACTTTTAATAAAACTGAGTAGTTGACGGTGGTACCAGGAAAATAGGATCATTCTACCTCTCTTATCTTCAAAATGTTGTGTCCTTTTACATATTTACTAATTCTCGCAGCATAAGTTCTAATATTCTAAAAAGACCCTTTGAACCCATTTGATTTGACCTGTTCTACTACTATGGTATCTTGGATTAGAAGGTGATAGAATGAAATTTGCATCGAGATCTTTACAAAATCTTGACTTGAAATTGGTGAGCATGTCTATAATAATTGTGAATAAAAAAGAGATTATGGAAGGAAGAAAAGCGCACTTTCATTATCTCTTGCTGTTACGAGAACGATAGTTGTTAATGTCAAATAATGACTATATTTCTTTGTCCACAGGGGTAAAATGCTTCTAGGTTACACAGACGCCGAGTTAGCCAACATGGGTGGATATGATCTGGTGCACTATGACGACTTAGCTTACGTCGCCAGCGCTCATCAAGAATGTAAGTAATTAAATAATATAAAATAATTGATATAAAAATTAAAAAATGGAAAATTGATCCTGTCAGTTATTAGATGCGATAGCTTTTTCCCGAGCAGTAGTATACTAATATTACTGGGTACCTACCTAGAAAAAGCATTACGTGGTAGTTGAGGGTAAAACCTACATGGATAATGCTCACGCTTGTATTCCCCAAAGAGGTAGCCAGAGGTGTACGGATAGTTATGTTGAAGTTCCACTTAAAAGTGATCGAGCTTATTGCCACTAACCGGACACTAATGCAGACTACTGGCTGCTACTGGGAAAAAACGTAATAACACTTTGCTTAACCTGAGGATCAAACCACGAAACTAGAGGGTAAAAACTAGTAGTTGCATGTAACCGTGCAATACTGTTGATAGTACTCACAAAATTTTGCGTCACTTACCATTCCAATAATAATTAAAGAGGTAACAGTCAATTCAGAATTTAAGAAATTCACAGAAAACCACGTCTATTCCATACTAGATCGTTTATGTGAGTTGTATCATTTTGTTTTCAGTATTAAAAACAGGTGCTTCCGGGATGATAGCGTACCGCTTCCAGACGAAGGATGGCTTGTGGCAGTGGCTGCAGACCTCCTCGAGGCTGGTCTACAAGAACTCCAAGCCAGACTTCGTCATCAGTACCCATCGTCCACTCATGTAAGTCAGACGGTGATTCGCACTGCGTTCTTTTTGGTCTACTTAATTGTACATTGTAGATTACAATTTTATAAAATTTCCTCTATCATCTATGTCTTGATGGCTGTGGTAAATATTGGTTAATGAACAGTAAAGTAAGCCTTACAATATATTATTGATTGATCATCTTGTTTGTATTTGGAATGAGTGACTTGTCATCTTGATGATTTATGGAATTATGTTCTTAACCATCTTCATCATCATCAGGTAAAATTGGTAAATTTGTACTTAAGAGATAATTTTCAAAATCACTCAACAGATTTCATAAATGCTTTCACCCAATATTTAGAATGGATCTTCAGACTTTGCCCTTGATAGTTCCATTCATACATCCATATATAATCAATATAATCCTTAAAATATTAAAATAATTGTTTCAGGGAAGAAGAGGGCAGAGATCTCCTCGGGAAGAGAACAATGGACTTCAAAGTGAGCTACTTGGACACTGGTTTGACTAGCCTATACTTCTCAGAGTCAGAACAGCTCTCAGGTTGCGAAACAAACGTGACCACACCTCCAAGGGCCGCCAGGAGATACAAAACCCAACTTCGAGACTTCCTATCAACTTGTCGAAACAAACGACGAGCGCCAACTACCCCAGCTCCGCCTCCTGTCGACTATCTAGCAGCTGACGCAGTAGCGGCTGCGTATACGAATCTAAATGGAGCTTACACAGCACCCTACGGAGAATATCCACCGGCTCCAACACTACACTACCCCCCGCCACCTTTAGACGATAGATTCTTAGCAGCAGATAACTTATTCCATCAATATAAACCTTTGTCTTACCACTACACTCCATACGCGCCGAATGGTTTTCTAGAACCTGCTCCGCCGCCTGGGTACGAAGTAGCTCCCACGTACCACAGGCCTCCATCACGGGAGTATACCTATGTGGACAGCAGCGGGAGGTACATGAGTCCTGTGACGGGACAGGAGAGGAGGTCGCCCAGTGTGGTGCCAGGCCCTAGTCCTGGGGGGTCCAGCGGGTCTACGGAGCAGGATCGGATGCAACAGGCCCAGCCCGCGGAGATGCCGCGACAGACAGTCCTCATGTGGGGAGCTGGCGGAACGGCGCAGGAGGTCCCCGTGGAGTATTCTCCCCCACAGGTTTGGCGCTACCATCCATCGCATTACCACACCGCTGAAGCGACTCAGTGAAGGCCCAAGGCTTTTTTGTTTGTGCAATTTACTTTAAGGACGTCTATTTATCATTTGCATCAAAAACCTCGGTGACGTCGATCGATGTGCGGTAGATGTCATTCTTAGTGATAATTGGCTGATTGTATATTATCTTACTTTATACGATCTGAAGAATTTGGAGTTACTTTAAAATTACTATGTTACCAGATTTTAATTTTCTAAGTGTATCCTAATGGTACCTCGCTCAGTGGTTTCGTAAGACTATCGATAGGTCAACTTAGACTTTAACAGGGTCCTTACATAATCCTCTTTGTAGATAATCGTAATGTATATTTTATAATAGTAATTCAAAAATTCTATCCAAATATATTAATTGATAGTCGATTTTGTAGTTATATTTAATTAATTTTGTAATCACGCGATGCAATTTTACGCATAATGAAATTACTTATTGTAAATAAATTATTTTATAATGATAGCTGTTGTGTTCAAATAGAAAAACATATTACTGATAAAAAATATTATTGTAAATTGAACGCAAATGGCGAGGCTAAAGTCTTTTTTATTGAAGATAATATTTGATTTTTACTTAAAATATTAGAAAATGTCCCCTCTCTCAGTAATAAATCAGATTTTACAAAAAAACAAAGTCTTACTCGATATCATAATCATAAAATAAAAATTTATCGGATTAAGATCAAAGGCCTTTTTCATTGAATTATTGTTTGCTTTGCTTTGTGATTGAAATAAGGATATTTTTTATAATAAGTAAAAAATAACATATCATTATCATTAAACCGATAATAGCTAAATAGCACGCAAGAATGCATACACTTTTTTATTTGCATTATTGTCCTTGCATCTTCTGTCTTGAATCTTCATTAAAAAATTTTAAGTGAACTGAAAAATGTAATCAAATTTTTTTTTTACTGTTAGATTCCTACCAAGAACTTCGAACCACCACAAATAGCAAATCACTGTAATAAATAGCCACGTCTATAAATATCTTAAATTGTTTAAAATCAAAAGTACATTCTGCAGTTTTTCAAAAGATAATTAAGACCCAAATTTCAGACACAAATTAATATCCTAGAAAGTAAACAATCTTAATATTCATTTTAATACAATTATTTTAGCAAAAAACACAAGAAGATATAATAACCGATTTGAAAACATTTGTTTAACATCCTATAAAAAAATTAAGAAATTATTTTTTTAATTTTTAGTAAATGTTTATTTTCAAAATACTAAGCTAATTATTATGAAGATTTTAAGACGGGGGCTATGGGGACAATAAAACCACGCCTGTATTCGCAGATATAAGATTCATTTCGACGTGCTTGGCAATGCTAGATGCCTTTGATTTTGTGGTCACTACACCTATTGTAAATATACACTTCGCTGTGCCTTCACTTAATCACGCTCATTGATATACGAGATATATAAGATGTTTTTAAAAAGAAGAAACAATCAGATTTTTTTACTCAAAATATGAATGTCAAGATCGTTAAATTTTTTTTTTATTAATTGAAATTTATTTTTTGGTGCAGTGACCTACATTCTTGGCTGGCAGCGAGAAGTGTTTTAATCTGCCGCCGTCGATAGTGTATAAGTTAGAATAATGTTCGATGTAAGGCTACGAATGATGAATTACACTTGACAAACAATAAATGTCATTAAGCTGATAATGAAGAAAATAATATAAAAATCTATGTCCTGTGTCCATAATAAAACTGGAAAAATAAATAGCATAATTATTATCCGAGCGCAAAATCATATCAATATCATTTATAACAAATCTGAATAATTTATAACAATCATATCATTTATAACAAATAAAAATATCGCTTTATTCTTCATTCGTATTTTGATAAATAATCACATGTCAAAAAGAAACATCGTATAATATCGTATTGATATGATAATTGACATTTAAAATCTGATTAGTTAAAAAAACTTATTTAATTTTATCGAACCATATTAATCATTAATTTGTAACCAATATCATTCGTAGCTTGAGTATCGAGTTATAAAAAAATATCGTCTTCTCATTGTATATTCCTTATAAGAAAAACCCGATACGGGTCGATTTGAACTTGTTCTGTATCGAGTCAACAATCTTCCATTTTTAAGATCAATTAAGTAATTGAACTTTTTTAATGAATGATTTTCAATTGAACAGCACAAAATAATATAAGAGATATCATACAAATAAAATCAATTTTATGAAACACTTACTTGTAATAAACTGAATCAATCAGTCGGTTTTAACTTTTGATTACATTCCAAATATTTACCATTATAATGTTTTATAATAATTATAATAAAATGAAAATGTAAAAGAACCCTGCTCTAATTTATTGATTAAATTGTAAATAAATAATTAGGTTAAAAGCTTTTATGTATTGATGATTAATTATTCATAATTATTTAAATGAACATATTAAACGATAAGGTAAAATAATAATTATCCAAACAATCTCTGTATTTATTTTAGCATATCATTATAATGTAATTAAATGAAAATCAAATAAATTTTTCATGTCACTGATTTTATGATTTTTATTTATTCAAACAAGTAAACAATGTATGGGGATTATTCAATGACTAGCTGTGCCCCGCGATTTCACCCACGTAGATTTAGTTTCATGCTTTATCTCGTGGAATCCTAACATTATTTATAAATAAAATTAGCCTAAGTCACTCCTTGAAACATCTGTATCTGCCAATAAATGTCCCGGTAGAATCGGTGCAGCCGTTCAGGCGTGATACCGTGACCAAGGGAAATGGGGATACATTTTTATATATATGATATAACATACGTTATTTTAAATGATTTTTTTATACCCAAGAAACATAGTAGTACTAATTGGAATAAAAACAGCATTTCGTTAAATAAGTAACAAACCAACGCCATCTATAGTTTTCTGATAGAACTATTTAACGTAAGGTAATTTAAACTTTCACAATGAGCTTTTATACGAAGACACAGCTCTGCTGGTTGAAGTGAAACCAAACATGTATAAAAGTTTGAACGTACCTGCGTAGATGGCGCTAGTGTAGTGATTAAGTATTTCACTATTAGGTATTTGAGTAGGTACCCCTAGGTACACATAGTATCCTAGCAAACAACGGATTTAATTTATTCCCATGAGAATGAAACGTCAAAGCTCATAAGTTGTTAATACACTAACTTTGCTTAAACCGGCGATGGCAAGTCTCCAGATCTATTTTTCATGGTTTGAAAAAGTCTATTCAAAAAGATATGAACGACCCGTATTTGTTTTTTCTGTTGGCTTGTAACGTGTTGTGAGGACCAACTAACAAATAAATTCTCTAGGTTCCTTGTAATTTTTAGGTATTAAAATATTACATACTTATCAGGCCTGTATTTCCTGAATTGGTAAACAGAGGTGTTTTAATAACAACACCCACTTTACACCGAATATAATAAAATGCCAACGTGATGGTGAGTCTATCTCCATCTCAGGCACACATAATTCATTGAATTACTTTTCAGACATAATATGCAGGCTACCTCACTGTACAGCACGTGGTGTGAAATCACATATGCATATAAGTTTGAAACTCATTGGTGCAGGCCCCGCTGGGATTCGAACTTGCGTCGCGTGCGTGGTATGCGACTGCTCAAACCCCAAGGCCACTACGGTTTATTTTATTAATAAGTCAAAGTAATGCCTCGACCTGTCAATTGGAGCTAAAACAAAGAAGAATTACAATTGTTTATAACGGGGTATACATAAACAAATGGATGTGAGAGCGGGTGACGCGTGCCGCGGTAAGATTACATTGGTGTCATATAGAGCTGATGATACGCAAGAAAAAAAGTATAATTATTATTGCTATTCAACGTGCGCAGTACCTAATAAATTGTAAAAGAGTTTTTCTAGGAAATTTTTAAATAGGGAAGCCGGAGAACAGAAGTTCAGATACAAATTATTTATACAAGAACATTATACATATAAGAACCTTTCCAATTTTTTTTATTAATACATTAAATCAATATTTTTTTTTACTGCCTTGTAATTTATGTTAGGTAAATGTTGCTTTATTATTACATTAACCAGATGAAAAGAAACGGTAAATACCAATTAAATCAAAAAAAATACAAAGAAAGTGTGTACGATCATCTCTATTGCCAGCCCGTCACAGTGCACGGCCGCAACAATTTGAGCGCGCACGCATTGCTCGGCAAACTTTCGAGCAGAACACACGTTACTTATTAAAACTACTAGTATATCTATCATAGTCAGTGAAGTGAACATGCAGCTGTCAGATGTATTGTGTTACGTGCTTTTGACGGTAAGTGGTGTTTTATTTATACTTACTTGCATTTTTTATGTACAATTTCTAAGGCTAGCCGCACACAAAATAATAATTGTCAATATATTATTTATCTTATTATTATTATATTCACAATTTAAGTAATTGAAAAATATCGCAATACATGCCGCATGCATGGAGTATTATTGTCAATGCGTTTTGCATTTTATTGAAAAAGAACTTGTAAGCCTAAAAAAATCTCGAAAATATGATTATAAATGGTCAAAATTAAAAAAAAATTATTACATAAAAATTATAAAGTCTTTTAGCACCTGGAAATTATTATAATATTTTCCTTGCACTTTGAAACAATTTTTAAACAGTAAATGCAACACATCGCAGTATAACACCATTACACTATTATTCATATGAAATATATTTTATAACACTAATATTATCATTTATGTTTGTTTGTAACTCTTCATTATCAATACGGCAATTCCAATAATAAATTATCAACATAAATATCCAAAACAATATAAATTTATGACCAAATGTGGCGTTTGCATGATTTTTTTAATATCCATATTTAGCAGATTTATGTTCATTCATACATAACCATTCTTGCCATATTTGACTTCGCTTTCGTCTCATTCACAACTATAAACAAACATACACGCAGAATGTTAATGAGATTCTGTATTACAAATTGTTATGGGTACATACAACTTAATACAAATTAGCTGTGACCCCCGGTTTCCCCCGCGTAAATTTAGTTTCATACGAACATTCATCCGCTATTTTATCCCCTTGGGGGTAGAATTAATCAAAATCCTTTCTTAGCGGATGTCCACGACATAACATCTACCTGCATGCCAAATTTCATCCCAATCCGTCCCGTGGTTTGGACTGTGCGTTGATAGATCACTATGTCAGTCAGTCTGTCAGTCAGTCACCTTTGAGTTATATGTATTTAGATTGTTTAATGAATTAGAATGGACACAGTAACGAATTACTTCATGGTAGCACGAATGGTTGATAAACTGAAGAGCAATCATTCATCTAGTTACCTGTCTATCTGAAGCCTATAGACGAGTAATTCTTGAACTACAACTAGACTAGAAGAAGAATTTCTAGGAGTAATTTACATAGACCACAGCCAAAGAATACGTCCTTAGAGTAGTGTTGTGTTCCTGCATTGAATAAAAGTCACTAATCCATAATATAAATAGTTTTAACAAGAAAGTACGAAGTGTATCTATCGTCTTATCAGACGCAACCGACGCAAGTTTGAAACCCAAGGGGGCTGTATACCTACCTATGAGCTTTTCTAAAAAACTTATTTGCAGTAATTTCACAGTGCTTCACGGTAAAGAAAAACATCGTGAGAAAACCTCCATATGTCTGAGAAGTAATTCAAAGTATGTATAGTTCTGAGACGGTGATAGGCTCACCATCTGTCACGTTGGCACTTAATCATCTTCGGTGAAGTGTTTTTGTTACAACACCTCTGAAGAAAAACGAGTAAAAGATAAGGGGGTCAGAAAGAGTAAGTCCCATTATGTGATAACCAAACAATATGAAACCAAGTACCTATTACAAATTCGTGTCACGTATTAAAATTCGTATGCTAACATAACTAAAACCTGTTAATCCCACGAAAGTTAACTACGCTTCGCGCAATTTACACAAATTGATGTATCTCAATTTCACTTTCAATCATAATATTTAACAAAATATTTCATCTGCTACGTAATAACACCTTTTAGAAGTATCACGTCAAGCCGCGTTAATCACTAAGGTGTCTCAGTCGCACTCGTCGTCGAGTGTCGGTTTTAAAGATACGAAATTGAACCTTATCTATACTCTATACAGATAAATAAAATTGAAGTGTCTGTTTTTAATTCCAAAATAACAGCTTTTTACTAAATGCATATGATAGTATACACGCTACTGATACTAAAAAACCAAGTTTTAAAAATTTTCTCTGTCTGTCTGTCTGTCTGTTTGTTCCGGGTAATCTCCGAAACGGCTGGACCGATTTTAACGGGACTTTCACAGGCAGGTAGCTAATGTTTCAAGGAGTAACTTAGGCTACTTTTATTTATTAAAAATATTAGGGTTCCGCGACAATAAGGACAATAGGGATCTACGCGGGTGAAACCGCGGGGCACAGCTAGTCTACACTAATATTATAAAGCGGAAAGATTTGATTGTTTTTTTGTATTGAATGGGTTCCAAAACTACTTGACTGATCTTGAAATTTCTTTCAGCAATGGATAGCTACATCATCAGCGAGTAACATAGGCTATATTTTATCCCCGTACTCCCACGGGAACGGGAACTACGCGGGTGAAACCGCGTGACGTCCGCTAGTCCTCTATGTATTATGTATCAATTTCCTATTATTGAAACCAACGCTCGTCGTCGAGTTCGACACTGAGAAACCTTAGTGAATAACGCGGCAGGTTTCTTCTCGATGTTTTCCTTCACCGTAACGCTCGTGGTGAGACAAATCACTATACTTATGATTAGAAACTCGTAAGGCATTATAGTTCGACTAGCTGTGCCCCGCGGTTTCACCCACGTAGACTTCATGGCTAGCCCACAGAAACCTGATGTTTCTTTTTAATAAAATCTGCCAGTGAATATCCCATTAAAATCACTCCAGCCGTTTCGGAGATTAGCCGGAACAAACAGACAGACAGGGAGACAGAGTTTTTTTAATTGTTTCCTTATGTGAGTGGGTACCATAAATACTTTCATATGCATTTAGTTTCATTGCCACAGGCACTTTGCTATTAACTCTTATTGCCTTAATAATTTGACTCATCAATTAAGAGCCGTTATGGCCGAGTGGTTTGTGAAGTCACCTGCTAAATTCACATCCTCTTGCCAAATACCGATCTGTACCGAACATGATTAAGTGCCAACGTGACAGATGGTGAGTCCGTCGCCGTCTTAAGCACTATACATACGTCTTTGAATTACTGCTTAGACATATGCAGGCTTCCTCACGATGTTTTCCTTCATCGCAAGTGGTGTGAAATCACTGTACTTAAGTAATTTGGAAAAACTCATTGGTACAGGCCCCGCTGGGATTCGAACTTGTGTCGCTTGCGTAGCAGGCGACTGCTCACACCCCAAGGCCACCACTCTCTGTTGTTTTAATTCTACGTGGCTTAAATTGCAAGAGATTACGACTAAGCTTTTATACTTAGCTATCAAGTGAAATCGAGTAAATCACGTTAATCCGATATTAGAGAGCAAAATAATGGGAAAACAAGTCCCAGGAAAAGTGTGTTAAGAAAGGTTGTCATATTTATTCATGCCTGCCTAAATAATATACTTAAACTGTCATAAATTATGCCTAAGTTGTCATAAATATGATTTACGAAAGCCTAAAATTATGTAAATTTTTGTAAGGCTTAAGAAAATTATGAATAGGTTATATTAAAATTCCTTGCGGTTTTGAGATATACGCCTATTTTGTTTCTAAGCGTATTGAAGCTTTTTATAACTATTATGTAAATAAATCTTTACATTATTAAAACAAATCGATACAGATAAATAAAATTGAAGTGGCTGTTTGTAATTCCAAAATAACAGCTTTTCACTAAATGCATATGAAAGTATACACGTTACTGACACAAAAAAACAAAGTTTTAAATTTTTTCTCTGTCTGTCTGTCTGTCTGTTTGTTCCGGGTAATCTCTGAAACGGCTGAACGGATTTGAACGGGACTTTCACTGGCAGGTAGCTGATGTTTCAAGAAGTAACTTAGGCTACTTTTAATTATTAAAAATATTAGGGTTCTGCGACAATAAGGACGAAACTAATTGTACGCGGGTGAAACCGCGGGGCATATAATACAAATATACTCACGCCGTCCCAAAAGTGGCACCGAAGGGGTAGGCAGAGGTGTTGTAATTTTCAACATCCACATTTCACCGAATATGATTAAGTGCCAACGTGACAGAGGGTGAGTCCATCGCCGTCTCAGGCACTACACATACATACGTCTTTGAATTACTTATGAATGTTGCTGCTGTTACAAGGAGTGACTAAGACTAATTTAATTTAGAAATAATATTAGGGTTCCGTGAAATAAAGCATGAAACTAAATCTACGCGGGTGAAATCGCTAGTATTATTATAAAGTTTCATCATAATCCATTCAGTAGTTTTTACGTGATAGAGTAACAAACATCCATACTTACAAACATTCACGTTTCTAATATTAGTAGGATTATTCAACGTGCCTTACTAAGGAGGAGGAAACTCGAGCGATCATCCATCCAATTACTGACTTGTGAGCAACTGCGATTATTGGTAGGAGGGTTGAGACGGCGTGAAAGTGATCTAAGTGCGTTATATTTTGATTTATCCATCGCTAGTGATTGCGATCGTCATGCAATCATGTATCGGGACAGGAAACAGACCGCGAAAATTATGGAAAGCCGCTATTATAGCGACAATTGATCTTAAATAAGTATTTTCTCAAAGTGTACTGTAACAACTTATTAAAAAATGCTCCCGATAAATATGCTACGCGAGAGAATATTACTTTGTCTAGATCTACAGTAGGCCAGGGGCCCTGCCATGACCTCTTATTGCCATGATAGTTATAGTGATATGTGATAGTTTAATTATATAGATTTCTAGCTGTGCCCCGCGGTTTCACCCGCGTAGATTTAGTTTCATCCATTATTGTCACGGAACCCTAATATTTCTAATAAATAAAAGTAGCCTATGTTACTCCTTGAAGCATCAGCTACCTGCCAGTGAAAGTCCCGTTAAAATCGGTCCAGCCGTTTCAGAGATGACGCGGAACAAACAGACAGATAGACAGACAGACAGAGAAAAAAATTAAAAGTTGGTTTTTTGATATCAGTAGCATGTATACTTTCATATGCATTTAGTGAAATGCTATTATTTCGGAATTACAAACAGACACTTCAATTTTATTTATCTGTATAGATAAAGACGAAATATTTGTTTGTATTGAATAGGCTCCGACACTAAAAATTCTTTCACCGTTGGATAGATACATCATCAGCGAGTAACATAGACTATATTTTATCCTCGTACTCCCACGGAAACGGGAACTACGCGGGTGAAACCGCGTGAGGTCTGCTAGTAGTTATATCTCTACTAATTATACAAAGAGTAAATGTTTGTAACAAATTTGTTCAAAAATCACTGAACCGATTTAAAAAAATATTTCACCAATGGAATGCTACATTATCACTTATTAATATAGGCTATATGTAATTGCTTTACTCCCATCGAAACGGGAACTACGCGGGAGAAACCACCTGACGTCCGCTAGTAAAGTAATATAAATATTATGTTCTCTTGTAAACCAATGCGTCACTCATTCAACCATCACGTATAGCCTCGGGTCAAATGTCTCACTTACTCCATAACCTCCACGACCATGTCCGTGACAAGATCCCCTTGTCACGCCCATAGTGTGTGAAGAGGTCACTAATATTTTCACTCGTAGTGACAGGTTTTTTTATGACACTACCTTTGTGTCATTATGTATTCGGCTATGATATCACGTGCGTGGGAATGTCGATTCAAATTGATGTTGGGTTAGATTTTCAAATGTCTTGAGTAGATACCTAATATTGTAAGGGAAGGGAAAAAAATATAGATTGATGATATTATAGTTTTAGTATTGAGTTCGCTTTCATTGTCATCCCGTGATTTACCATGATGTATTCGTCAAATAAATCATCTATACGTATATACATATAGAGTACAGATAAATATAAAATTGAAGTGTCTGTTTGTATTTCTAAAATAACAACTTTTCTGTAAATTCATTTGAAAATATATACGATACAGAAATAAAAATATATAATTTTTTAATTTTTTCTCCGCTGTCTGTCTGTCTGTCTCTTTGTACCTGCTACTCTCCGAAACGGCTAGACCGATTTTAACGGGACTTTCACTGACAGATATCTAATGTTACAAGAAGTAACTAAAGCTACTTTTATTTTTAAAAAACATTTGGGTTTCACGGGCCACACATAAAATTAACTCAAAAAAGTAAAAAAAATATAAAATGGAAGCTTTGCAGTCGGTAAATCTTCTAAAACTTGGCCTCAATTAAAGCGGATATTTTTTAGTGTAAAAAGGTGTGTTTAAAACGGGAAAAAGTAGCACATAGTAGGCAGTTCTTTCCATATTTCTTTCTACATTTATACAGATAAATAAAATTGAAGTGTCTGTTTGTAATTCCAAAATAACAGTTTTTTCACTAAATGCAGTAGCATATGCATTTAGTGAAAAAACTGTTATTTTGACACTAAAAAACCAAGTTTTAATTTTTTTCTCTGTCTGTCCGTCTGCCTGTCTGTCTGTCTGTTTGTTCCGGGTAATCTCTGAAACGGCTGGACCGATTTAAACGGGATTTTCACTGGCAGGTAGCTGATGTTTCAAGGAGTAACTTAGGCTACTTTTATTTATAAAAAATATTAGGGTTCCGTGACAATAAGGAATAAACTAAATCTACGCGGGTGAAACCGCGGGACACAGCTATCAATCAATAAATAATATTTTACAGCATCGTCTTCCATTATGATGAAAAAACACGAGATTGAATTAAACTTGTGAATATAATTTACGATTATTTTACATCGATTTCCGATTCCAACCGGTTTTTGCGTAAAGATCGGTATTTTTAAAGAAAGTGAAACTGTAATATTTTGTGCTTTTATGAATGAATGGCGCATCTAATCTAAATTATTCAATGCGTCATACATTTTAAGATGTTTTTGTAGTTCCAGCGGCGAAGTTTTGATAGTACGATAATGTACCTGTAGTTTTATTTAAAACTAGCGGACGTCACGTAGTTTCACCTGCGTAGTTCCCGTGAGAGTACAGAGATAAAATATAGCTTATGTTACTCGCTGATAATGTAGCCATCCATTGCTTAATTTTTAATATCGGTAAATTCGGTCTAGTTTTGGAGCCTACTCAATACAAACAAATAATCAAATCTTTCCTCTTAAAATAATATCTATACATACATATACATACAGATAAATAAAATTGAAGTGTTTGTTTGTAATTCCAAAATAACAGCTTTTCATTAAATGCATATGATACACGCTACTGACACTAAAAACCAAGTTTTAAAAATGTCTCTGTCTGTCTGTTTGTTCCGGATAATCTCTGAAACGGCTGTACCGATATTAACGGGACTTTCACTGGCTACTTTTATATATTTATTTATTAAAAATATGAGGGTTCTGCGACAAGAAAGATGAAGCAAAATCTACGCGGGTGAAATCGCGGGGCACAGCTATTCTTAGTATATGTTTTGCAATAAGGGGGAATGACATCAAATGTAAACCCGCTCATTAGATGACAGTACTCAATTAGGTGTATTTTTTCGCTTTCGATAAGTGAAAACGTTCACAGCTTACGAACACACGAGTGACAATTATCATATTACTGCTTAAGTAAGGCCTGGGGCCCAACCATGAGCTCTTATTGCAATGTTAATGCAGTTGTGCGACAGTGACAGATGTATGCACGTCACATACATCTGTCTCATAAATGAGTGAAACTATCATGGCAATAAGAGCTCGTGGTAAGGCCCCAGGTAGGTACCAACATGATTAACGGTTCGGGATAAAGTATTCAAACAATTAAACCGAGTATCGATACTTGTATATCGGACCCGTGCTCAGCTTTAGATTTTTTCACATAAAACTATAAGTTGTAAAAAAACGTTCATACCCTTTGGGGTGGAATTTTGGACTCCTTTATTTTTGGTTTTTGGTTACTCCTTGCAACATCAGCTACCTGACAGTGAAAGTCCCGTTAAAATTGGTCCAGCCGTTTCAGAGATTATTCGGAACAAACAGACAGACATACAGACAGAGAAAAATTTTAAAACATGGTTTTTCGGTGTCAATAGCGTGTATACATTCATATCAATTTAGGGAAAAGCTGTAATTTTGGAATTACAAACAGACACTTTAATTTTATTTATCTGTATAGATGTAATAGATGTAATCATTTTCTCACATCAGACATCTGTTTGTTCCGGGTAATCTCTGAAACGGCTATACCGATTTTAACGGGACTTGCAGGTAGCTGATGTTTCAAGGAGTAACTTCGGCTATTAGGGTACCGCGACATGAAGCATTAACTAAATCCACGCGGGTGAAACTGCGGGGCACAGCTAATCTATACAGATAAATAAAATTGAAGTGTCTGTTGTGTAACTGCAAAATAACAGTTTTTCACTAAATGCATATGAAAGTATATACGGTACTGACATAGAAAAACCAATTTTTTAATTTTTTCTCTGTCTGTCTGTCCGTCTGTCTGTCTGTCTGTCTGTCTGTCTGTCTGTTTGTTCCGGGTAATCTCCGAAACGGCTGGACGGATTTTAACGGGACTTTCACTGACGGATAGCTTATGTTACAAGGAGTAACTTAGGCTACTTAGATTTTTTTAAAACATTAGGGATCCGCGGGCAACCATAAAATTAAAATCTACGCGGGTGAAACCGCGGGGCACAGCTAGTCGAAAATATGAGATTAGAAATCTTTTTCAGTGTTTTTTTTGCTTAGAACATATATAAAATATTTTTAACTAAGTACTCTGCCCTAAAACCCACGTGGAAATTACAATTTTCAAAAAATACCAAATTTTTTAAGACAAGGTTAACCCTTTCTTATTCACATCTGACATGAAACAATCATGAGAAATCTTATGAAGTGTTTTTGCTTAGCCCGTTTCTACACAGAGATAAAAAATAAAGTACTCTGCCCTAATACCCATGTGTACCTTCCTAATCCGATGCATGGTGAAAATTAACTTAAGGAACAATAGATATCATTACACGTAATAAGGGAAAGTTTTAAAGAGCTTTACTATAACGAATGTCAATGATATGGTGTGGAGTTATAATCAAAGCAAAGGAAATCTGTAATGACGTGACAATGTGTTTCTATATCTATAATAATATGGTGTTATACGAGTATTGTTGACTAGCTTCTCTTCGCAACTTCATGAGAAGTTAGCTGGACCGAGCCGGGCCCGGGCCGAGCTTCGAGTGACCCCGTGAGGTATCGAGTGTGTCCATACAAAATATATTATGTAACTATCTGTGCCCTGCGGTTTCGCCTTCCTACAATTAACTTCATGGGTGGCCCGCGGAACCCTAATGTTTTTTAAACAAGAGTAGCCTAAGTTATTCCTTGTAACATTAGCTACCTGCCAATGACAGTCCAAGTCCGGGAACAAACAGACAGACAGAGAAAACATTCAATTTTTTTTTTATGTCAGTATCGTATATACTTTCATATGCATCTAGTAAAAAGATGTTATTTTGATAGATACTATCTGCATAAGTATGTATAAGTATTATTGACCGTGCTAAGGTTGGGTCGGACGTTTGAATCCTTCTTGTTAAAAGTGAACTGTCATACAGTCAAACTATCATGGCAATAAGAGCACAGGGTAGGGCCAGGACTAATCCTCCAAATGATATCTTATACAACATTTTATCACGGAGAGTTTTGAAAGCCTTGGGATTTGAGCGGTCGCCTGCTATGCTAGCGACGCAAGTTCAAATCCCAACGAGGACTATGCTAATGAGTTTATCTAAAAGACTCGGTGCAGTGATTGCACACTACGTGCTTTACGGGAAGTATAACATCGTAAGGAAACGTATGTGAAAATGAAAATGAAATTTATTTATTCAGTTTGGGCCCTGGTTAATTTTGAATGTCGAAAATTTACCACCGGTTCGGAAACTAGCCTGAGAAGAACCGGCAAGAAATATGTATAGTGCCTGAGCCAGCGATTGGCTCACCATCTGCCACGTAGGCACGTAAAAAGTGGGTGTGTTTGTTACATGTGAATATAAACAACCATGAAATCAAATTAAAAGATTTTTAATGTTCTGCCGTAACAATAAATGTGTTTTGGACCAAGAGTTGATACGTCATTACAATAACTTACAATAACATCAACAAGATATCACATCCGTTAGCACATAACCTTAAATTTTAATGGCTTAACTGTTCTTGAAGAAGTAACTTACTAACTTTCTCTGATGAATATACATACATACATAATTCTTGTAGTTACTCCGACAAATTTAGTGACTCGTGGATCCCGAATTTTCTTTCGTTCCATATCACCTTGAGGTGCAACTTTAATGTCATCAGGGGCCTTACTATGAGCTCTTATTGGCATGATAGTTTTACTCTTACTAAGAGACAGATGTATTTGACGTGTATACATCTGTCCCTGTCACACACCTGCAATGTCATTGAAATAAGAGCTCTTGGTTAGGCCCCTGATGTCAAATGAATAAAATTGAAGTGTCTGTTTGTTATACCAAATTAACAGCTTTACAGACAACTTTAACAGATTAACGCTGCGACATGTTGTGAAATTAAAAATGTTCTTCCATTAATATTGCAAGTTGCGCCATCTGTCAACCATATTGATTTTTTTTTTACTAATAATCATAAAAATTCCACTTAAATTAGCGCAATAAAGTAAAATTATAACGTGAAAGTTTCCTATGATAATTGTGGTAGTTTACGTTCTTTTGGCAATGTCTCGTCCATTTTAGAAAATAAATCCTTTTACTCCAACCCACAACTTTGTGCAACTTAAAAATATTCTCATAAATTATATTTCGTGTCGCTGTGACAATAAGTTGTGGTTTCAGAGAAAGTTTAGCGAACTCTAACCGTTCGTGGTGCTTTGTTCGTTAAATACTTAGTTTAGGTTTATTTATGCTTTTGTAATAAAGCCGTCGCATGCCAGACGAACTGTGGGCTAGACGAACCACACTATGGATCCCTCCGAATGCGAGGCGCAGACGTGGCAGGCCGAGAAAAAGATGGCAGGACGAACTGAACGCCTTCCTGAAAAACTGGCCTGAGAAAGCTCTGGATCGGAAGAGATGGAAGGAGGGAAGGGAGGCCTTTGCCCAACAGTGGGACAATTCAGGCTCATAATAAATAAAATAAATAAATAAAGCCGTGGTGGCCCTGGGGTTTGAGCAGTCGCCTGCTACGCAAGCAACGCCAGTTCGGACCCCAGCGATTTAGATCACCAATGAATTAAAAAAAAAAACAATTGCAGTAATTTTACCCCACGTGCTTTCGGATGAAGGAAAACATCGTGAGGAAACCTGCATATGTCTGAGAAGTAATTCATAGACGTGTGTAGGCTTGAGACGGTGATGGACTCACCCTCTGTCACGTTGAAATGTGGTCATATTCGGTGAAATATGGGTGTTGTTGTAACACCCCTTAAAAATATGCTCACCCCAGAAGGAGACCTGGTGTGGCGTGAGCATAATATTTCATCGAAGATGATAAATAAGGTACCGAGATAGATGGTGAGTCTATCACTGTCGAGGCCACCGCATGCTTAAATTCTTCCTCAGTTTCCCCTACGATGCTTTTTCTACCATGAATATTTTGATGTGCATAAGTGATAAGTATTTTCATAGATATTACCAGAGCGCGTACTCTATCAACTTTCTCAAGGATATCTCTAGGGATATGTAATATCATACTTTAGAAGAAAGTGTATCACATTATACAATTATATCTCGTATGTATTCCACGGAGATACGAAGTGACCCGAGAGACTACACAAATTATCATAATAAATAGCGAAAGTTATATGCGAGGCGAATATGTAAATATAATATTAAATTCTTTATGACATTTCACTGCCAACTTAGCTTAAGTAAAGACATGAGACAAAAGAAGATTATTCGAAGGATCATTTCGTTGGTGTACCTACGGCAGAACATGTAAAAAAAAAAATCATATCATTTTGTAGATCGCGTTCGGAATTGCCTGGGGACTTTACCTCCGTCTTACGGAAGATACCACACAAATAATACTACCATTGAGTAGTGTTGTGTTCGTGTGGTGAGAAAGGTCTCCAGTTCTCCATGGAGGGGAGACCTACTCCTTAGGAGTTGCGTTGGTGCTAGTGATTGTTGTCAGTGTGAAATGTTAGCACAGTGATTTAATACATTCATTAGTATTACAAGCATCCATAAGCAGTAGACGTAAACGCCTTAGTAGTAAAAAGAATCACCCATCACCAGCTTAAAAACCTTAATAAATATTTTTTTAATCACAAAGTATTCTCTCATTTTCAGATAACAGTAATAGCAGCATATTTACAGCCAGCACAGAGCAGACGGTATGATGTGGAAGAGAGACAGCAAGACCGTAGACTACACAGACGAGAGTCATCCATGCTCATCAGCGACTTCCACAATATAGACAATGGCTTTCAAAGACCTAAAATAATATACAGAAGGCTATCAAAACAACGGTACGGCCCACCAAAATCAAGGTACGGTTCCGTAAGACCAAAATACACGTCATCAAAACCAAGAAAACCAGTCAAGAAACCAAGGGGTAAATACAACACCTCACACCCGAAACATAATCCTTCAACTCAGAAGAAGAAAATACCAAAATCCAGATACGGACCCACCAAAACACCTAGCACGAAACCCGCCTACCGACCACCTAAGAAAACCCCTGGCTTATATTACTTTCCTAGAGACTCTATCGGCTTTGGTGAACCACCAGCGAATTATGACTATCAAGCGCCCAGAACAACATATGGAGAACCACCAATAGATTCCTATAGTGGACAAATGGGTTTAGTAGACTCTTACGGCGCTCCTGCAAGACCTACAAACTCATACAAATATCAAATCAAACCGACGGATGACTCCATACCGACTGGACCAAGTGACATAGAGCCTTCAAGTCACTTCGAAACCCAAGACTATGGGTTCGATAACGAATACCAATCGTGGAAGAACTTACAGCAGAACCAACACCAACAAGAAGGTGACAATGAAAATTCATACACAAACAAACTATCTACTTTCATAGTCCCAGACATGGATATATACGTTACACCGGCCCCAGATAATGACGGGCATAATCTGAATGGATATCAAGAAATTTATAACTTGAAAGAAAATTCAATGGAGCAAGGTCCAAAGCCGAAGCAGAAGTTAAAACATAAATACAATAAAAATAAAAAGCTGCAATATTTCTCTGATAACAAGGTAGTTAACCGGCCGTGGAAGGGTCATAAGATCCCAGGTCCTGACCATGAGATCATTGTTGGTGGACAATACGCTGAACCTCCGGCACGATACCTGCCAAGGTTCCAGCCAACTGACCCCGGGAACGAAGGGGAAGACGATTTTGCTCCACCGACTCCTATCTTCACAGACGCCTCAACATCAGCTAATTCCCCATATGTTAACTATAAGAACAGCAATCTGGCATTTAGCCCACAAAACCTGAACGATGCATTTAGTATAGTTGATAAGTAACTTCTTCGACTATATTTTTGGTACCAAGTCTTTGTGTTACCGATCTCATGTTGTAAATTTATTTCCCATGTCAATGTACAATTTATTTATGTAAACTGTTTATTGCGTAAACTGCAATTTTCATCATTCTAGAAATACAATGTATCGAATGTAGCAATTTCTGAAAGTAAATAATAAATTATAAGTAACTGTTAATTATATGAATACACGCTATGATAATCTATATCTATATCTATACATCTATATCTATATCTAGATATCTATATCTATACAGCTAAATTAAATTGAAGTGCCTGTTTGTAATTCCAAAATTACAACTTTTCACTAAATGCATATGAGAGTAAACACGCTTCTGACACTAAAAAAGCAAGTTTTAAAATTGTTCTCTGTCTGTCTATTTGTTCCGGGTAATCTCTAAAACGGCTGGACGGATTTTAACGGGACTTTCACTGGTAGGTAGCTGATGTTTCAAGGAGTAACTTAGGCTACTTTTATTTATTAAAAATGTTAGGGTTCCGCGACAATAAGGATGAAACTAAATCTACGCGGGTGAAACTGCGGGGGACGGTTAGTCGAACATATAGTTGGACCGGCAACTGATGATAAGCGGTTACCGCAGCATATGGACGCTGATAAATCCATAGGCATTCTTGTAAAAAATATATTGCCTATGGTTTTATGATCATAATTATCTTATATATTTATTATATCCTTCTAGAAGAACCCAATACTGTACTTATGAAATCAAATTCGGCAGGTCCATAATAAAACACCAATGTAAATCACGATCTAACTATAATTATCAGAAGCTTAAACGAACGAAGTTCTATCAAAATCTTAAATAACACGTCTTAACACAAGTCATTACAAAACTAAAGTAAACCAAGTTATTCTAAAAGGTCTGTCGATATCGTTATCCACACATTCTTGCAGAAATATTTCTATGATATCTTGAACGGTGTGCACTAAATAACATACAATGTAAAGTGGAAAATTCTAAGTTATCAATATGACACAAATCATATTTGTATTAGTGATGTAACGAATATTTGCTTATTTTTGGATATTCGTATTCGCAAAATTTCTGCGAATGTTTTGCGAATATGAATATCAAAGAAAAAAACAATTTGAAGATAATGGTAGGTTAATAAAATCAAAATCCTAAAAGTTCCTAACCTTATGTTTTTAATGCAAGAAAAAGTAACTTAACCTCATAAGGCCATTAACAGTCTTCACTTTATCATTTGGTATTATTTATTCATTATTTACTTTGGGCAATAAAACTTTATAGTTAAATTTTCATTAAAACTTATACATTCGCATTCGCATACGCGAATGTTAAAAAAATTACATTCGTTACATCACTAATTTGTATCACTGCATTAAACTTTCAAAGCAACGTTTCCATACTACTTGAACTTGTTAGTGAATCGAAGTACAGAAAACCAAATCAACTTCCTTATTCACTTAGACCACATTTCCCTCATTGTCCTCTTCTGGATTTTATTGTGACGAGAGCATTTTGGTTTGCTCCCCTTCGAGTCATCATCGTCCGCATTTGGGTTCTATTGCGACGAGAGCATTTTGGTTTGTTATGTGCTTCTTCCTTCGAGCATTACCGCAAGCCGCACGAGCAGCTTCGCAAGCACAATGAGCAGCCTGCTTCGTTGCCGAGCACTCAGCACAAGCACATTGCAGCTTATGCTGTAGATGTGCCAATCTTGCCCTCGCTTCGGAGAGGTTATGGCATTTCTCTTGAAGTCCGAACTTAGTCTTTTCTAACACGCAGTGGGCTGTTTTCTCCAATTGTGCAGCCAGTTGAGTCG
Source organism: Watsonalla cultraria (assembly GCA_964035505.1). Taxonomy (NCBI): domain Eukaryota; kingdom Metazoa; phylum Arthropoda; class Insecta; order Lepidoptera; family Drepanidae; genus Watsonalla; species Watsonalla cultraria. The sequence goes on from OZ037730.1 coordinate 8,334,142, forward strand.
CTTGACACAGAAGTTTGTGCTGGGGATAGAAATCGACGTAGATTTATGAATAATCTTCTCTCGTATTGAGCTTTTATAGTATTTGAACTAAGTAAATAACCTCATAAATCGCCGTTGCGCGTTCAAAAGTAGCTATGTGATTTTATACACTTTAGGAGAAGCAGTAAATGGTTTTCTCGAAATATGGCCCGAGTATTCAAAAAAAAATTCTTACTATTGATACATATAACAAATGTACATAGTTTTTTTTAGATTAATGTTGGATTAATATTAGTATTAATAATGACATAATAAACATTACTGGAAATTTTGACACAAGAGTTCACGAAATACACCTAGTGACTTGCACGCGCAACGACGAAATATAATCATGTACCACTTTAAGCGTGTCATTCTGACGCTGTGAAAGAAATAAAATTTGCAGCGTTTTCTTAATCTCGCTTGCTGACGGGGTCATCCACAAAGTTTGTATGAGATACTATTTACGTCACTAAGGGCTGTACTATATCTCATACAAATATTCGGTGGAGATGCCAGCGAGTAAAGATCAGGAAAACGGTGATAGGAGAACTGAATTTGAAACTTTTGAGAAATACATATCTATATCTATACTTCTATGCAGATAAATAAAATTGAAGTGTCTGTTTGTAAATCCAAAATAACAGTTTTTCACTAAATGCATCTGAAAATATACACGCCACTGACACTTAAAAGCCAAGTTATAAATTTTTTCTCTGTCTGTCTGTCTGTCTGTCTGTTTGTTCCGGGTAATCTCCGAAACGGCTGGACCGATTTTAACGGGACTTTCACTGGCAGGTAGGTGATGTTTCAAGGAGTAACTTAAGCTACTTTTATTTCTTAAAAATATTAGGGTTCCGCGACAATAAGGATGAAACTAAATCTACGCGGGTGAAACCGCAGGGAACAGCTAGTCCTAAATAAGGTTTTAGACTAAATAGCCTGAGTAAAAACGCATGAATCTTATTAAACTTTATTGAAACAATGAAAGCATTTACAAAACGAATTATCCACCATTCTAAGTCAAAATGCTATTTTATTCTACATAGACATCTAACAAGCTTTTTATTAATAATGTTTATACAGACAGGAGCACAAGAGAGCAGCGTTGCCGAAACTATGAATGTGTATAATGACATACAAATAATCATAGTTGCTTCAAATATATAAGGCGTTCGTCACCCGAAGAATCTTCAATCTTCAACCCGACTCAAACCTTAAGAAAAAAAAACAAAGTTTTACGAATCATCCATGTAAAAGAGGCTCTTCAACAATTACTACCAAAAAATCAACATTAATGTCACTGGATGTAAAAATTTAGGCAATGGTAGTAACCGCAATGAATCGTCATGGACTTCGTAAAACTTTGATTTTTTTTTGTCTAATCGGGCAGAAATTGTTGAAGATACTCGTGCGCAATATATTGTAAAGGGAAGTTGAGAAACAGTTACGTAGGTATAAGATCTTTCAAATAATAATCTTTGTGTTTCTAATATTATGGAATTTTAAAAGAGGCCGATGTTTTGTGATAAAATTTTTAAAATAGCATGGACCCTATATGACTGTAAAATTCTTTAATAAAAAATAGGATTGTCCTAACCTGCGCAGTGGCCTGTTGTGCAGCTTGCACCGCTGCATTAACTGTCCCTTGTTGCTGATGCACTGCAGCGGTATTCTCTGCTACAACCGCTTCTGCTTCCTTCACTTCTTGCTGGAGCTGTTCCACTACAGCTTGTTTGCCAGCCAAAGCTGCTTCAGCTGCCTTTGCAGCTTGCAGCGCTTTTTCTGCTAACTGGGTTTTCACCTGGAATTGTTGATATTTGTCATCATCTAAATCAAAAATGTCATCCTAGTTCAAAGTATCGTTATGTAAGGTTAGATGATTCAGTTTCGTGGTAAATTATGAACTTATTAACAGAACTATTTAAACCTCTTCAAGCTACTTGATTTTCTTACGACTCAAGTCAAATTGCCTTTAAAAAAATATCAGGCGTTGACTTTTGTCTTATTTCATAAATGTTCAATTTATAAGATTTAATTCATTATGTTTATTGCAAATAACATAGTTATAAATTTATAAATTTAAATTGTGTTTTACATCACAAAATTATACTTCGAATAAAGATCTGGAGCAGTTAAACGTAATTTCAGGTAGAATAAGTTACAAAGTCTGAAGTTATAAGAATTTAAGTTCTACTAACTTGAGGTCTTAAGTCATGACAAGTCTACGATACGTCACTAACCATATGGGCAGCCTGAGCGCCAGCCGCATTCTGAGCAGCTTGTGCAGCCTTCGCTTCAGCCGCTGCTTTCTGCGCTATACTCGTCGCACACTTGCCCTTGCAGTCCCTTGGAGATTCCCTTACTCTGTTCTCCTTCCTCGCTTGCAGCTGCTGTAACTGCTGACTGAGCAGATTCTTCTCCGCCGCCCTCTTCTCAGGAAACCCCCACACTGACACTGCCGTCAGGAGGAACCACACCCAGAGTCTCATTTATATACACTGTGACTTCCTATATCTAAACAGCGGCAATCCAATATTGCCCATACGATCGTGGATGACTACATAAGTTGCTGTTTTCCTTCATAGAATGGTGGATAAGAAATTTACCGTCACGATTTATTTACGACACAAACAAATCACTATCAGGTGGTTTGACAGTTTGACGTTTTGTCTTCTGAATTTAGAAGAATAAATTCTTTCTCTCATACGAAGTGACAGGAAGAAGTATTTACACATTGATGGTGATACATCAAACACTACAGCAATCATCTGTCAATATCAAGTACCTACTCTATGATGATGACAATGAAGATGATGATGTAATTTCTTTGCATTTAGATTTTTTTTTCACATAAATATTTTCACATTTCTAGGGAAAAAAATATTATAGGGAGGATCCTCTAGAAGGCATATCACAGCACGGCCACAGTATAAGCCTCATTAGCAGTAAGCGATCTAGAAACAAGTCCTTTAAAATAACACAGTCACAGACAATTCTACATTATTTTGATACTAAGTAAAATGTACTACCCTCACGATCAATGGAGCATACGCTTTTATTTAAAAATTGGCCTAGATTCCTTACTACTCGTTAAACTTATATTTATACTGTGGCCCATTATTTAATCAATATCATGTAGCACCTATTTCATGAGAATATATGAGTATCTGGCAGCTCACATAAAGAATAATTTAAAGAAAAATTGACAATCACTTAATGTCAGTTGAACAAATTGTCATAGAGTAAATTTTGTGTGAAAATTCAAACGTGCTTTTAGCGAAATTGCAGAATTCCCAAAATATGTTTTCATCTGTTGCTTTGAAATCACTTTGCCGTAGTTGAGGCATTATCGATTGCCTCAACTCTCACATTCGAACGAAAATATTGCAACAAAACATTTTAGAGGTAAATTTTTTTGGTGAGTATTTTTTTTTTGTTTTTGCTCTTATCTGTGCGATTTTGGAGTTGTGTTTTACTAGGTGATATGAGATTTTGAAGTTTTAATGAGAGGTGAATATTTCATTGACAATCGTAAATATTACGGAGATAACATTTTATATGTGATTTCATCAAAATGTCATCACTATCCAAACCCATCCACAAATTAGTCAAATGTAACTATCGATTTTTTACATAAATTATTGTTAAATCTTAGCTATCTACTAGGTTTTTCTGGTTTGTATAGTATCCAACAGTACTCATATCAAAACTTAAGACGGGTCGCTAAGTTATCAATAGTATACTCACGCCTGTATTCCCCGAACGTCTAGGTTGGTTTAAGTCCCAGAGGGTGTGCCAATGGCCACAAACCCGACAGTAATCCAGAGACCGGAGTGCTTTGCTACTTGCAAATAATTCCAAAAATACTTTGCCCGACCCGAGGATCAAGCAGGGCATCGTTCTCCGCAATAGCACTTTCATTCACTAGACTAACGGCAGTTCTGAATCACCTAATAGTTAATGTACTTGTTCCAGTACCAAGGCTACGCAGCTCAGCTGCTGTCTGACCAAGCCATAACCTGCGGTGTCTGTTCACCGTCGAACCCAGTAAAAGATGATTTGCCTCTCTTTGTACGCGCTCATTGCTTCAGCAACGTTCCTCGCGTGCGTGCCTGTTTGCTACCGGCAGTTTGAGATGCACAAATTTGTCAAGTGTCTCAGAAAATAACCAATTATGATCATTTGTATGACCTGCATGACGGCTCTGATAGCGGTCGGTTGCATCTCCTGCACCCCTATACTGCTCGACACCTATTGGCCGTTCAAAAAGGTGACGGCGAAGAAAGATTCACCACCATGCAAAAGTCCCTGCTGCTCGAAGCGATCTAATTCGTAATGAATTGTTATATAAGTCCGTTTGTTTAAATATTAAAGAAAGTATGCCGTATTGTTGTTTCTCTTTTTTATGAACTCCGTAGAGTTTAGTATCTGTTGGTCTCAGATACTTATCTATGTTATAAACTCACCGATATTTTGAACAGTAGTATAGCCACATGTGTAAACCACGCGTAGGATTGACACAGGTTGAAAAAAATTTTTGGTCCTAAAAAGTACCTGCTAATAAAATTCAAAAAATAGAAACATCCCGAGGAAATAAGGTTAAGGCTTCCTTAAAAATCATAAAGTTATAGACAAAAGAATACTGGAAAATCATAGACAAAATAATAACCACAGACATGCAGTTTTTGCGAAGAGAAAACACACCATAGATTAGTATTTATCCATAGATATGTGAATAATGCTACAAAACTAATGTTTTCCAGTACTTTATTTTATCAATATTGTTGTGCTTCTCTTAACATTGTCTATTAAATTCTTTGGATAAAACCTCATTGATATTGTCAATGACACTTATAAAAAATCGCTTTTCTCCATGACATTGACAAAATAAGAAAAAGAAAATTCGAATTTAGAAACGTGTTATTCTTCACGTTTGACAGAAATTATCTAAGATAATCGAAATTTCTATGTAAAAAATTGCCCGACAAACAATATGAAAGCGAAATTTTTGTGGAACTGTGCTAGGATAATCTTAATCTCAGGATTATCTTTTGGCATTTAAATAACACAGATGGTCGTACATGCAACACGTCTCGCCTTGTAGAAGCGCAGACGAACCGGTAAGTTTCACATTTATGAACGATTAATTAATTCTTTACGACATATTAAGTAAGAACCGAACCATATCGTATTTCGGGTTTTCAACCGCTCTAAATTTCAAAATCATACGTTCTGAATCAAAACTGTGATTGTCATGCTGACTCTATGTCACTAAAATGCGTTTCTACTGATCAAAAGACCGTTTCTTTTCGCAAAAGACCATTCAATTTTCTACTTAACTTTGGTTGTTGAGTGTTTGAGATCACATGCTTAGAAGAAAGGTTGGTCATCAACAAGATAAGCTTGTTCATTTCTTTAATTTAATTACTAGCTGTGCCCCGCGGTTTCACCTGCGTAGATTTTGTTTCTTCCTTATTGTCGCCGAACCCTAATATTTTTAATAACTAAAGTTACTCCTTGAAACATCAGCTACCTACCAGTGAAAGTCCCGTTAAAATCCGTCCAGCCGTTTCAGAAATTACCCGGAACAAACAGACAGACCGACAGACAGACAGAGAAAAATTTTAAAACTTGTATTTTTAGTGTCTGTATCGTGTATACTTTCACATGCATTTAGTGAAAAGCTGTTATTTTGGAATTACAAACAGACACTTCAATTTTATTTAATGACATCCTATCGTTTTCCAAATGTACTTCGGTTTTTGTTTCAGATCTTATGTGCGTATGCGAGTCGTTGTTTGGCATAGTGACTCTAGCTGCTGTGATTGCATGCTTCCCTGTCTGTGCATCAAGACTGTTAGGACTACACAAGTGCCATTGCAAATCTCAACCCACCTGCCCTGACTGTGGAATGCATTTTTAACTCTAATAACATTGTAAGCAAGTCGTTTTGGACAAAATGGCTTGCATAAGCTGCTCTCAACTTCTTTGCCTTCTAGGCGTCTTTATATTTGGTCCATTAATTTACGAAAAAATAAAACGATGCATGAAAAAGAAAAAGTTCCGTTGCTGTTAAGTATTTCTATCATTTGTAAGATATTATCAATATAAACAAGAAGTTGAACAAACTGTTCTGTTTTATTTTATCTTTTATGCATGAATTCGCTTCGAGGTGTTTCGTATTTCCTGTGATTCCAATTTCAAGTTGGTGTTAACGCTAAGTCAATGTGCAAATATATTTTTTATTTAACCAGTTAAATATATTCATTATCACTCGTTTCCTTTGTTTCAGAGATCCCTGCGCTTATGGTTTGCTTTTCGCTGTGTAGTGTCATCTGCTTCGCAACGTTGATAGCATGCGTGTCAGCATGCAATAAGTTTCTCAACGAGCCTGAGTGCATCTGTCATGCAAATCCATCCTGTGGTGACTGCGGAAAAAAGTGATATTTACAGACTTTAGTTGCAGTGCAATAACTTTAGTCGTGAACTAGGGAAGTTGTGATGTGTTATAGATAGTAGTATACAAATTTATTGAAATGATTTGTATGAGTTGCGCCACGGCACTTATCGCCGCGGGGTGTGTGGCTTGCGGCCCAGTTTTATGTGAAAAATTATTAAAATGTTTCTTAAGAAGTAGTAAGAAGTAAATTGTATTTTTAACTTTATGAAATAAATGCGGTTTGCAGTCTCTGTTAGTTTTATTTCACTCGACAACGACAAAAATTTCAATTTTAATGCCATATCCATAAAGTTTGTAATCGATTGCAATATAAATCTTGAGTTCGTCGAAATTATCTGTAGAAGTTGGAAGTCTTTTTATCGCTACTGTTTCTTCTATTGCAGATACGTCACGGATATTATTGGCAAAGGTATGCATGATTTGCATATCCCTTCTCAGTCTACTTGGAGCGTCAGTACTGATCGTCTGTGTACCGTTCTGTACTCAAAATCTTTTGGAGAAGAAGTGTACTTGTCCACACGTACCGTTGTGTCCAGACTGTGGGATGCCATATTAGTTAGATACCTCAAGTGATCAGTCTTCATCATCATGATTTGCATGACCTTGGCGACTGCCATCACAGCCGCTGGCCTGATCGTCATAGGACCCTTGATATGTGAGAAATTCTTACACTGCTTCGTAAAGACTGCTAAGAAATAATTTGTTTCAAATATAATTAATGCATCAAATTAATTAACTTGTGTAACTGCAATAGATATTTGAAGGAATTTGGTATTTTCTTCAATTTCGTTAAAAGCTTAGAAATAATTGGGAGTTCAACAAGATGACAGTAAATTAAAGGTAAAATGTAATCTATACAGATAAATAAAATTGAAGTGTCTGTTTGTAATTCTAAAATAACAGCTTATCACTAAATGCATATGAAAGTATACACGCTACTGACATTAAATAACCAAGTTTTAGAATTTTTCACTGACAGATAGCTGATGATACAAGGAGTAACATAGGCTACTTTGATTAAAAAAACATTAGAGTTCCGCGGGTCACCCATTAAATTAAGTCTACGCGGGTGAAACCGCGGGGCACACAGCTAGTTTAGTCATAATAATGATCATGGTCATGGATACAAATTTGGTGAGCGTCAGGGTGGCTGTTGCCGGCACTGAAACATTGATATCTAATTGCTACTTGTAATAATTACTAGCATCACAATGCTAGCCATTCTAACGCTAAACAAATTTTAGTCTTCTGCAATAGCTACGTATAATTTCCCAAACATTAAGATTACTCCGACTAAGATAGAAGTCTTACCTTAAATCAAATATACTTTAATTGTGGTATTTAAAGAAACACATTAATAGTTAGGAAAGTTTATTTCTAATACTAAAACATACACCGTAGTATCACTTGACTGAACCATTGAACTAGACTAAATATAAAAGAATCTTTGAGCAAATCCTCATAATATTATAGACGTCGAACTACATAATCTCGCAGTTCCAATAAATAAATTATGACACTTAATAATTAGCTATTGACTACGTTATCAGACTATGTTTGGTTTGGAATTCGTTCACTCTGCGTTCTATGGTTGCCTAGAATAGCTTGGTCTAACTGTGCGATAGCGACTGCTGGGGTGGCAAACTCCCCAACCACTCTAGACGTAACCGTTGGTCGTACTATTTGGATCATCTCGTTATTAACTACAGCTATCTCCTTATCTTTAAAGCTTTCTGCGCTAGATCTATAAAATCTCCTAACAGGTGGAAGATCTTGTAGCTTCTTCAATTCTTCAGGATCTATTTCTAAAGCCTCTATCAAATCCGTCAGTTTTTCTTTCTTCATGTGCAAAGCTTCTAAGGGCTGAATGTCTTGTTTGACAACTTCAATAGCAGGTGTCGTTGAAGGTTTACTTGTGCTAGTAGTAGAAGTACTAAGAGTAGTACTAACTCTAGTGGAGTTGTTTGTTTTCAAAACCATTCGTCTTCTGTGCACTTTTTCTCTAGAGTTAGAGACGTTTTCAGAAGAACTTTGGTTTTGTTTGATTAAATCAGCGTTAACAGGTACTAGTTTAGTAACAGAATCAGGGGAAGCAGTACTGTTGAGTGCATCTAAATTAATGTTTCTATTAGCTCTATAAACAGGTGATATTTGAGTGGTTTGGTCATATTTGTGATTTGTCCTCTCGTCTACAAAAGGCTGTGGGGTGATTATTTGAATGGTGTTTACGCCTTCTGTTGCTTGAGTAGGATTCACTGCGTCTTGATTTTGAAGAATGGAGATAGCGTCTTGAACACCTTGTGGGTTTTCTTGGTTTGTTTGACGACCTGAAAATTTAAGTAATTGAAAGGATTTTAGATCATAAAAATATGAAAATGAAAACCATAAGATACATTTTATACCTAGTGTGAGTAATAATTATAAGGTTCCCCAAAAGTGTAGGCAACGTGATACAACACCCGTTTTCACCAAAGCTTATTAAGTGCCAACGTAGGTAACCGATAGTCACTGGTGAATACATTGCCGTCCCAGGCACTATACACACGTTTCTGAATAATTGTATCAGATATGTAGGGCACGATTTTATCCTTCAACATAAAGCTTTTGGTGTGATAGCCTCGAGTTTCTAAACGAAATATATACCTACCCAATAGCTGTATATATATTAATTTAAATCCCTGTAGTGGAACCTGTGCACTCACGTATTTCAAGTGACTTTTCAAACCACACGTCTAACGTGTAATGTCATAATTATAATGTCGGTATCGTCTCGGTGTGATACCAACTGGGCCAAGGTCGAACCCACGATCCGGTTTAACCCCATGCTCGATTATTTTGCAATTATGTTGTGTAGGCTTTCATTATAAAAGTACTGTAATTTCGTTGCAAGATGGCTAAGAGCTATCTGCATGTTATCAAAAACTAGCTGTGCCCTCGGCTTCATCCGCGTTTATTATATAGGGGTTATTTTGTAATTGGCATTTTGTTTGTTGAAAGTACTATCAAATCAAGGCATCTCGGAATCAAATTACTTTCATTAACGACATATACAGGTAAATAAATAAATCATGCTCAAACTAGACCTCTTCTCAACGCATTTTAAAATAGTGTGAAATAAAGGTGTCGCCGTTACGAGTTATAACGCTTAGAGAAAAGATGCGCACGTGGTTGTTAGCGTAAAACAAACCCAAAAATATATAAGTCTACCATCATCGGTTTAAGCAGAGCGTATTAAGAACTTCTATCCTTTGACGTTTTATTTTGCTACCGTAAAATGAAACGTCAACACTTAATACGCCGTGTTTAAACGATCACAGTTGGCCTGTGCATTCAAGGCCAGCACTCAAAACTCATGACGCAATGTATACAAATCAAAGAGTACGTACCATCTTCCATCTCCTTCTTGTAAGACGAGAAGAAGGTCAAAGCCTTCATGAGTTGGTAGCTCTTGGAGACGGGGATGTTAGTTTCATACAGTTTCCTGGTGCTCTTGCAGTCCACGTAGAACCACCAGTTGCATTTCAGGATGGTCTGGTCAAACAATGTGGACTCCGGGCATAAGAAGGACTTCATTACCAACCCGTCGTCTGTCAGCGCGCATACGTGGAATACCTGGATGATACAAAAGCTAGACATTACAGTGTTTTACAGAAGGTAGACTGCCTCGTTGGTAGGGTCGCAAAGCACTGCGGAACATGAGGTCCTGGGTTTGATGCCCGGATCAGGCAAAATGTTATTGGGTTTTTCCATCTGTAATTTCCTACCATTCAGTATAGATCCTGAATGCATTAACGATAAATACAGTTACATAACCAATATCATGTCAATAACCTGAGTCTAGGTAAACAAGTTTGACTACATAATATGTATGGTACGAGATATAAGTGTCCTTTTTCATGTAACTTTAAGACCTTGGTTAGCTTTTCCTGGTGTTTAATAATGTTCCTTGTTGGGTCGACCAATTATTATTCTGGGAATTGGAACAAATGTAACACTGTCCCACTAGTTCACTCACTTCGACATTTTCATATAGGTGGCTTTATTTCACGGGACCAAAATGTATATTTTTTTAATTAATAAAAGCATAAGTCTCTCTGTGTAATATCAGCTGTAAGTGGAAATCCTATTAAAATCGGTTGAGCTGTTTCAAAGATTAGCCTGAACAAACAGACAGATAGACAGACAGGTTTTTTTTAATGTTAGAACCGTTTTTACATACTTATAGATTTGGCAAATGCAAATTTGAAATTACATACAGACACTCAAATTATATGTATCTGTTTATATTGATTTCGATATTTGACAGCATTGAGTGCTTTAGGTATTGAAGATTATTGTCATCTTCAGTGAGGTAGTGTAGTAGGGATGAAACAATGAAGCACTCACCATACAACCAAGACTCTCATCCCCGTAGAGTCCTGGGAAGTACTTCTGGTCTCCGCAGTAGAAGTTGGTGTCTGGCAAGTCGACCTTGGTCTGGAACTGGTCGTCGAAGTTCTTCTCGTAACCAACCGGGTAGTACTCTCTCGGAGCGTTCATCACCTTACCAGAAGTAGGGGGTCTGGAGGATGTCAATTATTAAAGAGGTGATGAGACAGTTGAATTTTGCGTACAAGGTGAGTCAGAAGCTGCATTTTTTTTAAATATTAATCATTTTCTAAAACACTTATGTGCAATGATTTCACACCACGTGCTTTCCGGTGAAGGAAGACATCGTGAGGAAACCTGCATATGTCTGAGAAGTAATTCAAAGATGTATTTATAGTGCCTGACACGGCGATGGACTCACCCTCTGTCACGTTGGCACTAAATCATATTCGGTGAAATATGGGTGTTGTTACAACACCTCTGCTTACCCCTTCGCGGACCCTTCTGGGATGGCGTGAGAATATTTTTTTCATACGGTATTATGTTAGTAAGGCATCTAAGTTTAGTATTGATGACTGGGGAACTAAATAATGTTTATTTCACACAGCGTCATTCTTATATTGTACAAGTCACAGTACATAGTCTTAAAAAATCGTAGCCCAAAGTAAAGCGAAGGCGGGTCGCTTGTTATCTATATCTATACATCTATATATGTATATATCTACACATACAGATAAGCAAATTGAAGTGTCTGTTTGTAATTCCAAAATAACAACTTTTCACTAAATGTCTGTTTGTAATTCCAAAAAACTTTTAACTTTTCAACCGACACTAAAAAACAAGTTTTAAATTTTTTCTCTGTCTGTCTGTCTGTCCATCTGTCTGTCTGTCTGTCTGTTTGTTCCGGGTAATCACTGAAACGGCAAGACCGATTTTAACGAGACTTTCACTGGCAGGTAGCTGATGTTTCAAGGAGTAACTTAGGCTTCTTTAATATATTAAAAATATTAGGTTTCCACGATATGAAGCGTGAAACTAAATCTACGCGGGTGAAACAGCGGGGCACAGCTAGTTAATAATTCATGCCAAACACTCACACCCTAGCTCAGTAGTGTAGCTCCCGAGCTTAGGTTTGGAAATGGTTAAACGTTGACGAAATTCGTCGTTGATAGTTCTGCGGAGACGCGTGGATGAATCATTTGAAATCAACCAATGTTGAAACATGTCTATACACGGAGCACGGACGTGAGGATTTAACCCGCGACCCCTACCGTTCACTACGTGACTTTGCATATGCTTAGAGTTTATAGCCTTTTTTTTATTTTCTCGCCATATTTCCATTCACTAAAAAGCTCATATATGCCTTAACGCCAAAATATGCACTTGTAAATTGAGCAGAATAATTTTAAGAAATTTTGATGCAGCAATGTTTTTTCTAACCAAAATTAAGAAAGTATTGCCAACCTATCAATCAAGTTACCTAAATAAAAACAATCTACAACGTAATAGCAGAAAGTTACCTAAAAACAGTTTTCGGAACCATTGACTATAAGTCATTTTAAATGATTTAGAAAGCACGCAACGTATGTCTCTTTTTTTATTTATATATGTATAAAATTCAAAACTCCCACTGATTGAAACCACTGCACAACTTAGCTAGTGAAAACATGACTTTTGCAGGTATTACATATGCTCACGGCTGTTTTCCCCTAAGGGGTAGGCAGAGGTGTTGTAATTTTCAACACCCACATTTCACCGAATATCATTAAGTGTCAACGTGACAGAGGGTGATTCCATCGCCGTCTCAGGCACTATACATACGTCTTTGAATTATTTCTCAGACATATGCAGGTTTCCTCACGATGTTTTCCTTCAACGTAAAACACGTGGTGTGAAATCACTGTACATAAGTTTTTGCAGGTATTTTGCAGTGATTTCACACCAAGTGCTTAACGGTGAAGGAAAACATCGTAAGGAAACCAGCATATGTCTGAGACGTAATTCAAGGACGTATGTTTAGTGTCCGAGACGATAGACACCATCGGTCACGTTGTCACTTAAATAACTTCGGTGAAGTGTGGGTGTTGAAAATTACAACACCTCTGCCTACCCATTCGGGGAATACAGGCGTGAGCATATGTATGTATGTATTCGAATTTTTGTCCTCCTATAACTCCATTAATAATATCTCGGAGAAAAAAATACCAATAACATAGCGACGTCAATATTCCAACATTTGATTGATGCGTACTTGATATATTTAATACTTCTTGGCAAATTATATTTAAGTTAAGTATCGTTAGTGCTACATTCATCATGTCGAGATCCTCACAGGTCAGGCAGAGAAAAAGAAGATTGGTGACTGGATAGGTTTTTTGTCACTTTCAAACTTTTATTTATTTATTTAAAACTTTATTGTACACTAGAATTACACAAATAGGACACAATATACATTTATGTACAATTGGCGGTCTTATCGCACATGGCGATCTCTTCCAGACAACCTGAGATGGAGTAATGGTATGGAATATGAGAGCATGAAGGTAGTGTACAAATAAATATTATATAATAAACAATAATGTATAATACACTTACATACGATATAATTAAATACACCCATTCACTTAAAATTTTAATATATAAACATACACCCATATAATAATTATACATAATATACTATATACATGCATAAATCATATCAATATAAGAGCTTACAGGTTTGCCAAGTAATATTGTTTTACTGATTGTTTAAAGACAGGCAGCGACTGAACTTGTCTGACAGAAAGCGGCAAGGCATTCCATAGGCGTACAGCCTGTACTGTGAAGGAGTTGTCCATGAATTTAGTGGAATGGTTTGGTGTTCTCAGTTTTAAGTTTTCCGATGACCTCAACTGTCGAGTATGTGAGTCACACAGGAACTGGAAGCGTTCTTTTAGATAAGAAGGAGAACAAGAGGAGAAAAGTATATTGTACAGTAAGGAAAGTATATGAGTATTCCGACGAAGGCGGATTGGTAACCACTTGAGCTTAGAACGAAATTCTGATACGTGATCATACTTGCGCAAGCCAAATATGAATCTTATACAAAAGTTTTGAAGTCGCTCAAGTTTATTATATTGGTTTTCGGTGAGATCTAGATAGCTGGCATCAGCGTAGTCAAGGATGGGAAGAAGAAGAGATTGTGCAAGCGAAATTTTCGTGGTAATCGGCAAAAAATTGCGTAACCGTCGCAAACTACCAGCTGCAGCAAACAATTTGCGACAGACACTTTGCAGTTGAGGATCCCACGAAAGATTTTTGTCGATTAATATCCCCAGGTTTGTGACACTATCATCAATAGGGATTACGGAACTATTACAAACAATTTGAGGAAGTAGAGTCCATTCGATTTTTGCAGTCATTCTTGGGCTACCAACTACAATAACTTGAGTTTTCTTAGGGTTAACAGCAAGTCCGTGAGCCTTACTCCATTCCCCGATGTGAGTCAGGTCTCGGTTCACAGAATTTATTGCTGAAGTCAACTCATCTACTGGGACCTGCATATATATTTGAAGATCATCTGCATAAAGGTGGTAGGAAGATAGTAAATTGTTGGATATGGAGTTTATGAAAACAGCAAAAAGAAGGGGAGATAGCACGCCGCCCTGAGGCACGCCAGCAGATGCCAAGCACCAAGACGAGGTTTTATCCTCGATGCGAATGCGCTGCCGGCGACCAGACAGGTAACTGTGAAACCAGTCAATCGCACCAGGAGATACGTTAAGAGAGTTCAGGATACCGAGCATGACGTCATAGTCTACCGTATTAAATGCATTGCTGAAATCCAGCAATGCAAGTACGGTCACCATACCATCCTCCATTCCAGACCTTATGTCATCCGTAATATGAACCAGGGTTGTTGTCGTACTATGACCAGAACGAAAACCGGATTGAAACGGATTTAGGAGAGAATTTTTGGTGAGAAACATACTAAGTTGTTGATGAACTAGACGCTCCAGGACTTTAGAGAGGAATGGAAGAATTGATATAGGACGATATTCAGAAAAGGATAACGGGTTACATGTTTTAGGTAACGGAATAACTAGGGCTTCTTTCCACGCAGTTGGGAAAAAAGAAGAGGAAATAGAGAAGTTTAGAATGTGGCAAATGATAGGAAGGATTTCATCAAGGATAGGAAGGATCATATTACGGCTGACACAATCATTGCCGTCAGCGTTAGAAGTTATAGTCATTATACTCTTCTTAACGTCACCGGTGCTAAATTGATCGAAAACAAAAGGACTACAATTTGGAGGCGAGAGAGTAGAGAGAGATAGTAGTGTTGATGCTTTAGTATTGACATCAAAATTGGGAGAAGTAGAAAAGTGTTCATTAAGAGCATCTATATTCAATTTATAGGGAGTTGAATGCTGTCGAGTTTTACCTATCCCTAAAGATCTAAGGAATTTCCAGACCTTGGCTGGCTCCCCATTTTTTACAGAGGCGTGAATGTGTCGGCGCTGTGCATTTCTACACACCTTGCTGCAGTGATTTCTGATAGCAACAAACTTACTCCAGTTTTCTGCATTTGGTCGACCCTTGTATTTTGATTTGGCTGCAGATTTCTTATTTATTAACATTTTAATTTCGTCTGTGAGCCAGGGAGAAGGCAGATGCTTCAGTTTGATTTTTTTTATTGGCGCATGTACATCATAAAGCTCGGTCAACTTTTGGTTCAGAATGGCTACCTTCTCATCAACTTCAGACGAATTAAAAAGATTGGTCCAGTCTAAAGCTGCAGCATCTTCACGGAGAAGGCCCATATTAATACAACGAAAATTTCGCTGCATAAGAATTTTGGGTTTGGGTTTAGGTGGTCGAATTTTGTAAATGAAAAATGAAAATGAAAATGATTTATTCAGTTTAGGCCCTGGTAAGGCACTTATGAACGTCGAGGAATCTACCACCGGTTCGGAAACTAGCCTTCTGAGAAGAACCGGCAAGAAACTCAGCTGGCATCATGTACATTTCATTACACAGTAAAATAATAATAATTACAAAAAAAAAAACATCATAAATTATTCACAATAGTGAAAATTGTATCAGCATGCATGTGTAAAAAATAATAATTAAAAACGTAAAAACAATACCAAATGATTTACATATCATGTTTGCATACCATGTCATTGCCAGGAGCTACTTGTGCAGAGTTTTAATTCCATATGTCTTTATCATTTATGTAATCCGAAATTGTATAATAAGCTTTCTTCATCAGTACAGTTTTAATGTGTGTCTTAAATTTATCATAATTTAACGCGTTTATTGACTGTGGGATTTTATTGTAGAAACGAACACAATTCCCCATGAATGATTTATTTACCTTTGCTAACCTGAATCTAGGAGCTACAATTTTGTGTTTATTTCGTGTTGAAATTGAATGAATGTCCGAGTTTAAATTGAATAGATGAATATTTTTTTTCATGTATAGCAAATTCTCATAAATGTACAGTGACGGTAGGGTGAGAATATTTATTTCTTTAAATTTATCTCTAAGAGAATCTCGGGGGTCCAGCGAGTATATTGCCTTGATGGCTCTCTTTTGAAGTATAAAAATTGAATCTAAGTCTGTTGCGGAACCCCATAACAATACGCCATATGACATGACACTATGAAAGTAAGCGTAGTAGACTAATCTAGCAGTATCAATATCCGTCATTTGTTTAATTTTTCTAACCGCAAACGCAGCTGAACTAAGCTTTTTTGACAATGCTTCAATATGGGCGCCCCATTGTAATTTAGAATCTAAGGTAAGACCTAAGAATACTGTGCTTTCGACCAACTCCAATTGACTCCCAACTAATGATATATTTGTATCTATTTGCGATGTATTAGGTGGTGAAAATCGGATACATTTTGTTTTTTTAGAATTTAAAACGAGATTATTGGCATCAAACCATTTTGAAACAGATGTTAGAGTTTCATTTAGTGCCTTAAGATCTTTGTCTTTTCTACTCACTTTGAAAACTAAAGATGTATCATCTGCAAATAGAACAATATCACAGATATTTTCTACAACAAGTGGTAGGTCATTGATATACGCTAGAAACAGGAATGGGCCTAGTATGGAGCCTTGCGGCACGCCTGTTTTGATTATTGACCCCTTGGATGTTACACCACCGACGCCAACTTTCTGATGACGATTTGATAGGTACGAGGATAAAAGGTCGAGAGCATTTCCGCGAATTCCATAATAGTTTAGCTTAAGAAGTAGCGTACGATGATCCACACAGTCAAAAGCTTTAGAAAGGTCACAGAAGACTCCTACTGCGTCATAGGCGCCCTCCCAAGCCTCAAAAATGTGTTTTATTAATTTTGCTGCCGCGTCCGTTGTTGATCTACCTTTAGTGAAGCCAAATTGGTGATCGTGCAAGATGTTATGTACGTTAAAGTGAGCTAACATCTGATTAAGCAGAATTTTTTCAAATATTTTGCTAAGCGCGGGAAGAATCGATATAGGTCTATAATCAGAAGGATCTTCTTTAGAGCCTGCTTTAAATATCGGTATTACTTTGCTATATTTCATAATATCAGGAAATATACCTTGATCTATACATAAATTGAAAATAGAAGCTAATGCGGGAGCAATCGTTATTATAATAGATTGGATACTTTTAATTGAGAGTCCCCATAAGTCCTCCGTATTTTTAATATTAAGCGATTTAAATGCCTTCATGATGTCAATAGGACGTACATGTTTAAAACTAAAATCTGGGAAGCTTTTTCGTAACGATTGTTTCAATAAGCTTTCAGCTGTATTCGGACTAGAGTTAAGATGTTTGGTAGTCTCTGTGGGAATGTTAGCGAAAAAATTCTCAAAAGCAGTTGCGACCTCTAACTTATCCGATATAATACTATCATTGATTTTAAGCTTACTTACTTGCTCTTTAGTTTTATTTCTACCAGTCTCCCTGTTTATAACTTTCCAAACAGTTTTTATTTTATCATCAGAGCGGCTAATTTCACTACTTATATGTTTTGATTTGGCAATCTGGCAAACTCTTTTAAATAATTTTGAGTACATTCTAACGTGACTATGAAAAGCGACATTAGTTGTTTGGGCTTTCTTGTGGTATAACTCATATAAAGTGTCTCTACTTTTCCTTATGCCCTTGGTTGCCCAGTTGTTGAACTGTAATCTGTTATTTAATTTATATTGTTGTTTAGGACATGCCTTGTTGAATTCTGTACATATGACATCATGTAATTTATTGAAATATTTGTTTGGTTCGCGAGACTCTGCTTTTTTAATTTTTAACTCAACATTATTTTTAAACTTCAGCAGTCTATGGACAGAGAGAGGTCTAGATTCCCTAAAAGATTTAGAAGGTTGCCTACTACATTGCAACTCAACTAGTTGAGCCATGTGGTCAGATCGAATTCCACTTATCTGAGACTGTTTTATTATACTACCATTAGTTATTACATTATCGATACAAGTAGAGGAAGTGGCCGTTATTCTCGTGGGCTCATTAAATACAAAGTCCAGGTTAAATGATTTAAAAAGAGATATAAATAAACGCGCCTCAGAAGACCTTCTTAAAATGTCTACATTAAAATCACCACATATCAATATTTGTTTATTCGTTCGAAATATTTTCTTAAGAATGACCTCCATTGTTGAACAAAATGAGTGAATATCAGAGGATGGAGGTCTGTATACGCATACAATTATATAATTATCCAACTCTGCACAAGCCGCTTCACAGACTCGCTCTACAGAAAGACTAGTAATATCCTTTCTCTCTTTGGACTTAAAGTTACTATTCAGTAAGATGATGGTACCACCTCCCTCCGCTGAGAGTCTGTTATAAGAACTGGCAATGGTATAATTAGTAATATTAAACATCATGGTATCTGGTTTCAACCAAGTTTCAGTAAAACAGAGAAAATCAATAGGTATTTTGTCTAGTAATAACTCTAGATCAAGAATTTTGCCAGAGAAGCGGTTAATATTCTGGTGTAGCAGACGCATAATACATGCACCTGACTTCTCTGTTGTCTGACTTAATGGTTTAAAGAATCAATAAGATTGGTCACAGTGCTAGTAGAACATCTATCTACCACTGGCTCGTCACTTAACCTATGCTTTGTTATATTGGCTATAACAGTGTTAATATTATAAGCTAACAATGTAGCAAGCTTTTGTCTATATATGTAAGAAAGAAATAGAAGATCATGATAAGAAAAGACATCAGCTGCACATTGACCATGATTGGCTACATGTTGTTCAGAAGAGACAATAATGAGGTCTAGAAGGGAAGGGTTGCAGCTTGGAAAGTGATGAGTGGCATTTAAAGGAAGAATAAATAGGTTACTTGACTCAACAAGAGAACGAAGAGAAGAGGAGCGAGAGTCATTTTTGAGAAGACAAGTGTTAAAGTCACCCATGATGATAGTGTGACTGTACGAGGGAGTCAGTTGTTCTAATAGATTGTCGAAGGATGAAAAGAAGTCAATATGTAGTGAGGGACAGTAGTAAACACCAAGGAGGATTTTGGTGTGATTAAGTTGAACTTCCAAAAAAAGATGTTCGCCAGCGTCGTTCGGTGGGGGTTGCGGGGAAATACTCACAACAGAAAATTGAATGTGATCTCGAAGGTAGATTGCAACACCACCACCGCCGCCTACTGCACGATCATTCCTTATAAGATGGAAGCCAGGAAGAGAATAAGAGAGAGATGGAAGACAGGGCTTTAACCAAGACTCCGATACTAATATGGCATGAAGATTCGTACAGTCAAAGCTAGCCAGCATATCAGGGAAATGAGCCGGAATACTCTGAGCATTAATATGAACCACATTTATGTGCTTGTTGACATCAGAAAACTTAGAAGATATGGTCTCAGTGAGTGACGGAACACTTTTGTAGCTATCATCAGTGCTACTTAGTGATAAATAAGCTTCAGAATCAGTATCATTTGAATCGCTATCAATGCTTGTCATTAACTTAAAGGCTTTACTATTATATGTGATAAGATTAAATATAATATATAATTATAACAAATAAATAAATTAAGTATACCCAATATAATATATCTGCATACAAAAAAAAATATAATATAAATACAAAGCTCCAACAAAAACACCATCCATCTGCCGGTTGTGTGGTAACAGAATAAACTCAGTTCAAAAACAAAGTCAACAACAATAACAAATATCAAGGGGAAAAAAAAAAAATAATTATAATAATAAAAAAATAAGAGATTTTAAGCCTCTTGTCCGGTTAACAAATGATAAAGATCTTAATAAACGCAATACAGATAACAAGAATAAAAAAAAAACGAACAATATACGTTATCTATGTTACATAAACAATGGACTGGTTAAACATTATCTTTGGTACAAATTTAATGACATATGAACAGTAAAGTGACACTGGCACTGACAGATGTGATAAATAAAAACAATAATAGGGTACCTTACTGAGTTACATTAAATATTAAGAAATAGGGTAACTAGATAAAAACTATGTAATTATTGCGAGTGCGAGGGTTTCATACAAAGTACATTTTAGTAATGTTGTAAACCGGACATAAACACAAGAGGAGTTACTCTTACTTTTTACTTTTTAGGGACAGGTCCACGTCTTGTCCGCTTAGTAAGAGCTGCTTCAGACGTCGACCCCTTAGTGGCTCCTTGCTGGATTTGATTGAGCTCAGCCATCGTCACTACGCGATGCCGGACATCATCAGGACCGATCACGTAGATGTTGCCCTCCCAGGTCCAACATTTCGTGACCCCGAATCTCTCACGCGCAGTGATAAACACGTCATGCCTGGACTTCGTCAAAAATTCAGAGAGCGTGACACCCGAACCCTTGAGCTTGGTTTTACCAAACCATACCCTGTCCCGAGTTGCAGCCTCATGAAATTTCACCAAAATGGGCCTGGATTTTCGTGTGTTCGACGGTCTCCCCATCCTGCGGCAATACTTGATGTCCTTGTTGAGGAATCCATCCATCTTGAGTTGCCCCTTCACTACATTTACAAGGACCTGCACAGTGTCTTCATCTGGCTTCTCCTCAACACCATGCAACAGCAAGATCTTTCTGCGGCTTCGCATGTCTAATGAGTCCACACTGCGAGCAACAAACTCAACCTGCTGCTGCAGATTGCTTAGTGCCTGCTGAGTGAAAGTCCGGAAAGATAGGAACTCTGCCGCCAATGTGGATATGTTGGAAGGATTCACAGTTGATGCCTTACCCAAATCTGCTTCAAAATTTGCCATCCTATTGTTAAACAGGTCCATCATTTCTGTGAGTGATTGTTTGATAGACTCCATTTTTGTAAAATTATGATGAAAACACTTTACCCGGCAGATCAAATGTTTAAGTTTCGATTTTGATTGTTTTTATTTACAAATATACACTTTTTAAATATATTTACTAATTTTAAATAGCGAGTTACGAAAAATAAAACTTGTTGCAACTACCTCCTTTTGTTTTTTTTCTCTTTCTTTTACTCTTTCAAAACGAATAATCTATTAATTTTGAAAATGTTGACAGCCTCTCTAACGTCAAAAGAAAATAATTTATTTTTATCTCAAAATTAGAATGCTTCAAAGAATAAATCGAATAAAATTGCATTAAGCTGAAAGTAGCACGTAATCATAATGCCATCGACACACTTGCTTGGAGATAGAAAAAAATAAAATTTGCCTCATTATCTACATTCAGTGTCGACATTCTCACAAAAGTCTCGAATCATCAGTCTAAATTAGCCTGACCGAAACATATTAATAAAAATGTACTCACATCTACTTGTATTTCATTTTTAAGAATATATTCTTGAAGACATCATTGAGCTTAGGAAATAACAGTAAATCTTATTTTTATTGTTCCTATGTATCATAATTTGATTGCAGAATGTGGGTCACATAAATTATTCGGTACAAAATTCTTAAAACTGGATTTGACTCATGGCCTAAAGCAAACCGCGCATGCATTGTTAAATAAATCGCGTCCCTAACTTATATACGAGTATTATATAATATGGTTTACTTTAGTGTAAGTGAAAGGTGATTAACAAAACAAATTTATAGAGCGAATGTGAGCGGAAGTGACGCTAGTAGGCGTCCAAGGAAGAACTACTATGACCAAATTAATAATATTCTTCAGAAAGGTCAAATTCGGAGCACTCGTAATTGCAGGGAGTGTATGAAGAGATGCATGAATGTGGATGAAGCGAAAGAAGTATGTAAGGATCGTAGCATGTGGCGAACGGTGGTCTCTGCCTACCCCCATGGGATAAAAGCACATGTATGCATGTATGTATGTATGTTCCACTTTACAACTTGTAGATAAATTTATGTTATGTCCGTGTTACGTATACCTTTTAAATTTATTACTTTTACAGAATATAATTCCTTCCTATTCTTGATTTTAGAAATAACATTTTATCCTGTTCAAAATAATCGACATCAGAGCCATGTCCAATTGTGATCCAATTGGACATCCAGATCGGATGTCCAATTGTTCTCAAATGACCCTATGGCTCTGATGTCGAGAATTATTGAGTACAGAATGTTACCTGTTTGGTTTCTGTTGCGCTGAGACTGATAGGATCTCCGGCTCAGGTTGTTGGAAGACCAGAGGCGCTTGCGTCGTCGTCGTAGTAGATGTACTAGTAGTTGACGTTGGCACTGGTAAGTTGGCGTACTTGTTCAACAGCTGCTGTTGCCTTAAAGAGATAGCTGCCTCCACTGCTTCCATAGATATATTCCCTGCCTTCGCTATCTCAGCAATCTTGGAGTTAATGTCGTCCTTGTTGAATTTAAGTGTCGTATCATCTCCGTAACCAGTGATCGAGTTGTAATCGTCAACTTTCTTTGTATTGTACGCATAGCTCGCCACATCGTGGATTTGATGAGGAACTGGGTCTACAAAGTTAGAAACAGGATGGATAGAGACAGAGTTTTGAGAATAGGTTTGGGGTAGCTCTTTGAATACTGGTCCTGGTATTAATGCTATGGTTGGTGTGGAGCCTAAAGGTATCGGAACGAATGGGTTAAGTGTTGTGGGTACTGGGTAGTATTTTGGACTATTCACTACGTTAGGAGTAGGTGTGATTTTGTGTGGCTGCGAGTATTGTACGGCTGTCATTTGTGCGACCATTTTTGATATCTGATTGTGTGAATGAGGGTAGTTCTCACTTTGGTAGGCCATGCCGGGTCCTTTGGCTTGTGGGATTTGAAGCGGGGTGTAAATCTTCTTGGTTGCTATTGGGACGACTGAGAGAGAGTCGTCTTTCGGTGGGATGGGTCTGAATGCAGGGACTCCCATGGGCATTGGCTTAGCCATGGTCACTGCTAGTGTGGGTCTGGCTGGTGCTTCTAAAGTTGGTGGTACGATGATTGGCTGCAATGTGGTGGTCCTCCGGTGTAGGCTGGATAGTCTGTCCATTGCAGCTTGGCTGGGACGGCTGGGCTGTGGCATCGGACGCATCATTATCCGGTTTTGTTTGCCACGTTTCTGGAATAGAGTATTTACAGGGCTTTAATTATGGTACTTGTCTGATTTATATATTTGAGCACATAAACAGTTTTAAAGCGAAGGAAGCTTGCAAAAGTGAAAAGAAATTCAACGGTGTACTTGAAGACACATAATATCAATATTGTGGAAATCAGGGCCCTTACATCATTGTATGAGACGGATGTATATGTCGTGTATAAATCTGTCACTGTCACACAAATAACTTGTGGTCATAATGGAATCGAATTATCAATTATTAATACGAAGTTACTAGCTTTGCCTCGCCGTTTCACCTGCTTGGAATTTATTTCAGTCCCAGTTAGTTTTTGGAACATCAGTGATCTGCCCGAGTTCCCGTTACAATCGGACCAGCCGTTTCAGAGATTACACGAAACAAACAGACAGACAGAAAGAGAAAGATTTTTTTTTTAAAAACAATTGTTTTTATATCAGTACCGTAATGCATTTAATGCAAAGATGTCAATTCGGAATTACAAACATACACTTCAATTTTATTTATCTGTATAGGATATGATGCAAAAGCAATATTTTAGGTAAGCTTGCACCAATATTGTTCGTGTATGATGACACCCGATTTGATACGCCTGGATGATCAATAAGCTGATTATACTTTCAAAGTCATTGAACGTAATGATTTTTACTGATATAAACACGTTATTAGACATCATGAGAGCGCTATTGGTGTTGCAAGCGTTCATAGGCTGCAATAACCTCTTACCATCAAGTGTAAAATAAATAAATATGCTCACGCCCTAGATGGGTCCCTGAAGGGGTAAGCAGAAGAGTTATGTCACCCACTTTTCACCCAAGATGAGCATATGCCAAAATAACAGATGGTAAGTTCATCGCCGTCTCAGTCACTATACATCGTGGAATTTCTCCGTTTCCTCATGATTTTTTCCTACATCGCAAAGCTCGTGGTGTGAAAATCACATAAGTTTTAAAAAAACTCATTAGCACAGACTGCTGGGATTTGAACTTGCATCGCTAAAGTAGCAGGCTGACTCTTCAGGCATACCATAAGCTACTTTGCCACTGTGTTTATTAAAGATAGAGAGAGGCTGGAGGCATTCGAGATGTGGTGCTGGAGAAGAATGGAAATAATTAGTTGGGTAGAGAAGACGAGTAATGTGGAAGTATTAGACATGATAAATGAGAAAAGAACACTGCTAAGAACAATTGAAAATAAAGGAGGAAAAATGGTTGGACACTTGATACGACACGACAAGCTATTACAACTAGTACTGGAAGGATACATCGAAGGGCGAAGAGGAAGAGGAAGACCAAGGAGAAGCTACATGGACCAACTTAAGGAGAAAGCGGGTGTAGTGTCGTATCAAGAGGTCAAGAATTGTGCACAAGAGAGACAAGAGTGGCGATTGCACCACCGACAAGAGCAAAGCTCTTAAATTAAAGAAGAAGAAGACTAATATATAAAGCTGAAGAGTTTGTTTGTTTGCTTGAATGCGCTAATCTGAGGAAGTTTTGCAACTAAACAAGGCGGCCCCTAGACCGCAAAACAAGGGAAGGGAAAAAAATCGACGCATGAGGAAGGATCACGAGTAGCTCAGTTGGAAGAATAACTGCACGGTTTGCAGAGATCGAAAAATTATTTCAGTGTTAGATAGCCCATTTATGGAGACGAAAGACCAATTGCAGGCTAAAACGTTAGCCCAAAGTAACTATTGCAGAAGCTAGTTATGCAATAAATACTCACTTCTTGCCTCAAAGCTGTCTGCGCGGTGGGAGTCGCCAGCAGATTAGTTGGTGCTCCATTCTTGATGTTCACCGATCTCCTTCTGCTCGGGTCCTGGTTGGTAAGAGACTGCTCGAAGCCCAACTCATCGCCGAGACTGAAACCTGCAATGATAGATTTTGTTAAAGATTTTTATTTACAGTTTCATTGAGAACGAGGCATGAAAAGACCGTTAGATCACGCTGAACTACATAAATCTCACACCTTTGGAGAATACAGGATTCTCCAAAGCCTACCCCTTTACCCCTTACCCCTACCCAGAGGTGTACTTATAGTAAAAACATAACCCGAAGTGAAGCGGAGGTGGATTGCTTGTATATCTATACGTCTATACAGACAATAAAATTTGAAGTCTCTGTTTGTAACTCCAAAATAACAGTTTTTCACTAAATGCATATGAAAATATACACGGTACTGACTGTCTGTCTTTCAAAAAGCATGCATATTAAAATGTTCTCCTGTCTTTCTGACAAAGGAATAATTTGTACACTTGCTTAATGTAGGTAATTCATATTTTTAAGTCCCAGTTAACCGGAAATACCTTGACCGCGCCGATTATAATGTGGCTGCCGGTTTTCGGGTGAAAGAGATAATTCCGCGATTGAGCACATATAAATAAAATTAACAACTTTGCACAAAATGCATAACAATTACGCAAGCATATACGGTACTGAAAAAAACTAACATTACTAATGAACTTAAATATTATCTGCGTCTATCTGTCTGTCTGTTTTTCCTTGGCAGACAGCTGATGTTACTTAGAAAGCACTTACTTAGACTGCATTTATTTGAGGAAAAAAATACTAACGTTATTAATCCTATGTGGGTCAAACTGCGGCGCACAGCTAGTATAAAGATATATCAGTTAATTAACTAACTAACACTTGTTTTATTGACGTCAAAAGAAAATGTTATAAATATTCAATTCTGAAAGCAATACATTATTCATCGCATGTTATAAAAGTAATTTGAAATGCACAGGTTGGTATTAAAATAATGATAGTTGTAAACTAATTGTCGGTAATACTATGAAACACTTGATAATAGCATCAATTTGTAATCAACATACACAAACTACTGGTAAGTTTATCTATACATACAGATAAATAAAACTGAAGTGTCTGTCTGTGATTCCAAAATAACAGTTTTTCACTAAATGGAAATGAAAGTATAATATACTGACCTAAAAAAATAATTTATATATAATGGCAACTACCCATTCAAACAAAAAAACAATCATATCTTTCCTCATCTGTACATCTATATCTATACATACATACTACAGATAAATAAAATTAAAGTGTCTGTTTGTAATTCCAAAATAACAGCTTTTCACTAAATGCATATGAAAGTATACACGCTACTGACACTGAAAAACCAAGATTTAAAAAATTTCTCTGTCTGTCTGTTTGTTTGTTCCGGGTAGTCTCCGAAACGGCTGGACAGATTTTAACCGGACTTTCACTGGCAGGTAGCTGATGTTTCAAGGAGTAACTTAGGCTACTTTTATTAATTAAAAATATTAGGGTTCCGCGACGAGAAGCATGAAACTAAATCTACGCGAGTGAAACCGCGGGGCACAGCTAGTTATAATATAAGTGTGCATAGTGTAGATAACACATTTTTAAAGGTATCCACAAATTATGAAGGAGTGTTCGAATGGAAAGTGCGCCCGTTATTTTTACTTAACATCAGGTCGGTGAAGGTGAAAGTAAGCGATTGTCGGACATATTTAGAGCAATTACATGATGGATGTGATGCGTAAACACTGTGATTACCGCGTGAATTAGTTTAAGAACAATGTGTACGCGTAAATAAAATTGAAGTGTCTGTTTGTAATTTGAAATTAATTAAGCTATTCACTAAATGCATAAGTTAGTACATACTTTATATATGGGACTAACGAAATGAATTGAATTTAAAACAAATATCTGTCTGTCTGTTTTTTCCGGCTAATATCTGAAACGGCTGAACCGATTTTAGCTGCTGTTACAAGGAGTAACTTAGGCAAATTAATAAAAATGGGTTCCGAAAAACAACCCATAAATTAAGTCTACGCGGGTGAAACCGCGAGGCACAGCTAGTTAAACAAATGGAAATAAGTTGGAAATAATTGAAAGTCCCGATAATTTGGCGGTATATAAAAACTTAAAAAAAAAGCACTGGGGCCCAACCATGAGCTCTTATTGCCATGATGTATGTGACGTGCATACATCTGTCACTGTCGCACAACTGAATTAACATTGCAATAAGAGCTCATGGTTGGGCCCCTGTTCGCACGCAAAGATAGAAAGAGTTTTGTTCATTGGGTTGATTGACGACACCGCTTGTCTAGTGGTTAGTATACCTAGGTACTAAACTAGGTGTCGCGGGTTTGAGTCCCACGTCTGGGCAAACATTTTATATGATAAGGATTTTGTTTTTGCCTTGTGTATGGGTGTTTGACAGACAGATATATTACTTTATTAATTTTATTTTTTCATTTTATCAAATCGTGCATTTAGTAAAAATCTATTATTTCGGCGATAAAAACAGACAATTAAATTATTTTATATTTGGATTTACGTGTATGAAAATGAAAGGCGACTACGACGGTACACATGATACTTCGTAAGAATATCTCGTCACAATGACTGAAGCTGCGCTATTTTAAAGTATTACGACTTGGTAATTACTATTTGAAGCAAACATTGGTATTTGATAAAACGGTAGATCACCTACAAACTTCAGCTATAACAACTGACGATTTGAAAGTAATTTGTTAAAAGGCTATTCAAATAAAGATACTGGTGATATGTCTCACGCCTGTATTCCCCGAAGGGGTAGGCAGAAGTATTGTAATAAAAACACCCACTTATCATCGAAGATGATTAGGTGCCAACGTGACAAAGGGTGAGAGTCTATCGCCGTCTCAGGCACTATACATACGTCTTTGAATTACTTCTTGAACATATGCAGGTTTCGTCACTGTGTTTTCCTCACCGTAAAGTGAAATCACTGCTTATAAGTTTTTGAAAAACTCATTGGTACAGGCCCCGCTAGGATTCGAACTTGCGTCGCTTGCGGAGCAGTCGCTCCTTGAAACATCAGCTACCTGCCAGTGAAAGTCTCGGTAAAATCGGTCCAGCCGTTAACACGTGACCAAGGGAAATAGGGATTCATTTTTATATATATAGATTACAAGAAAGTATTTTCTCTTACCTAAGCTGGCATGTGCCTTGAGTCCTCCAAGGTTCCTGACTCTGAAGAGTCCAGACTTTTTAAAGGCACAATTGATTTTGAACCCGAAGTCGGATTCCAGGACGCATAATGGCTGGACGATATCTGAAAAGGCAAATACGTATTTAGTAATCGTAATATTGTAAATAATAATATATTATAGGTACTAGCGAACGTCACCCGCGTAGTTCCCGTTCCCGTAGGGTTATGGAGATAAAATATAGCCTACATTAATCAGTGATAATTCTTTTTCTTCTTAAGGTCTCTCCGACTAACGAAGGTTGGCAGTCAATTTGGAGTATTACGCAACCAAGATTTTTTCCTCCGACCGACACGTCTTTTGTCCGCGACTTTTTCCATCATAATTAGTTCTAGTAATCCGTACCTATCATGTCTCAATACCGTCCCAATGAGCCAATTCGTTACAAACACCTTTGCACTTTATAATATTAGTATAGACTAGCTTCTGCCCGCGACTTCGTCCAGGTGGAATTGGTCTTAGCGTGATTATATATAGCCTAAAAGAAAAAATAGGGAGGTGAAAGAGATGGCATTGGATAGAGACGAATGCAAGAAATTGCATCGGTTACACCAACAAGAGTCACAACTCTTAAATTTAAGATGATGAAAAGAAAGAATTTTTCAAACCGGTTTTTGAGATTTGCGCGTTCAAGCAATTAAAGATACAACTCTTCAGATTTATATATTAACTAGCTGTGCCCCGCGGTTTCACCCGCGTAGATTTAGTTTCATCCTTATTGTGGCGGAACCCTAATATTTTTAAGAAATAAAATTAGCCTAAGTTACTCCTTGAAACATCACCTACCTGCCAGTGAAAGTCCCGTTAAAATCGGTCCAGCCGTTTCGGAACCCGGAACAAACAGACAGACAGACAGACGGACAGACAGACAGACAGACAGACGGACAGACAGAGAAAAAATTTATAACTTGGTTTTTTAGTGTCAGTAGCGTGTATACTTTCAGATGCATTTAGTGAAATGCTGTTATTTTGGATTTACAAACAGACACTTCAATTTTATTTATCTGTATAGATGTATAGATTAGTAAAGATTTTCCAATACTGTCTCTAAATAAGTCTCATATTAAATGGTAGATAATTCATTTCAATGTATGTGTCGTTTATGCATATTTGTGTCGTCATAGAGTGTAGTTAAGACATAATGTCTTAACTACTGTTTAATTATGTAGCTATCATTAGACGTGAGTTACGACACTTGTGTCATTTACGTGCGTGTTACATGATTATAGATGTTGTCACATTGAAGATGACATCGGATAATAATGTCATTTATCCTATCATTACTCTTTTATAGGATACTAGCTGTGCCACGCGGTTTCACCCGCGTAATTTTAGTTTCATGCAAACTTTCATCCCCTATTTTACCCCCTTGGGGGTATTATTTTGATTAATTCTAATCAAAATCCTTCTTAACGCATGTCTACGTCATAACATCTACCTGCATGCCAAATTTCAGCCCGATCCGTCAAGTTGTTTGGGCTGTGTGTTGATAGATCACTATGTCAGTCAGCCACCTTTGAGTTATATATATTTAGATTTTGATGACGAACAAGTGGTCTACGACCTACAAAATTGAATCTTTCCCTCATAAAATAGGTTTCAATTTAGTTTTGAGGGAATTTATGAAACGGGGAAAGGTGTCAGTCAGTACACAAACTTATCATAGTTAGTTTGGTTATCTGATAATATGGTGTCAAACTAAGTAAAAGATTCAATCCAAAGCATAAGTCAGCATAACGTCATTCCATTGTAACCTTAAGTGAAAAAAGTATAAAATATCAAAAATAATATTAGATCTACAATATTGTTTGATCTATGCCCATCAACTTGGAATTTCATAAAACAAAAATATTTTTTTCGCGCTTAAGACATTTTGCAACATGTGAGCTAAAATGTGCTATCTACTCTAAATTTGAGGAGCAATAGTTTAACATCGTTAATTAAGGCAATTAGACAACAAACCTTCAACCACATCCCTAATAATTAGCTCGTAGGGTTTTCCAATCAGTGCAAGTATATCCTCAAGTAATGCAACGATGCCTCGATCAGGATACAGCGAGCGGTCGACCTAGATTTCACTGCGTCCTACCATTTTGCTCACGCCTTAGCACAATGCAGAATTGTAAGCAGTGCTTCATCTTGACATAGTCCACTCATTGCAATGTGATTTGCGTTAATTATCTATACATACATATAGATAAATAAAATTGCCGTGTCTGTTTGTAATTCCTATATGACAGCTTTTCACTGAATAAATGTATATGATAGTATATACGGTACGGTAAAAAAAAAATATTTTTAAAATGTTTCTGTCTGTCTGTTTGTCTGTCTGTTTGTTCCAACTAATTTCCGAAACGGCTGAACCGATTTCAAAGGAACTTTCACTTGCAGATTGCTAATGTTAAAAGGAGTACCACTAGCTACTTTTATTTAAAAAAAACTGATTTCGCGTATCACTCATGAAATTACCTCTGCGCGGGTAAAACCGCTGGGTACAGCTAGTTAGTAAATAGATCATCTAACTTCATCACAACTTTTTATACGAACTTAAAAATTTAATTCTTATGTCTGTATATCTTGCGTAGACATACAACTTAGACAATTTAGTATTTTTTTTATTTAGAACATTATGAGATGCGCGTATTTTGGTTCATTAGACATTCACTATCACTTCACATCAAAAAACAAGACGTCGATGCAGAAAGGATACTGTTAACCTAATTGTATTGTGACATAACACCTTTTGAATGTTTTGTTTTACAACCGGTTTCTTAATAAAAGACTTGATAATTAATTGGCTGTTATTTATACAACGAGAGTTAACTGTTGGATTAGGAAGTTTCATATTAATCTTAGAGATCAATCCTGGCAACTGAGTAATGAGTGGGTTTTAACGGTAAAAATAACTTTCACTTACGTAGATATTCAGTGTCGTCATATTATTTCTCTTATATTATACACATAAGGTGACACACATCTATTGAAACCTGACTCATACAGTCTGTCTCATCCAATGAGTTTTCCAAATAGACCTGTGTCAATCGTTCTTTCCCAGCGATTCGGTCGTTCAAGTATTGACTGGCGAAAAGACCAGGATCTTTTCGGTCGTTCAATCATTCAATCATTTGACCTTATATTGATAAGAGAACCGATGGTCGATCGTTTCATTCAATCAAAATAGAAAATTCTCAAATGTGTTTAAACTAAGTATCTCAGTATATTAATTAGATAATATACGAGTATAATTCTTTTAAAATATGAATTCAATTTTTTTATTGTATTTATGTACATACATATTGTACGTATATTTGCATCAAAATATCCATGACTCTCAAAACAATTGATTGCAATCATCAATACTTTTGCGCGACCCGGGTCTTTCGATCGAATCATTCATGATTGACATAGGTCTATTTCCAAAACTTAAGGTTAGCGATGAACACAGCTTTATGGTGAAAAAAATATCCTGAGAAAACCTCTATTTATTTCATCACATACCTTAGTGCCTGAGACGGCAATGGTCTTTTTTATTACATTTATATCTTTAATTTATCTCATTCTGTTGGGATTCTTCCGACATTTATCTTTTAGACTTTCCCGATTCCAGATTCGTGCCAAGCAAATTGCACGCCTATAAATCTGTGTCTAGTTTCCGAAGTACGCAGAAAAATGTATAAAAACTGAATTATATTAACAAGAAACAATATATAAAAACCAATAATTGCGAGGTAATTGATTTAAATTTTAACTTAAAAGTAAGAAGGATACGTTCTTGTATTTATTTTGGAATTTTAAAAATAATCTTACAAAAGTCTATTAAAACAATTTGTGAAAGAAACGATGAATTGTTTTAGTACTTTATAACTTAACGAGTTGACGACGAGATTAAAAGTTAGCCTAGACTTCTTCAATTAAGGCTATTTGTGTCCAACCTACTTCACAAAACACGCAAAAAAGTAATATGAGTATTACTTATCGCATGTAAAAACATACGGGGAGGAAAACCGCACTAAACTGCTACCGTAAAAAATAGATAGAGTAATTGATTGGGTAATTAATTATATTGCACTTAATTTATTGTATTGCCAAATGTTTCAAACCTAAGTAATATGGCGAAATTATTGACGATTCTTTAATAATGAATCTTCTTCAGTAACGTAATATATTCAAATCTTAACAAGAAAATAAATATCTAAGCTTGAAAAATCTGCTAAATATTATGTATGCAATTTTTAATATTGTCCATCTTTTTTTAAATACGTATCACAGAAGGAGATGGAGCTAGTTTTAAGCGATGGACTATCTTAGTCTATGTTTTGTAATAAGGGAAAGTATTTGATATATTATGTGAATTTCGTGAAAAATCACCTAGTAACGAATATTATAATTTTAATAGCAGTGCATTTGCATCTTTGCATGTAAATTCCACGTATTTGATACTATTCAATAACGGTGGAAAAGTAGGCTACGTACTAATCTCTTACGCAGTAAACTCGGGCTTAAAAAGTATAAATAGCTTGCACAACGATCAATATTATGATTTGAATAACGATGTTTTTGTCGCGTTAAATGCGTCGTTTTTGTCCTTTTGCAGTATCGTGTATTTTCTTCACTGATTTCACGCAGTTACAAAATACAGCACAGTTATATTTATATTGACAAATGCACCACTTAGTGAGCCTTGTACACAAACAGTTAGCACGAGGTCGTTCGTTTCAAGTGTACTTAGAACATTCTGAAAGAATGTCTAAATGATTTATTGGCAAATAGGTTTTTTTATTATTCCAATAAATATCAAATATTAATTACTTTCTATCATATATACATATATAATAAAGAGGAAAGGTTTGTATGGATGTTTGTAACGAATTGGCTCCAAAAATACTGGATCGATTATAAACATGATTTCACCATTTGAATGCTACATTATCACTGATTAATATAGGCTATATTTTTTTCTCCCTACTCTCAAGGGAAGGGGAACTACGCGGGTAAAACCGTGACGTCCGCTTGTTAAATATAAAACCGACTCTACGCTACATATTTATTTAAGAGAAAGCTCTTAATGCACATTTAAAAAAAATAGCCGGAGACAAAATTATTAAACTTTTATAGGATCAGTCTGTCATTTTCCCGTTTATCACAGGCTATCAATTCTAATTAATTATTTACCGCCATTATAATACAATGAGTAGCTTCAAAGATTATTCCAAACACACAAACTATAAACTCTACCTCCTATAATAAATCAGACATAATCCCTACTATTATAAATGAGAATGTAAGTTTGTTACGCTTTCACGCGAAAACTACTGAACCGATCAGCATGCAACTTTGTACACATATTCTTAGACGCATTAGAAGTAACATTAGACACTTTTTATATAAAAAAAAAAATTTGCAATGTGACAGAAGCCGCTGGTAAAGCTATAATAATTAATAGTTAGTTCACCAAGGTACTGGACCTCGTCACAACGTAACTAGATCATGACTGTTTGGGCTTACGAAAGGCTTATCAGATGCTTATTTGGTTTAAGATATTTAATTATCTTCATACTCTTATATACATAATCATGTATACTTAACGAGCTTTCGCCCGCAACTCCACCTGCGTGGCAGTAAGATTCACAAAAAACACCATATCGAAACAATCTTAGGAGTAGTTCAGTAGTTCAGACCCGTAGGACCAGCGATTTAGGTAAAAAACACAGAATAAAAAGCAGTTTTAATCAAAAGGTAGACGTGTTTTCTTATTGTTGAGAAGTCTATCTTTATTGATGAAATGTAGAAGATGGTTATACTTTTCGTAAAACATGATATCATCTATACAGATAAATAAAACTATACATGTATACAGATAAATAAAATTGAAGTGTCTGTTTGCAATTCCAAAATAACAGTTTTCACCAAATGGACATGAAAGTATATACGGTACTGATATAAAAAATGCAATTTGTAAAGTTTTTCTCTGTCTGTCTGTTCCGGGTAATTTCCGAAACGGCTGAACCGATTTTAACGGGACTTAAACTGACAGAAAGCTGATGATACAAGGAGTAACTTAGGCTACTTTGATTTAGAAAAAACATTAGTTTTCTCCCACGCGGGCCACCCATGAAATGAAATCTGCGCGGGTGTAACAGCGGGGCACAGCTAGTCAGTCATAAAAATGGAAGCACAAAAATTTTCAAATTTTTAAATTATGTTATTAGGTTTTTCCAAGCCATCCATGATTTACTACGACCACCTCCACGGCTTTTGTTTTTGTCGGTAGCCTTTAAATTTGATTTACATCATCATCATCTCCCTGGCCTTATCCCATACATTGTTGGGGTCGGCACTTGATTCAACCCGATGTGGCTGATCACCTGATTTTTATACGAAGCGACTGCCATCTGACCTTCGCAACCCCGTTTAGGAGGAAAATCTGTGATTTGGGTTAAACCAGTTGTCAGATTATTTTTAGGCCTCCGACTGACCTGTAACGATTGCCAAAGATGTTAAATTGATTTACAATTTGAAAAAAATTAAATTATATAGCGATCTCGTCACAGTTTAAATATAAGTAAAGATATAGATAGATGAGATGACCGGCTGGCGGATGTTTTGGAGAAAGGCCGGTGGGCTACTTTTACGAGTACCGTAAGCATATAAATAAACATTATGTATTAATTAAGTAATGAAATGCCTTCTTCTGACGATAATACCTTCATTTATGGAGGTATATTAACTAGAGTGATTTTAAATACAGTAAGTCGCAGTTACTCCAAGTAATATTAGCTATCTGCCAGTGCAAGCCTCTTTAAAGTCGGTACTGCCGTTTTGGAGACTAGCCGGAACAGACAGACGGCCGGACGGAGGGAGAAAATATTGTTTTTTTTATATCAGTATCGTATGATACACAATTATACTTTCATATGCATTCAGTGATTTTGTTTATGAATGGTTACAAGGGGAAAGGAAGACCTAAGAAACGATGGATGGATTGTGTGAAAGTTGATATGGCCGACCACAAATAACATGGGATAAGGGCAGGAGGATGATGATGCATTTAGTGATAAGCTGTTGATTTAGAATATCAAACAAACAGTCACTTAAGTTTTTTTTTTTATCTGTATAGATATATTTAGAATAGATTGTATAAGATCTAGATGGGTTCTGGTAAAGTGCTTCGAATCAAACTTACTCATGAGATGTCTGAAACAAAATGTATGCGAGTTAAATTTTTCCTTACATTTACTACTCAAGCGATATCTTTCTCTTGATTTCAATTTCAAGTACCTACACATCGGTAGGTGTCTTAATTTATGGTCTGTTTCGATGTCACACGTGTCTGCTTACGTTTGTAGTAAATAGAAACTTAAAAGAGTAGGCATAAGATTTATTTTTCAACAAAATTCAAACGTTTCATGTTGAGCAAATAAAAAACCTAATAGAATTGACGTAAGATTAATTTTTCAACGTATTTCGTCGCGACACGGATCCGTGACAAAGCAGACGAGAGGTTAAGCGCATAGTTCTATGGTCAACTGCTTTTATATCTTTCGATGAAAACATGAATGTTTTAATAATTATGAATTTATGATTCCTAGTATGGCGTATACCTACCATAAATGATTATTTCTCGAATGAAAGGTGAAAGAATCGCAAAAACTGTGCGAAACTAATTGACAGCTATGAAATATGGACCCATTAAACTTCGAAGTTGGGATATAATTTAAAATATTTGTGACTGCAGTTTTACGACACTTAATATGACAAAGAAATTATTTTACTTTATTCGTCGGTGTAACCGATGCAACTCGTTCCATTTACCATCTCTTACAATTATTATAATTGTTTTATTTATTTATCCATTAAATTATTCATAACCATGTCTCTGATTAAGTGTTAAGTTTAAGAGGAGCTCGTGGCACAGTTGCTATTGCGCATATCATTCGATCAGCGAAGTTAAGCAACCGCCTAGCCAGTAGTTGAATGGGTGACCGCCCGAGTTCCCTCCGTGCCTCGGAGAGCACGTTAAGCTGTCGGTCCCGGTTGCCAATTTAACATCTTTGGCAATCGTTACAGGTCAGTCAGAGGCCTAAGAGAGTCTGACAACTGGTTTAACCCATATTGCAGATTTTCCTCGAAAAAGGGGTTGCGAAGGTCAGATGGCAGTCGCTTCGTATAAAAATCAGGTGATCAACCACATCGGGTTGAATCAAGTGCCGACCCCAAATACATGGGATTAAGGCCAGGGTGATGATGTCTCTGATTAAGTGTTAATCATTCATGCTCAAAAAGAGAATTCAGTCTCTTACATTGATTAATCGAATGGAAAGTAGAATCATAATATTATGTTCAGAATTAGACGTGTAGAGACCTACGCGTCTAATTCAGATAATATAATCATGCAAGTAAATGAGCCATGTCTCTAGTGCCAGTGGTTTGGTGTAACGAACGCGCATCATCTCGCTCAAATCACCATGAAATCGCATCTATTGTACACGTATAATGGCCATTTGCACACACTGTTATTACATTATTATGTCCGTTATACCACCAGGGTGCTTTGTCTTCCTGCATTACTTTGTTTTGTAATGAAAGCATGTCACACACACTATTAATTTTAGTAGTATAACCTTTAGTACCTGAATGTCCGCTTTTATGAAAAATTAAACCTAGTTAGATCGATTTATCGCCCCCGCAACCCTGCATACTAATTTTCATGAGCCGTTGAAGTCGGTTACGAGATTCAGATTATATTATATACTAGCTGTGCCCTGCGGTTTCACCCGCGTAGATTTAGTTTCATGCTTCATGTCGCGGAACCCTAATATTTCTAATAAATAAAAGTAGCCTTAGTTAGTCCTTGAAACATCAGCTACCTGCCAGTGAAAGTCCCGTTAAAATCGGTCCAGTCGTTTCAGAGATTACCCGGAACAAACAGACAGAAAGAGAAAACAAATTTAAATTGTCGTTTTAATTTCTGTACCGTAACATATGATGTTTTTCAAAAAAAAAAGGATTTTCGTTTTTTTAACGGATTTGCGATTAAAGGCTAGTATTCAATATGAGAACATTAATTTATTACCCTTTATAAATACTAAATGGGAGAAAGTTATATTTTTCTTAGAGGAAACGGTAGCTATTACAAGCGCCGGTCGCGTATACATTGCAACAAGCTAACTACTTACTTAAATAACTCTCGTTTTCCTCAAACCGCATACGCAGGTTGGTATCTATCCGCGATTTTGTAACCAGGAAAGTCTGACTTAGCGAATTACGTGTTCCATTTAGGCTTCATTAAAGGAACCGTTGCATTATATATGGACGTAATACAGACAGACTGCACTTTGCCTTCATTGTAATAATATTAGATATTAGCTGTGGCCCGCGGTTTCACCCGCATAGATTTAGTTTCATGCTACCTGCCAGTGAAAGTCCCGTTAAAATCGGTCCAGCCGTTTCAGAGATTACCCGGAACAAACATACAGACAAACAGACAGAGAAAAATTTTTAAACTTGGTTTTTTCATGTCAGTATCGTATATATTTTCATATGCATTTAGTGAAAAACTATTATTTTGGAATTACAAACAGACACTTCAATTTTATTTATCTGTATAGATATAATATTAGTAAGAAATACATTTGCATTGAAAGTGTTTTTCTCTGATGACTGAATTTCTCTAGTCTCCCTTTTTTAAGCACTGGCGATAATTAGAGAATTTTGAGCTATGAATAATAGTACACATTGCAGAAAACGATAATTTTTAAGGAAAAAGTTTCTTGTAGTTTTGATTTGAATGTAATATTTCTCATACACAGTGCCCCAATTATAGGTTGTAACATGGACAAATTTCGTTATTTTATTAGCGCGACTTTAAATGTGTTGATACTTTTCTGGATGAATACTAAAGATAGCGGATGTAAACCCACACTGATTCGCAAAAACATTCGTTTTAACATGTCAAAACCTAAAATTTAAGCATTTTACAACACACAATACAGGCTGTATTGCTCGCTCAGCTCAAAAATAAGTGTCCACAGTAAAATCCTTTTTAACAAATATGTCTGAATGAAAGCAGCGTAATTTCTAAACGATTCTTATCCCAATAATAAAAAAGGCCACATAAATTTCCTTTTAACAAATATGTCGGAATGCAAGCATGAGGAGCTCTTGGCACAGTTGCTATTGCGCATATCATTCGATCAGCGAAGTTAAGCAACCAACGCCTAGCCTAGTTGGATGGGTGACCGCCCGAGTTCCCTCCGTGCCTCGGAGAGCACGTTAAGCTGTCGGTCCCGGTTGCCAATTTAACATCTTTGGCAATCGTTACAGGTCAGTCGGAGGCCTACAAATAATCTAACAACTGGTTTAACCCAGATCACAGATTTTCCTCCTAAATGAGGTTGCGAAGGTCAGATGGCAGTCGATTCGTATAAAAATCAGGTGATCAGCCACATCGGGTTGAATCAAGTGCCGACCCCAACAATGTATGGGATAAGGCCAGGGAGATATATGTCGGAATGAAAGCAGCGCAGCGTAACTAACACACTATATAACGCAGCGTCCACTTTATAAAACCAAAACCAAACCAAATTGCTCATTGACTCGCCTTTTACGAAGTGACGAAAGAGGTCAAGACTGGTATTCTTTAAACTATGATATGCCAATTTTTTTACTTATCATGGACTTAAGGGCCGATACTTGAAGCGTCTCTTCAAGCATATTAGCATTGTATTTGTCAATTTATTCATGGTTGGCATTTCGAGTGATGTCAGCCGTGGTATAAATTGAAGAGTAACGGAAGGACTGTTTCTTATATTGCTTGAATATCGTCGCAGCGCATGTAGTCGCTCTCGTACGAGATCAGTAGGTCTAAAACGGCCACTTTGGGAGAATCATAATGTGATCCGAATATGATTCAGGAATGATTCATATTTCGCAATTCACCTGTTTGACACTTTCCTATGAAAATTCCTAAAATGGTCCACTAAATATGAATTGCTTTTGTGACAAATAGCAGAACCATAAAAAAATTACATAGGGACTAACATCTACAATTATTGTAATCATTCGTGAATCATAAATATGAATTGCACCTAAGTGACCATTTTGTCTTTTCAATGATGAATCATATTCGGATCACATTATGATTCTCCCAAGGTGGCCTTTTTAGACCTACAGAATGCCTTGTGCGAGTTTTCTTAAAATCACCGTCACAAGTCACCGCGTAAACGTAAACGCAAATTTGTATGGGATCGGAGCAGCGCCTCTGTCGGCCTATAGATGATACAATTGTGAGCCCGTACAAATTTGCATTTATATCAACGCGGTGACTTGTGACAGCGATTTAAAGGAAACTCGCATTAGGCACTCAGAGGGCCTAGTGCGGATCAGCGCCGCGTCAAGGCGGTGACTTGTAACGGCGGTAGTGAAAAACGTTAAACAGTTTTACCGTAAAGGCGTTAGCATAACCTCTTATTGTCTTGATAGATAGCCTGTGACTTATACTAGTCCTTAAAAAAGATGTATATTCTCGTAATTATTGACAGTCTATGATGGCAATAATATAGTTTCGCAGAACTACTGGAAATAAGTTTCACTAGTTCCATCACGAAACTTCTACCACGGAACTACTGGGAATAAACGAAGATCATAGTAAAACTCGTGATGGCACCGATGACGAATTTTGAGCGCTCATTGAAAATAGTGGGGATAACTGTGCATGTAATTGTTCGTGCATGATCCAAAATTACTCTGTGGCATTACTTACCGTTTACTACGTTTTCATATCGCCACAAATAGTATGGGAGCTGGTTTTGTGTATATATTTATTATGTGGCTATGATGGTATCATGTTACGGGTCACTTTCCATTTCACTGCCACGGGAAAGTAGCCAGCTGACGTCACTCCTTACCATAAAGTGACCGTTATTATGATAATTATATTGCTTAAGAGACGATCGCTTGAGCTCCACATAAAACTGATTAGTTTTCATTAATTATTAATATTTATGTCTAGAATATAATAACACTTTGATTAGTAAATGCAGCATATTAAAACAGTTATTTTGGATATGATATATTATGATTATTTCAAAATATATATTTTCATGAAATATCAAAGAGCCGTGATGGCCTTGAGGTTTGAGCAGTCGCCTGATACGTAAGCGACGCAAGTTCGAATCCCAGCGGGGCCTGTACTTACCAGTGAGGTTTTCTAAAAAACTTAAGTCCAGTGATTTCACACCATGTGCTTTACCGTGAAGTAAAATATCGTGAGGAAACCTGCATATATTTGAGAAGTAATTCAAAGAAAGACGTATGTATAGTGCCTGAGACGGCGATAGACTCACCACTTGTGGCGTTAGCATTTAATCATCTTCGACGAAAAGTGGGTGTTGTCATTACAACACCTCTGCCTACCCCTTCGGGGAATACAGGCTTGAGCATATGTATACATTTTCATCTATGTGATGAGGAATAATTCTAAGAAAAAATTACTTTCTAGTTGAACAGTAATTGTTAAATTTGGTCTTGGTCAGACCACGATTGCGTGATTTTTATTTCATCTATAAATCGTTTGCAATTTT
The DNA here is from genome assembly GCA_964035505.1 of Watsonalla cultraria. Taxonomy (NCBI): domain Eukaryota; kingdom Metazoa; phylum Arthropoda; class Insecta; order Lepidoptera; family Drepanidae; genus Watsonalla; species Watsonalla cultraria. The sequence goes on from OZ037730.1 coordinate 8,375,116, forward strand.
AATTTTATCGACTACACATCATTGTATCCAACGTTGCCAACGTTGGATTGCACGTTACATACGTGTAACTATATACACTGTATATACGTTTCATATGCATTGAGTGAATAGCTGTTGGAATTACAGACAGACACTTCAATTTTATTTCTACATACAAACATACATACGCCTGTATGTCATGAGGGTAGGCAGAGATCACCGTTCGCCACATGCTACGATCCAGTATGTAAGGATGAAAGAAGTATGTAATCTTTGGCTTCATCCACATTCAAGCATTTCCATCGGTAACGGTTCAATTTTATATATATATGTATTAGCTGTGCCCTGCTGTTTCACCCGCGTAGATTTTGTTTCATCCTTATTGTTGCCCTATTAACCCTATTTTTTTTATAAATAAAAGTAGGCTAAGTTACTCCTTGATACATCAGCTACCTGCCAGTGAAAGTCCCGTTAAAATCGGTCCAGCCGTTTCAGAGATTACCCGGAATAAATAGACAAACAGACAGACAGTCCGACGGACAGATTTTTTAAAACTTTTTGTGTCAATAGCGTGTATACTTTCATATGCTTTTAGTGAAAAGCTGTAATTTTGAAGTTACAAACAGAAACTTAAATTTTATTTATCTGTATGTATAGATATAGATATGTTTTTCGTCTTATAACAGATAGCCGTATCCAAAACGTAATGACGTAAGTAAAAAGCCGTAGTTAAAAATTACTATGCGTCAATATACTATGTAGTGGCCATAAATACAAAGGTTTCCAAACTGTTTGGAGAATAAATATTCATTGCGAAGTTACGAAAATGACGAAAGTTGCGAGTCATTAAGGTGACGGCCTGTCCAGGATCATTTCTCCATCAGATACAATAGAAACATCTGGTGAAATCGATGGTGATTTGCAGGTGCCGTCAGTAGCTATGAACGCTTAGAAAAAATGTGGGGGTAACGGCGCCATATAGGTTAAATAAATAAATAAATAAATAAATAGTGATAGACAGACAGAGACTCATAACATGACCTGTAGACGAATATTAGAATTTAGAGATAGAGAGAGCAGTGAAAAAAGCAGCTGACATTACCGTGTTTATTTGACAACTTACTAACTAACAAGTGAAAGATAAAAAGACATAAATAAAAAAAACATAAATCATAAATATAACAAAATAGTTTCCAGCATGACCACTGCGCATTCAACGTGTTTGGGGGGATCATACTGGCCTTCCAAACATTGCAGTAACTAAATAAAACTAGGGTTCATATCCAAAGGTTTGTTATAATGTCACGTCAAAGAAGAAGGAAAACAATTTTTTTTTTTAGCATATGGTCTCTCACAGTTGGTAGGGGGGAGTTACTTCCACTGCTTAAACGAAATATGAGGCGAGACCCAAGGGCCTCCAGCCGAGCTTAAACTTAAATACTAAGCAGTCGTACACAATGTCAGCGCTCATTACTCGTGATAGCACCTGTACGAGTAGGTATACTTTAGGAAACATCGTCATGTTTTCAAGATCGATTTTGTCAAAGTATATGCTTAGATTAGAATTAGATTGTTATATGGTTTGAAGGAATTTTTCTTTTGAGCTTACTCTTATTTCTTAATTAAGTAAAGTATTCTTAGTTATATCTTGTAGCGCGTACTTTTGGAGTTGGTGCCAAATATAGCATCAAACTTGGTGTCAAACACCAACTTCAAAAGCAAGTAATTTATTTCGCGGTGAGTTCGCCCTCTCAGGCACTATACATAAGACTCGAACTCAACTTAGACTCAATCTGCTTTCATCATGATGTTTTCTTTCACCCATTTTTTTAGTTTCCGCAATATTAAGCTATCGTACTCTTTTTAGAATAAGTCTTCTAATAATATCCGACCTTGAAGACGGCGGATGGACGTTTGCGCAAGACATCATAAACGATCGTTAGCCATCTCTGGCCTGCTCCGATGACACTAATCGGGTACGTTGCTTTACCACGATATCTATATATAAAACATAATAGATTATATATACGTTCTGTGTATGTGAAGTCGTGCTTTAGAGGCATTGGAACCTAATAATCTTGCCGTAAAGTTGGTCAAACACCTATGTGCTAGTATCTACTTAGCATCAGGCGAATCGTATTTCAATTTCCATCATCATCCATCCATCATCATCAACCTACTTTATTCCACTGCTGGACATAGGCCTCCCCTAATGAGCGCCAGTATATATGTATATATATAGCGCTCTGTCTTCAGCTTGCATCCAGCATCTGCCTGCAGTCTTTTGCAGATCGTCATCCCACCTGGCCGGAGGGCGTCCTTCACTACGTTTTCCGAGTCGCGGTCTCCACTCAAGAACTCGTTTACCCCAGCGGTTGTCGGTTCTTTGCGAGATATGGCCGGCCCACTGCCACTTCGGCTTGCTAATTCTTTGAGCTATGTCGATTACTTTACAATTATTTGGATAATGTAACCTGTCTCGCAGGCCTAGTCACATGCACTACTACGGAACAGAATCTTCTGGTCGGGCAAAATCTCATTAGATTTTTTCGTCTGCAATTTTCCAGTGGCAGTCCAGGGTCTAGATTAGTTCCTGGTTAATAGCCGTTAATATCTGGCTAGATGTGGATATCTTATAAGCAAACCTCTGCCTATTTGACTTCAGCCTGCTGAGAATACAGACGTGAACAGCATATGTATATGTATGTACGTATTTTTATGTATAGCGCGTATAAATACAACTTTTTCTAAATCCTTCACCCAGGGGTTAATGTACTCGATTGACATAAAACATTGCTTATAACCTTATGTAATATTGTCTGAAGTAGGAACCGAAGTTAGCAAGTGTCCTAACATTACTGCACAATATTTTCAGACAATACCTGTCGATAGCAGACCTTTTGCTCTTTGCGTTATGAAACTAACATGCATTAGCTTTGCCACAGGTATTTACCCACGTCAAGTAATATTTTTGGGTTTTCATTTAATTGTATTTAAACTTAACTGCTAAAGTTTTTCTATATTAATATTATAAAGAGGAAAGATTTGATTGTTTTTTTTGTTTGTTTGTTTGCATTGAATAGGCTCCGAAACTACTTGACCGATCTTGAAAATTCATTCAGCAATAGATAGCTACATCATCAGCGAGTAACATAGGTCCCAATAAAGTCACCCAAATTAAGCGCACGCGAATAAAACTGAAAGGCACATCTAGTACTTATTTAAGATCACAAGGAATATATTAGGCTACTTTTATATAAGACTAGCGAACGTCACGCGGTTTCACCCGCGTACTTCTCGTTCCCGTGGGAGTATGGGAATAAAATATAGCCTATGTTACTCACTGATGATGTAGCTATCCATTGCTGAAAGAATTTTCAAGATCGGTCAAGTAGTTTCGGAGCCTATTCAATGTAAACAAACAAACAAAAAAACATTCAAATCTCTCCTCTTTACAATACTCATATTAGTGTAGAAAGGCTATCATGTTGGATTATAAACAAACAGTTTTAAAAGTCAAACATAATACTCTCATAATTACTGTAATATAAATCATGTTCCAACTTTTATATGCCTTCTACTAATATCAATGAAACAAAAAGATAACGTAATCAATCATAATGCATGGTTAAATTACAGACAGACTGACACACTGACAGTGCGCAGTGGGATTGGTAGCCATGCCTGTCCAATGTCATATCGAATATATCAATTACTTAATTTTGAGATTATCATGAAACTACATTTTGATTGACAAGTGGATAAGAAATACACAGCATATACAATATATATCTATGCATCTATATCTATACATCTATATCTATACATCTATATCTATATCTATACAGATAAATAAAATTGAAGTGTCTGTTTGTAATTCCGAGATAACAGCTTTTCGCTAAATGCATATGAAAGTATACACGATACTGACACTAAAAAACCAAGCTCTAAAATTTTTCTATATCTTTCTGTCTGTTTGTTCCGGGTAATCTCTGAAACGGCTGGACGGATTTTAACGGGACTTTCACTGGTAGGTAGCTGATGTTTCAAGGAGTAACTTGGGCTACTTTTATTTATTAAAAATATTAGGGTACCGCGACAATCAGAAATAAACTAAATCTACGCGGGTGAAACCGCGGGGCACAGCTAGTCTTTATATATAAAAATGAATCCCCATTTCCCTTGGTCACGGCATCAGGCGTAAACGGCTGGCTGGATTTTAACAGGACTTTCACTGGCAGATAGCTGATGTTTCAAGGAGTGTTTTAAGCTAATTTTATTTAGATAACATTTGGGTTCCGCCACTACGCGGGTGAAACTGCGGGGCACAGTTAGTACATAATATATTTAGCTTTCTAAGCAGTATGCAATGCAGGCATAAGTTACATTGAAAATATCAAAAAAAGGCAAAATTCTAATAGAACACTTTTAAGTCCTAGGTTGGTCTTTTCGTCCTGAAAATAGTTTGATATCGGAATTTTCTCAACCTGTTTTATGTTTAAAAAAATGCTCACGCCATCCCAGAAGGTTCCCCGAAGGGGTAAGCCGAGGTGTTGTAACAACACTCACTTTTCACCGAATATGATTAAGTGCCAACGTTACAGAGGGTGAGTCTATCGCCGTCAGGCACTATACATATATCTTTGAATTACTTCTCAGACATATGCAGGTTTCCTTACGATGTTTTCCTTCAACGTAACCTAATAAACCTTATATAACACGTAAACCATGAAACACGTATAACATGTTTAACTTTATAAAATACTAGCTGTGCCCTGCGGTTTCACCCGCGTAGATTTAGTTTAATGCTCCATGTCGCGGGACCCTAATATTTTTAATAAATAAAAGTAGCCTAAGTTACTCCTTGAAACATCAGCTACCTACCAGTGCAAGTCCCGTTAAAATCCGTCCAGCCGTTTCAGAGATTACCCGGAACAAACAGACAGACAGACAGACAGAGAAAAATGTTAAAACGTGGTTTTTTAGTGTCAGTAGCGTGTATACTTTTATATGCATTTAGTGAAAAGCTGTTATTTTGGAATTACAAACAGACACTTCAACTTTATTTATCTGTATGTATAGATGAAAAATCGATTTAAAAATAAAATACCCCTAGTAGACGGAAACTGCTATCCTAATTCCAAAAAAATAGGTTAATTTCACTAATAATGGAAAGAGTAAAATCTAAACGCATTCCACGACGATAACGACCTTAAGTTAAAACGACGTAATGTTCCCAACACCGACTAGTTTTAATTGACAAGTTAAGTGTTAACCTTCTAATAAATGATTTATTTAAGCACACGTTAAATTTAGTTAATTGGCAACACCCGAAGATTTCGTAAAAAATACCACTTACAAATTATCTGTATTCAATAGTTCTTTTTTTAATTAGTTGTACGTTGCCATTAATCTAATGAAAAAGATGATACTAGTTTTAAAAAAGTTAAGTTATGACCTAAGTCCTAGAAAGTGATTTATCTTAGTTTGAAATAACGAGAAATAATGCAATACATAATATATCTTAACGTCGTAATAATACAGTCCGTGTTTCAATGAACTTTATAATTGCGCCCATAACATATTACCCCAATAAAGCTTGTACAATGTTTCAGTGCTCAAACGTAAGTACTTGATGGACATAATATAATAATATACTATAAGTATAGCCTATGTCCACCCTGAAGGTCCGTTTATACATGTATGCAGATAAATAAAATTGAAGTGTCTGTTTGTGATTCCAAAATAATGGCTTTTCAGTAAATGCATATGAAAGTATATACGACACTGACATTATAAAAAAAAAATTTATTTTTTTCTTTGCCTGTCTGTCTGTTCCGGCTAATCTCCGAAACGGCTGGACTGATGTTAACGGGACTGTCAGATAGCTAATTTTACAAGGAGTGACTTTTTTTAAAAAGCATTAGAGTTCCGCGGGTTACCCATTAAATTAACTCTACGCGGGTGCCCGGGTACAGCTAGTTCATAAATACAAATATATAAAATACTAGCAGACGTCACGCGGTTTCACCCGCATAGTTCCCGTTTCCGTGGGAGTACGGGGATAAAATATAGCCTATGCTACTCGCTGATGATGTAGCTATCCATTACTGAAAGAATTTTCAAGATCCGTCAAGTAGTTTTGGAGCCTATTCAATGCAAACAATCAAATCTTTCCTCTTTATAATATTAGTGAAGATAAAAATGCTATAGCGCTGCCTAGTCTCAAAATAAGCAGAGCTTGTACCATAGTATAGTACTGTGATACCGGACAGCAATTAGTTATACCTACAGTCAGTCAAAGTCAAAGTCAAAAATATCTTTATTCGATTAGACTTTATACAAAGCACTTTCAAATCGTCAGAATGACACAATTTACAGGATTATACATGCTACCACCAGGTTCGGAAGGTTGCTTTTACTGAGACGAACCTGGCAAGAAACTCAGTAATTACTCTTTTCAAAAATATTATACAATTAAAAAAAAACAAAATAAATCCCTCGAGCAATGTAAGCCCATGGACACAGTTCCAATGCACAAATGTCGATAAAAATTAACATAAAGAAAAGTCTAGTAGTTGTACTTATATCTAAATGCGTAGCTTGAGATGACCAGCCCCCACAAGGAGCACCTGTTCACAAGTATGACGAGAATGGCAGTCGATGCAACCCAGGATAAAACAGGGGCGGATCTAGCTTTGGCGCCAGGAGGGGGTCACATAGTCGGTCGTTCCCAAACGTTTGCCATTATACATTTTTTTTATATTATATTAAATTAATTTAATATTGAAGGCATGTAGTTACATAAAATCTGTATGGTGACAGAAAATATATAAATAAAATCATTAAGTATCAATTAGTGGTCCACCTAAGTCCTGGAACCAGCTCAGGATGGCCCATGACCCCCACTGGATCCGCCGTTGGGATAAAGTCTCTGTGACTCAATGTGGAAAAGATCTCGAGTAGTTCGTTCATTGAATTAAATCGATTTGAACAAAACACGTTGACTTAATTCGATATTACTAGACATAATGATCGAGTAAATCGATAATAGTAGTGTTTATTAAGATTCGTCTATGATTTATTACTAAATGTAAAGATTACTCTTGAAATTCGTGTATTTGACCTTTAACATCTATTGTTTATATATACACTATCTGTGCCCAGCGGTTTAACCCGCGTAAATTTAGTTTCATGCAAACTTTCATCCCCTATTTTATCCCTTCGGGAGTTGAATTAATCAAAGTCTACGTCATAACATCTACCTGCATGCCAAATTTCAGCCCGATCCGCCTGTGGTTTGGGCTGTGCGCTGATAGATCACTATCTCAGTCAGTCAGTCACTTTTGAATGACTATGGAATTCAAGGTCAGCGATCATAACTCATGATGGGACCTGTACGTTTATATCACGTTTTTAAAACATTTTCTGCTTCACAGTTCACTCACGCGCAGTTATAAGAAATATTTGTAACGTGAAAGTGACTCAATGCAACGATCGAGCGATAGACGCAAATGGATAAAATGCTATCCAAATTTGTCCAAATATAGAAATCACGACGTTTGAAACCATCGTTTTTATGGACTTGTTGGTCGTTACTTCTAAATGCAAAAAAAATTATGAGTTACTAGCTGTGCCCCGCGATTTCACCCGCGTAGATTTAGTTTCATCCTTATTGTCGTGGAACCCTAATATTTTTAATAAAAGGTAGCCTATGTCCTTTCTCAGGGTCTAAAGATTGTCTGTGCCAAATATCATCAAAATCGGTTGAGAGGTTTAAGCGGGAAAGCGTAACAGACAGACAGACAGAGTTACTTTCGCATTTATAATATTAGTAGGGATTAAACGCCATATTAAGATGGTACCAAAATAATTATTCCAAAAATTAAAGTATGATATTACAAGAATAATATTATGTTCCGAAGTTTTACATTCTATAACTAGCTATGCCAGGTGGTTTCACCCACGTAGACTTAATTCCGTCGTTATTTTGGGAAAACCAATTTTTTTGATAGAGTTATAAACAGACACTTCAATTTTTTTTAAATGAGTATACCATACCATACATCTCCGTCTCAGGTATTGAATAGTATCTAATACAGAGAATATTAAGCGACAAATTAAATATTAAAACATTGGTTCTTTTCTTTAATTAAAGTTGCATATTAACTATTAACATTTTCAGTACTTATTAGGTCAGTATTAATAACACTTGTATTTATTGATAGAGTTCATAATAATTATAGTTTGCATGTGACCAAGTCACGCGTTGATGTCTAGTGTATGAGGCGTAGGAATTTATAGGTACGCTATTGAAAATATGTAACTAAAAATTGTTTGGCCGTGCGATACGTTATATTTTATGAAAAGTGTGTGTTGTGATACCACTGTGTACTCCTTAGAAGACCTATCTAGGAAAGCGTGATAGTATATTATTAGTTAAATAAGTAGGGAATGTACTATTAAACAACTAGTACTTGGTTTCTTTTTCTCACAAAAAACTAAACTTTTTCCCACAAAAGAAAAAAAACTTGACGTTTTTTCAAATAAGCTGGTAGAAAAAAAGGAACCAAAAGAAAAAAATCGAATCGATGAACGTCAGTCTCGAACCGGGGTACTCTAGTTTCGTTATCACCTCGTAAGCTGACAGCCTCACCTCTGAGCTATCATAACTTGACAGTTGTCGGCGAAATTTACTGTCGTATTGTATTGATATTTTATGAGTTTTTCAGTGCATTAAAACATGGTCAAAACGATGTTTTCTGAAAGTGAAACCTAGCTAGATAATTTTTTTGCCCCCGAAACCCCCTACATACAAAATTTCATGAAAATCGTTGCAGCCGTTCCCGAGATCCAGATTCAATATATATACAAGAATTGCTCGTTTAAAGGTATAAGATTTTGTAGCAGTAGAACTTTTATTTGTTGAAGTAGATTATAGTATGAAAGATTATTAAAACGCGTCTGTCAATAAGCTTCATCCAAACGAAAAAGTCTTTATAGCATGTAAAAAACCTACAGTAAAAAATAAGGTATTTGTATGAACACTCGACCCATTGAGCGACTCTATAAGCAATACAAATAACTCATCCATTCACTTTCAACTTGACACCTTTATAGACGAAATTTCACTTGTCATCCAAAAGAGACTTCGTCGAAATATAAATAAGTAGACCGATTTGTATGCAGATTAGTTTGGTGAGCGGTCGGCATTTGAAACACGTGTTATAGAATAATGTTCGGACATTATCCCACCCCCACCTAGTCTCAAACTACTATGGGTACTAGATACAGTTATCTACCAGTGTATATACCTTTTGTTTAGTATATTGTGAGAAACAATAAGGTCCAGAACTCATTACTGGCCATGTAAATAAAACATTAAAAAGACCGCAATGGAATGATGGTAGTGTTGGGCTAGTGATGGGCTATATATCTTAGGGATAACCCACAATTGATTTTTATAAGTATACTAGCTGTGTCCCGTTAAAATCCGTCCAGCCGGTTCAGAGATTACCCGGAACAAACAGACAGACAGACAGACAGACAGACAGAGAAAAAATTTAAATCTTGGTTTTTTGTGTCAGAATCGTGTATACTTTCATATGCATTTAGTGAAAAGCTGTTATTTTGGAATTACAAACAAACACTTCAATTTTATTTATCTGTATAGATGTATAGACTAGCGTTGCTTTCTTCGCGCGGGTGCAATGTTGCTTTTAACATTGCACCCGCGCGACTCCAGGGCGAGTCGCTAGTATACGTATAAAAATGAATAACATGTTTAGTTAATTATTTAAATACGTCTAACATTTACATCTAACAAGAATCTCTGAGAAGTATTTCAAAATTCTATGAATAGTGCCTGTGACTGTGAGAGACTCACATCTGTCACGTTGGTACATAATCATCTTCGGTGAAAAGTGGGTGTTGTTATTACACCCCTGCCTACCCCTTCGGGGAATACAGGCGTGATGTATGTATTTAATTTGAGTGAACTATCGCGCTGTTAGCAACCTGTTAACTTAATTAGTATTCAAAGAGTATAATTCGCGTGATTTAACAATCAATACAGTGTGGAACAGTGAAAGTGATCGTGAACAATGACTGCGAAATTTGGATGAGGCATTGTACCCGCGGCTACACGTATTTCCTTGAAATAACATTTGTGTCTATTTTAAAAGATACTTTATCAGATCAAAATATTACTAAATCAGCTTTTTAGTTACTAGATTTCCTCGTTTCTTTTTATTTGCTATTTTGTGAAATAAATACATAAATACCCAATATAGGTTACCCAAATGGGTAGGCAGTAGTTTCGGGCATCATACATAAGTCTTTGAATTACTTCACAAACATAAGCAGATTCCCTTACGTTGTTTTTCTTCGCCGTAGAGCTCGTGGTGTGAGATAACTGCTAATAAGTTTTGTTTAAGAACTCATTGAATCAGGCCGCTGGGATTCGAACTTGTAAAACGCCCACGAAAACGACACAACTTCGAATCGCCTCCCACGAGGCCCGCTCAAACCCCATGGTCACCACGATTCTGTTATAAATCCAACATATATAATTTTAATACAATTAAATAAGTATGTACTCATTAGTACGTAGAGAAAAAATAAACACATAAATTTTTAAGAGAAAGTGATCTCAAGTCCGTGAACTTAAACTGTCACACGTCATATGGTGGTGACATTGACTGTTGGGCCCAAGGCTATGGCTAATATCTGGTTCAGAACCGGCAATGTACGCTTGAATGAATTTCTCTCCGAACACGCGATTGCTTTTTACAGCTGGACAAAATGCATTGTACTCAATTTCAATTCATTTTGTCTATCCAAGCCAACTGTTTTTTAAAAGTAGCTTAACTTACTCTTTGTAACGTCTGCTGTGTTGCCGTGAAAGTCCCTTTAAATACGGTCCAGCTATTTCAGAAATTAGCCGATACAAACAGACAGACAGATAGAAACGAAAAAATACTTTAAAATACGTTAATGAAAAGCTGTTTGGAAAAAATATTGGAATTGCAAACAGAAACTTCGTGTGCCCCGCGGTTTCACCCGCGTAGATCTAGTTTCAAGCTGTTTTCTAAATAAAATTTGACTAAAACACTCTTTGAAACATTAGCTGTCTGCCAGTGAAAGTCCCGTTAAAATCCATCCAGCCGTTTACTCGTGATGCCGTGACCAAGGGAAATAGGCATTCTTTTTATATATAAGATTAACCAACACTGAATTTTAATGTAAATTTTAATTAAATTCCTACACAAGATACTCACGCCTGTTTCCCACGAGGGTAGGCAGAGACCACTGTTTAACAATCCTTACATACTTATTTCGCTTCGTCCACATTCATGCATCTCTTCATACACTTCCTTCGGTAACGAGTGCTCCGTGTGAGTAAAGTTACGTGTGTAGCAAGACTCAGATTAATTCACATCGCATTAATGACATTTACAATATCTAAGCAAACAAGTAAAAGTAATAACATTACGAAACTCCGCTCAAAAACATGTTTAACCTCTTCGTCATACAGATTGGTACATATCTGAACTAATGTGTCTAAGGCTGTCGATATAATATGGTGACTAAGCGCAGTGGTTAAGGAAAGGATGGTTGTGCAAGCCTCGGGGTTTTACCTTTAAACGAGAAAATCTTGTACTTATATTCTGAATCTCGGAACAGGCTCCAAAGACTTTCATACATACACAAATGCTCACGCCTGTGTTCCCCGAAGGAGTAGATAGAGTTGCTGTTATTACAACACCTCTATTTTCACCGAAGATGATTAAATGCCAACATGACACATGGTGAGTCTATCGTTGTCTCAGGCACTGTACATACGTCTTAATTATATAAGAAACTAGCTGTGCCCCGCGGTTTCGCCGCGTAGAGTTAATTTCAAGTTTTTTTTTAAATAAAATTAGCCTAAAACACTCCTTGAAACATCAGCTATCTGCCAGTGAAAGTCCCGTTACAATCCATCCAGCCGTTTAGGTGTGATGCCGTGACCAAGGGAAATGGGGATTCATTTTTATATATATAGATAATTTAAATTACTTATCTCTCAGACATATGCAGGTTTCCTCACGATGTTTTCCTTCACTGTGGTGAAATCACTGCACATACGTTTTTAGAAAAACTCATTGGTACAGGCCGCGCTGGGGTTGCTTGCGTCGCTTGCATAGAAGGCGACTGCTGAAACCCCATGACCACCACGCCTGCATGAAATTTAGTATGCAGAGGGTTTCGGGGACGATAAATCGATCTAGCTAGGTTTCATTTTTGGAAAACGTCAAACGACAAAACGGTCTGAGAAACAACAAGAAGAGAAGAAACAACTTCCTTTCTTTCGATGTTTACTCGTTAAGGCAGCTCCAAATATCGACGGAGAGATCTCGTTACGCCCTACCACTCTTAAGAAATAACGGTAAACAAAAAACATAACTAATACATTACATGGGTACTACTGTACCCTTTTACGGAGATAGTACCTTAACCGTTCTCTGCGTATCATTTGTTTCATCATCACAACGTTGTGCAAAGTAATTAGCTAGTACCCACTCACTTCGACAAAGACTTCTAAGTAACTTTTTGGATTACGTAAAAATACAATTTTATTTGAGTTCCGAGAAGCTAGGCTATTGCGAATGTCGTTCAATTATCGAAGATCAAATTTGGTAATCGTAACAAGTCTGTCGGTAGCTTGAAAGGCTGTTACTGTTTAACTCAGGTTACAGATTTTTCATGTAGACCTTGCTTAAATCATAATCCTCTATTTTTAGAACGATGCAAACCAACAGACAAAATCAATTTCAATTTTAATATTTATAGAACTAGCGGACGTCAGGCGGTTTCACCTACGTAGATCCCGTTCCCGTGGGAGTGTCGGGATACAATATAGCCTATATTAATTCGTGGTAGTGTAGCATTCAAATGGGGAAAGAATTTTTTAAATCGTCTGAGTACGTTTTGAGCCAATTCGTTTCAAACAGAGGAAAGGTTTATAATGTAAGTACAAATAAATCTTACCTCTTTAAATTATTAGTATAGACTAGCTGTGCCCTGCGGTTTCACCCGCGTAGAGTTAATTTCTTGGGTGCCCTGCGGAACTGTGTCCATGGGCTTATAGTTGCTTGAGTGATTTATTTTGTATTTTTAAAACTGTATAATATTCTTTAAAAGAGTAATTACTGAGTTTCTTGCCAGGTTCTTCTCAGTAAAAGCAACCTTTCCGTCATTCTGACGATTTGAAAGTACTTTGTATAAAGTCTAATCGAATAAAGATATATTTGAGTTTGAGTTTGAGTTTGAACCCTAATTTTTTTTTAAATTATAGTAGTATATAGGAGTAACTTAACTCCTTGATATATCAGCTGCCTGCCAGTGAAAGTCCCGTTAAAATCGGTCCAGCCGTTTCGGAGATTACCCGGAATAAACAGACAGACAGACAAACAGACAGACAGAGAAAAAGTTTCAAAATTGGTTTTTTATTATCAGTAGCGTGTATGCTACCATATGCATTTAGTGAAAAACTGTTATTTTGGAATTACAAACAGACACTTCAATTTTATTTATCTGTATGGGTATGATCATTAATCATAAGTAATCTTCTAAACATTTTACACTTACATCTATTTTTGACCTTCATCATCATCATCAACTTATCTTAGTCCACTGCTGGACACAGGCCTCCAAATGAGCCATAGCGCCCTGTCTTCAGCTTGCCGCATCCAGCATCTGCCTGCAGTTTTTCGCAGATCGTCATCCCACCTAACCGGAGGCCGTCCTACACTACATTTGCCGAGTCGCGGTCCACTCTTCACTTTTGACCTTACGTCATCCAAAATACACAAATTGAAACAAATGAACACTTCTTCCTACAAGGAAATGCATAACCAGTATTACTGAAATGAAAGTATGTATGTAGTACACTTCAAACGATGTACTTTGTAAAGAGAATGGACCAAATAATGATACATTATTTGGTCTATTATGAATGAGTAACATCCGCCTGCGACTTCGTCTGCGTGGCATTAGTAAGTAGTATCTATAAGTATAAAAAATAATTGCTGTTCATTAGTCTCGCTAAAACTAGAGAATGGCAGGACCGATTTGTCTAATTTTGATTATGGAATATTTTTGGCAGTACAGGGAGGTTTAAACTGATAAAGGCATAAATAATAAAAACAGAAAAATACTAACTAATAATACTTCGCCGGCTCATCTAGTTAATTAAATAAATAAAATTATAAAGATTAAAGATTTGTTTGCTTGTTACAAATATGTAAGCAAATACAATCTATCAATCTTTTTAGATAAGATAAATTCAAATTACCTTTTCTGCTCAACACTAGCTTCTGCTTGCGACTTTGTCCGCGTCGAATAATTACTTTGGGCTAACGGTAGCTTTAACCAGCGACTAGTCTTAGCTTGATGATACCAATATAGTCTTCGTTGATAAATGGGCTATCTGATCTTTTTTACTAGAACAATCAGTAAATTGTCCGACTTTCTTAGGCCTCCAACTGATCGTAACGATTGCCAAAGATGAATGAAAATGAAAATGATTTATCCAGCTTAGGTCCTAGTAAGGCACTTATGAATGTCGAGGAATTTACCACCGGTTCGGAAACTAGTCTTCTGAGAAGAATCGGCAAGAAACTCAGATGTTAAATTGGCAACCGGGACCGGCTTAGCGTGCTAGCCGAGGCACAGAGGGAACTCGGGCGGTCACCAATGTCAAATGACATATTATATACACAATAAGTAGGTTTATTACCTTGTGTTTCAATATTCAGGGCCATCATGTGGCTGCAAGCTAAAATTAAATTAACTAAGAGATTTCTATCAAACGTTATTAATTACTGTAAAAACCTATTGGTCACACACATACATGTTTGTAAAAGTTTGATTGGGAATATGTGTCATACATATTACGAAATGGGTGATCTATGTGTGCAGATATCGTCACGAGGTATTTATTATTTTATTTTGCTATTGGGATGATTAATGGTATGTATTGTATGACAAATTATATGTACGTATGAATGGATTAAACGAAAGTGATATTTGCCGACCCGGCCCGAAACGAGCTGATGTTACCATAAATAACGAGAAATTATATTATTAATTAAGTAAACGTAAGTATTATCGTTTTGTATTTACTTACCAAACTTAAATGTGTGTTTGCTAAATAATTAAATTAAGAATAAATAAACGTCAAAGAAATTCTTACAGACGTTCGGACGTGTAATTTTATAACGAACTAGCTGTGCCCTGCGGTTTCACCCGCGTAGATTTAGTTTCATGTCGCGGAACCCTAATATTTTTAATAAATAAAAGTAGCCTAAGTTACTCCTTGAAACATCAGCTACCTGTCAGTGAAAGTCCCGTTAAAATTGGTCCAGCCGTTTCAGAGATTACCCGGAACAAACAGACAGACAGACATAGAAAAATTTTAAAACTTGGGTTTTCGGTGTCAGTAGCGTGTATACATTCATATGCATTTAGTGAAAAGATGTTATTATGGAGTTACAAACAGACACTTCAATTTTATTTATCTGTATATGTATAGTGTATAGATATAAACCGTGGTGATAAAACTGCAAACTTTCGTCCGAAACTACGTACATGTCGTTGAATACGAGTAGGTCTTGTAGAGTCTTGCTGCATTAAATCAACCAAAAACCAATAAAATACCAAGACTTGTATCGGAGCGTGAATAGACGTACTATTGTAAAACTCTCGCTACTTTCTTCAGCACGCGGCAAATTTCTTCATGTAAATATTGACTATTGTTAAACGGGAAACTACGAACAAAACAAGTGAATACACACTTCACACAGATGTCAAAAACAATAGATTACACAGGAGAAATGGGCCTGAGAATCTTATCTATGGACCAAAATGGATGCGTTTTATTATTGCGATAATTGTTATGTACTACTTTGACTTAAGAGCTAAGCGGTTATGTGTGTGAAACAATTATTAAATCATTAAGTGCAATTGTTTGGATGACGCAATAATGTCTCATAAAAGTTTTGAAAAGATATATGAATCTTGCGCAATCTGAGATATATTATGAGAACTAAACAATTATATTATTCATACGTGTAGTGATAGATTTATTGTACTTTATAAATAATTCATATTAAACATTTTACATTTTATATAAATTATATATATATACAAACATAATGCTCGCATAAAGCTCGCACCTGTATCCCATGGGGGTAGGCAGACACTACTGTGCGCCATATACTACGATTGACTCATAATCCTTTTCATGGAGAAGATTTTTAGTTTGTTCATGATATTCGCTGTATAATCGCCTTTAACTCATCCTAGTTCTATTTAAGTATTCGATGAAAACTTGCAACCTACCAGTTACATTAATTGAAAGTCGTTTTTAAATACTAGTGATAAAAAAATCTGTAAAGAAATCATAAGTACAAAAAGGTAAAAGTCTGTCCGAATAGAAAATCTTTATAAAAAAAAATCAGGTCGAATCAAAATATTGTAATAAAAAAGTTAATAATCTTTTTTACATATTTTCGAAGTGAGAATCTAACTGTCTGAGTATCTAACAATTTATTAAACTTAATAATATGAACTACTAGCAAGTGTGGAATAGTTACTTCGGCTAATGTTAATATTAACCCGTAATTAGTCTTAACATGATGATTATATAGCATTCTCGATAAATAGACTAACACCGAAATATTTTTCAAATCGGACAGTAGTGTCCGAGATAAGTGCGTTCAATCAAAAAAACTCTTCAGCTTTATACATTACTAGCGGTCTCGCGGTTTCACCAGCGTTGTTCCCGTTTTCGTAAGAGTACGGGGATAAAATATAGCCCATATTAATCAGCGATATTGTAAACTTGCCCTTCAACAAATTTAAAGAAACAATTAAATCAGTTTTGCTTGAAAAAGGATATTATACTGTAAGTGATTATATTTGTGATAAGGGAGCCTGGGATGTACCTGATAATGTTTGTAAATAATCCCATTGGCACTGTACTTTTGCTACAATTAATTAATCTTAATTTTGCTTTGACTGGCTGGAATTTGCCATGCTCACATATATTTGTACTATATTTTTAGTTTTTAGTTTTTATTTTTGACAATTGAGCATTAGAGCTGTGTCCATGGGCTTATAGTTGCTTGAACAATTTATTTTGTATTTTTAAAACTGTATAATATTCTTTAAAAGAGTAATTACTGAGTTTCTTGCCAGGTTCTTCTCAGTAAAATCAACCTTCCGAACCTGGCGGTAGCATGTATAATCCTGTGTAATTGTGTCATTCTGACGATTTGAAAGTACTTTGTATGAAGTCTAATCGAATAAAGATATATTTGATTTTGATTTTGATTTTGATAGTGTAGCATTCAAATGGTGAAATAATTTTTAAAATCGTTCCCGTACTTTTTAAGCCAACTCGTTACAAATGCTTACATACAAATCTTTCCTCTTTATTGGTATGGAAGTATAGATGAAACGTGTTTGTAGATGAATATCTGAAGTGTAAAAACACACTTGCAAGTCTTGATTGAACTTTTAGCATTAACAGACATACGAGATCATCATGTAGATAAATTAATCGATGCTTATTATGTGTGTCATGATAGCGTATATTTCATCTTAATGTTAGTTTCTCTTGTCAAATCTTTATTATGTTTTTATACTTTATCTACTTATGTAAGGTTTTTGCAAAGGATTTCTCAAATTTCTCCGTCGCAGTATAATTATATACAACTAGCTGACCCGGCGAACTTCGTACCATATTTAAAAAAAAATCTTTCCGTAAGATCCATCCCCGTACTTCAAGGAATATTCTATCTTCACAACATTTTCCTTCACAGTGCAATTGGTACAGAATGAAGTACGAATTGGCATTAATCCCCGAATTTAACATCCCGAATTTATACATATTCACACATATTTACACACATCTACATAAAATACTTTTATATTGAATAAAGTCAAAACCATAACAAACATAGTTAATATTACTTTACTAAAACTAAGTTACAAAATTTGATAATAATGTTACAACAATTGTTAATAGTATTACTTTACTAAGCATAAGTTACGAATTTCGTTAATATTACTTCACTTTTATAATATTGTGTTTCTCCGAAGGTGGGCTTTGACAGACGCAACACAGTTTTAAACTTCTGCGACTGTCACCGTTCCTCTGTATACTGTACTAAAAGTTGTGCCAAATAAACATTATTAATATTATTATTATTAATCTCAACTTTAGCGACTCTACTAACATTTTAATATGTGTTATCTAATCAATTACTATCCACAAACTATCCATTACCTACCCAGTGAGTAATCTTTAAAGTTATCCAACGTATACAAATTACAAAATTGAACTTTACATTTAAGGTAGAAAAGTTCAAATTACAATGTTGTATGAAGTTACGTAAAAATCTAAAACAATAGTAGGAATTACTTTGCATATCGCACATTAAGGTTACGAAAACAGCAGGTTACCGCTGGTTACCACTGGTTAGTTTGTTGTTAACCGGTTATAATAACAAGATAGAAGTATTATTCAACATTTTAGCATTTAATTTTCGACATAGTTTCCTTATAACACTTTCGTTTGTTTTAACTTCTCTAGATTTATAAATCTACGCAATTAAAGAGACCTCTCGTGAAGAGTTTTCTGGGGCTATTCTCGATCAGAAAATCAGCATATGCAGGCAATGCTACCTGCCTTCTTGGCACAATCCTGAGATACATTTTCATATATTTTTTTTTTAATAATGTTTAAACTCTTCACAAACTAGATATATTACTAGCAAAAATATTATACTCTAAATATAATAGAAGATAAATTTTAAACCAACTTGACGATTTTTTGTATATCATCATGGTGGCAAACAATCATATGGCCCAGCTGATGGTAAGTGGCTACCGCAGTCTATGGTCGCTTATAAAACCAGGGGCATCACTTGCCGACCCTATAAATATCTCTTCACACCCTTCTTGAAAAACCTCATGCTTTACTCGTTTGGGAAAAATTTTTTTTTTGGGGAAAGTAAACTCTTTTGGAAACATAAGTATTCAAAGTACTTAATTTGATTTGAAAAATTATATTATACCATAAAAAGTCACAGGCAGAAGCTAGTAGATTATAGAACTTTATGTATCGAATTTTACCATTAAACTTAACAACATAGTTGCTAATGTGTATGAGGAACCATCAACAGTTGTAAAGGTCGAGTTTTCAATCGTTTAATCGAGTGTTCAAATATCGATTCAACCAATTATCAGTGTAATAGTTACATCTCTTGCAAATTATCCGTGAAGAGCATCGTAATAGTCGCCCGTGGCGTTTTTAGAGCCTATGATCAGTGATGAGACCGTTACAAGACTGCTAGTACTGCTACTGGGAAATTACAGATGGTAAACCCTTACACTTCGTCGATCCCAAGTCCTCCTGTTCCTCAGTAGCACTTAAGGTCATTAAACTAAAAAGACAGTGTTGGAAACTATTTTGTTATAAAATTTATGATTTATGTTTTTTTTTATTCTTAGTGTTTTTATACATTCTCTTGTTAGTTGTCAAATAAACACGGTAATGTCAGCTGCTTTTTTCACTGCTCTCTATATCTCTAAATTCTATTATTCGCTATCGTCTACAGTCTAATAATTTTGCTATAATAATAATTAACATTTAGTGAAAAAAGTTTCAAACAAGAGAAAAGAATAATAATACAATCTTAACAATGTTGTTACTGTATGCAATATTGCTATAATTGGTCTGCTCCAGTACATTGGGTGCTGCCGCATATTGACATCCGCAATTTACCTTCATTTTTCATTTATAAACTATTAGGTAACTTTACCTTTCTATACAAATAAAACTTAAACTTACTTGCAAAAAATAATTGTTTTGTCTCAATGTCTTTGTGTTTTGGACGATCTCCAAAACGGCTGGACTGATGTTGAGGGGAGAAAAATATTTTTTTAACCCGAACGATAAAAACTTTATACTGATTGAATAGCACGTTTTTTTTTTATTCCGCAGGGCTCACCTAGTTCTAAAATAAAAGCGATTTTCGAGAAAATGTCGTATCAGACACGCGCAACAATCGTGAGACCAACTAAGTTGTCGAGTGACAACTTAGTTAATAGGCTGCAAGAACTAAGTGGTTCCTACACCTAATTACCATCAAGGCTGTATGCTGAAGCACCTTAAAAAATATTGCCAAACATGGCTTGGTCTTAACGTCGTACGTCGCAATACTTTCTCTACAACCCGTTTCAGTGAGTGGAATGCACTTTCTTCATCGGTTTTAAAGTTAAATAGATGCCCAAGACACCGCATATGATCAACGTAAGTCATTTCTCAAAACTATTACGTTATTACTTTTATCTACTATTGAACTATTATCAACATGTTCAAACTCTTCATTAAAATACTTACTAGTTAATAATAAAAGCTGATATTATTTACAGTAATTAATAAGTATTATATTGCCACCCTGAAAGTTCATCTACACTTATGTTATAAAGAGGAAAGATTGGATTGCTTTTTTGTTTGTTTGCATTGAATAGGCCCCGAAACTACTTGACCGATCTTGAAAATTCTTTCAGCAATGGATAGCTAATTCATCAGCGAGTAACATAGACTATATTTTATCTCCGTACTCCTACGGGAACGGGAACTACGCTGGTGAAACCGCGTGACACGTCTGCTAGTTCCAAATATTTCTGAAGTTGGATAAATGGATTCCATAAAATAATGCATGAAAATGAGTTTACACGGGGTACAGAATATATAGCTAAAACTAATAATTCCAATCGTATTCGTTCATACGTTAACTAAGTTATAGTTTTCTTAACCTACATGCATAAATAACTGTTTTATAGGATTTTTTTATTTTAAGTTTTTCTTACGAAAGTCGTAACTTCAAATCACGGTCAACCTTCATCCGCCCAACCTCTAAATAAATGCAAATTCCTTTCCAAGGCTCTCCACACACATGCCCATAAAAAATGGAGTTTAGAAATTCTGCCCACAAACATGCCATTTTGCCACCTTATTTATGCTTTCTTTGACAGACGCGCTCAAAATAACAAAGCTTATGGTTGTGTAATATGCTACGAAAATAACAAAAGGTGAAACGTATTTTTAAAAATGTTCATTAAAAAGTTTTAAAATATATAAAAAAAGTTGGTGCTAGAATTTTTTTAAAGATATTGACGACATAAAATCGTCTTTTTTTTAAGTCGTATAGATTTTTTGTGCACACTCATATGCCTGTATTCCTCGAAGGGGTAGGCAGAGGTGTACTTATAGTTCACTCACATTTCGTCAGATATGTTTAAATCCCATTGGGCGCAAGCCTATATTGCCATTTACCGGGCACTAATCCAGCCCAATAACACTGCCCGGGAAACGATTCGAGGACCACATGTTCACAGTAGCATTTGCAACCACTAGACCAACGAAGAATGCTTAACTGGTTGAATTGTTGTAAGAAATGTTTTTTTTGCAAAAATCGTAACAGACAGAAATATGTATGTATAAAGACATTCATTCACGCATTATGTAATATAGGCACGGATAACTTAATGACAAGGTCGTGAATACGCGGTACATGTACTTTTATTTGTTTTATTAAAGCTAAGCAGTTCTGCACAATACTCTCGTCCATTTTGACATTTATACTAAAACTAGCTTCTGCCCGCGACTTCATCCGCGTGGAATAAGTACTACATAGCCATAACCTTCGTTAATAAATCGGCTATGTAACACTGAGAGAATATTTCAAATCGGACCAGTAGTTCCTTAGATTAGCGCGTTCAAACAAACAAACTCTTCAGCTTTGTATATTAGTATATAGTCTACTATGTTTATAATATACTCATTTAAAATTGCACAACCTACCATATATATAAAAAGATAACAGTAAAAAGGCTTGAATATGTAAATAGCAACCTTGACAATAGTCACGGACGATGGTCGATAAATGCCGTTCATCGATATCGATAAAGAGGTCGTTTCACGGTAAATTTCACTTGTTCGCTCCAATAATCCAACCGCTTGACGCCCAGTGTTATTTCTCTGTAATAATAGGTTCTGTTTGCGGAAAAATAATAAGCTTACCGTTGTTGACATTCTGATATTTTAATAAGCGATAAGAAAGTGTGTTAATTAGATTTAAATAATATTTTTACACAACGTTGGTATAGGAATAATAATTAATATTGATTAAGAAAATGTATCATCATAAAATACTAGCGGACGTCACGCGGTTTCACCCAATAGTTCCCGTTCCCGTGGATAAAACATAGGCTATATTAATCAATGATAATGTAAGTAGTACATTCAAATGGTGAAAGAACTTTATTTTGGTCCAGTGCTTTTTGAGCCAATTCGTTACAAACATACTTACATACAAATCTTTGACATATGCTATTATTGCGCGATTTAGCAAATCCAGTAAGAATTTGAACATTTGCATATGAAGACAGACATTTTAAGATATACAATAAGTTATTTTTTGTATTAGCGATTTTATTGTTTCAATTTAATCGATAGACAAATGTCGATCTCATCTCTTGATCTACTTTTATAAGGTTGTTTCAAATCAACCACATTTTGTCTCGGGTTAAAACGGCATAATACGGGTTTTCGATGATTCAATTTGGAAAATCCAATTTAATACCAAATGCATATAGCTACCGAATGCGTTTCACCTTAGTTGGTGTCCATCTGTGTTTGTTTATTATTAAAGACAGCAAAATGCCAGTAGGAAAACAAACGTTTATAATACCCACAGATTTCTGACTGCCTCGATGGTCTAGTGATTGCAAACGCGACCGCGGAACACGAGGTCCTGGTTTTGATCCCCGGGTCGATCAAAATGACTGGATTAGTGGCAATAGACTCGCTTCCTAGTACATGAGACTTAAACATAAGAGACGAAATGTGCGTGTACTATAAGTACACCTCTGCCTATCCCTCTAGGGGATATAGATGTGAGTATTATTTGATCATCGCCGTTTCAGTCATTATACAAAGTGTCAATGGAACTATATTATCAAGATATAATGTATAATATACTGAGAGTTTGTCTGTAATTTCTGAACAAATGTATTAAGAAAAAATATGTAATATTGCGCCATGCTAAGCACCTCTCCGCATAGCCGGCTAGATCTTTTAGAGTTTTTATTTTTAACTAGCTGTGCCCCGCGAATTCATCCACGTAGCCTTAATTTCATAAGTGACTCGCGTAACTTTAATGTTTTTTTTATAAATGGCCACATTACTCCTAGTAACATCAGCTATCTGCCAGTGAAAGCCGCATTAAAATCGGTTCAGCCGTTACGGAGATTAGCCAGAACAAACAGATAGACGGTAAAGATTGTCAATACCGTATATACTTTCATATGCAATACGCGAAAAGCTGTTATTTTGGAATTACAAACAGACATTTTATTTTATTTATCTGTATAGATTGCGCCACGCTAAAGACTTCTTCACATATCCGTCTACCTGTTTTAGAGTTTTTTTTTTTAATTAAACCGATTCTAATGTAAGATGTGCTAATCGATTCGTCCTTGCATCGAATTGCTCTAACGATAATCGCAACTCTGTCCAAAAATACGTTATAAGTGTAGTGTTAAGTGTACGCTTTCACAATACTATATTAGGTTAGTCAAACTACCAGAACAAATAATTTATGACATTGACTTTCGAATGTTTACTAACTAGCACTTTTGGCACTAGTGTACTGTCTGATTAATATATGTCGTAACATAGTATATACTCTACAGAGTACCTACTGCGAGTTTTCTTAAATCGCCGCCACGAGTCATCGCGTCGACGTAAACGCAGACTTGTATGGACTCGTGTCATCTTTAGGCCGACAGAGGCACTGTTCCGATCCTATACAAATCTGCGTTTATGTCGACGCGGAGACTTGCGACGGCAGCAGTGAAAAAAACGCACTAGGTCCTCTGATATATGTCATCTCACACATTTAAATATAAGTAGACCTAATAGACTTACTTTATGTTAACTTTTGCATTGGAATTGTCCATGGGCTTACGAAGCTTTTAAAATTGTATAATATTTTTGAAAAGGGTAATTACTGAGTTTCTTCTCAGTAAAAGCAACCTTCCGAATCTGGCGGTAGCATGTATAATCTTATATATAAAAATGAATCCCCATTTCCCTTGGTCACGACATCACGGGTGAACGGCTGGATCGATTTCGATAATATTTTTTTGTTGTGTTCGTTATTGTCAGGAGATGGTTCTTATGAAAGAAAAAACTAAGAAAATTGCGTGGAAAATTACAAAATTACTTCTAATCTAACATTAGCGCTTTGGCCTTGGTGAATAAATTTTTTTTTGATGTAACCTTACGACGTTTGACATATAGTTGTCAGAATGCTAATATCTCATAATTAAACAGGACAACGTCTGTCGGGTCAGCTAGTCCTGTATAATTATGTCATTCTTATCCGTCGTGTTCCGCACTAACTTACGAATACTAGATCTATGAAGCAGTCAGCATTTACACACAGGGTCAACTTTCTCAACACCATCAAACGTCGTATTGTTAGTGTTAATACGAGTACCATAAATTACACATAAAAGTGTTAAAATACCGATAAGTTGCTAAAACTAGCAATATATCGCGATGTGCACATCGTTGGCTAATGTGTCAACTGTCATGTCGAAACGTTAATGCCCTTCGGAAAACGGAGAATCTTTAATAATGAAGAAATATGTATAAAGGTGATAATTTTCACGTGTTTTGTACTTGCTAATTTTCTGTGATTGTGAACGAAACGAAGCCTCGCTTTCGTTGCCTTAGGATAAAATCCAGCAAAACAGTTATAGTTGCAAAAGAGTTGGCAAGTAGTTGCTAGGATTCTGTATATGTTTTTAATCATCATCTCCCTGGCCTTATGCCATACATTGTTGGGGGCGACACTTGATTCAACACGATGTGGCTGATCAATATTCTTCTTAATAAATAACAAGTACCATTCGACGGATTTCTTAAGTACCGTAAGTCCATCCTCGCGTTTCTGTGTATATCTGTTACTTTAACGGCGCTAAATCTGTAAATGCTCGTCTTATCTATCAGTTAATAGATAACTTTTCCCATTTAAATATAATATGGATACTAACCAAACCTTTTTAATTATAACTATAGCTTGCACCTGCAGCTTTGGCTACGTGACATTATGTTGAAAGAAAGAAAAAAAGTAAAGTCTAAAGATACGTAGGGATTAAATTCTAAACTTCATACTTATAGATATGAAGTAATGAATAGGTTTGGACTTACACCAACTAAACTCTAAAGCAAGCCCCCTAGGTGTTCTTTCGCTTTACCAATGTAAATCTAGAGAAGGATAAAATGACGCAACACCCGCCTTTCCCGTGAGGGATTTCGCGTGTTAACATGATTATTTATGCACTTGTCCATGGACGTTGGTAACCAATAGGTTAAAAAACATTGACACCGCGTTAAATATGCATAATCGACAAAGCGTGGGACTGTACTGACAATTGTTCTCTTCTCAACACACCCTTGAGTGCCGTAGTGTAGTTAATTCAAATCGATTATCTATAAATCATACAGAACCTGCTTATAACGTTGGGTTGTTATCTCCGACATTCAACTAGTCTTTCCCGGAAAATAACCTAAGTCTTACCAACGAATTATAACTTTCTAAAACCAATTTAATATTCCACTTAAACTTACTGGCGGTAGAGGGCATCTAAGGAAGATAGTATTTTTCAAATTTGGAGCACTCTTAACCGAAGGAATTGTATGAAGAGATGCATGAATGTGGATGAAGCGAAAGAAGTATGTAAGGATCGTAGCATGTGGCAAGCTGTGGTCTCTGCCTACCCCCCTGGGATACAGGCATATGTACGTATATATGACACTTAAAGGTTACCTGTCTCGACGTTTACCTACCCTTTTCACTGAAGATGATTAGGTGCTTATGTGACGGAAAATGAGTCAGACGCCCTCTAAATATATCTTTGAATTTGTTCTCAAACACTATGAATTAAGGAAACATCGCTATATTTTCCTTCACCAGAAATCCCGTTATGTAACATCACTAACACAAGTCTTTAGAAAAACTCATGAATGTCCCAGGCGTCTGCGATGTGATCTTGTGTTGACTGCGTAGCACGCGACTACTCAAAACACATTCACTACGTCACTATAGCTCTGTCTAATTGAATAATGTCTATGAATTTGTTAACACGCAAAAGAACCACTTTTCTTCATTCTGTCCAACTTATCCGTTTAGCAATAAAATTAAATACTTACTTGGGTAATTAGTAATAGTTATATAAGCACGGAAATAAATGCTACTGCAATATTTTTAAACAATGTGAAATATACATTGTTTTGTCACTTATTACTCAACACATCATAGTGTGCTTCTATTGATAAATGTGGGTATTTACATACGTCACTGTGTTGCCAGTTAAATATATGGATCGCACATATATACTTGCAACACTAAAGGAATTAATATTAATAAGACACGTTGTCGACCTTTTAAAAAACTTTAAAACTTTTAAGTCGTCTTCAACGACTAGGTTATTTATATTAAATTTCTTTAGGGCCTAGTTACTCAGTTATAATATAGCATTCTATTAGCGAAGTATATTTTTTTTATCGGTCGTGTAGCTTTTAAATTAATTCGTTACAAACAACCAAAACACAAATAGATAGAAAGAAAGAATGAAAATTTATTTTTCACTTAAAATTGACACAGTATAATTTAAGTGAGGTGCACAAACCACCAAGAGAAGATACGTCACAGATATACAACAACTATTGACAGCAGACACTGTTACTCTATCTGCTGCTATGGTAGTCTATTGTCTTTATAAAATTCTGCCCATGACTTTGTCTGCGCGGAATACTTGGGCTAACACAAACTAGCCTAGCCTTCATCAATAAATATGAACTGAAATCATTTTTCAAATCGGATTCTTCTTCTATAGTTTTTGAGATTAGCGCGTTCAAGAAAAAATACTTCAGTTTTATATATTAGTGTAGATTTGGACAAAAGTAATATGATACACCCAAATGCGGTTATTGCACCTTATGTTCTCAAATCACATGAGAGAAACTGCGAAAAAAATGTTAAAATACAAAACAAATATAAGTAGTTACCCGACCCCCCGTATCCGGCTAATAGTTATAATACACACATAATGCGAGCGACATTAACGATTTGAAGTTTACCTTCGTATATTTATAACTGTAACATAACTTCCCATTGCAACATTCTCGCAAGGTAATTGGACGTCCGTAAAAGTTAAACTGTTGTAGTATAGTTATCAGTATTTTTAACCGACTTAAAAAAAGAGCAGGTTATCA